>OY728133.1:2114550260-2115750260 GCA_963277665.1 Viscum album | reverse complement strand
CTATTTCTAAGAACTTCATACTGGTTACCTCATCACAAGACAACATCAGAGATAAATGATCCATGTTTGTGAAACAAGTGGATTAATCCATCATATACATTCCACTTTTATTGTGGTCTACAAAATCCCAAACTTGTTCCTCCCTTAAGTTCTTTTGGAGGATGTAATTAAATAATATAGTCCAGAAATCCTGCATTTTATTTTTCTTTATACTATCATAAAAAATCAGGATGTCCCACCATCACTATCACATCCCAACCCAGGAGACCTTTAGATGGTGCCTCAAGTCTGCATAAATAAAATGGAAAAAATACTAAAGGTATTAATTCATGATAATCTTGAGATCCATCCAAATCCTATTCTATTAATATACCATTTAAAAATGAATAACTCATGCTTAATCTGTAAACCTGAACATGAAATCATCAGATCTATTTGGGTACCCCAGTGCTATGGCGGCCCAAACAGGGCGTGATATATAAAATGCAGGTCACAAACAACAGAGGGTAATGATATCCAGTCCATGAATATAAAACATAGTAGTCTGTAGGTATATCAATAAATATGTAACCAATAAGTAAATTTAAACAAGTGGGAATCAACTTCCTCAAGGCCACCTAGCCATCCATACTTGTTTCTGCCTAAGCTAAAATATCTTTGATGAAAAGTAAACATCTATTTCTAATCATGTATATAAGTATATATATATATATATATTCTCAATAAATATAGTAACATATATAGAAATATATATAGATACACAGTTTTAGATAGAACTGAAGGCATAAATCAAGAATTTGACCTTAGTCACAAACATCTGAATCATGGCCAATTGTCTCTTATCGACCATTCATGGTTCTGGTGCTCTGCTAATGTGCACAGAAGCACATGATTAGAATCCTCGATGATGATAATTTTTAATAGTCAATTGTTTTTATTTGATTATATTTAGATTGGGGGTTTGTCTATAACGATTAATCGAAATGATTGATTGATTTAACAATTTAATAAATATTGGGGTGATTACATCATTAGAGAGTTAAGCTTGTGATAACCTTAATCTATACTTTATATTTCATTACATTAACACCCACTTCACAAGATGAATTTGATCAAAATTTCGAAATGTTAAGGCTTTAATCCAAGCCTTAACTTCACTTAGGGTTCTAATATTAATCATATATTGTTGATTGTAGTTTATTTTTCATTCCAATAATCTATGTAAACCACAAGTTAAACAAAAAAGTCATTAACCCATGACATGTTTATTCCAATATACACAATGTTAATTTTGAAGAATATTCATCATGAAAATACTCTCAATCACTTAACAACTAAAAATTTTGAATCACACAAATGCGATATTTACTCATACATTATGACGATTAGTAATATGTTTTATTATATTTATGATGATGTATTAATAATAAAATAAAAATAAAGGGATAAGAAAATAGTTTTGCACCGAACACACACACAAATAGCAAAGAGAATTAAATATGGACTTTAGAATGAATGAGAAAGAAAGATAAAAAATGGATTTTAACATGGTTTAAATTTTTTTAAGAAAATTAATATTACCAAAAATGGGGTAGATTATATTATTATATAATGAGAAAGAATCATTTATTAAAACATAATTTCAAAATAAACACTTACAAGATTACAAACGAAGAAGAACACAAAAGTAAATGAAAAGAAGAAAAGAGGAATGGTATCTCAAGTAAAAACTTGAGTATTTCAGATCATCCCAAGACTTTTTCAGAGCCTTGGTCATTCCATCATATTCACCTTTTCTCTGAAATTCTAACCCCTTGCAAGGATAATAGGGGGAAGTATTTATATCCCAATGGTAGTTGACTATTTTCATTCCAAATCACCCCTCCACTTGGATCAAATATTGTACCATACAGATAGTAGAATCTTGACATATCTTATTCTTAAAAGATGTATATATACATGTGTTCTATCCACTCTGAACAATTTGAGGCCATTGGTCTTATGTATCTAATTTTATGGCTGTTTGATTAATCAATATCAATTTATCCACTTCTATCCAAATGTTTTCAAGGCCAAAATGTGGATGTCTTTTTTTATAAGAATATTCCCCAAAATCTAAACACTTTCTTCAACAAACTATATTTCCTAGATCTCTTCTTTTACACTAAAAAATAGAATCATGAATAGATTTCTCTATCAGGAGAAAAATCAATAATGGTGTGTTGATTTCAATTTTCGGATAGAATGGTGGGATGGATTTAAATTCCTCAGTTTGGCCCCTTGTTTTTTGATTTAGGACTTGAAAGTTTTATCCAAGACTAAATGAATTTTACTATGAACTTTGGAGGATAATTAAAGTGTTTGGAGTTCTAGAGTGAGCCCAAAAATTCTATCTTTAAGGTTGCTTCATTTTCTCCACATATTATTTGGGTCATTATGTGTGGACTATATGAACCTTCAAATGAAAAAAATAGATGATTATTATTTATAAGGATATGTTGTAAATTGAAATAGGAATCCTAAAAAAAAGAACAAAGAAAGTTGGATAAGCAGGGTGAGATTTATAATAAAAATTGGAAACCAACATAATTAGACTTCTTCAAAATAGTGCTAAAAAATTATATTAAGTATTAAAACCATAGTATTTCACAATAATTATTAAATTTTACATGATATTTACTATAGGGAGTGTAAAAAAAGTTACTAATAAATTAATAAAATCATTTCCCCAAAACATAGTCTTGTGAATGTCCTCATGTGCAACAAAAAACATAACTAAATCATTTTTACTCACCAAACAATATTAAAAATTTTGTTTTCCCCAATCAGGGGAGGTTCAAACCATTTAACTCATCCATATTAAATTATACCAAAAATTGATATAGAAAAAATATTTCAAAAAAAAATTCATTTTTCATGCTCAAATTTAGGAATAGAAAATGCGGATGAATAAAACTCACACCTCTCAAGATGATAAAATTTATTTATGGAGGTTCAATAATTCACCAACCAAAGGTGAAAAAAATAGAGTTTGAAAGAGATCTTAGTTTCCATTCCCTATCCTAAAGTGCAAAATAATCAAGAGGTATTTTTAATAGGTTTTTCTATGGCTATATGAGAGTAGGAATATAATGTCAAGAGAGAAAAGAAGCGGGGTAAAACATCAACATGGGTAAAACAATGCAAATGTTTTGTGAAATGAAATATAAAAGGAAATGGAAACACATATTTACAAGGGCACGATTTTGTGATGAAATACAAAAGGGAAGAAACAAATTTAAAGGGATGATAAGAGGACATATTTAGAAAATGAAAAACTTCTCCCAATGAAAAAACTATTGTTTTTTTCTTTTTTTCTTTTTTATGAATTTTTTCTATAGTTGAAATTGAAAAAATCTCACACTCATCTCCCAACCCTTGTTTGATCTCCTCACAACACTAATTGTAATGGTTATAACAAGATAAAAGGTTGAGAGATAGTAATTTTTGACCCTCCCAAGATACAACATATTTTTTGTTATTTTTTTTATTCTTTAATCATTTTTTGAACACTTTTCAATAACATTGAAAAAATTACATAAACAAATATATATTCCCCAAAACCCACTAAATGAAAACCTCTCCCCCACACTAAAATGGATAATTTTCATCAATAATATCAAAACACATTGAAAACCAATAAAATATAACCAAAAAATGGAATCCATTTCCCCCACACATAAATTTCAATAAATAATATAATGAAAATCCATGTAGATATTTGGTGGGATATGGTATTGGGCTTGTAATGTGGCTTTCAATGAAAATGTTTTCATTGGATTTGAGGTGATTTCAAAAGTATAATTAATGTAATGCTAATGAGAGTCTATTTGGATATTTTTATTCTCATGAGCTTCAAAAAATTCCTCAATCATATTAATGCACACAAAAGTTAGAAATTCAACTCGAAGGTCTACAAAATCAAGACTCACAATCAAGGGATAAAACACACATGTTGAAAATACGGCCATATGTGGTCTTGGAATGAAAGATAGTATTATTCCTCATGGTTGGAAAAAAACCATTTTCTAAATCAAAAATTGAGCATTCTATATTTTTTGGGTTTGACACAAGATTCTTTAGACAAAATTATGATGAAAATATAAAATTTTTGAGATGAAAACATATATTTTGGCTCCCCAAAATGGTTGGACAAAATTCCAAAACTGTATGGTGAGTAATTATGACTCTTTTTGTATTTTTTGTTTTTATTTCATTTTTTAGAATTGTTTAGGTTTTTAGTTCGCTTAAATTACACACCCACACAAAATTAAAAATAGAGAGAAAAAACGTTTGATTATAAACATGGTAAAAAATAAAAAATAATGGAAGAATAAGAAAAATGAAGAGAGAGAAAAGAAGTAGTAAGAGGATAAGAGGGAGTTAAAGGGAAATAGGTGACCTGGGTTTAGATTTGGTGGGTCGCCATATCCATCTAGTGGTGGGTCAGTGGGAGTTGAGGTGGTTCTCGAGATGTGTATCCTCTCATGGTGATGATTTAAATGATATCTTTTAGCCATGAATGTCCTTTTGGAAGATGGGTCTTGGACTGGCACTACACCAAATTGGTAAACATGAGAAATAATAAAAGGACCTTCACAACGAGAATTAAGCTTACTTGGGTAAATATGAAATCAAGAGTTTAAGAGATATACCTTTTCACCTTCATGGAATAACATTATTAGTATGTGATTATCATGGATTACCTTGAATTTTATTTTTAGATATTTAAATTCTCATAGTATTCAAGTTGAAGATCCTCCAATTTCTTAGAGGAATAAATTCAATGCTCCTTCAATTCAGTTAGTGACAAAAATATTTCTTCACCAGGTTTTTTACATTAAAAATTAAAATTTTTTACAGAACAAAATGTCTTATGTTGGACTTCAAATGAAAGATGACATACTTTACCAAAAACTATGTTAAAAGGAGACATCACAATGGGTGTTTTATAGGCAGTTTAGTAAGCCCAAAATTATTCACCAATTCTTTTATGACAGTCTTTTTTTTGTGGGATTAGTAATTATCTCAAGCACTCTTTTCACTTCTTTATTAGAGAGTTTAGACTTTCCATTTGTTTAGGGAAGATATACAGTTGATGGTTTATATACAACACCATTCCTTTTAAAAATATATTCCATTGTTCTATTGAAAAATGGGTTCCTAAGTCACTGATCAATGCATGGAGAGTTCCAAATCTATGGATGATGTGAGTTTTTAAGAACTCACTAATAGTATGTAAATCATCATTTCTCATTGGTTTATCATATACCCACCTATAAAAATAATTTACTATAAGAAGAATATATGAGAATCCATTGGAATGGGGGAATAGCCCCATGAAATTGATTCCCCAAATATCAAAGATCACACAAAATATTAATGGATTTTAGGGAATTTTATTTCTTTTTGAAATTGTGCCAAAATTTTGGCAAGTGGGGATTGATTAAAAAAACTAATTTGAGTCCTTGAAGAGTGATGCAAAAAAAAATCCAGAGTCTAGGACCTTTCGGGAGTTTCTTTTGTTGTCTAAAGTTCCCACTTCTATGAAGTGAGTGACTAAATTATAATATGGTGCAATGTTTATCTTCATCAACACATCTTCTAATTACCATGTTATCCCCATTTTTCAAAAGTTTAGTTTTATCAAAAGAAATATTATTTTGAATCATTTTTCAATTTCATTTTTTCCTTATAAAAACTATTCATGAAAAACACTAGAAACCAAGTAATTTTCAATTGGGGCATTCCATGGTGACTTTGGAGTGAGAGATGAAAGGTGCATAGTGGGAAATTTATGATTAATAATTTCTGAATGAGAATAATTTGAAATTCTACTCAGGTGATCATACACCTTGGTTTCTTTTCCTGGTCTATCTTTGATTTCAAGTTTGACTCTTAGAGAATTAGGATCCATCTTATTAGATTTACTTTGGAATCACTTTTCTTGACTAAGATCTTTATAGTATAATGGTATATGAAGATGATGATTTTGGAACCTAAGAGATATGACTGGAATTAATCTAAGGAAGCATCCACTACTAAAAGTTTCTTTTCCATCACAGTGTAGTGAGATTGAGTTTTATCCAATGTTTTTGAGGCATAACAGATCACATGAGGAATATTTTCTCTTATTTGACCAAGAACAACCCGAACAGATCTATCAGAAGCATCACACATCAACTCAAATGGTAAAGACCAATCTAGGGGTTGTATTATCAGGGAAGATATAAGAGAAGTTTTGAGTTCAATGAAGTATATCTTGAAAACCTCATCAAAATGGAATGTGACATCATTCTGGAGCTACCGAGTGAGTGGGATGGAAAGCCTACTAAAGTAATGGATGAATTGCTGAGAGAAACCAGCATGATTGAGGAATTAAAAGATGTATCAAACAGAGGTTGGTATATAAAGTGATTGGATAACTTCAATTTTGGTGGGATTAACATCAATACCCTATTTTGAAACTATTTTCCCTAGAAAAATTCCATTTGAAACCATGATGTAAATTTTTTCAAAATTTATCACAATGTTACACTTGAAACACATTTGAAGGACTAGAGAGAGCGAATTCAAGAAATATTCAAATCAATCACTGTAAATGGTAATGTCATCTATTAAGAGTTCCATTAAATGTTCAATGATTCCAGAAATGATACTCATCATACACCTCTGGAATGTTGAAAGATCATTCAAAAGGACAAAATGCATTCTCCAATATGTACATGTTCTAAAGGGGCATGTTAAAGTTTTCTTTTCATGGTCTAGAGGTGTGATTGGGATATGGAAGTAGCTGGTGTAACCATCAAAAAAGGAATAGCGTGACATTCCAGCAGATCGTTTTAGTATTTGATCATGTAATGGAATAGGGTAGTGATCTTTTCTTGTTTCAACATTCAATTTCCTAAAGTAGATGCACACACACCATTTTTTCTTCACTCGAGTTGTGACTACCTACCCATGTTCATTTATGAAAATAGTTATCCCACCATTCTTAGGTACAAATTTAATTGGACTAACCCATTCACTATTAGAAATTTGGTAAATAATACCATCTTGAATAAGCTTGATTATCTCTTCCCTAACAACCTCAAGTATGAGTGGATTGATTCTTCATTGTGGCCATCTAATTGGCATGGATGATTCCTTAAGATGGATGTGATACATGCAAAGGTAAGGGTTGATTTTTGATATGTCATCTAGAGTCCATCCTAAGGCCGTTTTGTTTTCCTCTAACAACTGAAAATGTTTTAAATCCTCAGTTTAATTAAGTGAAGTGGAGATAATGACATGATAAGAGTGATCATGGAAAAGGAATTCATATTTCAGGTGTTTAGGAAGAGGTTTCAGATCTGTCTCATCTATCATTTTTCGGTTAGACAACTCAAAAATGGAGGAAAGGAAACCTGTTTCTTCTGATTCATTTTCCGTAATATTTTCCATGGTGGAGTAGTAGAGATCCAAGTTGACGTGGGATTAAAGAGTGTTTTCAAGATCCTATAGTTTGATGGAGTCTATAAATGAGAGGTCAATACCAACTTTTCCATTTATTACATGGTTAATCATGGTATAAATATCACAAGATCCTCTCTCATTATAACATGATAAACATGATTTAATGGGGTTAAATTAAATCTCAGAAGTGTCCTCCAACACATGGATTGAGAATTAAATGTGGTCCTCAGTTGGGTTTCACATGTCATGGAAAATGTTAAACTTGACTAGTTGGTCACCAAATTCAATGGATAAGATGGCTAATTGGATATCAATCATGGTTCTCTCTGTCATTAAGAATATTTTTCCAAGAATTAGGGGTTATTGAGAAATGTTCATTTCACCTTCAATGTCATGTTCATAGAAATCAACAGGGAAGATAATACCATTCACATGAACAAGTACATCCTCAATTATGCCCTTAGGACTAACAATGCTTCGATTGTCCAATTGAATGTCAACACCTGTTAGATGTAAGGGACCTAGACCAATGTTGGAGAATATGGATTTGGGAACTACATTAATTGAGTCTCCTAGGTCTATGAGTTCATCATCGAAGTTGGAACATCCAATTTTGCATGGAACTGTAAATGTCCATGGATATTTTTAGTTAATGTGAATGGACTACTGGGTGGAAACATTTTTGAAGGTCCTAAGTTTCCTCTCAAGATTCCATAATTATTTATGAAACATGGCGTACATATGGATTTGTTTTATGGCATCTAGTAGGGGAATTATCACTTTAACAAATCTAAACATGTCGATCATTTTAGGATCGAGATCAAAGGACATCCTTGGTTTTGAAACGACTTGAAGAAAATGAATTGGGGTTTTAAGTGGAATTGAAGGGGGTGAGGGAATGGATTTAGGTTCTTTTTCTAATTTCTTTTTCTTTTCATTTTTAGGTCATCATTTAAATGGGAGTTGGAGGTCTCATCATGAGGCACAACAATTTTCTTTTTCAATCTAAGTGGAATTTCACTTACATTACCCTTGGGGTTAGGTAATGGTTGAGTTGGGTGTAGGTAAGAAGTTGATTAATATTTCTTGATCAGGTGGGATTAAAGTTGACCAATTTTTGTTTTAATATTTGTAAGGAAAGAATTGGTGAAGGAGGAATGATCTTCTAGTACACCTTCTCATAGTTTCCTGGAAGAAGAGGCCTGTTTCAAATTGGGATTTCCTTGATTTCGATTCTTCGGAAATTGATTGTATTGGTTTGGGAATTGGGATGGCTCATTGGGATAGTGGAATCTATGATGAAGATTGTTTCATTGAGAATGAGGAACAAAAGGATAAGGTTGATGGATGTTACCCCCACATTGACCATATTGGAATTGGTTTGGGTTTTGAGGAGGGAATTGAGGAGGATGAGAAATGGGATTAAATTATATCAAGCCATGGTTAAAGGTAGAAGAGAAGGGATTAAAGTTTGGTTGGTTTAAGCTTCTAACAGACTGCCCTGATTGTTGAGGGTTATTTTCCTATGAGCATATGCTACATTGAGCTCCATTGGTCTGGATGAATCCGAGGGATCCAATTGAAGTTGTAAACATGTTTTAGTTGGATGAGACAGGGTGCTGCAGATTCCATTGTTCTTGATAAGTCCAAAAATAGAGATTGTCGGGAAGATGAGGTAGAGGATTTGGCAGCCACCGTTAGTTGTCACACAAGACCTTTAAGTTCACCCATACACTCAGTCATATTATTTGGCTCTATCCATTGACTATATTGGTATTTTTTGAATTGATTATGTACTCAAGTATAGAATTGTTGTGTGTTTTTAGCCATGTTTCTTATGAGATCTCTTGCAGTTATGGGAGTTTTATCAAAAGGAGCACCGCCGCTTGTGACATCAATGAGAGTTATCTCCATAGCCAATAACCCCTCATAGAAGTATTGGATCCAGAGTTGGATAGGGATATGGTGGTGTAGGAATGTATCCACAAGATTTTTGAACCTCTCCCAATCTTCATGGAGTGAATCATTTGGGTATTAAAGAATACCAATTACTTCCTATCGGATAGAAGCAATACAAGAAGTAGGAAATAATTTTTCTAAGAAAAATGTTACTTCACTTCATTCCATGGGGTTATGGAACTGGGAGGGGGTATTAGATCCTTGACTTTCTAGTGTTATCTAAGGAGAAAGGGAACAATCAAATATTGATTTTTTCCACAGAATTCCCTTGATGGTCCATGGTTGAGCACACCACTTGGAACCCTTTAAGATGAAGATGTGGATCCTCACTGGCTAGCCCATGGAAATAAGAAAAAAGATGAATCAAACATGGTTTGAGTTTTCAGTCAGCCTCTATGTTTGGATACTGAATACCAAGGGATTAGTAATTCATATTAGGGGATGAATGTTCTTTAAGGGTGTTTCACTAGGACTATCCCTACCTAATTCAATTGGTTGTACAAGGACTGGTTCTTGAAAGATTTATCATTATTGTTCCACATATGTTTGAGAAGATTCATATAAATTTAATGGTAAAATATATCTAACAGATTATTTGGGAGGCTACAAGTATTTCAGAGAAAAGTTTGATGGAAGAGGAAGATGGGGGTTTCTTTGTATTTTTTCTGTTTAGGTTTTTTATGAGAAGGTGGGTTTTCTTTTTGTTTTTTTAATTTATTTTTGTAAATTTCATTACTTATTTTTTTTATAGTAACAAAAAAATAATGACTACTTAATGCACCATCCCCGGAAACAACTCCATTTGAAGGAGGGCCTATTTTCACCTATCGACCATTCAAGGTTTTAGTTCTCTACTAACGTGTATAGAAGCACTCAGGTTTAATCCTTGATGATGATACTTTTTAATATTTGATTGTTTTTTGATTGGAGGGTTTGTTTTCATAGATTAATTGAAATTATTGATTGATTTAACAATTTAATAATGATTTAGGTGATTTAATTGTTAGAGAATTAATCTTATGATATCCTTGAGCTTTGATTTATATTGAATTAAATAAACACCCTCTTCACAAGATGAATTTGATTAGAATTCCCAAGTGCTAAGGATTTAATCCAAGCCTTAAATTCACACATGGTTCTAATATTAATCATATATTGTTTGTTTTATTACATTTAGGATTCTAATAATCCATGGAAACCACATGTTAATAAAAAAAGTCATTAATCCTTGAATTGTTAAGTCCAACATACACAATGTTAATTTGAAGAAAATTCATCGAGAACATTCTCTCAATAACTTAAAATTTATAAATTTTGACGCAACCCAATGATATATTTACTCATAATTTGGGATGATTAGCAATATATTTTAATATATTTATGATGATTAATTAATAAGAAAAGAAAAAAAGGGATAAAGAAAGAGTTGTGCGCCGAACACACCCACAAATAGTGAAGAGAATTAAATATATAATTTCGATTGAATGAAAAATTAATATATAAAATGTATTTTAACATGGTTCAAACTATTCTAACAAAATTAATATTAAAAAATACGGAGTTTATTATACTAATATATAATGAGATAGAAACATGTATTAAAATAGAATTTCAAAACAAACACTTAAAAGTTTACAAATGAAGAAGAACACAAAAGTAAATGAAAAGAAACAAAGAGGAATGATATCTCAAGTTTAAATTTGAGTATGTAATATAATCCTAATAATTTTGAAGATCCTTGGTAGTGCCATCCTATCCTCCTTTTCTATGAAATTACAACCCCTTTAAAAGAGAATAGGGGTTTGTATTTACAACCCAATGGCAGTGGACTGTTTGCATTCCAAACCTTCCTCTCCACTTGGATTGAATATTGGACCATAAAGATAACTGAATATTATAATAAATTCTTCTTAAAAGTTCTATATATACATGTTTTCTGTATACTCTGAATATTTTTCAGCCATTGGACTTAAGTATCCAGTGTTATGGTGGTTTGATTAAACAATTTTAATCTGTCCATTTCAATCCATATGTTCTCAAGGACAACGTGTGAATGGGTTTTTGAGTAGTAATATGCCATAAAATATGAACACTTTATTAAACAAATTCTGCCACCTTTATAGGTTTTTTTCACACTACAAAATATCAGATCGAATGGATGTCTCTATCAGGAGATACATCAATAATGGTGTGATGATTTCAATTCCAGAATAGAATAGTGGGATAGATTTTAAT
Organism: Viscum album; assembly: GCA_963277665.1. Classification (NCBI taxonomy): domain Eukaryota; kingdom Viridiplantae; phylum Streptophyta; class Magnoliopsida; order Santalales; family Viscaceae; genus Viscum; species Viscum album. The sequence goes on along the minus strand of OY728133.1, from coordinate 2,115,738,572 downwards.
TCAGCAGTTCAGACACTTGTTTTTTGAGTTGGTACTTGAAAATTTTATCCAAGATGAATTGAATTTTCCACACACATTTTGAGGAGATTTAAAGTATTTTGAAATCTAGAGTGAGACTAATAATTTGATTTTCATGGATGGTCCAGTTTCTTCACAGATTATTTTTGCCTTTTTGTGTGGACTATATGAACCTTCAAATGGACAAATTGGATGATGATCCATTCTAAGGATATGTTGAAAATTAAATAAGGCATCCTCAAAAACAAGAAAATGAAATTGGGATAAGAAGAGAGATATTTACAATTAAAATAGAAAACTAAGTTATGTGGACTACATCAAATAATGCTCAAAAATTATATTTGGTTTTATAACATGAGTATTTCACAGCAATTATGACCTTTTACATGATATTTACTACAGGTAGTATACAAAAAGATATTAATAAATGAATAACATCAAACTATTGGGGAATAATGAGGCACACCATGCTTGAGTATCACAATTTTTAAGGAATCTAAGATCTAGGGACTCCATGCACACGTATCATAATATATAAGGGATTTCATATTCTTCTAAAAAAATATGGAAGGGATTCCATACCTAAGTATCAAAATATATAATTGATTGAATTTCTTGAGTATAACTATATATAAGGGATTCCATACCCAAGTATCACAATATAAAATGTATTCAATTCTTGAATATGAAAATATACAAGGGATTATATGCCCAAGTATCTTAATATTAAATGAAATATATGTTAGTAAGCATGGGATATTGCTATTGATTATAAAAATTTGATTTTAATGTTCCAAATTAAAAGGTCATGAACTATATGGTATGTTACATCACATCTAACCCATATAAAAATCAATTTAATTGTATTTAACTTTTCAATTTCTCAAATGTAAGATCCATGTATTCACATTTAATAATATAGATATTGCCATGTTTGGTTCCATTCTATTTAAAAAACCATTCAATATTATTTGAAACTTCATTCAACCATTATAAATATGGATGAGTGTAATTATTTTTCCCATTTATCAATTATATTAATTATCTTTCTAATAATCTCACATCCCTTACCGCAAGTTAAACTGTGTAAACTGAACACTTAACTATAATTTAATTCATCATGACAATACACTCCAAATAGGGAAGCCCAACACACCTATGTGGTGGTTTGGTAATGTGGTTAACTATGTAAAAGTTAAGTAATTAATCTGAACAAAAAATTAATAGTAGTTCAATATAATTTCTTGGACTACCAACCAAGCTAGTGGTCTCATAAAAGATCTAGGTTAATGTCTAGAAAATTAGTTTAATGTGTTACTAATTTTTGGAGAAGCATACTAAATGTTGGGCATGAGACACAACGTATCATTTAATAAATGATGAAACATTAATATAAAACCATATATACAACTTACCATATTAAAATAGAGTTACACTCATACATTATTGGACTATAACTTGATCCAAATAGGGTAAATTAGATTATTTTAAAAAAGACTTGAATATTGGAGAAAATAGATCTACTAGATTTAATATTTAATATAGGAAGATAAATGAAAGAAATAAGTAAGAAGAACTGAGAGCTTGTAGAGTGATATCTAAATAGAAAAATGGTGATTTAATATAATATGAGTTGGAGGAGATATAGAAATCCATATGAGAGAGAAATAAGATATTTATAAGACATCCCGGGTTCCCTACCACTACCTAAAGAAAAAAATAAGGGACCAAGTGAGTGTTAACATTTAAAAACCCCTAACCCCACACGATTCGTGATGTGAACTAAATTTAAATAATGAATTACTCAGGGTAATTCCGTAATATTTAATAACATGAATCCTCCCTATCTTCACTCCATGAAACCAATTCACATCATAAAAGGAATTTACGATGTGAATGGCTATATGTACTAGATTTTAGTTGCTCAGTTCATCTGTTCCTTCTCAAGTGTTCTCCCATACCCCTAGTCTTCCATCAAAACCACATTTTTAAACATCACTAATGAATATTCAAACCCTCATAAACTCACTCAAATTCCAATATCCCAAAATGATCCATCCACCAATAGGATATTTCAAATTCCCCTGGAAACATCATCTAACTAAAAATATGAGATCTTAAAGTCTCCCCACCATAGAACTTATCATTATCAAGAAGCCATTTGGAACAACAAAAACAATCACCCAACCAACTAGGGATGTGATTATTAATATAAATAATTGTTTTTATTTTACAAATTTTCAGAAAGCTAAAAGAATATCTCATATCATATGGTATATAAGCAGTTAAAATTAAGACAACAGTTGTGATGAAAAATAAAACAATGAGATGGTTCTTACCCGATCACGTCTAACCCGAGAAATAACCACCTCATCTTATCATTCCTTACAAAACCCATGGTGATTACCATCATAGGTTACAAAATGTTTCCTCAAACACTGGGCCACAATACCAACACCATTAGAATTTCCTATTGAAGTATTCCTTTAACATTATATTCACACTCATGACACAATTATTATATTGATAGAATGGTTAGTTACCAATTGTAATCATTTTTTTGATCAACACATCATTTCATGAAAATCATCAATCAACATACAATAAAATCATCTCATCTTGATGAGGTTCTAGAAGTGTTCCCTCACTAACTGCACATTATATACCTCAAGACAAACCACCTCTGGTTGAATACAATCAAAAATTCTTATATTAGATGGATGATTCATTTCAAATAGTAGATTTTGATGCCATTAAATTAATGTTCCACAATATTTCTCTAAGAAGATTCAAAATTCATGTATCTATCATACAATGGTGTCTCTATCCAAAATGTTAATTTATGTTGTCGTTCCAAAGAATGAACATGGGTGTATACCCGATCCCACACACATTGATTATCACCCTCAAAATGCCTCATCGTATCCTGACTGATGTCTGGGGTAATCATAGAATAATCTAATGGAGTAAATGGATCACATCCAAGTGTTTTACATAATCAATTGTTTATAATGATACACCATTTTAGAGTCAAAATTTCCACACACCAAACATTGTATTAACACAATTACCTTAAACTCATGAGTTTATGGGTGTCCATGAGCTAATCAAATAAATTCCTAATCAAGAGAAAAAATATCACTTAGTACTAAACATGTCCTTATAAACAATCACTCTTTTGGATTGAAACAATCATAGAGTATATTTATTAGAACTTAAGGGAATTTTAATTTTGCTCAGAGTATAACCAATTCTCTCTTAGTGAACCCTGGATGATGTCAAGACATGGGGAATGATCATAGCTGAGACAATAATACACAAAGAGGATATAAAATACTACAAATAAAACCCAAGACACTTCTCTCATATCCTTAAGGAAGTGTCGAAATGGTTCTCAAACACCCATTATAAAACTGTGCATAGAAAGAATAGTCAAACCATATTTGGCTAATTTCTTTCAAAAAGTGATCTGTTGATGATGTAGATGAATCCTCATTAACTATCCTTGAGGCATTTACCACTTGAGGAATCCCAGGATCACCCAACCCAAGCATGTGAGGATTAACTCAATTAATAGAGTTTTCAATGGGTGCATACACAACTAACCATATCATCATCTTTTCACCATTCCAGAATTAATAACTTTCATAACTCACCATCCCAAATAGAATTTAATGAAATAATAACCATTTTAAAATGGTCCTTCCTAGTTTTACTCCATCTCCACAGAAGGATACACTTGAAATATTCAATGTGATTATCTCCACCATGGGAGTGTCTATGTTATTGTATTATTGAAGATAATAACTCATCCCACAACACACAACCTAATGTCATCTAACTATGGGTCATAGACATGGAAAACATGATCTTATCATGCATGATATTGAAATAGAAACAACTATCCTCTTACATGTACACTAGGCTAGTTTTAATTTAGACCTATACATGATTATACTAGGAGCCATATTCACCCCATCCTTTGTAACAGGTATGAAAGACAGAAAAGGTGACCATTGAATCAAAAAATGATCCAATTTTGATAATCATCTTGAGCATTTTTGAAAAGTTAGATTTCTATTAAATCCCAAGAAACTATACCTCAGATATGACCATTTCTCAAAGTGTAACTGCTCAAATGTTAAATTATTACCACAGAACTCATATAATTCATTGTTACATTTTATAAACATGATTGGTCGCACATGTATTTATATGTACCATACCATGATGTAATTAACACAATTACACATAAATTGATACTATTTGTAGTATTATTAGTAATATATGTTCTAGTATCAGTTTTACCCTACAAAATTTTATCCCCAAAGTCATATTATTATTTATGACCATTAATCTAGCTGATAATGTTCTGAATCATCCAATACTTTATAAGATGTACGGTAACAAAATAGAATTAGTGGCCGACCCTACCCAGGTCATGTATTAGCCATTGAAATGAAGAATTAAATGATTAACTCACCCTTTAACAAGGATAATATTACCACACAACCACCCATCCGTCTCTGGTGTTATTTTAGAAAATAAAATTCACACTCTGAACAAAAAGTACCTAGATTACCGCTATCACCAAAATATTATCCTAACATTTAGAAATGTTTTATGTTTTAAGGGAACTACCTACACCTAGATATATAATTACCAATGAATTAACCATTAATCCTATAAAAATCACATGAATGAATGTTTACCAGGATAACGAGCTTAACCTTTAGATTCTAGTGATTGAAGAAGATGTTTATGGGCATATATCATATTCTTATTAGTAGGAAACCAATAAAGAAACATTAGTATTAGCCCTTAAACAAATTTTTAAAATAATAAGACAAAATTATGGTTTCCTTTATGAACATACATTACTTCACATTAAATTTTTTTAATATTACAAGGCACACAAGAAAGTTATATAAAACATCATATAAAACATTATTTATTTAAAATAAATCTCTCCATGAATAGAAAATTTATCCAATTATTTAATTTTATTTTTCTATAAGATACCATAAAAAATTAGTTAAAGGAAACATCAATTATAATATATAATGGAAAAGACACTTTAGGTTGTAATTGTGATTTAAATTAACCTACGGATAATAATAATAAAACATAAAATAGTTGAAAGGTATTTTATTAATTTTTTTAGGTAGTGGTTCAGTAATATGCCACCATAAATTTATACATAACATCAAATAAATTGATTCTAAAATTTTAAATAATCATACCTAGATGGAATAAACCTAACCCCATGGCCTTAAGTAACAAGGAATATCAAAATAATGTTGACCTCTATGGGTCCTATCATTTCCAACCTAGGTCCATCTAAATGCCACACAATTGTAGTTGATTTAATTATTTTTGTTTCCAAACACCCTTAATATTAAATATCATAATAATAATTCCCCCAATAAAACAATTTTTTTCTACTTGGGAATTTATTAATTTAATCACATGGGTTATCATGACCAAATTATGTATGTTCTAGAATCCATAAGGGTAACCATTATCTATAAGAATTAAACATTAGAATAAACCATGGTTCAGTTAGATGCATTAACAACTCAAAAATAATAAAGTTACTAGCATTTATAAGTCAAAATTTGAATGAAGGAAACTGAATGAGGTTTTCATCTTTGACTTCAGAATATAGAATGTCCATTTATAATGGTTTGATTATATGGGTTACCATTCCTAATTTATAATGCCTGATATACATTATAATTTTTCCCACACATTTAATCATAACCATAATAGATTCAACCAATGTAACTGAATGTTCATGGATTAAACATAACATTATTGGATTTTTAATATTCTACCATTAAGATATATGGGATGACACTATTTAGGTTGATGATGAAACATTAATAACTAATCATATATCACCACTATGACAAGGAATGATATCACATAGAAGCATATAATATAAATAAAAGTAACAAAAAAAGAATGGTATATAATTAAATAATGCTAAATAATCACCTATCAATATAATATAGATAATAATGTTGCTGAAACACATAAGGATAATCCAAAAATTTATCTAGAAGTAATCAATCAAATGTACATGGAATAGAATATGAATTTCAAGTCAATCTTTATGTTCATATAATGTTTTATGTTACAATAATTACTTTCCATATTAGGCTATTGGTAAAATACCATGATATCCTAAATCTGCAAGAAACAAAGAAAACCAATCCCTCAAGGGGAAATAATAATAAACTATAGTAGTGAATAAAACCAAAAAATAACATCAATTTTCACTGGGTTTTCCCCTGCGTATGGGTTTGTCATTCTTGTACATATTATTTAACAACCATTAAAAAATTATTAGTCTCATGTATACCAACCTAGAAAATAGTGAAAAAAATAATCTAATACAATTGTGTCGTGTCTCGACCTTGATCCCCTAAAATGGTTGCCTTAGATGGTTTCTCACAAGGCCTCAAGTGCATCTCCACATACGCCATAGGATTATGATTAGTAATGAAGATATAGTGATGATTTGGAAGGGACACTATATGCTCATGATTAGAGAAAAACAATGAAACATTAATAAATAAATAAATAGTGGATGAAGTATAAATGAATGACTATTGAATAATAATAAAAATTAATAAAATAGTTAATTAAAAATATACAAAAACAACTATATATCTAGATGATTAATTATTATATAAATAAGTAATCAAAAAACATGTGATAAAATAAAGTATATATATAATGAAAATAAAAAAAATCCTAAAGGGATAACTCCGTGAGAACCTTGAACATCAACCTAGTCCTATACGCCTAATATCCCATGTAAACTGAAGAACACAAGCTTATTCCATAAGCCAAAACCAAAAATAATGATATCTTTTCTGGTACCATAGTGCAGTGGAATCCTGAACAAGGTGGGATATATACTCAGTATTCCACCACCAATGATGTCTTATGATATATAGTCTTGGAATAAAAAATATTGTAATTTTAGGGTATATCAATAAATATTTAACAAATGAATTAATTTAAATATGTCATACATAGGTTGCTCAAGGAAACCTAGATAACCATACCTATTTCGGTTTATACCAGAAAATTTATGATGATGTGTCACAACATATTTATATGCATGAAAATAAGAATGTAAATATATCCACTATATATCTAGTAACATATATAGCCCTATATAATGATACGTAGTGCAATATAGGACCCATGGCATAACTCATGAATCCATGATTAGCCACGAACATCTCATGGAATAATGAGTGACACCATGCCCAAGTATCAAAAATTTTAAGCGACACCGTTACTGAGGGATTCCATGCCCTTGTATCAAAATATAAAATGGATTCCATGCATGGTTAACACAATATAGAAGAGAAACCAAGTCTGGGTATTAAAATATAGAAGGAACACCATACTAAAGTGTCATAATACATAAAGAATTCCATGCACGAGTGTCCACATGTAGAAGAGAATCCATGCATGAGTATCAAATTATATAAGGGAAACCACACCCAAGTATCAAAATAAATAAGTTATTCCATGTCAGTAAGAATTCAAAATTATAATTCATTAAAAATATTAATTAGAGTGGTCTACTATGAAATTTTAAGGACCAAAGGCTATAAAAAATCCTTTTCAACCCAACTAGAAATTAATTTAATTCTATTCAAAATTTCTCTTACTCATAAGGAAAAACCATGTGCTCACATTTAATATCTTGGATACATCCAAGTGTGTTTTCTTGTTGTTTAACACATCAGTAAATATAATGTGCCAAATAATTCTACAATTGAAAATATGATAGTGTGTAATTCTTTTCCCCCTTTATCAGTTATTTTAATTCACCCACTAATCCTAAAAAATCTATTAATCTAGGGACATGTGTATAAACTAAAAACATTCCTTTCCTTTAATTATTCTTGACAAACCACTCATATGGGTAAATACCAACACATCCATGTGGATTATTGGTTAAGTGAGTTTCTATGTTACATTGAAGTAATAAATTAAAATACACTTTATGTGGTTGTTTAGATTCATGTCTTTGACCTCCAACCAAGATATGGGTCTCATGAAGATTCCTTGTCAATGTGTAGAAAATTAATTTAAGGTGTTATATATTTTTGGTGAAATAATGGAATGTTGATCGTGCATCAGAATTAAACATTTTATAGATGACACCACTTTAATGGAAAGGAATATATAACACATACAATATACCAAGGTTTTTACACTCATCTCTTACCAACCTTTAGCTAGAGCCAAGTTGATAGAAATCAGTAGATTTGAAAAACTCCCTAAAAATAGGGGAAAAGTGATCACATGGATTGAACATTCAATATAGTAAGAAAAAATAAGGAAAAAAAGAGTAAATAAGATATTATTGAGCGATTTCCAAAGTAAAAAATAACACTATAATTAGAGGTTGTACAAAAGAGATATAAAGAACCCTAGGAGTAGGAGAGGAGCCATTATTGAGACCTCCTGCCCGACCTCCCAATTATGGAAGAAAATAGAGGGGAATATACCCTATAAACAGTTTAAAAAACCCACACCACATTATTCATGACATAGTAGATTTATTTAAAGAATTAATTGGGAAAAAAACTTTTTATTTCCTATTATGAATCATCCATAGACACATTCTATGAAACCAATTCACTTTTTGAAATAAATTCATGACATAAATGGCTAGTTGAAAGTTTTTTCAATATACCATGCCATCCATTATTCTAATGGATTTTTTTCATAACTCAAGCTTCCTAAATATCATAATACATTTCTGAAAACATTAGTTATGGATGTTCAGACCCATAGAACCACAATCCAATTAAAAAATTCCAAAACAGTTCATACTCCAAGGTAAAATATCAAATTCCATTAGAAAGTTAATACAATTTAAGAAATGGGATCTTATAATCGCTTTGAGGATCCGTAGAAAATATAAGATTCAATATTTACTATCCTCTATAGAAGTTAACATAAATGGAAAAAGATGTTATAACCTAGTTCCACATATAATTACACTACCTTGGGATGACCTTCCCCTATAAAGGATTATAGGGGTTACAACTGAAACTCTTTATTATGGTCTGAAATTAAAGGCTCAGATCATGGTGGTACCATATTAATCAAGTACATAACTTGTAATAAGATAACATGGGTATGATCATCTTAAATATTCTACCGAGATAATAGAGGCTATATTCTTATATATAGTGTGGTGCACTCATTTCTATCCTCTCATAATACTAATAGTAGTAATCATGGAGGAATTTTTTTGCATTCTAAAAACAATTACTTAAACCATATTATAGAAAAAAATTGAAACATCACATTTAATGGAAGTGACATAAATAAAAACCACCTATTGTTTATATTCCACTATTTGGAATTTATAAAAGGATCAATTTTATTTAACTACTTATAAAAAATAATCACAAAAAAGATAAATCCCTATGTACTTATCATGATGTATGAAAAAATACCCTGATGACATACTGGACCATGATTAATATTGAATAAATAATAGTTATCTAGAAAACCATGTGAATCAGTGAATGTGAAATCAATCAATAATAACAGTGAAAAAAACATTAACACCTCAAGATTTTGTGGATTATTTTTTTCAAATAAATATAATTTTTTATATCTTAAATTATAAGAAACACTGAGTTTATATTGTGTTAAATATAAAAATGAGTTTATCATTGGTAACATGAAACACCATATCTATCTTGTGTGACATGAAAAAACTATATTTGTATTACCATCAACGTAAAACCAAGTTTTTAAAAAATATAGAATACTGTAACATATTATCATTCAATATAATAATAATCACCTATAGATTTGAAGAAAGAGTATCAATAGGATTAAATAATAACGAATATATTTTTTAAAATATATATATTAAATGAATTAATTTATGAAAAAATAATTATAAATTAAAATAAAAACCATTTGAAAGCAAAATAATTTTTTTTTGAAAACCGATTTTTAGGCACACAAACATGTTTTATCACATTAAGTGAAATAAATAACATCTGGTGAGTTATTTTATTTAAACTTTCATATTATTTATTAAATAAATTTTTTAACATTAATTATATTATTTTTTCTATGTATGAGATAAGAATAAATCCACTTTTACGCTTAAAATGTGTATTTTTCCCAAACAGAATCTTTTTGGCCTTTTGCGCACGTATTTTAAAATTAATTTTTAAATCTTATAGAAAAATTATTTAAAAGAAATTAATTTTTTTAATAAAGTGTCTAAAATTATCTTGGAGTGAATTTATGATAATTTATCAAAAAATAAATTTCCAAGTGAATGGCGATTAATACTGGGTTCTATAAAAAAATTGTTTTTCATTTAGATAATATATAAAATATTTTTTATTTTAATTTGTTATTTAATGTAAAATTAGTTTAATGATATATATATTAAAAAAAATTTGTTCAATTCATATCAATTTATTATTCAAATTTTATATAATAATTTTTTATCCTTTTGAAAAATATCTCATCGAAAAATCGCATTTTTATCGCATATGTGAGATGAATATTAAATTTAATAATTTACACTTATATTATTCGAATTTATATAAATATATTATATTTTTATAATAATTATAAGTAATATTATATAATAATATAAAAATAAAATTTTCCACAATTAATGTTAAAAATAATACAAATTAATTTCCGATGTTGAGGTAAAATCGAGTTTACTCAGTAATTAAACTAAAGTGATATGGTGTAAAATGAGATATAAACCAATATAGTACCTAATTATTGGAAATTTTTATAACATACCACCTAATTGGTTTTCTAATTATCAATTTAGGATCCTTTTCTAATTTGAAAAACATAGGTATTGTTAATTCTTTTCAAATATTCCATGTGTTTCATCTCCCCCACTTATAAAAGACCACCCCTCTCCTCCAAACCTAACACTTTAATAACCATTTAATTTAAAACTTACCAAACTAAATAAATTACTTACTTACCTCCCCACATACTATAATCCATGTTGATATCATAAATTCAATCTTGGAAGGATTTAGGTTAAACCTAAAGAGGTTTTCCAAAGAGGTGGTAATGTTTCTAACTATGTTTTTTTGTTTTAATTCTTATTCTAAATACTTAAAATATTCATAAAATATGATATTATAATGAAAAATTTGTATCAAGTTCATTGATAAATTATTATTTTAATGTTTTAACCTATATTCATATCCTCTTTTATCAAATTGTAAACTAAATTATAATTCAGGTGTACGACAGACTACTATCACACAAATTGATGTTATTTATTTTCCATTACATCCTTTAAAATATGTACATAATTATGGATTTAATGTTAATATATGATATTTATAATGTTATTATACCACTTTAATTATAATACAACATTTATCATCTTACCTACCAACCCTTTGGAACATAATAACATCACTCATGTGTTCGACAGACTACTGCCTCGTGAACCAATGTAATGTATCTTTATTTTTTGTTTTAATTAGATTTTAATAAGGATATATTATATGGATATGTATTATATTTGTAACATAATTGTACAAATTTAATAAATATATCAAATATATATTTTTACTATTCATCTTTTGGTGGATATGATGACGCTATTTGTGTGTATAGCTGACTACCTCCACACAAAGCACTGTGATTCATTTTCCACTAATGTTTTTTTGGGATGGTAATTTTGGAAAATTTAATTAATATATATGATATATATATATTAAATTAAAATTATTTTTTAATTTAATATATTATTTAAATTTACTTCTATTTATCCTTCAGTAAAATGGAAACAACATTCAAGCGTACATACGACATACTATTTCCATTGACTATTTATTCCATTTTATATCTATTTCATTTATAGATTAATACCAATAAATATATAATGAATATATATTATATTTATATAATTCTTAAAATTCTAAATATTATTTAACCATTATCATTAAAATATTACTAAAAATTAAAAATAAAAAAAACATGAAAAACAATTTAGTTATTAACATAAATGTGATTTTAACAATGAATTACTAATAAATGGGTAATAAAATTTCATAATTAAATTAAATATGGAATTATTAAATTTATTTATGGGTTTTTAATATATTTATAATAAACACATATATATATGTACATGACATTTCAATTTGTATGAAGGAAGTTGAGACTTATGGTATTGGATTTCTATATCGCTTATATTTTTATGAGAGACATTCTATATTAAAAACATGTATCTTTTATGTTATTGTAATAATTCACATGAATTAATTTTATGATCCTTAAAATTAAAATTATTGGGATTTACATATCAATTTAATCTCTCCCCTTAAAGGGTTTATAGTTCAAAATTCCCCGAAGTGGTAAGAGATTCTTGTCTCAATTTGACTTCTTTGTGATATCTGTATTATTATGAACCTATATTATTTTATGAACTGTATATATATCCCATTTAAAATATAATATTTTTTAATTTATTTATTCTCATGATATATTATGTTTCATTTATTGTTACTCATTAATGGGTCTTACAATTCAAAAAAACCAATACTAGGTAGAGTTTTTCGATATAGTCTCATCCTTTCTCTGGATTTTTTATAATATTTCTTCTCATAATGAGATATAAAGATATAACTCTCAAGAAAATCATTAATTTTATTCTCTTAGAGTTATATATTTATAATAAATTTATTTTTTCATTTTTCTTTATTTATGTACTCATTATTCTAAATTATTCTTTTAAAGAAAACTAACTTTATTTCACTTTCTGATTAAAAATCCTTTTTTCTACCACATACATGTGTTATAATAATGTTTTAATATATGGATTAATATTACTCTAGGATTTTTTAATTTCATTTGTAAATTTGTTTATTTTTTAAATAATGTTTTAAGAAGAATATTCATGTTAAAAAAAACGCATATTTGGCTTTAACTAAAATTATAAAGAAAATAATTGTTTTAACATTTACATAATTTCCCACCTCATAACCACTCATTGTATTCATGATTATATTATATGTTTCAAATTTTTTTTAAAAGAAAGGGAAGTAAAAATTTGTTTAATAATTTTTAGTTTTAAAAAGTGATTTTCAAAGAAATTTTATTTTCCTCAAGAAACATTTTAAATAATTTTTAAAGCTTCATATATAATTTTACAAGGTTATTTTCAACGAAAAGGATTTCCCAAATATTTAAAAGTTTATTTCATAGGGGGAAGATTATTTAACCCAATAAATTCTCCCAGAGATCATTCAAAATAATTTTACATTGATGAGGAAATCCTTTGATGTTAATTATGCTTTAGTGGGGATATAGTCTTAGGATAAAAATATTTTTCTTTCTCTGAATGGTTTATAGTGATGATGAAACATTTTTTATAGAACTTATTTCTCACACAAAGGTTATAAAATGATAAAATTATTATGATAATTAATTTTTTATATGGGTTACACTATGAAGAATTGATGAAATGATTATGAAACCTGTTTCTTTTTTCTACATGTTATGATATGATGAAATGTTTATGAAACCCATTTCTTTTCATGGGTTCTGATGTGATTAATGTTTTATGATATTTTGAAATACATATTTATTATTTTCATCATGTTATGAATGAGAATTATATCTCCATAAAATCAATTGAGTAATGATTAATGTTATATGAGCTGATTGGGTATATGAGTGATTACTCCAATCCTAAAAGTGGGTACACAAGAGGTTATGAAAATCCTACAATAGGGTGCAAGGTAGGTTATTCCATGCCTAATGTAGGTACATGTGTGGTTCATCAAAGCCTAACATGTTATTAATTGCTTCATAAAAAGTCACTAGATATGATTTCCTATGCTTATTTCTATGATAAAAATGTATTACTTATAGAAATGATATGCTATCATGGATTATGTTATTTGATTACATTATGATTTACATATTATGAAATTCCAATATTAATTCGATGACCCATTTTTATGATCTATGATATGTAGGTAATGTTTTTCAAAAGTCATTCTCATGTTCTTACACCCATATTCTCATGTTATATTGATATCTACGTTGTTTACCATTATAGAGCATCTGATCTCACCCATTCTTATGTTTCACTTCCCCAAGATATAAAGAAATTATTTATATAGGACATGTCTAAGAAGGGTTCTAGTTATGAAGAACATAGTGGGAGATGATTTATATCACTTATAGACATGTTTTTCACATTTCCAGGTTTCCAATGGCACTAGAACAAAATGATTTTTGTGTGGATCATTATGTTATATTATGAATATTCATATACTAAGATGTAATATTTATGTATGATATGTTTGGGTCTCTAAATTTGGTATTATAGAGATGTTCATATAACCTTTTGAAACTATGATGTGAAAACATTAATGAGATCACATGGGATATGTTTTAGGAAATGTCTAAGGATATTCCTAATGATAATTATATGGATAATTCTATGTATATGAAAATATGTATGAATATTGGTGAAAGATAGAGTGATTGGTTTCTAAGAAATTATATACCAATCTAGATACTAAATACAGATGTGGTTCTGGCATAAATGTACTTAGGAGTAATAACTCAGAAAAAGGAATGTCAAATTTGATGCAAGTGTTACCTGGTACACAAAAATGGGATTTACTACTCTCATTTTTTACACTATCAAGGGATATGCATTGGAAATTCACAAATTCTTTATAAACCATCTTGATGTATTTGAAATGATGATGACCATGACTGACCGAGGTTAAAACTAATATGTCATTGATTTAAAGGAATGTGTCATGTTTTATACATTATATAAGTGAATTTTCATGATTATATTGTCTCACACTATGATTATTGTTGCTCCCACAATGATTTTTGGTTTTAGTTAATGGAAATAACAAGAATAAACTGTATTAATGTGGAATGTGGTAAAAAATGTGTTGATGAAAAAACCAATGGGATCACGAGTAGAGTCAATGATATTATGATTATGCCTAATAGGTAATCATGAAATTCTGTCAACAAATTTCACCTCAACTCACTCATAGAATCACTAAATAAGATGAGGATATAGTTCCCTGAGAGCTTAAAAGGTAAAGACCATAGTTAAAATAAGATTCATTTTTAAATATCTTAAGAATATGGTAAGAAGCACCATTGGGAATGTCTCAAAAGGATGAGATTATGTTTTATTGGGGAAAATGAGGTCACAAAAATGTAATTTCCAAGTATAAATTATTAGTTTGGTTAACAAAATTGATCATATAAATGGTTTCCATAAGGAATAAACTATGTTTTAATGTTATAAATATGGAACATATGGGAATTATACAAATCTATGTCCTAGTGGGAATTTATATGAAGGGAATCCTGAAGGTGGTATGAGTATTGGTTATACTACTGATTATGAACAGAACTATAACAATATATGAAAAACATGGGATGTTATAACAATATTTTTCATGTCAAATGTGCTCAACATGATTAAAACATGGTTGATGAATGTTAAGAAATTATTAATATTTCAAATTGTTTGAAATAGGTATTAAGGAATAATACGATGAATCCTAGTTAATTTTTTAATAATAAAGTGGAAGGATTGATGTTTTTACTAGAATTAACAAATTATGTTATATTAATCATGAAATATATAAGGATTATTCTATAGATGTTTTTATTAAGGATTTTCAAGAATATGTTGAATGGAATTGATGACTAGAAAATTGATTTAATTGTAAGGTAATATTTTATGAAAAACAAACTATTAAGGGAATATAACCACAAATATGTTCCTAATGTGGTGTAAAATTATTCTTAGTTTGGTTAATGTTATGATTGATATTGATAATGTAAAATGGATAGTATTGATGACCCCAAATCTAATAAATTATTTTTTTAAAAGTGAAATATGTTATCATTTATGGAGTTTAAAACATTTTCATATTAATGGAATATATTAAATATTCTATGGTTTTATTTTAGGATTGTGGAACCATGTATGTTATCATTGTGGTTTGATGATAATTCCAGTTATTACCAGGCTTTAGAAAAATAAATGAGAAAATTATTTATATATTTGTTATGTTATAATAAAGTACTACTTGTGGATATTTAGAGGATTAATGTGAAGATGATTTTCAGAAATTTATTGATCTTATATATAAATTTTGAATTTAAAAAGGGTATTACGGTTAGCCAATTATAGAATTTTCTAAGTGTAAATTTTGATAAGGGTTTATAATTTCATGTATTATTTCTCCATAAGATGAGGTTGGCATATTTTATAACCAATGTTAAACACTTTATTATAATGATAACTAGAGATATAAGGAATGTATTACCATTCTATTATACAAATATTTACCCATTATTACTTCAAAAATATAATATTCATCTTCATTTCATTGATCAAGTGATTAATATGAATCTAATAGAAGCAGAACTAATTTATGAAATTGTTCTTATGATACAACGGAAAGATAATACCTAGGTATATTTGTCCCATTAAATATTGTGATATTATTGGGAAGGTATCATATCGACAGATGCTTCAACAAAACCTCTCTCAAGTCTAAGATTATTTCAATGTATCTATCTTGATGATTTAAAAACTTGATCCCTCACATGAACTAAACATTGATGTCATAATGCCAAAGAATTATATTACTTATAGGGAATAATCATTTGAGATTTATGATCATAAAAATAATGTGAAATATAGAAATATCCCATACCTGGTGAATGGTTTGTGGTGAAACCAATTTCTTGAGGAAGCTACACAGATATTTGAGGATGTAATAAGGAAGATGTATCCCCATTTGTATTTATTAGAGTATTAAATTTAGAGGGTAAAATTCATTTTATGTGGGGTGAATGTAACAACACAATATTTTTTGAAATATTTTTTTCACATATTTTTTTGATAACCTATTTTATACATATCAGTATGGTTAACTTGAATTATGTGCAATAAATAGTTTACCTTGAATTATATTAAACATTGCGTTTTAACAAAACTCAACATAAAGTTAAAATATTACAATTTAATATGATAGTTTTCTCCAAGAATATGGAATGAAGGGTATGAATAAAATTAACTAAGTTATTAAAATATTTGTTTTTATACACGTATATAAAATGAAATTTTTTCTGATTAAATAATACAAAATAAAATTAAAACCATTTTAAAAATAAAAGAAATATTTTAAGATATTTTATTCAACCAAATATTATTTATCTTAATTAATTAAATTAAATTTTTTTGTTGAATTAGTATACTAAATTTTATATGATATATTTTCAATTAAATTTTTATAATTCTTTTTATGTTTTTTCTAAATATGATATAAGAATAAATCCATATTTACACATTAAAGTGCATTTTTCCAGAATATAGTTTTGTCAAAATTTGCATACTTATTTTAAAGTTACATTCATTAACATTAAGAAAATTTATTTAAAAATTTAATCCAATATTTTTTAAAGTTAATTTTAAAATTATCGTGGAGTAAACACTTGTGAATTTTTAGAAAAGATAAATTTTGCAGCGAATAATGAAAAATACTAATAAAAAATCATTTTAATTATAAGAATTTAGAAGATAAATATTATTTTAATAATGTTTTAAAAGTTATATTAGTAAAATTATATATCTATAAATCCATTCTAGGTTATTGGAATGAATTTTACAACGAATTTTGATATGTAATCATTTTTACCTTTTGGAAACTCTCTCTTTAGGAAACTTCTTTTCTTGCTGTGTCTGCGGGATTAATTGTAAATTAAATTTTTTTGTTTATATGAATGGAATTTGGAATGTATATTCCAAATTTTTATTTATAATAATTATTATTTCTATTTGGTTCAAAATAATTTTTTTACTATAACAAATAATAAAAAAAATAAAAAATTAATTACCATGATTAAGGTTAAAATGTGTTTTTAGGGGCTAAAATAAAAATATAATAAGTAAAATTGAATTTATAATTACAAAACACCCATGTTTTGAAAATTTATAGACCCTATTGCATATTAGGATTCATAATTACTCAGTTTGGTTCCTTCTATAATATAAACAATGTGGGTACATTTTATTCTTTTAAAAAATTCTATATGTGTCATTTCCCCCACTTATAAATGGACACTCCCTATCCTCCATATTAACACACCCAACTCAATTTGGTTTATAAAATACCTAAAGGAATATTTAATTTTATTCCCTATAAACATCTTTTATTACCTTTTTTGATCAGAAAACTTATCTAAGAATTATTTAGATCAAACCTAAATTGGTTATCCGAAGAATATTTAATGTATTTAACTATACATTTTTTTTGTTACTTCTTCTTATAAATGAAAATATTATTAAAATATAATTATATAATAACAAAAATATATTACATATAATAATATTTTATCGTTTTAATTTCATAACCTATATCTTTCTCACTTTCCATTAAATGGGAAATGAAATTGTCGATCGTGTGTCCGGCGGGCTACTGCCTTGCAAACTGATGTTATTCATTTTCCATCACAACCTATCACAGCTGGATATAATGATGGATATAATGTTTATATGTGATATTTATGATTTCTGATACCTTTATAGTTAAAATAACATGTATAACTTCTTACCTCACCACTTTTTGGAAAACAATAATATCTGTCTTGTGTATGGCGGACTACTGCCTCAGGAAACAATGTGATGTGTTTTCCATTTTTATTTTACTTGGGATGATAATAAGGATACATTAATTGAAAATATATTATAATTTTAACATAATTATACCTTTTTAATAAATATATCACATATACCTACTTACTTTATATTCCATGGGGTATATGATAATATCATTCGTGTGTACGACAGACTACCTCCTCACAAAGTGATGTGATTCATTTTTCACAAACTCTTTCCATGGAAAGTAATAAGGGAAAATTTAATTAGTATATGTTATATATGTGAAATAAAATTTATTCTTGAAATTAAATATATTATTTAACTTCCTTTCATTTCATCTCTTGAGAAAATGGAAATAACATTTATGTGTATGTACAACATATAGTCTCCATAAACATTGTATTTCATTCCCTATCTCTATATTCTATGGATTAAATTTAAATAAATATATTCTAAATAAATGTTATATTTATATCATGTTAAAAGTTATTATTATTATTATGTAACCACGATCATGCTAATTGGACTAAAATTAATAAATCAAGATATACAAAAAAACTAGTTATAACCCAAAACATGATTTTATCAAGGAATTGATAAAAAATGAGTAATAAAAGGTCATAAATAACCCATAAAGGGTGTGATATATATATATATATTTATTTATATGTGTATTTATTTAAAGTATTTATAATAAACATATATCTATTATAAAGTATTTTCTATCATGTATCAAGGATGTCAAGACATATGGTAAGGGATTTCCATCTCACTTTTTTTGTGACACATTCTATATTCACCACATGTGTCTTTTATGTTGTTTATATACAACCCATGATTTTTTTATGATGATTATACTGAAAATTAAAGAGTATTACATATAAATTGTTTAATCTCCCTTTTATGGTTTTTATAGTTCAGATGTTACCAAACCGGTAACATATTCCTGTATTAATTTGACTTCTTTGGGATATACATTGATTTATGTGGATATATACTTTTAATAGGTGTACATATAACCACATTAACATTTATATTCATGAATTTATTTATTATCATTATTGTTTTTGTTTTATTTAATTTTATTCCTTCATGTATCTTATGATTCAATATTACTACAGTGGGAATGGTTTTACAATATAATCTCATTATTTATCAAGATTATTTAAGTTGAAAATTATGATAATGATATAATATTATCTATATCTCAAGAAACACATGGATATTATTAAACTATGGTATTTAATAGATAATACAATTTTTTATTCATTTTCCCCACATTGTGTAATGATGATTCCAAAAGAATGTTTTTAATGAAAACTATCTTTATTTCACTCATCGATCAAAAACCATTTTTTCTTCAATATTCATTATTTATAAAAATGGGTAATTTTTTAATGTCCCTATGGCATTTTATAATGTAATTTTTATCCATTATTTAATTTAAATTTTTTAAAAATGAATCCTCATGTATTTTTGAAAATAAGTTCTATTCGTCTTTTAACGAAATTGTTAAAGAAATATTTGTTTTAATGTGTACAAAATTTCCATTCGTCAAGATCACTCATTATTTTAAGGCCTCATTTATAAGTTGAATTTTTTATTTTCATATTAATATATTTCCATTTTTTTGAATATTTAATTCTATAATATTATTTTCAAATAAATTATGTTCTCCTCAAGAAGTGTTTTAAAAGTTTATTTTTGATTTTTTATAAGTTTCTGTGGTTAATTTCAATGAAAAGGATTTGAAATGTTTTTAATTTTTTTTTGATGTGTTAAGACTATTTTATACAAAAATTATTCCAATTCATATTTCAAAATCATATTCTACCAAGGATTACATCATTTGATGTTACTTAGGATTTACTAGTGAAAATATCCAAGGATAGAATTATTATTAATTATATGAATGGTTTATTATTACGATGAAATGTCTTATATGAAACTCATTTATATTATACAAATTATAAAATGATAAAATGATTATGAAATATGATTATTTTATCATGGGTTATTCTATGATGAAATGTTGAGATGGATATGAAACATGTTTCTTTTCCGTATGTTATTTAATGTTGAAATGTTTATGAAACCCATTTCATTTGATAAATTCTGAGATAATGTATGTTTTAGGGTCTTATGGAACATTCATGGATGATTCTTAATATGTGATAGGTGGGACCTATATCTAACTCTAATGTATTGTATAATGATTAGTGTCATATTATCTTAAAGGGTACACTATAGGTTATCCGAAGACTGAAACATGGCATAAAAGAGGTCATCCCATTCCCAAACAAGGGTGAATGGGAGGTTATTCAAAGAAAAAAGTGGGTACATGAGTGGTTATCCCAAGACTAACGTGTTACAAATGTCATGATGGATAAATTAGAAATAAGATTTTATATGCTCATGTTTATTAAAAAATATATGTATTATAACAATGTCATTCTCTCATGGATAATTTTATTTTATTCTATTACAATTCATATCGTATAAACATCCAAGAATATTTATGAATAAAATCATTTTTATGATCTATGATATGCAGGGTGTGGTTTTCAAATGCTATTATCATGTTGTCATACCTATATGCTCATTTTATATTATTATCTCAATTATTTATCCTTAATAAGAATCTGATCTCACCATTTCTTATGTCTCTATTACCCCAGATATGAGCAATGTTATTATGTATGATATATATAAGAAGGGTTATAGTAGTAATGAAAATAGTGGATGACCACACATATCACTTTTAGACTAGTTGTTTACGTGTCTATGTTTCCAATTGCTGTAGACCTAAATGATTCTTGTAAGGATAATTTTTTTATTTAATGAATATTTTTTTACTAAGATGTAATATTTAAGTATGATATGTTTGGGTACCTATAAAAAGAGAAATCCCACCTATGGTTATGCGGTATCTTCTCATATGTTTGATAACTATGGTCAAGAAAAAGTTTTGTACCATGACCAGACAACATCCTATCCTCTTTATACCATGCCTGAATATAATTAAAATAAGAAAATGTTCTCTACTATATTTTTGTAATGTATTTAAACTATTTCACTCATAAGTAACCATATTAAGTTTCTATATGGGCTCAAGTTCACCTCCCAGTGTGCTAGATGCATTCAAAAATCAATAAGGGTCCATGAGGATATAATGTGGAGACTATTACCTCTAGACAAAGTATAAATAATAGTAAAAATTATGAAATTTTTTTTAACATGCATTCTGATGTATATATCAAATAATATACCAAATAATTTTAAACATATGATTATGATGAAAAATGTAATTTCAAAATGTAGCTATAAAAATCAAAATATAGTCTCAAAATAAATCTATAACCCAACTGGTTATGAGGCTACACCCTATTCCAACATCCAAGCTGCATACCCAACATAACCAATATATCATCATAAATAGTGACCCTGCCCTTATCTTAACCTACGATAATAAAGTATGCTCAGGTTCCAAAGGTGGATCAAGCAGGGTATGAGTAAAAATTTATAGGACACCACCAATGATGCCTAAAACATATCTAGTATGATTAATGTAAATATTTATGTGAAAGAAAAAAATGAAGAGTGATATAACAGTCTAGAAATACATAAGTTCCATTTACCATTATGTATAGGGTGGAACCCTTGGTTATCCATACATTCTTAGGCCAATGTTTTATGTCTCTGTAAAATGTACCATGATCATGTATATAATTATACAAGGAAACCAAATACTTAGAATCAAAGGTCCCTCAATAATAGTATTAATAAAATTAGTGGCTACACCTGATCTATGGAATCAGGTCAAGGTCTACCAAAAATAATAGTAGTAGTAACAATAACGAGAACACCATATCGTTGAAATCACATCAGGGTCCACCAACAACAATAATAGTAATAATAATAATGGGAACACTAATTCCTTGGAATCAATTCAAGGTCCCTCGACACTAATATTAGTAACATTAATAATGGCCACCCTAGATTCTTAGAATCACACCATGGTCCCCCCAAACAAATAGGGAAAATAATAATAATGGGAATTCTAGATCCTTGGAATCAGGTAAAGGTCCTCTAGTAATAATAGTATTAAATATAATAACAATAAGAACATTCAAACGATTCAATAATCATAAGTTCATAATTTCATTAGCTAATAATTACCACATAATCAAACATATGTTGAAAAGTTTATATTTTCAGTATATAATTAATATTTACAGTTATTTTAACCATGAATTCATTATTTAAACACTTGATCATAAGTCATTAGTATTTTATATAAAATAATTCTATTTTTTCAAGGGTAAACCTTAATTATTATCAGAAATCAAATAATAAAAATTTGAAGGCATGAAACTCGTAGAATCATAAATATAATTTACATTATATTTTCAATGGAAGGTATACCATATGTGGTTTCCTATATCCTGAATATTATATTCCATTGAAAAACTTGTCTTCTATAGGATTTCTAATAAAATTAGTTTAGGATCAAAAATAAATTATTAATGAGAAAAGTAATTCTATGAATTGTGTCAGTTTGGATTCACATCAAAGAGATATAAAAAACATTGAGAACAAAAGGGTTATATTGAGACCGCCAACCTGAAATAGTGGATATTTTAAAATTTTAAAGGAATGTTCAAGATAATGAGAAATAAACAAATAAAAATATTGAGAGGTTCATTCCATAAGAATCAACCCATACTAATCAAATAAAATGGAATCTATATCAATAATTGATAAGGTAAAAAATGCACCAATACCTGGAACACATATCTAAACCCCTACAAGAGAAACATAATATGGAGGGAATCATATAATGATATTGTTTTAACCAAGAGGGGGACAACGAAAATTCCCCATAGAACCATATATATCAAAAACAATCTCATATGAGAATAATTATGAGGGTTCTTAGAAGAAAGAATGAGTTGAGGATATATTAAAACACATCCATCAATAATCACACACATCCCATTAAATGGTAATAACCACTTACAAAATATGAGAATCCATTTATGACATTAAAAACCCAGAAACCATTGAATAATCACTATTGTGTGCATTCCCTATTCCTTTAGTGTTCACAATATCACCTCAATGAAGATCTATGCATATTTTTTGAAAATCACGTGGTGTGAAATGCCTAGCCATTTGGGACTCATCATTCCCCTCACGAATAAAGGCACTAAATACTATTCCCTATACATGAAATTTTGTAATGGACCATTTTATATAGGAAATATCTTAGTAGAACATAGATTAGTCCATGGAGTGGTCCAAACTGTTTCACAATGAAGACACCCAAAACCCCATTTTAAATCACCAGAAACCTTACAGCACATCTAGAGCCCTAAAGAACTAACACAAATCTAAAAAATAAACCATACATCAAGCCTATATGGGAAATTAATGTTTTTATGTTGGATAAATATTATAGGATAGGATGTGTCCTTTTATAAGTGAGTGGACTAGAACACCTATAATTATTAAAAATATTAAAATATAGTAAAGTCACTCTCAAGGGGAAATGGATCCAAATTTTCTAAATTTCTATGATAAGATAATATATTATTTAAATAAATTCATAAAATAAGTATTAGATAAGTTTTTATTTCATTTTAAAACTTATCTCTTCAATTTTACAACTATTTAATGTTTTTAAACTTTACCATAAAAATAAATTTTTACATTGGTTACTATTCATAATGAACTAAAAATGGAATTGATCTCATCTATAAATTTAAAAATTATGATTTCATATATAGAATATATTTTATTATATTAAATTTATAGAAGTTTTAATAATTAATTATAAAATAACTGCAAAAAATTCAATGAAAATCATATTTAGAGAGAAAATGCATTTTTATGATTAAAACTGATTTTATTCTTATTAAATTCGATGTAAAAACATCTACATGAATGTTAAAATATTTTATAGAGTTTGTTATATTTGAATTTAATAAAAATAATTCATATATAGTGATTAATTAAATTTATTTTTATATAAACCCAATGCATACATAAAATTAGTTTTTTTAAAATGCCTCTTTTTTACCTTAAGATTATTTTATTTTTCATTTATAACCAATTTAAAACCAGTAAATTCATAATAAGAATACATAAATAGTACATTTTTATAAGTTCAATACTTCTAGTTATTATTTAAATATATAATAAATAATAAAAGGAATAAATTTTTAAATTTTTTATACAGTAAATTATATTTTAAATAAAATATATTTTATAAAGAAATTGCTCACAAAAAATATTTCTATATAGTTCTTTAGGATTAATAGTATATCTAATGTGAATTAAGAGTTATTTTCAATAATTAGATCTCATTTAAATACTATATAATGTGAATTATTTTATAATTTATATGAATTATTCCTATATGTTCATGGTTTCATGCTTTACAAACTATCTAAAACATCAAATTTATTAAATAAAAAATAAAATATTTCAAAATATCGCAGTGTTATTTTTAACCCATTATATTCATTTCACTATTGAAATTCGATGTCTCTAAAAATAAAATGATGATACATCAACCTCATTATATCTTCTAGTTCACACACAACATCATTAAATTAATGATTCCTCCAATGAAATTTAATGAGGTGAGTAATGTTATTCAATAACACTTTATCCAAAGGACCCAATATTTCCACTGTGTTTTCTTCCTAAGAAATATATTTCTCCATTTGTATGGAATTTTATTTTAGTACAAGTGAAGTACCATATATTTACATCCTCAAAAGTGATAATTAAAACCCATCATAAATTTTTAAAGATTTATCATATTTGTTAATAAATAATATACTATCTAGATATGGTCAATAATCTCAAAGGGAAAAATAATTCTGGGGCAGAAATATCAATTATTTACAAATCTCATAACCTTATTACAAAAATATATTCATAGTAATACCTTATTAGTATCATTAAACTCCATTTCTCATCGACTATTGTGTGCATATTGTTTTTATATACTCAGAGCTTCCTTAATGTGCTACTGAATGGATCTTACCTTCTCATCCATTTCCTCAGCTAGCTTATCTCCTAATAGATTTCATTGTTTAAATTGATATCACTAGATTAGGGTTTCTCACTTCCTACACTATAAGGATTGATAAGTAACTATCTTATATCTTGAGTGAATTCTTTTATTATAAAAACATGATAAGATAATGGAATTAATCATAGCCACATTTAAAATCACTATAACAGGCTATCAATATATCATCAAGCCTTTGAATGGTCCTCCCTGGATATCTCTATAAGTATGATATACAACAACAATGTTAAACATTATATTCAATAATTTAGGAATACTTATTTATAACACCAAGTGAAACCTCATATCCTAATCTGATATAATAGAATGTAGTGATTCATGAAACTTGACCCCTTATTTAATGAATATCTTAGAAATCTGGTATATAGAGAAATATTCAATGGTTTCAATTATATGTAATTACATCATAAGGTGATCAAATAGAAAACAAATACCATTTTTGTTTATATGTTTTTGGGAGTCTGATGATGAAGTCTACAAAGATATTTTACTAATTATATTTTTTATGGGTAATGATTGTAAACTCAATTTGGACTTCTATCTCTTAAGAAAAATACACTCACATAGCATGTATAATGATTCAAACTCTAAAATAACCATATTAATGTAATACAACGATAAATACCCATTATGATCCCTATAAATCATCTTAATTCCTGGATAAATAGTGAAAAATAAAATATCAACTTCATCCAATAACTCCCTCTAATATATAATTTATGATACATGTACACATTTCTCAAACTCTATCATTCCATAATAATCATTAATAAAAAAAGGAACATTCCTCACCATATTATGTAATTCCACAACCTCTTTTTATTCATCTATAATCCTCACATGGATGGATTGATGAGTATTAATCTAGGGAAGATATGATATATCACCTTTCATCATGATTTCAAGATCCATCCTCTATAAATGATTTTAGTGGATTTATTTATGTTCTCATTATGAAAAAACTAGAATGGTCCTTCCAACTCGGGGTGTTATCAACTTTTATCACTTTCCCAGGGTGGTAATGTATTGATCAATCCTAATAATTAATCAAAAACAAAAATATAATTTCATTCATATTTAACTATTTCAATTTTAAAATATACATTAGGTTTTTATGATCATTATATATACCATTTTTTCAAGATATAGAGAATGTGAAAATATTTTGAATAAAAAAATTACTGATGCTAAGTACAAATAATGAGTTAGGTAATTTTTATAATGACTTTTCAACTCTTGATAGGATTAATCTAAAACTATATTTCGTGAGGACGGATCCCTATCACTTATTTGATATTTCAATAGATACGAGAGAGAATAATCTACCATAGAGTAGAGTTAGTAAAGGTATAGTATCCAACCTTTTCTCATCTTTAAGAAATTTTCTTCGCACACATTTTTTCAAAAGATGCTTGGATCCCTTATAACTAAAATTGGTTATTTAGTTTGATATTTTTGATAACTATCTCATAATATGTCGATAATATCCAGATAACCCAAAGAAACATGAGATCTTAGTAATACTGATTCTTTTTGGCTATTTCTCAACAACTTTAATCTTTTAAGGATAAAAAATATACCCTCACAAGAGATAATATGACCTAAGAATGATAATTTCTATATTTAAAAATTATAATTGTTAAATTTTTCATAAAAATTATATTCCCTATCTATATGATTAACATAATCATAAAATGATCTTCTTACTCTTCCTTGATCATATAAAGTACAAGTATATCATCTATAAGTACTCTGAGAAAATGATTAAGGTAATATATGAAGAGTATATTAATTAAATCCATGAACATTATAGTATATTTGGAAAATACAATTATTATTAATATAAATTAATAATGTATTTAACACATGAAAAAGGTTGTCATGGGAATATCCCCCTTCTTACCCAGAAATGATGATATTCATATCAAAGATCATTCTTGGAAAAGTATCTAGCTCCTCCAAATTGATCTAACATATCATTTTTGGAACATATTGTGTGCATTATAATCAATGAAAAGATGAATTGGATCATATTTATTCTTAATAAAAAGAATAGGTTCACCCACTGGTGATGCACTCAGGTGTATAGATCCATTTTTAGTATTCTCCTAATGTTTCTTATTTAATTACATTCACTCAATTAGTCCACTTCTATATAGTATCATTAAAATAGATGTGAGATATGGTTTGAGTTCTATTTGAATATAATCTAAAATATTTAGGGGAATACGAAGAAGTAATTTAGGAAATACATTTTCCTAAACATGAAAAATATACATATCTTCAATGTTGAGTTTCTCTCAAAACTATCTGGGATTAATATGAATTTGGATTAGGAAATATTGCCCATATAATAGAATTATTTTCAATTAGAACTTATTATTTTTCATTGAACAGATGGATGATCATAGGGTGTTTCGAAATTAAAAATGCTACTTCTATTACACAAAATTTAATATGGGATCTATATAAATATATCCAATATTTTAGTAAAATAACATCATATTCATATATAGGTAAAATAAAAATATTTTCTAGAAGAATATTCCAACAAAATTATATCATATATGAGTTATATACTTGAGATATGGTCATCATAAAATCAGGTGTTTTCAAAAAATAATTAAATATATAATCATCAAGGACATTAATAAACATTAATGGAGATTTTTCTTGATATAATAAAATTCATATAACTATGATTATATAAAATAGTTAAATATTTGATCATACCTATCACCACCTTAACTTTATCATTCTATGTTCAGTCCTTGAGTAGAAACAAAATGCTTAGTGTGAGCATCAAACATCATTAATCAAAGTAGGGAATCATTTGAATATAAAAAATAATTTTTATGATATCATGAATTTTGAAACCTTCTTTCAACCAATGAAATATTAATTTTATCTAATATCACTATAGATTATGATATGTTTCAAAAAATTCTATCTTCGTACAAATTAAAAAGGTTCATAAAGATAATGTGAATCAATCAAATAATATCCTTGGGAGTGTCTATCCTGGGGTATATTATTATACCCACCCATTGTGCACCAAGTGATGGGTGAGTTGATACTAAACCAACCCTTTTCATGGTTTTTATAGATAAAAGAATATGTTCCATAATAGAATCCACCTCCCAATATCCATAAAATGGTGAAAAATATACGAAACCACATAGTCTCTACCATAGAATGTTTTTTGGATTGTAACCTATACTTTGACCTATCCCTTGGGGTTTTAGAAATATTCCTATTCAAAATCTCTAAAAATAACTAAACCCTTATATAATAAAAATTATATAATTAAAATAATTATATATAAAAATGTAACTTCATTTTAGATGAATATTCAATTAATTTCATCAAAAAACTTTCCCAAGAACCAAAATAGTTTAGATACTTGTAATAATAGATACATAATCATCTTATGAAATATCTTCAACTTGTATCACAAATTTCATGTAACATTGTACCCTTCTATGAGATTCCCTATCCAAATTATTTATTCATAACCTTAAGAAATGTAAACATAAGAAAGTATAGGTTTAGTTTCTAACAAGGAAAAACAAAATAGATAAAAAAAATTATCGTAATTGAGTAATGATATGTATAAGGATCAAAACTATAAAAGGCAGACCAAATCATTGAAAATTATTTAATCAAATATCCTAACATACTTATTTTATATAAAGAAATATATACATCATAAGAGTATAGAATCATCAATGATTAGTCATATTCCATGATAATGTTACATAAGTAAAATTCATTTGTTTTTACAATACACATTATAATTGAAAATCATTTCTATAGTAACAGATCAGTATAAAGACTATCATAGTGGATTGAGTTCACTCCCCATTCAATCATTTACTTTGTCATGGTTCACTCCTAAGACTATAATAATGGATAAATACCCTTACTAAATAGGTTTCACTCTCTATTCAATACTATATTATCTCATAATATATCTATATTCACCCAATACATTAAAGGGATATATAATTTTGGGCCCACCTATCTCATAATTAAAATCATATATATATATATATATATTTTTAACACTCATAAAAACATTCACCATATAATAAATTCATAACCCAAATTTTTTTTTTATTTTTTATAAACATTCTATAATTTCACCATGGCACTACCCATTAAAAAAATAGGCTTTAAAAATATTTTATTATTTTATTATAACTTAATTTAACCTTCAGAAATAAATAGGTTTTATGTAATCATATTTAATTAATCATTATCTTAACACATCATGATAAATAATATAGATTTTATTATTAAATCATATTTCTAGAGAAGTATAATAATCCTTAAAATATGTTTACATAGATGAAAAAATACATTTAGGAGAGAATTGAAACATTTCTGTGAAAATATGGAAAATACCCTTATCCTTTGGTATCTTTAAAAACAATAACATTCCCAATTATTGAGAAAATGATTTTTTTTAAATATCTATGGAAAGAAGTAAAGTGATATTCCGAACAAATAATTCTTGTGATGGAATAAAAATCCATTCATGTGGTAAATATTAAAAGGGAATATCCTTTTAACACTTTTAAATGAAATTAAAAAATGATTTCATTATCTTTTTTTATATCATTTTATAAAAATTTTTTGAAATAAAAATGTACATGAAATTTATTTTTATAAAACATGTAATGTAAGGGTATGGTCTTCCATAAAACAATTTTAATAACATGTATATTGAAGAAAAATATTATCTACCTAGATATTAAAAATTAGGTCATATTTTCATGAAATAATTTTCTCAATAATTTTAAGTATCAAAGATAGTAAAGGGGTACTAATTATAGATAATAATATGAATAAAAATTTTAGAGTAAATTAGGTGGTTTTTTTGGACAAGCTTCATATTATTTCCCTTAATCTGTACTGAACATATTGAATCTTGAGAAGAAAAGAGATTGTAACATAATCCCTTACCTCATGTCTGGTCATTCATCATATGAATTTAGAAATTTTTTTTTGATAAAAATAAGTTCATTAAATATTAATTTCATAACCAAATTCACACATAAATTCCTATTAATAAATCCTTTATAATTTAAATTTATCTTTTTGTTAATAATTATTTGTTAAAATAATTTTTTTTTGTGAAAACTGATCCCTTTTATAGACATGTTACAATTTTATAGTTATGTTTATTAAAACATTACAATGGTTTAATTATCTTAAAAATATAAATCCTTTCCAAGGTATCATATTTATTCATTATTTTAATTTTCATAAAAATTTATATAATCTGTTGGAAAACATTTATATACATCACTTCACAGAGATGATAGTTTCCATGTACACAAAAGTGATGCTTCCAGTTTTCAATTGATAAAATGAAATAATGGTAAATAATAATTAAAATTTATTATAAAATAATTATATAATAAATATCATAAAAATGTATTAAATCTATACTTATGACCAATCATTTAAATTGGAAATAGAAATCAAACTACATCACTTCTTCAAGGTGGTAGTCCACAAGTATGTGTGAGTGACATTATCATTTTCCAATAGATGTGAAGGAGAAATAAAATTGTTATAAAGTTGATAAAAAATTACATCATTATAGTGGATACACTTTTTCCATAATTTTAATATGGCTAATGAACATTTTGAGGATGTTTATCAAGAAATAAACCAGAAAACATTAGTAGGATAATGTAGATCTTTTTCAAGTGTCCTCATTTGAAAAATAACATAACACTTCTTGGATGGGTCTTTTGAGAAGGCCATAACCTAAATGTAATGTGTAATTATTATTAATTGTATTTGGGTAGGTCATTTTCTAGATAAGAAGATTAATTTTTTGGATAATAGAGTAGGGGGTTCCCTTTTATATGCGAGGGGAGTGGCACAGTTACAATTAATAATAATAATAAAATATAATGAAGTAAAAATCATGAGAAAGAGGATCTATAGTGGATAGAGAGTGAATATAGGGTGATAAATTATCCCAATAAATTCATACCATAATATTTACACATTCTATTAGGCCATTTTAAACATTATATTTTTAGTCAAACCCCTCATTATCCCTTTGGACATTTATCATAGTAATGATTTTTACCCCCATTAATATAATGATGAAAAGTGAAATTGATCTCAATAATAAATTTATAGATATTTATTTTAAATACAAAAACAATTTAATTGTACCAATCATCCATACTTAGTACAAATTCAATTTAAAATATGTTCATAAAACACAATGAAAATCATTTCTAGAAAATATGCATTTTAAGCATTCAAATGAATTTATTCTTGTTTAAATCAAAGTAGAAAACCATTGTATTAATTTTAAAATATTTTATGAAATATATTAAATAAAAATTAAGAAAAATTATTTATAAATAGTGAATAATTAAAATTGGAAAGATAATAACACATTACAAAAAAATAGTTATTTAAGAAACAAGTTCTTATTAACATGAAATTAATTAAAAATATATATATTTATAAATATAACACTTTGAATAAATTACTAAAGGGAAACAATTCACCTAAAAAAACTATCTCAAAATAGTTCATTATGATCAATAATATTTCCCAATTAAATTAGATTTTATTTTTTACAATTATATCTCATTAAAATTCCACATAATGTTCTTTATTTTTGTACTATATAATACTTGTTAAAATATGTTAATGGTTTCATTATTCAAAATATATCGAACAAATATAATTTAATAATGAAAATAATATATTTAAAATTCTTTAGTGGTTATAAAAGTGTATTTTTCAATAATTACTTTCCCAAAACTCTTAATGAAAAAATGGAAAGGTAATTACCTAAGCTTAATTTGAAGGATAATGAACCTCTATATACCTTTGAATATAATTTCACTAGAATTTTAAGGTATACATCTCGAATAATCATTGATCATAAATTTTTTTTATCAATTCTTCAATAGCCTAAGACATGGTGTCTAAAAGGTGTTTTCTATAAGAGACTTTAGTGGCTATCCAAAAAAATTTTATGTTCTATAAACGTACAAAGGGAGAGTGTGGGATCTCATTATTCTCATGGTTTTGGGGAATATAATATAGATATTAATCATCAATGAGATTCAAATAATAAAAATTATGGTGGAAATAAAATTTGTATTCCATTATTCTAAAAGTGAGGAAATAATCATGGGGTAAATTGACATAAGGGGATTGGTAAATTATTTAACTGTGGAAAACAAGGCTAATAAGAAAATTAATTACAATGTAATATGAGGTGGTAAACCAATGAAATTAATGTGGGTAAATATCAACTGAACGAATGTCCCACACTCCAATGCTATAATAGAATGTAATATGAATATTATACTAACTAGTGCATGAATACAAGGGTTAATTATGAATATCAGTGTTAGTAACATATTAATCCAATAGAAAAATGGAATTCTCATGCAATAATAATCACCAAATTGGATCACATGAATGAAGTGGTGAATGGTATACTTATCATGAAATCTAGAACTTAAAAAACATATTTGATTTTGGTTTTACCCACACTTTTATATTTAATGATTTATTAAGCATATCATAGAACCCACTATATAATTAGATATTGAATTATTGAATGAGAATAATAATTTTATATTGATATCATCTAAATTCTATACACCATATCAATGATAAGTTTCTCGGAATAGTTTTTGAAAAAATATTTACATTCTCCATCTAGTTTAACTTTATATGACATTAGGATTGAATTAGGACTCCTTATATAAAGACGATATCAATTACAAAAGAAGGTTGGTAACATTTGATATATTGAATCAAATTATGATAATTTATAGATGCAAGTATGAATATGAACTTCGAATAGAAATTAAATTCATTATAGGGGTCTCACTAACTATTCATAATGGGTACATATCTCAATTGGGTGATGATAACTTCACAACTCAGATATTACTATTGTTCAAGAATCTATCGATTTATTAATTGAAGAGTTTCTATGTTTTTCACCAATTTATGATGATTATTTTTTAATATAACAAAAACAAGTGAAATACCAATTTCAAATAATTTATATATAATGGAACCAATTGAGTTGAAAAAAATAGATAATAAAAATTTAGAGAATCTAGAAATGGAATTCATATGCTAGAGTGCATCACTATTGTGTGAACATACTCTTTCTATTAAAAAGAAACATTAGTAAATTTATCATTTCCTTGATTATTGATAACATAAAAAGATTATTATAAAGATCATGTATTTTATATCCCATATTGATGGATTTATTGGTCAAATGGATGGAGTATAATACCTTTCCAAGAGTATTTTTCATTTTGGATATAATCAATTGATAGTTAAGATGGAGGAAATAAAAATGGAAGGCTTTCTCTAAGAGGTATGGTCTTTATAAATATACAGTGATTGCATTTGGATTTAGTAATACCACTTTTAATCGTTATAGATCAAATGCATTGAGTCTTTAGGGATTACCTTGCTAATTTTGCTGTATCCTTTATAAATGATATTATTATATTAGCAAGGACCGAAGAATAAAATGAAGATCATGTTAGGATTGTGTTTATGTCCTTGAGAAGGGATAAAATATGTGTAAAATTTATTAATTGTGAATTAAGGATACCAAAAGAATCATTATTAGGTCATGTGATCATAATAGGGTGTATACATATGGATGCTTCTATGATCAAAGTTATTGAACAATGTACCAAACCAACCATGGTGAAAAAATCCATATTCTTTTTAGGTTGGATTGATACTATCATGATTTTGTGAGAATGTTTTGTATGATATAAAATCCAATTAAAATTTTTATATGAAAGGGACATATTTCTTTGAAAGAATGAATTTGACAAAAATTACCTGGAACTGGGGAGAATTTTGGTGAGTATACCAATATGGACACTACCCTATGGTATAGAAGGGTTTGTGTTATAAATTTATGTCTCGAAGAATAGACTAGAATGTGTTATTATGCAAAATGGAATGGTAATAGCCTAAGATTAATAAAAATTAATTGTTCATTAGAAAAATTACCTAACAACTGATTTAGAATTAGCATTGGTAAATTTTCAATGAAATTATTGATGCATTGTTCATATTTTTAATTGTGTGATATATTTTCTGATTATTAATACGTGAATTATATATTCACAATGAAAATGTTTAATATGTGCTTAAGGAAAAAAGTAGAGTTGATTAAAAAATTTAACTACTCGATACATTAAAACCTTAGGAAGTTTAATAGGGTAGATACTATTTGGATTCTGAATAGTCATGCTATTTTTTTAGTGATGAGGATTTAAATAAATACATACTTATTGATTTATAGATAATAGACCATTAAATAAAAAGGAAAGTGAAAATTTCCTATTAAAAAATAGGATATGTATCCGCTCAAAAATATAATTGGATAAAGATCTATTGGATGAATCACATAGCTCATCATTCTGTATTCATCCTAGAATCACAAACATGTATATGGTAATGATTAGTATTTTAGAGGGGATTACCTGAAGAGGGATACCATATAGTTTGTATATCATTTTCTATTATTCCAGCAACTTAAGGTCGAGAAACATAAGTCTAAGGGTATATTACAAAAATTACCAAAACCAGAATGGAAATTGTATAACATCACCATGGATTTCATCATAATACTCCCCAAGATATCTAAAGGTGATAAAGCTATTTGGGATGTAGTTGACCACCTTTTTAATTTATATTTTTTATTACTATGAAAGATTATTTATATCTTGAACATCTTTAAATGATATATATTAAGGAAGTAGAAAGGTTTTATGAATTACCATATTATATTTTTTATAGAGATATGGATTTTACCTCATATTTTTTTATAAGTCTTCAGTAATATTTAAGTATGGAGTTGAACATTATCACTACAGATCATCCCCAAATAGATGTTCAGTTTTAGAGGAACATTAAATCCTATAAGATATGATAATGGATTTACATATATAATTTTCTTGATTTCACAAATATATTTTTAGTTTTATATTGTTATAGAGTTAGTTTATAAATATTACATAGGAACCCCTTATATTACAAAGAGGAAACGTCTACTGAGTAACTATTTTTTCACATTATAAAATTTTTAAAGTAAACCGTGATTTATTTACAAAAAATATTTTACCGAATTTCATTTTGAATAATTAATTTCCATTAAAAATAATTAAAACCTATGAAAAAAATATAAAATGAAGAATGATAAAAAAAATATCAATAAGAGACATAGAAATATTGAAAGAAACCATTAATATATGAATACTTATAAACATTTTAATTTTTTCAAATAAATTTTGGGTTCAGAATAAAAAATTTCTTACAAAAGAAATCAAAATGTATTCCCAAAGATATTTATAAAAAATATATATGATAAATCTTAAAGGAAAAATAAAAAACATAAAGGTTTGGTTGAAATCATGAAAAGTTTATAATAAATATCTTTACAATGTAATAATTTTTAAACATATAAAGTAGAATAAAATTTATTTACCTTGTGAAATAATAATATTTCAAAAAACCTTAGGGAAAAAAATT
The DNA here is from genome assembly GCA_963277665.1 of Viscum album. Lineage (NCBI taxonomy): Eukaryota > Viridiplantae > Streptophyta > Magnoliopsida > Santalales > Viscaceae > Viscum > Viscum album. The sequence goes on along the minus strand of OY728133.1, from coordinate 2,115,702,147 downwards.
ATGCGGTTAACATGATTCATTATTTTATAATTATTCTTAGTTACACATGGAATAAAAATCACTTTTATACTTGGAGAAACTATTATAATTACCCTTAAAATAACAATCAATGTTATTCGTGGAATAAAAATCATAGAATGATCACATAATCTCTTAGGAGAAACCTATTTAGATAAATCCACCCCTTTACCCAAAGAATCAGAGAGATATAATAGGTTTACCTACCCATAGTTTAAAATATAAGCACCAATTATAATAAATAATTCTCATGAACCATAACATAGTAAATAAAAAATTTCATTTTAAAATCATTGTTTATATGCATAGGAAAAAAAATTAGATATTTAGTCAGGCACTTCATTTGTGATAATTCTATTTATGAATAAAAAAAATAGGATATTTTGTTACTATATTAAGAATCTTTTTCATATTTTTATTTCAATAGACTTTATATATTAACATTCCATATTTAATTATTTAATTAAATAAATTATTATAAGTTGTTTGGATGATATTTATTTCATTAGTAAAAAATGCGTTCAATAAGTCATATATAGTAAAATATGAAATTATTAAATAATAATAATTAATAAATAATCATTTTTATAGTTAAATTATAAATTAAAAACCAATCAAGAAATATAATTTCAAAAAATGAAATACCTTAAAATCATGGAGACAGTAGACCATATATTCAAATGAGCAACATTTCCAATTTTTAATTATTATTCTAGAAAGAAGAGAGGTATAATTTTATATTAAAATAATTTTAATAATATAGGAAATATAATTTTATATATTTAAATATAATTTTATACATTATCCATGTGATGTGTTGATGAAAAACAAGTCACATTGCTTTGTGGAGGTGGTAGTCTACACATATGCATGAATAATATTATCATTTTTAGTGAATATAAATATAATGATAGAAATAAAAAAATTTAATTTTAAAAATGATACTTTTTTCATGAATATCATATATATACATTCATTACGTCATTATAATCTATCCATGGTAGACAATTATGAAAAGAAAGTAGATTTGTTTGTGAGGCGGTAATCCACCATACACACAAATGATGATTTCGTTTCCCATTTTATGGAATAAGGAATGTATATTGGTTTTATTAATTAACATAAAAATACCCATGTATATGGAATATACTAGTTTTTTTATTTAATAATGTTTATGTAAAATTTTATGAAGGTCTTATAAAAAATAAAACTGAAATACGTGGTTAAAAACAAGACCTTTTATTCGAGAAGTCTCATTTGATTTACACCTTATGGCCTATAAATTTGGTATTTTTCCAAAAAAATACATCTATAATGATTTTATGGATTATAATAATGTATTTTGGTATATATTTTCAAAACCAAACGGTTGTTTATGTTTGAATTAAAGTCAAGAATAGAGAGGGGAGATGCACTCTTGGAATTTATTAAAATATAAAATTAGAACAAATTTATTTTCACTTAAAAATGGTTCAAATTTTTTTTATTACAAATATAGAATGATTATGGATAATAATAGTATCATAAAATAAAATTTATATTGGGTTTGACTATATTTTTACCCTTATTTTTTATTTTTAACCATTTTGACAAAATTACAGCAATATTAAAATTTTATAGACTTCAGGTGTTTTAATGATACAATAAAATGAGAAATATAACATTAATCAATCATAGATAGTTTATTTCACCATATACCATATCATTTTATAATTATATATTTTTAGGAATTTTATACCATTTAATAAAATATTATTTTCATACTATACCAATAATTTCAATGTTAGAACTATTCATTTATATTATTTTATATAACTTTAAGAAAAACAAGGAATTAAAATATAATATATTTACATGTCCCAAACATGTTATATTAATATATAATTTATTGGGTCACCATTATTATTTATACCACTTTTTATAATTTTAATATCATTTATTTTATTTTTCCATTAATTGAAAAATTACTATGTCAACATTGTATACGAATTTAATGTAATTATTTCTTAACTAAAAATTAGAAATAAATTTCCATGATGAAGATAAATAATTTACATGTAAAACTAATACTTATAACCAAAAAAATCCTCTAGTTATCCATATCATAAAAATATTATAGTTATTGAAAATAAGAGATTGATGTTTTTTACTTTTCTTTATAAACTATTATTATGATTATAATCAAATAAAAATGAAAAAATCAATATAAGAAAATAATGAATTATTATTTAGGAAAGGAATTAATCCATTAAAATTATATAAACATTTATTTACATTTAATAATCTTTTTAATTTTAATTTTATCTTTAATTACATGACTTACCTTTTACCATGGTAAAAAATTACTATGTTGACTATTCATAAGATACAAAATAAAAGGAACCTACATATGAAATATGTACCCACTTATTGAAAATATAGAATCTAGATTTAAAAATTCAAAATACATAAGTGGAAGAATTTTATTTAAAATTAAACTGGAAAAAGGCAATGAAAAACGAGTTTTTAGGAACATATTATTTTTAAATGTAAAATGTTTTTATACTAAATTATAGTATAAAATTAATTTTAAAAAATATAATTGGATCATTTTAAATAGAAAAAAATAAAAATATTTTCTTATAAATATATAAAAGTAAATTTTTAATTTTTAAATACATTAAATATATTTGGTGTTAATTTTTTTTATTTTTTAATATATGTAGAAAAATAAATATTTTGAAAAATTATCTAAAATATTTCTTAATATAATTTTTACATGATAAATTCAAAAATTATATTTAATTTATAAAATTCTAATTCTATAAATTTAAAATTTATATTTTAGATAAAATAACATAATAAAAGTGTTTACTAAAAGGGTTTATTTTTTGTTTTTAGAAAAACATTATAATGAATATAAATATCTATCTAATTAATACTAATAAATAAGAAAATATTTAATCTATTATTAATTGGGTTATTAAATTCTTATATGATTTTTGAATTTGTATTCTCGTAGATTGATTCACTTATTAAATAAGTGGTAAAACCATTCCCTCATATTATTTTCTAGATATCATGTTTCTTCTCCAAATATATAGGTTTTTCATAAAACCATAGTGTGGATAATTACGTTGTAATGTAAATTGGTTGTTCCTTATAAGAAATGATCTCTTCCAACTAAAATGCATCAGGGATCAAAACATGTGACTAATTCCGAACATAATTTCATAACATCAAGATATTAAAAACATTGTGTACATGTGCTAAACTTGGATTAAAGGATAATTAGTGAGAATAAAATCCAAAATTCTCTAGGATTTCACACACTCCAACAATCCATGGATATAACATCCCCTTTTAAAAAAACTAATTACACTTTTCCATGTATATAATTTAAGAGAAACATTATCACCAACTAAGAAAAAATATACACTATCCTTTTATCACCATATATTTTCTACTTTATTTGAGCTTTCCGCATTTTATGATGAATTACGTTCGCCTTCTGAACCATTTCCTCTAAAAAAATATGGTTCGATCAACATCGTGTTTCTTAGTTAATCTAAAAAATATATTGTCTAATATCAGATTCTATTAAATACTTCAAAAGGTTCCATATGTATACTAGTTTGAAAACTATTATTATAATAAAACTCAACTAATGGAAGATGTTGATCCCAATATCATTGGAAATCCATTTAACAATAAAAAAATCTGTCTTATACTGTCTAATTTTTTTTCATTTTTTCTACCAGTTTGATGATAAAAATACTTACTAAAATTTCATTTAGTACTCGATGCCTCATAAAGTAAATTATAAAAATTTGAAGTGAATTTGCGATCATGGTTTGATATAATAGAGAGATTAAATTGATGAAACATGTATATCTTCTAAATATAATTTAATAAAATTTGATTTAATGATAGACTATTTTGAATATGAAGTAAATGAACATATTTGTATAATAAATCAACAAATACCCAAATCAAAATTATAACTTGAGTAGTTTTTTCATCATCCCACCATGAAATCCATAGATTATTTTTTCCCATTTCCTCTCTATAATTAACAATGGACAAATGATCACCTTTATTAACTTACCTTCTACCTTAACCTACTATCGAGTAAAACATCTCGTCGTAATGTTTTCAAAATATCATTTCATTTCATCCCACAAGTAATACTCCAAAAAGACTCTGTACATCTTATTACTACTATGTTATATGGAAAATGAGGAATCATGACATTCATTCAATAGTTTTCTATTCAATTGAGAATCACAAGGCACACATAATCTCTTTCCAAATCACAAAAAATAATCTTTAACATTTTCAAATTCAATAAAAGTTCATTAATATCTAATTATACCCTTTATCGTAACTCACAATATTTTTTTTCTTATCTCGAATAATTCTTCCTGATAGAGATGTTTTAATAACACATAAAATAAAATAGATGATATTTATACATCCACAAATTCATATAGAAATTTCATCATATCCATCACTGAAGGGTCAAGTTCTAAATGTGTCATAGTTACTAAAGCATCATTTTTTCAGAATGAATTAATTACATACATTGTTTTATTTTCTAGGATGGTAATGAATTGTGAGTACATAATACTTTATCAACCCTAGCCATATCCTCTATCGAATGTTAAACTATTCATAGTTTATATATATTTCACACTTGGATCAATAAAAATGGTGTCTATAAATTTTGAATTAAAAACCCCAATTGATAATTATTGATATTATATAGGATAATTTTTCTCATTATGATCCAATTTTAGTGAATCATAAGTAACTACCTGATCATTATTCATTAGGAAAAACCATTTCCTTTTAGTGAAGCATATTATTTTATGAGAAATTCACCATTTCTTAAGGGAAGGTCCAAAACTGTAGAATTCACCAATATTCTATTTAGTTCTTAAAATAGCCATCAAATTCATTTATCAAGATGAATTTATCTCATTTTTTGAATGAACATAGTCATTGGGCTAGCTAACCATGAAATGTTTTCAATAAACCCCTAGTATTAGTTTGTTAACCCATAAAAAATGTGAATCTCAATAATGCTTGTAGGTGTTTTCCATTCATCAACTACTTTAGTTTTAGTAGTGTCGACTATTCTGTCATATTTATTTACAATTTCCCTAACGAATAAAATATTTTATAACAAAAAATCCCATTTTCTGAATTTTTTTATAACATATTTTATTTCAGATTTTTAAAATAATCTTGATATTTTTTTCATGATACATATAATTTTTTGAATAAATCATGATATCATCAACAAAAAAACCAAAAACATATCTAAATTTTAATGGAATACATTATACATAAGATCCATAAACTAAAATGTGGAAATTTTTAGCAAAAAGGGTATGACTACAAAATCATAATGACCATATCTATTAAAAACAATATTTTTAAAATTTCATCTGCCTTCACCATTAGCTGATAGTACCTGAAAGATAGGTTAACCTTTGAAAAATGTTAATATCTCTTAAAGTTTAAATCATATCATCAATATGATGAAATAGATACAAATTCATAATTGTACAGTTATTCAAGTCTTATAATCATTGAAATCTTTCGTGAAGTTATCATTAATTTTAACAAATAAAGCAACATCACCCTATGGTGAAGTGGTATGACGAATTCATACATTATCAATAAAATCCTAATTTATTTTCATTATTTTTGTTCTACTTGATACATTGTTAATGTGTTTCTGAATTTTTTTAACATCGGGAACTATGTAAATAGTAAATCAATCTTTCCGATCAAGTATTACATTGGGAAACTCATTATGAAAAACAACTAAGAATTATTTTACTAGTGAAACATCATTAAAATATATAGAACCCTTATTCCTGACAATATAAGAGACATAAATTTTATTTAATATTTTAACATTTTCTCTTCATCTTGATATCCTATCAATGGTATGGCATTTTTCTTGAATAAAAATTATTTTCAATGAAAAACAACTTATTTTTCTCTAAAATCTATAATATTTTGGTAAACAGAAAACCCACACATACCCAGAATAACATAAAACTCTACTATGAGAAAGATAATAAGGTTGTTCGGTAATTTATTTCAATATAAAATGAAGTGATGATTTATATTATTTATTTTTCCTTTTATTACTTCCCCCATGTGTTTTTATGATAAGTTTGGGATTCATTTCTTAAGGAAAAATTCCAATATACCAGAAAATTTCTAAAAAATAATAGAATGCATATATTTTAAATCAAAAAAGAAATTCAAATAATTTAAATTGATAATAAATGTATTTGACACCACATAGTATGATCTCTCAACATCTACAAAAGTGATTATAAATTATTTCACCATTCCATTCTACTTATAGTCTATACGCTTCCCATATTGTATGTTATTCTTAAGACACTCGTGTGCATAATCAATAATCTCATTAGAATTAAAAAATTAACAAACTATATATCATAATTGGTATTACCACTACCATGATCTTATTTATTGTAATTATGAGCCATGTTCCCAATATTACCACATTTAAAACAATTAAAAGGAATCATAAAGAGTTTACCATTAACCCTTTAACCATAATACAAAAAAAATAAAAATTTATTTTTCTTACTATAAGATTTATTTGTTCCATTATTCCCCTTTTCCTTCCACATTGACCTATTTGTATACAGGTTTACAAAGTACACATGATCACTGGGAAACTTCATTTCTACATTCTCAACCCAACGCAAAAGTTTTTCATAATTTCTAAATTCATGGGAATCTAATTCCCATCGTTATCTTGAATTTAAACCTGAGTAAAAGTGATTATTATTACTACTAATATCCTGAACAAAATTTCGTCCATTACATTCCAAAAGGATGATTTTTTTTTCACGATCACTAAATCTTTATTATTTTTTTAAATTCCAAGAATTTATTTTCCGTATTAATTCATACAGTTTTAGGAAAATATTTCTCAGGGATGATATTCTTAAAATATTGTCATTAAAAGATATCAATATCTTTAAAATATTTAATAATTTTAACAATTTTCCATCATAAATCAGTTTCACCTTCACAATAGTAAATAGATACATTTTAAATTTGATGATAAAAACATCCCATGACATAGGATATTTTTTCTAGGGATTTAATCCCTCATTTAGAAACAACCAGGCCAGATGATCCACAGATGTTGGGCGATGTTGCCTGATAGAATGTTCCTATATCAACATGATTATTTGTGGTAGACATAGATGATCAATATCATAGATACCTCCAAAATTTTTAGCTTGTTTTATCTTACCCATAAAAATATAAATGTCCCCTTTTACAATTATAACCATTCCATTTAACTAATTCGAAAATATATATTTCATTTGGTTCCTTCCAACATTAGATTACTTATTCCCTCTATGGATTTTTTTTTCAATAGAAATAGTTTAGGTAAATAAATATGTTAATTTTACAAATCTATATCATTTAAAAATTACCATAAAATTTATATTTTAAAGGTATTCTATTAATATTATATTAACCATTAAATATATCTAAACTGTTATCTAATTCCAACTATAAGAACTCATAATTATATATTATTGAATCATGTTTTATTAGAATATATTTTATTTATTTAACTAGAAATGATATTTGTTAGTATAAATTATTATATATTTAATTCAATAATCTTATATAATTGTCCAATAAATTTGAAATAAGAAAATTCTAGTGAGTATCCATTTTTTAAAAAAATTAATAATTTAAACGTAAAATAATATTCACTTTCCAACAAAATATTCACTACATTTGACTAGACTTATTACTTTCCCTTAAACATCCTTAAACCCTATGAAAAAAAATTTAATATGTGGGATGATCACAAAAAAATCAGGAAGAGACATAATAGAAAATAAATAAACCTCTATTATGTGTATACTAATAAAAATATTGCTTTTTCAAAATAATAATTTTTCCCAAAATTATAATTTATTACTCATGAGATCACTTTTCTACTAAAATAATTTCAAAAAACATTTCCTAAGAAATTGAAATGGAAAACTAAAACTTATAAAGGTTTATTTGATGTCAGGAATATCCCATAATACATTTTTTCAAAATTTCAATCTTTTCTGTTGTACAAAGATGAATATACTTTCCTTTACCTTGTGAAATCATAAGTGTTTGTTGAAAACCCATAAAATAAAAAAATATATCTTGTATGTAACTTAAGAAGTCATTTTCATATCATTCTAACATACACTGGGAATAACTATCACAATTATAACTTGAGTAACCATTATAGTAACACTTGAAATAAATGTCACTTTTATACATTGAATAACTATAATAATATATTCCCATAATCCATTAGGAGAAATCTATTCAGTTAACTCCAAACCTTTACCTAATAAATATGAGAGATATTATAGGACCATAATACATTAATTTAAAAAGGATGTACCCATCATCGTAAACAATTGCCAAGAACTATAATACCATACATAAAATCTTGCATATTTAAAACAATAATTATACCCATAAGTAGACATTTTCTGATATTGAAATATCAATTCTATTTGAAAATACTTTTTGAATATAACCAGAACTAAAGGAAAGACATGTTTTATTTTATAAGAATATAAATTATTATAGAGCTTGACTGAAAATAAAATAATTGTTATGGTAATGAGAATGGATGTTTTCACCATATGTGTAATGTCCAGAATTGGGTTCTACATGACGGTGCCCTGAGCCAGTTCTCCACATGACCACAATCGTGCCTCCTCGCATGATAAAGGATTCTATCTTGAATCAAGGGTATGGTTAGTCATTCATGTGGATATTATACCCTCTTTTATCATAATATAATACACTAGTGAAATTAAATGAACAATAGTGGAAACATATATAACCAAAAAAAACTGATGCCATAAGATAACCCAATAGTAAATACAATACTCAACTAAAAGTAAAGCGTGCAATACTAATATTAGTGTCATGTTTCTATAATGAAACTAAAATTAAAGAATCTATGACTCCCAAAATAGGTCCCAAACCTTGTATGGGTCCCTCATACAAAATCCATCCCCAATCAACCACCTATCCCAGAGCCTTTTCCCTTATATAGTCCTACATAAATATAATCTATTCAGGTATCGATGAGGCAACCTGAATATGGTGTGAGTACGACTTAGTATGCCACCACCAACGATGTCTAAAACAAGTACAATCAAAAGATTGTACATACAGTTCTATAAGAAAATAAGTATAATTCAATGATAAACAATTAATCACATTTTCATTTATTCCTTACTAATTACATTAACTGAAGGGTTTCCAAGGATACCAATACCTCAATACAGACATCATCTCATATTTGAGATTGAAGTATTCCCTAGGTAATATCACTTTGCAACACCTACTTGTAGCCAAAGCTCGATGTAATAAAGGTGTTATAATATCTCACTACCTGATTCAAATCATATCAGAGTTGAAATATTCTTGTGAGTGGACATAACATAGAGTTCCATTACTTCCATTCACTAATTTCACATTTAAAATTCACATCGATAAAGTTACAAATATCACAAATTTAAGTAATATGGCCATGTTACCATGCTTACCTCAATATAATGACCATGTTTCCATTCTCTTTACTCATAAGTATAACGACTATGTTACCATGTATACATCTCAATTTATAATGACCAAGTTCACATTCTCTTTACTCACAAGTATAATGACCATGTTACCATTTTCACTTCTCAATATAGAATAACCATATTCCCATTATTTATTACATAATCAATTTACCAATTAATTACCCACCCAAACCCATTAATAATTCTACAATTAGTTACACACATTCATTCCACTAGTTAAATCAACACATAACTATGAGTTTCCAAGAATTAATTAATTCATCCATCAATTAATCAAACTAAAAACTTGTATTCCATGATTAATTTTCTAGAATTAATTATCTCATTCTAATATCAGCTTCCCATAATAAATACCACAATTAATTATCTAAATTATATCATCAAATTCACATAATTAATCAGTAATTAATTATATCAACTTACCCATTTCAATGTATCATATTTGATCCCCCAATTAATTTTTTGGATTATAAACCATTCCCATTATAATTAATTTCCCAAAATTAATTATCTAATAAAGAATCCCCTTAGTCTCATGATAAATTCTTCAATAAATCACATATTTTAACAAGGTTTTGATAACTAAATGAAATGATCTAATAAAACCAATGCAAGCAAAAAAATTTCTAATGGATGATAACAATTCTAAAATCATGAATATACATTTAAAATTCATGACTATGGGAATTATATTTTGACTACCCACCATGGTTTGTTTATGGATGTTTTACCAATGGAAATCCCAAAAATCCATGTTGCATAACGATGTAGATATGATATTCTAGATCTAAATACCTAAATCATGATATCAAAATATCAACATCTAATCATTATAGATCTATATTTACAATACTATATCTAGATATCACCATATAGAATTAGATCTATTGAAATAGAGGATAAAATTTACTAAAATATAAAGAGAAGAAAAAGGAATGATCGGTATATGCATCGAATTCAAATCCACTTACCGAGAGAAGAGAAGATCTTCAATTCAAGCATTGAATCTTGAAGAATGGATGTTAAATGTCATTAGAACCCCTCCATAAAAATTTGGTATTATCAAAAATATGTCATGACCGAGCATAGGTTTAAATGAGGGTGTGTTAGAGGTTCATGGAATTTTTTAATACAATTTTGGAAGAAATAAAATTATATGCACGATTTTCCCTGAGAGTGGAACATGATTAGGGAAACCATGGAGTAATATTACAGACCTCACTTTCTGGGGTCACACGGTTAACTGGGTTTAGTAAAATAGTTTGCTAAACTGTCTACATACCTCTTTCCTTAAAATTTCTTACAACACCCCCCAAACGCACCTTAGAACATAACTCAAAATAAGGGTACATAAAAACAACCAGAAGTACCAAAAAACGTGACAGAGATAAATCTAGTGATGGTTAGGATGTTATAATATACCCAAATTATAACGTCTCATCCTCCAACTGCACATCAAAGCCATTTTAATATACCTATCAAAATAGATATGTCCATTGAGACCTTATATCTTCTTGCCTTTCACATGTTTCCTCTTGTACATGTTCATGCTATTATAAAACACAAACTATTGGAATGCTCTTTCCCTACAACACATTCTAACTGTGATCAAAAATGTGTATTAGAATCTCCTCAAAGGAAGCATCTATATCATGGTTAACCTCTTTCACATAGATCACATGATAAGGGTTGAGGTGATACCTTAGATGTTGTGATACATGGAAAATTTCATCCATTACAATGTATCTCTGGGGAAGAGCCAATCGGTACACCACCAACCCGATTCTATCCACTATATCAAATGGCCTAATAATCTTGGGTGCCAAAATTCCATGACTCTATAAGTATTAGTGACCCACCTTTGGTGACACTTGAAGGAACACATTATCACCCTATGTAAATCTAGGGGTCATCTCCATCTTTCAGCATACGAATTAAATCTATTATGAATCATAGCCATGCGTTTCTGAATCAACTACACCAGCTTAGATGTCTCCTATAAGAGACTATTTCCAAACAACTCTAACTCACTAGCCTCCATTTGACATAGTGGTGATCTACATAGTCTACCATAAATAGCCTCGCATGGTTTCATCTATATAGTTTCTTGACAAATGTTATTATATTAAAACTCCACTAAATCCATTTTATTTTACCAAGAAACAACAAAGTTACGCATACATGCGCGTAACATATATTCAAGAAACTTTATAGTACATTTTGACTACCCATCTATCTGTGGGTTGAAAGCAGTACTCAATAATAACTATGTTCCAAGTTCTTTATACAAGACCTTCCAGAAGTGTGAGGTAAAGCATGAACCATGATATGAGTCTATAGTCCATGTTAGTCCATGCTGAAAAACCATCTCTTGGACATATAACTCAACCAATTGTTACACTGTAAATGTTAGCCTTATAGGTAATAAATCTTCTACCTTTTTCTGTTGACCGACAATGGCCCAAATAACATCCTTCTTCCTAAGTGTCTTTGGAAACACCACCAAAAAGTCCATGGTCACATCGTCCCACTTCCATTCTAGAATAGAAAATGGCTATTTTAAATGTCTAGGTCATTGATTTTGTACCTTTACATGCTGACAAGTAAAGAATATTTTCACAAACCCTCATATCTCCTTTTTTATTCCTATCCACCAAAAGTTTTGTCATATGTCACTGTATATTTTGGTTACATTTGGATGAACCACCCATTTCGATGCATGAAATTCCCGCATGAGATCCTATCACATTATCATAGTCATAACAACTCGATTATTCATATAGATGATCTAATCCTCATATATAAACCATTATGAAGATGTATCACCACCTTTAAAACATTCCCTTAAGGCTACGATCTATGGATCCTCATACTGTCTATTCATTTTCTATCTAAAAAGGGTAGACTCCACTATAACTAGAACTAGATTCTTCCTCTCTAGACCCTCATTAAAAAACATATGCATTTTAGCTAGCATGGACATCATATTCAACTCTGCACTCGACTCCTGTACCATCGGAGTCTGATTATTACTGCTCAAGGCATCATCCACACTATTTCCCTTCTCAGCCGTATATTCTAGTTCAAAATCAAAGGAGTACATATACTCTACCCATCTCTACTGCATAAGATTCAAATAAAGTAGTGAGAATATATACTTTAAGCTCTTGTGTTCTATATAGACAGTAAAATTTTCTCCCAAAAGATATTCTATCCAACACTTACGAACATATACTACTACTACCAACTCATGGTCATGTGTAGGGTAATTTTGTTCCTGATGCCTCAACTCTCAGGACCCATAAATTGTAATTTGATATCCCTACATCAACATATATCTATGTCCATTCCCAAAAGAAACACAGTAACCTATATACTCCTCACCTAACTCATGTAGGATCAAACTTTTTTCCAATTATAAACACTTCTTGAACTCTTAAAAAGCAATCTCACAAGCCTATAAACATTGAAACTCCACTCCCATTTTGGTCAAGCATGAAAGTGGTTCTTTCAAACATGAAATTTATTATAGGAATCTCTTATAATATCCAGATAATTATAGAATGCTTTGAATATCAAAAAAAATATTGGAATTATCCCATGAATGAAATGCCTGAACCTTTTCTGGGTCCACTGACACACCATCCTCTAAGATGATGTTCCCCATGTGGTGAAAATTGTCAATCCAAAACTGACAGATAGATAACATTGAATATAACAAAAAATCTCTCTATGTACTCAAGATGATGTCAATATGTTGGGCATGATTGCCATGATTCTTAGAGTAAACAAATATATATTCCACAAACACAACCACAAAACTGATCCTGATACAGATGAAAGATCATGTTCATCAAAGCTATAAACATTGCTGGTAAAACTTTCAACCCAAATGACACTACAAAAAAAGTCAAAAAGGACATAACAACTTATGAAAGTAGTCCTTGGTATATCACAAGTCCTAACTCTCAAATGATGGAACCGTGATCTCAAATCGATCATCAAGAACACATAAGCTTCCTTCAATTGGTCAAACATATCATCCATATAAGGAAGATGATATCAATTCTTAACTGTCAATTTTTTCCAAATTATTTTAATTAACACATAAGCATAAACTACCATGAACCTTTTTTGAAAAAAAAATAGATGATCCCAAGGAGACGTACTTGGGAGGAGAAGTGAATTATCCTAAAACTCCTCCAACAAAGTATTAAGCTCTTGAAGTACAATCAGTGCCATTATGTATGGTGGAATAGATACTGGATAAGCCCCAGATGTGATCTCAATAGTGAATTATATATCTCTCTCATGTGGTAGCCCATATAAATCTTTAGGAAATTCATCATGAAATAGTTCCACTACTAGTTGAAGGAAAAACTTCCTAACATCCCCATCATTTAAAAAAATGACTAGAAACATGGGTTGCGAGATCCCCCAACTGTTGTGTAATTGATATGACTCAGCTTTCCTGGATATCCCACTCTCCAGGATGAATATATTGATCACTATTGGAATATGTAAATGTAACCCTCTTATAGGCAACAATAGACATGGGCTTAGTATGTGATTGGCTAGTCAATACTCACAAGTTTGTCGAAGCCGTCCCTATCAATAACGTAGAGATCCCATAAGAAATGATATTCCCCGAGATCTAGAAAACATCCCTTCCATAGAAATATATATCTAGAACATAATTGCAAGAGTGTATCTATAGTCATTGTCCCTCTCACAAACTCCACACCAACCTCAAACTATTAAAAAGTTTTCAAATATAAATAAATGAGAGGAACTAGTATAAAACAAGGAAATAGGTAAATTATAAGCTATTAGAAAAGTACCATCACCGTCAATGGTCCAACCACACTATCCACAAGTGTTGGCTGTATTACATGTAACAATGATACCCCTCTTCTATATAATGTTGTATGACTTCCCTAAGTTGCACCACTCTACAGATGCGAGTGCGCCTTCCCATAAGAACCATGTCCAATACCTCTATGAACTTATCTCGTAGAACTAAAACTTCTATCCTGATTTGGTGTAAAAGATATTCTTCCCACACTCCGACTCTACCCAGAAGCTCATTTCGTACCGGTCTGTCGCTACGACCTAGAGAATTCATACAGATTTACCACCTTTCCACAATATTGGAACTATATTGGTGGTCAAGAATAGTGTGGAAGATAGCATATAGTACTACCACATTGATGAAATATTACCCCAGTATGGTCATGTCCAACAAAACCTCCCATCTATGCACTCTACTTTCCACTTCCTTGGCTAAATTTTTCATAGATGCTTCCAACTCTTAGTAGTCACACCTCTTGTTCATCTAGTAAAAACTACCTATATAGCATTGGAATCCTCCCATCAGATTCACTTAAACTATGAGAGACTAATCAACTACTTCTATAAACTTCTTTAGCCTTAAGATAATAATATGGGACTTAATCTCACAGTAAATTCAATCCTAATTTTTTTCCCTAGCTTCCTCATATCTTACTAATGTTGGATCAAAGCGCTGTAGATATGTGTAGCATCCATCATAGTCCATCATTGACATACTCTCCTATGTCAGATGCATGAAATCATCATATTTCTCTTGTCTAAATATCTTCGATAAAAGTTCTCCAAGAACCACTCGAAGAATTCCTTCCATAACATAACTTCAGTCTTTCCAGTTTGTGCCTGAATGTTCCACCAGTGCATAGTTGATCCTTGAAGCATATAAGTGGCCAAATTGACCCTCCTCTTATCCAAATTCTCCAAATGGTCAATTATAACATGTTTGGAGTCATCCTAGAATACAACTCTACTTGGTCTACCTTATCCTATAAAATTCACTGGGTGCTATAACTAAAACTCTCTTGTCAACACATATGTACTTTTTATAACCCTCCTTGGGTCTCTTTCGATGAATTTCATGAAGTAAGGGAAGTTATCTTGAAACTTCTTCCCTTAATGTTTAGCTAGAATGGTCTGTGCTTTAACATCCCTTAATGGAAAAACATTCATAGGGATTCCCATAATTTTCCCCATAACAAGCGTCATCCATGCATAATATATACAAAGAAAAACACATTTATTAGGTTTCATATCACAACCTTATAACATTATGTAATAGTAAATAATAATCACAACAAGAATTCCCCCCCATATATCCACACAGTAAAAACTGAGGTGATATCACTACCCTTAACCCTCCTACACATAGGTATTGGTTAACATGGTATTCAAACTATCATAATCAATTTTCTCATTTAGGAACCCAATTGTTATAAATTTTCACCGTTTCTTCATCTTTTTTATTTCCATGTTAGGCTCCATTTTTCATTTTAATATCATAACAAGGAAAGTAATTCAGGTTCAACACTAACCCACAACATGTTTCATGTGCGTGCCTAAAATGATGCATGTTAAAATAACCATGAGTGCCTAGAATTTTGCATGTAGACACAACTCTTGTTACATTATAGGTCCTGAATCGACACTCAAAATTCTCAAAAATAATAATCAAACCACACCACAAGTGTGTCACCATGGCGGGATAACAGTCAACTCTAACAATAAACAAAAATAACAAAAATAACACCCCGAGTACATGGGTTTTCCCCAATACATGGGCTTGAACTCCCATGCACGAGTTCATTACCAAGACCCAACTCTTCCAAGTATCCTATCTACAATTCCAATAATAGAAATAAAAAATAAGAAGAAATAAAACAACCTATGATACCAATTTGTAACATCTCGACCCAGGTTTAACCCGACAATTCCATGATTTGGTTCACCAAATGACCTCAAGAACGCCTCCCTATATGCTAGAGGCTTTTGAATTGTAGCGAGGGTCTGGTAAGTCATTCATGGGGAGAATATACCCTCTCTTATCAGAGTAAAGACACTAGAGTAAATAAATAAAGAATAACATGATTATATATAACAATAAAAATACTCATGTCACAAGATAACCAAACATGAAATACAATACTCAACTGAAAAGGAAAACTTTTTATGCCAAAATTAGAGTTAAGTGGATATAATGAAACTGAAAGTAAAAATGCTATGACTTCCCAAATGGGTCCCAGACCATTTCTGGTTCCCACCTCCAAGCTACATCCCCAATTATCCACATATAAAAGTACACTTTCCCTTATCATGTCTTGCAATAATAAAATGTATTCAGGTGCTAATCTGGAAGCCTGAATAGGGTGTGAGTACAATTCTGTAGGACACCACAAATGGGGGCTATAACAAGTAAATCCAAAAGATAGTGCATGCTATTTATAAGGAAAAAATTACAATGCAACAATGAACATTTTCTCAAATTTGTATTCATTCTTATCTAACTACATTAACTCAATGTTTCTCCAGGATATCTATACCTCAATACTAACTTTATATAATATCAGAGACCAAAGCCTTACATAGGTAATATAAAATCTTAATACCTACATCTAGATAAATCTCAAAGTATTCAAGGTTCAATGATATCTCAGTACTTGATTTGACTCATGCGGGAGTTCAAATATTCTCATGTGAGGACATATCTCAATGTTATACTATTTACATTATTTCATTTCTCATTTAAAATACACATTTCCAAAGTTACCAATATCACAAACCTAAGTAATATGATGACGATACCATGATTACCCTTCAATATAATGACTATGATCCCATTCTGTTTACTCACATTATGATGACAATATTACCATGTATTCTTCTCAATTTAAAATGACCATTTTCCCATTCCCTTTACTAAAAAATATGATGACCATGATACCATTGGTAAATCATTATTTTGAATGACCATGTTCCCATTCTTTATCACCTAATTAATTTACCAATTAATTATCCACTCAAATAGATTACAAATTTAACAATTAGTTACACACATTCATTCTACTAGTTAACTCAACAATTAACTAAGTACTTCAAACTATTAATAAATTCATCATTCAATTATTCAATATCATAACATATATTTTATAATTAATTGTCCATAATTAATTATCTCATCCTAATCTCAAATTTCCATAATTAATATGAAAATTAATTATCCAAATCATATCATTAACGACACATAATTAATCCACAATTAATTATCTCATCTTAGACATTTAAATATATCATAATTAATCCCCCAACTAAATATCTATATTATATCCCCAACCTATTATAATCAATTTCCCCAAATTAATTATCTTATAGGGTAGCCCCTTAGTCTATTGATTAATTCCCCAATAAATCACCTATTTCAACAAGGCTATGATAAATAAATGAGGAAATCTAATAAAACCAATTCGAGGAAAAAATTTACTAAAAAATGATAGAAATAATTAAATCTTTTATTTACATATAAAATTCACAAATATGGGAATTTTATATAGACCACCCATCTTGGTTCACTGACGAATGTTTTCCAAACATAAATCCCCAAAATTTAAGTAGAACAATGATATAGATCTGAGATTCTGAGTTTAATTCCCTAAATCAAGATATCAAAATATCAAGATCAAGTCAATATATATCTAGATATAAAATAATATATCTATATCCCACTACATATATTTAGATTTGAAAAAATAGAGGAAAAAATCCACCAAAAGATCAAGTGAAGGAGAAATAATGACCAGGATAGGCATCTGAATGAAATCCACTTACCGAGAGAAGATAAGATATTTGATTCCAGAATAGAATATTGAAAAATAGAGGTCAAATGACATTAGAACCTTTCCACAAAGCCCTGGGATTGTTCAAAATATGCCAATCCCGTGCATAGGTCGAAACTGGGGGGTTTTATGGGTTCATGGAATTTTTAAAACAGTTTTTTAAAGAAATAAAATTGTGCGCATGTTTTTCCATGGAAGGAGAGAGTGGTTAGGGAAACAGTGAGCTATGCCTATGGACCACACTATCCTAGGATGCACGATTACCTTGGTTTAGGTGCACAGTTTATCAAATCATGCGCAAACTATCCCCTTCCCCATGTCATTATTCTTTCTTAAAACCCCACCCAAATGCACCCCAAAACATAACTACAAAAAAAGTACATAAAAAATAAAAAATTACATAATAAAGTACCTAAGATGAATCTAGAGAAGGTTTGGATCTTACAGTATATAGTAAAATATAGCATTATTTTTTCTTTTTTGTAAATGTCACTAAAACATTCCATTAGAGATTCCTTTTGAAAATTTTTTAACAGTAGTCAAAAGATTCATAAAATTTAATTTATAATTAACTTATATATATATAAATTTATTAATAATTGTTTTTAAAATATGGATATTGAAGAAAAATAAGGGTCTTAGGGAAACATAAAAAGATGCTTTCTGAAAGCAAATCCCCTTTTATTGAGTCCAACTCATCACATATGTTCTTTATCTTTCTAAATAATAAAAATAGTTTGTTTATTTAACATGTTATGAAATTTATCAATTTTATTATTACTTTAATCTTATTTCTTAATGTTATGTAATTAATTATTTAATTTATTAAAATCTCATTGGTTTTTTGACGACATTCATTTCATAAGTCAGAATTGGATTTTTAAGTCAACCATGAACAGAGTGTTCATTATTAAATTATCTCTAAAATAATAAAAAAGAAATAATTATAAGTTTTATAAATAAATTATACATTTAAAACCAATCATAATCATGGTTATGAAAAATAACCCAAGTTTCAATCATAGAGACGGGTGACTGTATGTGCTAACGAATAACGTTTCCAATTTTCAAAAATCATTATGGAAAGAAGGTAAGAATTATTTTATCCATCCATAATTATAATAATATTATAAATTACATATTAATTATTTAATTATACTTTTATATATTACCCATGTGTTATGGTGATGAAAAAATCTCATCACTTCATAGGGGAGTTAGTCCATGCATAGACACAATCAACATTGCTATTTTTTAGTGGATAGAAATAAAAGGTGATAAATGATATATTATATTTTCAGAATGATGAGTATTTATTATATATAATATATAAATATTAATTCCATTATTATTATCTATCAATTATATAGATCTTTAGAAAACAAATTAAATCGGTTCACGAGGCGGTAATTCTCCGTACACATAAATGATGGGTTTGTTTCCCATTGGATGGAAGAGGTGATGGATATTGGTTTTTCCATTAACATAAAACACCTAATTATATTTAATATAATTTTTTATTATATATTAATGGTTAAGGAATATTTTATGAGGTGGAATAATAAATAAAACTAAAACATGTGGTTAAAAATTATACCTTATTCTTTGGAAAGTCTCCATTGAATAAAACCCGAATCCATGTAAAAATGATATTTTTCCTAAAAAAGTCTTTTATAAAGGGTGCAGTTATTATAAAAAGATATTGGGGTAGATATTGGATGAAAACATGGGTTTCTATATGTGATGTAAAGGGAATAATATATTCCCTTTTATAAGAGTATGGAGGGGAACTCTTATAATTTTTTAAAATATAAATGAATATAATTTAATTTTCATTCTCGAAAGAATAAAAAATAATAATATAATATTGGATGAATATGTATTTAAATGCACTCATTAAATAAAATTCAGATATATTATTGATGTGGCCTTATTTTACATAATTTCATGAAATCTATTTACTTAATTTTTAATGATTTAATTAATTATTTAAGAACCTTTTACTAAATAAATGTACTTTTGTATTTTTATAATTAAATTTGTTAATTAATAAATTATTATAATTAATTATGTATTTTTAGTATATAAAATAATTATTCTAATCTTACATTACTTTTCTAATTTAATTATTTCTTAATTAGTTTTGTTAGTTAAAATCTACTTGACTTTTTAATAAATTTTCATCTATTTTAAACAATTATTTAATCATCTTATTTCTATTTATCTTACATATTATTTATTTAAATATTTTATCTTTTAATTTAGTTTCATTAAAATATATTAAATTCAGTAATTAATATGTTTAATTATCCTGATAATTAATTAAGTTAAGAATTTGAGTTTAAATTAAATGAAATAGTGTGATTTTAACTTTACTTATTCAATTAGTTATTTAAAAATTTTATTTAGAGGTTTAAAACATTATATTTTTAATCTTATGTATGAATTTAAATTATTAAATAGTTAAAAAAATTAATCTAAGGGATAGATAGACTGGAGTTATCGGTGATTCATTCAGTCACTGATGCTATCCTTTTTCACTCACTATATACCCTATGATTAATTTATATAATAAATTTTAATATTAGTATTCTATTAACTTAGTTTAATATTAATCCAGTTTTTAATTTATGTGTTAACAATTAAAAACTGAAATTATAACTTTAAAGTTTAATGTTTAATAATAATCCTATTTTGATATATGTTGTTTAGTCTTGTTCTAATTTTTAAATTGTAATCAATGTATTTTAGATTTTTTTTATAGTTGACTGATTATTTATACTCAATATTTTTATTTATTTAAGTTAAGTTTTAATTTTAAGTTAAATTTATGTAGTTATAATTTTTGTATCACCATTAGTTCAATTATTATATCTTGTTACAGTTAGTTTTATTTTCTATATGCTACCGATGCAGATGATTATCTGCATCAGTGACATTTTATTTTTATGCATTTGTGACATTTTATTTTTCTGCATTAGTGACCTTTTGCTGACAGTGGCCTTTTATAAACTATCAGTGACCCCTTTACTTGTAATCTAACGGTAACCTTAATATTTTTAGGCAACCAGTGACCTTTTATAACGATCAGTAGGCTTTGTTAACTATATCTGACATTTTATAACTATTAATTGCCTTTTTTAACTAAAAGTGACATTTTTATCCTTTTATCACCAATGGTGATCTTTTACTTCCAAGAAAATGGTGACCATTGACTTTCTGCATCGGGCACCTTTTTTTAATCTACAACGGTTACCTTTGCGCTGCTACTCCATCACATTTTTCTCCCCTACTATGCACGTCTTCCACATCTTCTACACTACAAGTCGCCGATGACTCCCCTGCTTCTAACCATCACTACTGTGTCAACAAAAACCCTACCGATTCCTCTTCTACCTCCCAATATCGCCACTACCCTAGAGAGTACTTATCCCATCCACCATTCAACTCACCTATACGAAAGTACTCATATTCAAACATAATCACAAAAATTTAAAATTGAATTTTACAGTAACAAAATTCAAAAATCTAGAACTTTGAAACCATATAGAACTATCTCTCTCTTGATCTAAAGAAACATTTCAATCACCTTTACCAAATAATTGATCGCCCACCTACAACTCTTGCTACCACTGTTGAGCCAATGTCGTCCACTACTTGTAAGCATGAAGCCACCACCTTGGGGGGATGTTGAGCTGCTAAAGGAAATGGCTGGACTGCACGATCGGACTATGAAGGAGGGTTGGGCGCTGTAGATCTAGCCCACAACCCACCACCGTACAAGGGGAATCCTCTATCGCTACATCAAGGATAATCTAGTGCTGCGTAGCTATCTGAAGATGCTGGGCTAGATTGCAATGCCGAAGAATACCCTCAAGGGTTATGCAATGATTATGGGTGGGAGAGAAGAATAGTTTATAAAAAAAATAAAAAATAACTAAATAAAAATTTTAAACTTTAATAATTATAAATATTTAAAAATTAAAAGATATTTAATAATAATATAATGGAATTTATAATTTAATTAACTTTAATAAAACTTTTTTAAACTAAATTAATTTATAATAAATTCTAAATTGAAATCAATAAATTATTATTTAATATTTCATAGGAAATAATTGTTTAATAATAAAATATATAAAATAAAATACAAATAAGTTATAAATAAACTAAACTAATAGATTCTTTTAATAATTTTAATTTTTAAATAATAATAAAGTTAATATTTATAATTTCAATTAATAATGTTAATTAATAAAAATTAATAACTTAATGACAATTGTACATTTAAATTAATAAATAATAAAACCACTTACACTTAAATAATAATAATGACTTTATTATTAACAAATTCGATCACATTATACTATTTAAATTATTAAATAAACTTTTAATAATAAATTTTTAATAATAAATTTTATTTTAATCAATAAAAATATAATTACAAGTTTTTAAAAATACTAATAAAATAATTTATTTAATTACATTATTTGAAAGTTTATTAATTCTTTTAATAAATTTTTTTAATTATATATTGTCTTAAATTATAATTTTTTTATTTATTTCCTTTGTTTTTTAATTGTATTGTTTGTTTTTCTTGGGCAGGTTCACTCAATATATGGGAAAATGACAAAGTGTATTCATCTAACTCACTCGGAGTCAGTAAAAAGGGAAAAGTTTGCACGACGTATCAGTGAGGAAGAAACGCATATGTGTGGTGCACATGTGAGGGACACTTGAAGTCTGTAGGAAACTAGGGGCGATGTGTATGTTATAACAATAGGATTTAAAAAGATAAAAATGTAGTATAATTGTTAGTAGGACATACATATTCAATCATCCACATTCAAGAAGAGAAAGAGAAAAAAGAGATTCTTGAACCACTTCCTGGAGTTGAAGGAGTTTAGGAGCAGAAGTTCATATGGGGAGTTATTTTTCCCTTGTTTTTTAGTATTTGTACTCTGTTTCAGTATTTTAAAATTGTTGTATTGATAATGAACATGAATATTTGATAAATCTTATAGTTCAGGGATAAATTTAAGTTCCATTGGTTATCTTATAATTTTCTTTTTCACTTTATCATTTCGATGTATTAAGTATTGATCGGCGGGATCAATACTGAATTCATTCAATTGCTTGTACCACTAGAACTTAATTTTAAAATTTCACAATCAATTGTCACGATTGAATATGTAAACATCTTTCAAATGATAATAAATTCATAATACTTTATGGCTTACAGTGATTCCATCCTGTTCTCATTTACAAATAATGACTATCACATTTGATCTATTTTAGAGTGGAGAACTCTGAACTTGATCAAACTATCCAACTTAACTCCTGGTGAGGGATGTAAGTCATTATATTTAAATGGTGTTATACTTAAATAAATTTTAAGTGAATTGGAATACTTTAAAAACCAGTAGAATAGATATTTTTTCCCAAGCATTACATTCTGGTAGTTCACTAATCAGCGTTCTATAATTTATTTTATTTTTCATTTTATTCTAGATAAAAAATCTAATGAATCTTGTGTTACTTTTCTAAATTTTAAAAAAACATAAAAAATATAAAAAGTAAAAAATTAAATAGGAAATCTACCACAATGCTGATTAATTAACAAATTTAATTATAAAAATATATAATTAATTAATAAATTTAATTATTGAAATACAAAAGTACATTTATTTAGTAAAAAGTGATTAAATAATTAATTAAATCATTAAAATTTAAGTAAAAAGATGTGGAAAAAATATATAAAACAAGTCCACATCAAATTCTCCCACACTTATGCACTGTTTGTCCTCAAACAATCTCATGCTTTGTTAACATTGAAAGACAGAAGTAATATTAATGATTCAGCTCAAATTTTAACATGTTTAGCACTTAAACACAGAGAATAGAAACAAAAAAACATGATTTTGAAAAGATATTTTCAAATCAAGTCTTACATCAAGTGAATTCTTATTGGAAATAAAGAATAAAATGAACCTACTATCAAAGAATGTGTCTTGCCTCATATGTTAATATACTTAATGATCCAATCCAAGAAAAGAATAAAAGATAACTTCAAGAGTAAAAAAGGTTAAAGTTTAGTGGAGCTGAGAACTTAACAGTAGGAACTTTGTATAAATACTCTTTCATATGTTCCAAAAAAATAATATTTTTTGTGAATCACCGTAATGATACAACCTAAATTACTTCTATGCAAACCAAATGATCCTTTCTTCATCAAGAATTCATCATTCCCCTAACCTTATTGAACTCATTTTTGACCCGAGACACTAGATTTATTTTTTCCCAATCCAAGAATCATGGGTTAAACACTATTTAATTCACTTATTTATGGTGTAAAGAGGGCTTATATTAAACAAAAACACACACATCATCTAGGGTCTCATTGTTTCACCATGGGATCCAAGATGCCCAGCCTACTCTAGTTTCAAAAGATTTATATCAAAAATAAATTACGATGGCTCACTAATATGATTATCTTTTTTAATAAAATAAATCAAGAATAATAAAGCCCTAAGATATAGTCAAATTTCAAGTTCCAAAAACAATGAGCATAAATCCAAAAAATGTAACCAAAATCACTTTTAATGGTAGAACCTAAACCAAAATCTCTATTAAATCACTAACTAGATATCACTCAGCAATCATCCATTATCATTTATTTCATACTAAATGAACAACATAACTACCAAATAAACACTTTTCATAGGAAAGACCAATTTGAATTCAATTTACAACCTAAAATTGTGCATGGAATTTTGAAAAAAAGTCATCCATTTATTTTACAAAAAAATTTATGTTTCATTAGGAATTGATCTAATTCTCATTTAACACAATTTAGAATAGTCAAGAATTGAGCCCCTCCCCCACACTTAAAACTCAACTTTGTCCCTAATGTTTCCTTCTAAATAAGAAGAAGAAAAATTTGATAGTTTTAGTTCGAAACAGATTTACTATTTCAGTAGATAGATGACATGCATAAAGGGTCTCTTTGATGTTCAAAAATATTGTTCTTTAAAATGAATAAATCAACAAAAAGATCACATCCAGATACATGAATTATCATTCAGTCTAGTGAATAATTTTTAATACAGCTCAAAAGTAACACGTGATATATAACGGCATAGTGTACGGGGTTCAAGAATTTTAAGAGATTGAGTTCGATAATATGTATTTAATAGAGAAGAAGAATGAATACTAAAACACTCCAACCTAAATTATATTCAAAAAAATTTTCTTCGTCTACACGTACTGCCCCCACAATTAAGTTCAAGAAATGGAATGATTTTATCAATTGTGACATTAAATTTTTCAGCAAGGAGGAAAAAGGAGAATCTTTTAAAACAATGTGACGTGAAATAGAAACCTTTTAGTATGTTTAAAAATATAGTTTATTTTTTTAATACATGTAGAAATATTAAATTAAAAATCACTATCTCCCCAATAATACTATCAATTATTCATTGACAATAGCAAAAATGAGTCACTGATAATTGTGTAATGGTGGTTCATGTGCATCAGTGAGTAGATGAAACACCGATAGTAATAACTGAGACATACAATAAATTTTATTAAGGTGAACAATGAGATGAAAAATGAGTAAAAAATAAATAATAGAGTACTTACCTAAATTACAGTTTCTCATTAAAGCTTTAGTAAGAAATTACAATCCTTAAATGATAAAATAGTAGGTTCTTGATTACTCTGAAACAGAACAAGTAAACCAAGAGTAATAATTAAAAGGAATTTCATGAAAAAATGCACAGAAGAAGCACATTATTCAATGTTAAAATGAAACAACAAAATATAGAATGAACCATGGGTTTTCTCTCATGTAGAACTAAGTTTTAAAGTCTTCGAAAAACTTTATTTAAGATCAGTTTTCAAACAAAGTGAAGGTATCAAAGACCTTCAGCTGTCCCTCAAAATAATTTTTCACTCTCTTCCCATTAACCAACATTGGTTTGTTTTCTTCACCTACAATTTCAAAAACTCCATTCTTCAATGCTATCACAACTATAAATGGTCTTTATAACTTGAACTTGAGATGTCTAGGAAATAGTTTAAGTATAGAGTTAAAGAGAAAGACCTTCTATCCAATTTTTAATTCTTTGGTTTTAATGATAAAATCATGGAATATTTTAGTCCAATATTTATAAATCTTTTCATTATTATAACTCTCTCTCTTTATTTCATATAACTCATTCATCTCATGTAATCTCCACTCACCACCACTCTTAAATTCAATGTTCATAGACTTAACTACCAAATAAGAATTGTGTTGTAACTCAACAGGTAAATGATAACATGTCTCAAACAATATCCTGTATAGAGATATACCAATTGTGGTCTTGAAAGCAGTTCTATATGCATATAAAGTTTCATCCAATTTAAGAGACCAATCCTTCCTTGAAATTGAAATTGTTTTTTCAACTATCTGATTCAGTTCCCTTTATGAATTTTCAACCTATCCACTATACTGTGGATGGTAAGGAGTTCTAGTTTTATGAACACAACCATATTTTATCATAAAATCGTTAAACATTAGTTCTTAAAATGTGTTCCATTATCAGTGGAAAAGGATTTTGGAACTCCATATCATGTAATGATATTTGTTTTGACAAAATTAATTATAGAAATGGCTTGATTATTGGGAAGTCCACTTTCTCAACCAACTTTGACACAAAATCATCAACAACAAGTATGTAGTCATTCCCATGAGATGATGAAAATGGATCCATCAAATCTAAACCCCGGTCATAAAAATATCTACTTCGAGAATTTTTTTCTGGGGTAACTCCTACTTTTTAACAACATTTCCTAACCTCTAACACTTGTCACAACCAACTACAAAGATCCAAGAATCCATAAAAATAATAGTCCAATAGAAACCAGATTTCAAGACATTCTAAGTAGTCCTTTCACCACCATGATGACCTCCCCAAGGTGAGGAGTGATAACTCTAAAAGATATAAAACATCTCTTAATCCAACACACATCTCCTAAGGATACCATTAGAACATCTCTTAAAAAATATAGGATTATACCAAAGGTAGTATTTAAGCTCAAAAATGAATTTATTCCATTCGTTATTGGTCATATTTTTAGGAAAGAAACTTGCTGCCGGGAAGTTGGCAAAATCTGCATACCATGCAGATTGCCAAGTAAAAACAGAGAGTAATTTTTCATCACGAAAGGAAGAGTTTATTTCCTAGGATCTTTAGATTGAGTAAGAGGAAGCCTAGATAGGTGTTCGACAACTAGATTTTCAGCTCCCTACTTATCCCTAATCTCTAAATCCAACTCTTGTAGAAATATAATCCCTCTAATAAACATGGGTTTAGTTTATTTCTTATTAAAAAAATACATCAAGGTAGAATTGTCAGTGAAAATGATAATTTTTGAGACTAAAATATATTGTCTAAACTTATCTAGAGTAAACAAAATGGCCATAAATTATTTTTTAATGGTGGTATAATTCTTTTGGGCCTCATCTAACAATCTTCCAGCATAATAAACCACATGTAACTCCCTATATTTCCTCATTCCAAGGGAAACACCTAAATCCACATCACTAGCATCACATATATGTTCAAAAGGAAGTTTCCAGTCAGGTAGGTGATGTAGTGAGATTTTATTTAAGAAAATTAAATGATTTCAAACAGTTTTCATCAAAGATGAAAGGTGAATCCTTAAAAAGAAAAGAACAGAAGGGTTTATTTATTTTTGGAAAAGTCTTTTATAAAACTCTGGTAGAAATTGGAATTACCTAGAAAACTTCTAACACCTTTCACATTTTTATGAGGTGGTAGTTTTTGAATGACTTCTACCTTATATGTATTAACCTCAAAACCTCTCTTTGATGCTTTATGACCAAGCACTCTACCTTATCTGACTATGAATTGACACTTCTCCCAATTAAGAACAATGTTGTTTTCAATGCATCTTTCCAAAACTAACTCATGATTTACAAGAAATGTATAAAAAGGTATAAGCACAATGGAGAAATAATCCAGAAAAAACATTATTAATTATCTCAATCCTGTCCAAAAAATAGTCATCATACACCGTTGAAAGGTGTCTAGAGCTCCACAAAACCCAAAGGGAATCTGCCTGTAAGAAAATGTCCCAAGGGGGCATGTGAATGTGGTCTTTCCTTGATCCTCTAAAGCAACAAGAATATGGTTTTAACTAGAAAACCAATCTAGGAAACAAAAAAATTCATTTCCAGCAAGCTTCTTAAGAATTTGGTCAAG
The DNA here is from genome assembly GCA_963277665.1 of Viscum album. Taxonomy (NCBI): domain Eukaryota; kingdom Viridiplantae; phylum Streptophyta; class Magnoliopsida; order Santalales; family Viscaceae; genus Viscum; species Viscum album. The sequence continues at coordinate 2,115,673,530 of OY728133.1, read as the reverse complement.
TAAGGGAATTATAAAATGATCCTTCATAGTGGATGCATTCATCTTACTATAATCTATATAGACTCTCCATTTTATGGCTTTCCTAACATGGATTTCTTCATTATTTTCATTTATTACTAAAGTGAAACTTCCCTTCATAGGGAAAACCTGAAAAGGGCTGACCCAATCACTATCAAAAATGGGATATATTATTCTATTATCCAGTAAATTAATCACTCCCTCTCTCACAACATCTTTCATATTTGGATTCAATCTTCCTTAACACTCTACCCTCGGCTTATGGTCAGGATCCATAGGTATTTTATGCATGCAGAATGAGGGACTAATACACTTGATATATGTTATGGTCCAGACTATGCCAGATTTAAGCTTTTTCAACACACTCAACCATTTTTGTTCTTGATTTTCATTAGGTTCATAAGAAATTATAATTTCAAAAGTGGAATTATCACCTAGAAATTAATATTTATAATGAGAAAGGATTTGTTTTAGTTCAAGGGTGGGGGCTTATACACTAGACAGAATAATATTTGGACTGGGAGTTCCATGATATTCAACATATCTTCTGTAAATAGTATTAAATGATAAAATATTTTCAATTTCTAGCACAGATTTAGGATTAACAGTGCTACTATCCAAACTGGGTATTATATTATCTAGACTTTTCAGGTCATAATTTAATAAGTTAATCAAAGAAGAATCATCACACTGCCTTATATGTTTTCCCTAAAATTCATCAAAGTGCTCAGTATGGTTGGTTTTAACAGAAAAACATTCAAATCTACTCAAAAGTCAAATATATTCAGAAACATAGGACTCTTATACAGTAGAAACTCAATAGTTTTCCAGTTATGGAAAATTTTATAGATTCTGTGTTTGAGCAGAATTTTCAATTTTTGAAGCATGTAAGTCATTAATTTCAAATTACAAATGAGTTTCATTAACAAATGATTGATTTTTTTGATTATCCATTGTTTTAAGTCAAATTTTCCTCCCCTAAGGACTCTACTATTGAAGAGTTTTCAGAAAAGGTTGACCTTTGAAATTTTAATCACATTGATTTCATGTTTTTGTTCTCCAATTATGAAAATAAGATAAACCGTAGAGTCATAAATAATAGATCAACTTATGGCCCAAAAGGGGATACCTAGAATGATAGGAAACTATTGATAACAATCCATATCTACGACTAAATATTGTGTAGGCAGAAACAGTGTCCTTACACAAACTAGCAAGTCATCTACCCAACCCACATGATGAGTGAAAGATCTATCAGCCAACTGCAATATGACTGTTGGGGGGTTGAAGATCACCAAAACTCAACTATAAAAACAGTGAGTATGGGAGAAGATTAATTCCATCACATAAATCACAAAAATAGTTTAGCTAATTAAAATTTCGTAGGGTGAAAGGAATGAAGAATCTGCACGGGTATTTCAATTTAGGTGGTAATCTCTTTTAGATTACAACACTACACTCTTCAGTGAGGCTGTAGGTAGAAAATTCTTTTAGGGTCTTTTTTTAGAAATAATTTTTTAATATATTTCATTTATGATGGAATTTGAATTAAGGCTTTGATGAATGGAATGTTTACTTGTTGTTTGGATAAGAGACCAAGAAACTGATGAAGTTCATCCCTAGTATTACTTTGAGGTTCCATCTTTTCATGGAATAGGATGGGTGGGGAAAACATTTTAAGTACAGTGGGTATATCCCTCACCTCTTCCTCAACCTTTTCTTTACCTTTGTTCATTTTATTTTTAGATGTTTTTTCAGCTTGTGTTTTATTTGATAAATTTATATTATCATCATTTTCTATAGCTTTCTTTGAATTCCCAGCTTGTGAACAAATCAGATTTTCATTTTGGGAATTTCCAAGGTCTTTTTTTGTATGAATTTTAGTATTCAAACCACATATAGTTACTACCACCATGGATTCTTCTCTTGTGTTATGTTTAGATGTTCTTGGCAGTCTACCTTTTTCCCTAGATTAAAAATATTTACCATGTTAGCCTAGCTATGTTTTGATGTTCGATATTCTGTCACCATTTTTCATTTTATCCGAATCATATTGATTTTTTGGTTTGGTTAGATAAGTCATTTATCTTTCTTCTGGAGATTTAACTTTGTTTAAGATTAAATAAATATTAAAAGACATTTTATTATCATTTTTTCCTTGTACATTTGAAGACTCTCCCCTTTGTTGATTTTAAATGTTTGTTCTTGGTTGGTTAGAGTAATTAGGTGATGTGAATTGTTTAATTAGGCCTTGATCCTTGAATGAAATATTTGGATGGTTCCTATAGCCATGATTATAATTGTTTGAAAATGGATCTTCTTTAGGAGGAATTCTAGGACCATAATTATCAATGTTTGAGTTTTCCTGTTGTTGGGAAGGAATATCAAAGTTAGGAAAAATGTTTTTAGTATTCCCAAACATTACTCATTGTGAACATAGTTCTATTAAATATTGGTTTGTGTTTTTACATCCAAGTTGGTCAACAATTTTCTTAGAGTTCTGGTTCATTAATGATTGATGTTTTTTAGTGATTTCCGGGAGTTGTGATTGAAGTTAATTCATTGAACCAGTGTTTTGGTTAAAATTTATATTGAATTTTTTCCTTATTGAATATTTATATTGTGAATTTAGGGAAAGATTATTAAAACTTTGTCTCATATATTCATCTATCTTGTCAGTGTAGTTACCCCAACAGCTTGATCAAGTAGATTCTGTGTAGACGATCGAAACCGTTCGTAGAAGGTGTCTATGAAAAGGTGAGAAGGGAGTTGATGATGGGTACACTATATAAGTGGATCCCTAAATCAATCCCAAGATTCATGAAAAGATTCTACATCCTCTTGATAATAACAAGGGACTTTATTTCTAATTCCCCCCTTAAGTTTTTGGGTTTAAAAATTCATTATAAAATAATTGTAGACTTGATCCCAATTCTCGAAAATGATCTCATATAGGCTTAGAATACAATTACAAGAATTCCATTTTAGAAAAAAGGGAACGACTCTTAGTCATAGCTCATTATATGTAATTCCTCTAAGTGGTAATTTCTGTACAGTGTTGTAGAAATATCTAATGAAGGCTAGAGAGTCCTCATTGATTGTCCCTTAAATATAGGTATCAGTGAAATGTTTGACTAATTTAGTTCATAGTTTTGGGCTGCCTAAGATTACCTTAAGGGTGAAGGATTACATGGAACTTGAGGGATACAGAACTCCCTCATCCTAGGCCCTTTAACTTCATATATGAGTTCTGGTTGATGATTTTTAAATTCATTTAGTGTGATAACTCTATCATCTATGTTATCCATTTCAGTTTTGTTTCTCTTTTTTATAAGAGTTGTAAAATGTTTGTATATTTCAATGTTTAGGGGATCTAGAAATCCAGAATAGGTTATTGTGCTCATGAAAACAACAATATATTGTTTTCAACAGTAAAAAAAGCAGTAACAATTCTGGAAAAAATGATGCAATTTTTTTTACAGCTTTCAAATTTTCCAATATTTGAGGTTTATTTATATGATTTTTTTATGTTTTTAGAAGTAATGGCTCATGAATTCCTTGTAAACGGTTCCCAAAACCTGACCCAAACTTTCATTAATGTCGTTGAATGTTTAAAATTTATAATCCTATAAACTACATTATTTGTGGAAACCAGGGTCAATTGTTTTTAACAGCGGAGGATGTTTTCTATTTTTTTACTTTTTATATTTTTAATTTTTTCCCTTTAATAATTCAGTAATGTGAATCATCATTTTTTAATTTTTGATCTAGACTAAGATGAAAAAAAAAATTAAAAATTGTAAAAAAAATATAGAATGATGATAACTAAACTACTAGAATGTAATGTCTGGGAAAAAATATCCATTCAACTAGTTCTAAAATTATACAAATTCACTTAAAAGTTATTGCAGTATACCACCGTTTAAAGAGAATGACGTACTTCCATCGCCAAGAGTTAAGTCGGGTAGGTTGATCAAGAACAATTATGACTAGGTTTTCACCCTTAATATTCATTTTTACCCATTGTTAACCAATTTGAAAATTACTTCATTATTAAAAGTTTCAAAAATTTAGAGGTTAATAATGTTACAAAAAAATAAAAAACCACCCATAAATGGGCCATAGTTAATGTAATTAACCATATACCATTAAATATATATGATATAATATTTTTTATAATTTTATACTATTTAATAAAATATTACTTTCATAAAATATGAATAATTTCAATTTTAGAGCTATTTATTTTCCAGGATTTCATAAAACATCATGAAAACAAAGAACCAAGAATCTAATAAATTAAAATATCCATTGATTTTTATAGTCATCCTATAAATTCATTGTTAAATTTAATTCTTTAAAATTATACAACTCTTAATGTTTTTAATATCATTTATTTCATTTTTTCCATTAATTCAGTAATTATAGCGCTAACCTTTTGTATAAATTTAGTGTAATAATTGTTCACTAAAAATTAATAAAAACATTCATTGATTAATATAAATTATTTAAATTTAAATAGAATATTTTTAAATAAAATTATCCTTTGGTTATCCCTATGTTATGAATTTAATGTGTATAAAAAAGAAGAGTGTGACATTTATTACTTTTATTTTTATAAAATATTTTAAATGATATAATCTCATCCAAATGGAAAAGGATATATAAACACATATTGCATGACTATGGATTAAATTTACTCATCCAATAATATTAATGAAAATTTTAATGTCATTTTACAGTCCTTATCATTTTATTTTTTACTTTAATTACTCGATTTAACTATTACCATGGTAAACAAAATTACTAAGGTTAATATTCATATTAACAAAAAAAATTGGGTACTATTTACCAAATTTAGACCCACTAATTCGAAATATGAAATCCATTTTTTAAAATTCATAACAATAAAGTGAGTGAATTTAATTTAAAATTAAACCAATAAAATGCATTGAAAAATAGTTTTTAGAGAAATTCCCTATTTAAATCTGATATATTTTAATTCTAAATTGAATTATGAAATAAAATTAAGAAATATTAATTGGATCATTTTAAATAAAAATGAAATAATTAAAATTTAAAACTAATAAAAAATAAATTTTTACTTCATCAATACATTAAAAGAAAAAAAAAATTTAATTAAAAATCATTATGTTTCCCAATTAATTGAAAAATTGATCTTTTTAGAAAATTAAAAAAATGTTATCCTAATATAGTTTTTATATGAAGATTTTAAAAATGAAATTATTTTTTTCAAACCCGCATTCTATAATTTTAAAATTAAACTTTTAAAACAATCATATAATAAATGAGTTTTATAAATTTATTTTTTATTTAATTTTTTTAATTATAATGAATATAAATATATTTTTAACGAGTTCTAATAAATATGAAGATGATTCATTAAATAATTACGTGTGGTGTTACTAATTTATTTGGGGAATTAATACTATCAGGACAAAATTTGGTTTAGTAAATTGCAATGAAGGTTAGATCCATTCAGTGACACATTAGGTTAACACAGAGTTAACAAAAAATTTATGCTAATAATGATTGACAAGATCTAGAGTTTAATTTTGGTGATAATGTATTCATTTGAATATCTACTTGTTTGAACGTTTTAAGATTTTGAAAAAAGAAGAATACATGCCCTAGATATATTGGTATCTCTATGATTCATGATCATATCAGGATGATAACATATCACTTGCAACATCTACTAAATCTCTCTTAAGTTCACAATGACTTCTTTGTACATCTATTAGAAAATTATATACCTGATCCCATACATATACTGAACATCATGGTTATATTACATAAGAGTTATTTTTTATAAGGGGATACCAGTGGGATTCTTTATCTAAGGGGAAAAGTTCTACAAAACATGAAACCTCATTTAGTCAATGTTTTTTTGGTGAAACCATAGGTTTCAGGATGCTACGTTGTAAACTAAGCATGTGGTAAGGAAAAACAATCCTTGATTGTTTTTATTAGAGTAACATAATTTCAATGGAGAAGTTATTAATACAGGGGTATAATTAAACACCCCATACTTTTTAAATGTTTATATATATAAATACTTGTTTAATTTTATGTGTTCAATATCTATTTGCACATGCAACACCAATAATAGAGACAATAAGATATACAATTGAAATATTATTATTAATTGGGATAATTATTACATAACTGTTAGATTGGTTGGTATGAATACGAAAAAATAAATTATAATGAATATGTAAAAATATTTAACATAGGGAAAATATATTGATAAATTCTTAGTAAATATGTACTCAAATTATAACGATTAGTAAAAAACTATTTAAGACCTATTTTAAAGGAAATTTATTTTCTATATATAATGTAATTTTATCTAAAAATATAATAATACTTTTTTTCAATGATGACATATATCTATAATTTATATAACCAAAATAATAATCATTTTTTTTATTTTTATTGATGTCTTATAATTGAATATAAATGAATTTTAAGGTGAAAAGAGAAATATTTTGGAAAAATATTTTCATTGCGCACAATGTCTTTTTATCATTATAAATTGAATTAATTAAAATTTATTAGTGATTTTAATAAAATATAAATATAATATATTCATTAATATATAATAAAATTAATATAATGGTAGTTACTAGGCATGTAATGAAAATAAAATTTTTCTTATTCTTAAAAATTCATTTTCTCTAAAAATAGTTTTTATGCATGTTGTGCACTTAAATTGGAACTAATTTTCTCCAATCACAAGAATTGAAACATTTAAAATATATTCTGTATTTGGAATCAGAATAATTAATATTAATTAATAATTTAAACATATTTTATTATCCATCATGAATAGATACCATCTTAGAAATGTTGTAATTACTTTAATGGTTAAAAGTGTAAATAGAAGGGATAACCAAAGAGATATGTTTTAAAATAACTTAAAGAAATTACTTAAATATTATTGTATGATTATATTTATACATTATCTATATTATCTTTTAAAATATAATAATTTGTATCCACTTTACTTGAGTAAAACATATCTTATATAACAGATTCTATATTATTTAAATGTTTTCCACACGCCCCACATATAAAGGGGAACCTCCTCTTCTCACTTATCTATAGGATTTCATAACATAGTTTAGTAAGGACCTACCAAAATACCTTCCTAGATTTCCTCCACATGACTTTTAGTTCCCAGTATCAATAAAAGATCATATCTTGAATGATTATGGTGTAAGGTAAAGGAAGATACCAGAAGGATTTGTAATTGTCATTACCAATCTGTTTCATGTTTATTTCATTCTTAACCTCCTAAAAATATTCACTAATCATTTATAAGTTATGAAATATATTTATTTCTCATATTTAATAATTCTATATTAATGGTAAAACCATTTTCATTATCTTTAATATTTAATGTAAAATAAAAACATCACTCGTACGTACGTCTAGACCACTATCTCTATGAATGAATGAATTTTTTTTTTCATTGATATCGTCCATGGAGGATTATACATAAGGTAAAGCAAACAATTATTGAATACATATTTCATAATTATGAATTATTTTTTGATACATCTCATAATAATAAACTCCCTAGAACTGTAATGGTTTAATATCTTTAAAGAGAGGATAAATAATCAAATTATTTCGTGAAAAATATTTAACATCTCCCACAAAGTTCTTCTTACATTGTATATTTTATTAACATACCCTACCAAATAAATACATAATAACCTATTGAAAGGATATATAAAAAAGGGTTAACTAAAATGATTAGTGAGGGTAAACATGGGAGATATCGGTCAATGATCATCTATAACCATAATATGAACATATATTTATGATCATATGATGTTAATAATTGAAAACTCATACCTAGAAATTAATAGATTATAATCAAGGAACAATGCATTGGTTGTTAATAATATATGAATCATCAAATATAATGAGCCATGAGATTATAAAAACATGTTATATAAAGATTCTACAAATATTGGCATAATCATAATCACAGAAATCGTTGGTCAAGGGTACCCACTAAAACATGAATTACATATTTAGATTAGGCTAACCACCCATATACCTAATTTAAACAATAGATAACCTCCTATGTTATAGGGACCCTAATTTTTCATACACAAATATTACATCATTTAATATGAATATTTAATACATAAAATTATGACTCTTACTGGAACCATGATTGTTTAGTTTATTTAGAGACTAGATACAAAATCATCTTATTTCTTGAAAGATATTAAACAACGTCTTAAAGATTCCTCCACATAGTAAAATTTTGAGAAGCACACTACTGAAAACATTTCTTAATATCCTAAGAAAGGAAACATATGAATATGATGATCTTATTTTCTTAACAAGAGGAAAAAGGGATATATCAATTATTACATTAGCATTACATGATCATAAGGGTATGAGAAAATTACTTTAATGTTTTAATATTAAAGCCTATATATCATAGATAATAATCCAAATTCTTGTAATAATTATTATAATTTTATAAGATATAAATAATAATGAAATAAAATAATACGAGCCATTAGAGAATAACATTGACAGGGAAATTTGACAAGAAAAGAATATTTTAAAATTGTGGACATGTTATAATTGAAATTAGTTCACTCATTTAGTTAATGAAATCAAATCAGGCCCCTGCATTAAATTATTGACACGAAAACAAGGTCAACATATTATCTTATGGAAATTAAAAATAGGTCTATGCGTTATAACATAGATAGAAAAAAAGGTCCGTGAAAGATCTTATGGGCAAAAAAAGAGGAATATATATAAAATTGTGAACATATAATCTAGTTTACACCTAATAGTTTTTCTTTTTTAGTATCTATATTTACCAAACACATTGCTGGAATTGATAATTCCATCCCAAATCATAAAAAATTGAAATTCATATATATTACTATTCACATAAATCAAAAATGGAAAACAAATCATATAACTTCTAGAGGTGGTTTTCCACGCATATGCATAAGAAAATTTATCATTTTCAAATGGATTGTAACATGCGTAGGTAGATATAATACTATAATCATAGAAGAATAATTATTTAATAAACATAATATGTAAACATTATTCCCATAATAATAGCCATTCATGAAATATGGCTATGTGAAAATGATTGCGTAGATATTTGGAGACGGTAAGCCGTATGTACACATGAGTGATACATTAATTTCCCGTTTAATGAAAAAGAGAATGAATAACGGTGGTTTCGTAACCATAATATCATTTTAGAACATATATGATTCTTAATTTATTGTTTTATATAGAATATAGATGATTTAGAGGATATAGATTATGAAAAAAAATTCAAAGTGTTAGATCGTAATGTGTTTGAAGATGGATAACTACATGGGTGAAGTGTGAGTTTAATATCATTAAATTTTAATCTTAAAAGGATCTTATTTTATCAAGGTTAAATAAATCATATTCACAAAATAGTTGAAGTATTCAAATAGTAATAGAGCTCGGACCATGGTTCTAATAAAAAAATTATCCAAATCATGGAGACTGTGATATGTATTTCACATTTCATAACAAGAAAATGATTCTAATTTGACTATTTATAGAATTATATTTAGTAAGAAGTGGTATCCTATTTATAGATTAATTGTATTAATAGTAGAAATAATATAAGAAGATTAAACAAAAACTGAATCGTAACCACAATGGTAACGATAAATTAGAGTATTAAAAATGTAGTGATTCTATATTAAATCATATAGAATTGTAACCAAATTAATAAATTATTTATAATGTAGTAAAGGGTAGAACAATTGTATCATAATCAAAGATATTATGATAAACAAGATACAAATAAAAATATGAATATAAAAGTATTTAATTTCAATTTTAATTGTAATGGATATATAATACTTGTAATAAAACATGAAATATAGACAAATACAATTATTTTAACCAAAAGGATCAAGTATCCAATAAACTAGGATGATGGTCCCTTATTTTATACTTCCAAGAATGTTTTTATTTAACTTACCAAGGAAATCCATTGATTTTTTGATCAGTCTATATCATTATCCCCATGATCCCTCAATACTATGATCAACTTCTCTACCTCTCTATCCCTGCAAGTCCTTGATACGAAGACCAACTTCTCTGTCTCATAATCCCAAAGATCCCTTGATATGATGATTAGATCCTCTATCTTGATATCCCCTTGATACATTGATATGAAGATTGGATTTTCCATCTCTCCATCCCCATGATCCCTCAATCATATTAACACAATTGGTCATTACAATTAAAAACATGGAAAGATTTCAAGTATATTAAAAAATTAGTTCACCCATATAAGATTTAGAGTTCCTGCAAAAAAATATTTTTGAAAATAAATATCATCATTACATTAATACAAAAACTTCAAATGATTGGGTATTTATAGGAAATATTCTAGTGGTCATCTTGATCATCCAATGGTAATATTTTCTCTGTGTTTTTCATTATGACTTGGACACATGGTACATCAATGGTCATATTATAATAGAATTTCTATAATTTTCATGATATACACCATTTTAGTGTAAAAAATATTACATATATTAGAGCTAATATTTTTCAGGTATGAGAAATTCATTATAATAAATTATTTGAGTCTTTTTATGAGTTTTATAGAAACCATTATCAAGAAAAATAATAATATTTTGTCAATATAAAAGATACAATATGAGATATTACGTTTTGATATGATAAAGCTGAGTATGATAATGGTTAATATGTTATTATATCTAGTCTAATTAAAATTTTCACATCGTATTCAGTATCATAATGATAAGTGTATGGAAAATTATATTTTAATAACACTATAAATATTATTCTAATTAAGATAAAAATATTATGTATTCTTATAAAAAATTTGAAAATACTTTGGACATAGAAGCGTTATTAATTAATTATTTAATAAATAGTTATGATATTTAAAACAAAAGGAATATAAAAGTCAAGAAGAAATTTAGGACTAAACAATCCCCCCTTTTTGGAAAACTTAAACCATGAGAATTAAAAATAAAATAACATTTAAATCCTTAAGTCAATTAACATTTATGAACATCATATTCAGAATTAAACATTAATAATTATATCCCTATGAGTTCAAAACTCATATAAATATAATGATGAAAATTACTAACTCTCCTTTAGGATAGGAACTTCTATTAAAGATCATATTCTTTTCTTTTGGATTCCTTCTCCCCATCACTTAAAACATATCCCCTTTCTATAAAATTCTCTAACTTTTTATAAATTTCTCCCGCTTTTTTATTTTCATAATGTAATTTGGAATTTCATTATAATACAAAAAATGGGTTAGAGAATAATGTATAAGAAAAACATAATAAAGTATTCATCATCAAAAAAATTAAATAACATCAAAAAAATATGAATTTTGGAGTTATTCAAACAACTCTTATTTAGATGAAAATCATCTTCATTGATGAATTTGTTAAAAAAATCAACAATTGTTTATAGAAAAATTAAATATTTTTTGGGAATAAAATATCTCACAATTTTTTTTATCTTTTTGAGCCACTTTTTGTCCTCTTCCAGCATTTAAACAAACTATTCCGGAGACAAACTCTTATTTTCTAGATCCTGTAACCTTTCCTCTAGAATATGAAGATTTTGATCTTGCATCTGGATATTTTCTTCTGGACTATAGAGACATTGGGAAAATTCAAATTTTTTTGAAGTGACTTCCTCATTTTTATTTTTGAGTCCCCTTATATAATCCTACAAATACATAATCTTGCAATTCAGCTCATTTATATTCTTAGTACAATTATCAGTCCGATCATTTAAATATTTAATACAGAAAATTATTTTATCCATAAGAGTTTTTAATAAATTAATTTTTTTTTCAAAGAATTCAAGTCCTTTTTTATCTATTAAAAAATATAATTATGAATCTCGTGATCATTATTGACTTGTCTAGTCCACTTAGTAACTTAACCACATGACTTTCTATGAATATGATAAAATATAGACGTGCCTTTAATTCAGATTGTAGTTTAACTACTTTCTCTTTTATCTGGTTTGTCAAATATTATTTTTTATTGAAACACCATGAAGCATCTCACCCTCAGACTCTAGTTTTTGAAAATAAATAATTTTCCCTCTAAACATTTTCATCATCGAAAAAATGAATTTTAATCTTTCTGATGAAGTTGTTCTTGCAGAATATAATGGATTTTCTTATTCATCCTTAAGTGTAATGATGAATCTAGATCCTATTATTCATGAAATAGTTTACTTTTGGATTTATTTAATGATTTCCCAATTTTTTAATCAGCCTTCTTCCCATTATAAATATCAAAACCATCTACCTAAATCATTTGACAAGATTCTTATTTTTAGTTCAAATCTGTTTCATCTATATTGGATGAGGATTCAACTTCTTGAATTGATGGGGAATTTTGTTTCTATTTAAAAATAAAATTATTAATTTTATTTCACAAGTAAGATAATTATTTTGAAGAAGCCTATGAATTACTCACTGAATGGTTATCATAAGGAAGAAATTATTTATAAACAATTTGATTTTAATTCTATACCTAAATGTTTTCAAAATTATCAGTTTCATTTAAAACATTATTTTATTTCCCTTCATCATTATATTCTTCTTCTTCATCTTCTTCATCAAAATACTCTTTTATTTCTTTGTATTCATTATCTTCTTCATTTTATTCACTATATTTTTCTAGAATATCTATTTTTAAGGACCTTATTCTATTTATTTTTCAAATAATCAATGAAGTTGTGACTATAATATCAAGTCACCATTCCCAACTTTAACATATTCTTTATATGGTATAAGAACCTATCCCTTATCTACACCAGCAGGAACATTTGTATGGATAACCAATATTTCATAAAAATAAAATCCCACATCCTAATTTGGTAAAATAACTTTAAAAAAATTATCTATAATCCTTTCATCAATTTATAAAAAAATATTTCTTATAATAGTTTCTTCTTTGAATCATTTCCTTTTCTTATTTCCCTAGAACTTCCTCACCATGAATAATTATTACTAAGGCTTCTGTTGGATTGAGTCTTAATTTAGGATCCATATTTTATTTTTTCCATTATCATTATTCATTCATCAACCACTTATTTTTTATATTTTTTTGTTTATTTTCATTCATTGAAGGAAGATTGAAAGTATTTATATTTTTCTCAACCATCTTAGCTTTTATTTATTTTGAAGAAGGCCCATTCTCCAATGAGAAAACCCAAGTATTCTTAACAAACATATTTTATTCAAAATCAAAGACATACTTTATCATTTTAATAGTATAAATACTCATAAACACAATATTTTCATTAACATGCTATGACTTGATCACAATGTTGAAATGTTTCAAAATTGATTCAATGATCATAATAATGAAAGCTGGAAAAATTATAATATAAATTATTTTTTAATTGGATTTTTGTTCTAGATTTTCGATATATCAAAACCTTCCTAATTGATTTTCATCATATTTACCATGTTATGAAGAGAAAAGATTTTAGTTAATTTCAAAGTATATCTATCTCATTTTTTTGAAATCATAAACTCTTTCATCCAATGAACTATGACTCTATAATCTAGAATGAGATGGGTAACCTTCCAAATTTTATCATCTGATACATTCTTAACATATTTTTTTATCTATTTCTTTAATAAACATAAAACTGGAATCTGGTAGATTATGATATAGATAAAAGGCATCTACTTCATCTAAAATTTATAGGAAAAATGCAGCTTCCCTAGGTGTCATCTTGTACCATTCATCATAGCTAAGTAAGGAAAACATTTCTTTAACTTCTTATTCAGAGATATTTATAGAAACATAAATGTATGTAACCAAATGCAAGTAAAAGAAATCATACACATGATCTTATTATTCCACTCATAACAATTTCCATCATTTAAAATCTATAATCCTTATAAAATACAAATCATAATTTTTATAAAAAGATACTTCTACTAAACATTCTTGAAAAACATACCACTTGTTGTAATCCTTCACACGATCCATTTTATATGGGCTTAATAGTAAATATTGAGACATTACGAAAATAATTCAGAATAGGATACATAAATGAGACATATCTATGATGAAAATATATCATGATAACTAATGTGGGACATGAGGGGAGGGTGATCCTTATATATGTGATTTCAAGCGACACATGATCTTCAAAAAATATCTAACATATGATATTTGTTCCACCTAATAGGGTAGTTGATAAAATATCAAAATATATATTTTTAATGAACTAAAACTATTGAGGTTTTTTTAACATTGTTGTATTGGGTGAATATAAAAATAATTGTGAACATAACATGTAATTAAAAATAACAACAATATATTATACAACTAATTATAATGGAATAGTGTTTACATATAAAAGGAAAGAAGAATTCCATTTAAAGTGGAATCATTAGTATTATAAATTTTTTCTTATTTTTAAAAAATAATAGATGATGATAATTAAAAAATAGTACAAATATTTTAATAAAAAATGGACTATGAATAATATAAATTAAACCCCAAATTCAATTGAATTATAACTCAAATAAGATTGAAAGAAAATTTGAATTGGTAAAAATTTCTATTCCAATTCAAAACAAATTCCAATATAATATTTTTTTCCAATCTATTTTAAACAAACCCGAATATGATATATTTCGAAAAATCTATTTAAAAAAACATGAGTCTAGAAAATTTTATATATTTCACGAGTCTAGAAAATTCATTATGATGGAGTTTTTATAAAATTTTAAATTTTAAATAATGTGAGATCATTTGAAAACTAATGTTTGAAAATTTGGAAATTAATAAAAACAATATATACTCCCCCTATAAATAGAATAATCATAATGTAAGAAAATGGGTAAACATGAAGAATATATATAAATGAATAATTTCTATTAATCATTTCTAGCATCTGTATAATGTATTCAAATTTGTTAGAAGGTAACTGTTTTTTTAAAAATGTCAACAAATTTTTATTATATTATGATGAATTGAAAAATGTTCCCTCATTTTGGTCTTTGAACCCTAAGAAAGTGATGCCTAATATCTCTTTGTTTTTCATGATATTGATATGAATGATTTTTTACATAAGGAAATGTCACTATTTTTATCACATAGTATTTTAGTTTTAGTAAAACACATGCCATAATCATTGTGTGTGTGTTGCTTCCACAACACTTGAGCGCATCAACTTCCAGTAGCCACATATTTTGATTTAGTAGTGGAAGGTTCTAGCAAGCCTTGATTCATACAAGACCTAGAAAATATTGAATCTCCCATGAAATTAATTTTTTTTAAATGACTTTTCTTATCCTTTTTATAACTATCATAGTTAGTATATAAATTTTTTTAATTAAAAATAATTTCCAAAAAAACTAAAAAAGTCCAAAATATATATTTCCTTTTAGATAAATATTTTAAAATTAAATTTAAATTATATTATCTTATATTAGATTTATACCATGCACATAATCATATATAATTCAATATGTATTTTGAACTAAATTTTAAGTATATTACGCTTTTAATCATACCTCTAAAAGTTGTTTAACCATATGGTTTCCCATATTCATCAACATCAAGTGTATTTTTGGAACTGATTGGATTAATAATTATTTTAGTATTGTGGTATGAACAATTTGTAAGAATATATTTTTTAAACTTATTTTTTGATATATATATTCCTTATGGTTTTTCAGAAAATTGAAAACCAAGAAAAAATGTCAACTCACACATAATACTCTTTTCACACTCTAATTTCAAAAGATAGACAAAAAAATATATTAAATATTATTTATTTGATCTGAATATAATTTCATAAAAATATGTTTGAAGAATCATAATTTTTATGTATATATTATTTATAACAAGAGTTTGATCCTCGGTTCCCTTAACATAGTTGTTTTATAAAAAACCATGTTAATAAATCATACTGAGATCTAAGAGATTATTTTTTCCCAAATAATGATTTGGTATATTTCAAAACATAATTATTATGTCTTTTATTTAAAAAATGGGGTTTTCCTAAAAAAATCCTCATGTACATATACATTATGTAAATAACACTTCACATCAATTTGAGGAAGTTTGAAATTGAAAAATGCTGTAAAGGACAATAGAATATGTATAGATTGATTTATAGCTGATGGTGCATAGGATTATTCATTGTCTATGCCTTCTTGTTTATTATAACCATTCATAATAAGTATTTATTTATTTATAATTATTAGTCTATTTTCATCACACTATTTTTATGAAAACCCATTTTACTCCAATTACGTATGATTCTTTAGGTCTTTCTACCAAGATATAGACATTGTTCATTCTGAATTTATTTTGTTCGTCTTGAATTAATTTTACCCAATCCTAATCACTTAGGGAATCCTCTTTATTTTTATGTTAAAATTAGGAAATAATAGAAGTATGTTCTAATTCATTTCTTAGGGAACTTCTAGTTTTAACTGGTTAATTCACATAACCTATGATAAAATCACTAGGATGATTCCAATAAAACAACTGAATTTGATTTTTTAAAACCTTCTAATCAACATAAGGTTGAAAATATTCTTAGGTAAATAATTTGGAATAAATATATTGAGTATTTTCCATACTATAATAATCATCCAAAAAAGGATGCTGATAAGTTTTGGAAAATACATCCAAAAAAGTTGGCTGTGTTTGTTTAAAAACAAAAGGGTTAGCTTCATCTAATTTAACCAATACTATTTCATCAATAATAAAATATATTATATTTAAACTCTTTATGATTTATAATTAGTGGAATAATCTAAGAATAAACCGTCCTCATATTTGGGTGTGAATTTGTTTAAATTAAATTTTGTGTTCCAGATGAATAATTTTAATCTAAATATTATAAAGTAAGAAATGTTTTATTCTATCCAATCTAAATTTCATAAGGAGTATTATTTTTTAAGGGACCAATTATAGCTTGATTTATAGTATAATAAGAAGTGATAACTACTTCATCCCAAAAATGTTTAGAAACTGACTATTAAATGAAAATGGTTCAGGTTATTTCTGGAAGAATAATATTTCTTATTTCAACATTACCTTTTTTCAAGGAGTTTTAAGAGCTAAAAAGTTATGTGTAATTCATTTTGTGCTACAGAAATATTTGAAAAATATTAATTTAATAATTCTCCACCATGATAATGGTGAATATTTATCCAGGAAATATTTTTCAAATTTATACTTTTTCTACACATGTTTAAAAATAACAAAAGGCTTTACATTTAATTTCTAGGAAATTATCCCATGTGTATCTAGTGTAATCATCAAATAAAAAAATCATATAGTACATTCCACCAATACAACTAGTTTTGGTAGGAATGAGAATATCCATGTGCACTAACTATAATGTATTAGAAGTTGATGCATCAATAATATATTTTAAATTAAACATATGTTGGTTACCATAATGATGAGGGTAATAATCATTTGAAGATTCAGATTAATGTACTGTTAAATCCTAAAAAATATTTTTCTTAGTAAATTTACATAAGTTTCTCAGGTTACGGTGTCTTAAACCTTTATAGAATAACAAATATTGAGCTTCCATTTCATTAAGACAAGGTAATTATTGTCTCATAAGGCCTTATATATTTATAATGTATATATTTTTCTTGCCTATTAGAAAAAAGAATGAATTCTTCCTTGGAATTGTGTACCACACATTAATCATACCAAGAATTGATAATGTAACCATCATCAGATTATTGAATTATGCTTATAAGTATGTTCTATTAGCCTTTAAATAATAAAACATTTGAAATCAGTTCTTTTCCACAAAGAAAAATATTACTTATTCTGATAATCACTCATTGATTATCATCTCCAAAGGTAAATTTTTGACCCTTCATCATTATTATATTTTCAAATAAATATTTATGAGTAGTTATATGTCTGGGACAACCACTATCCATGTAACAAGTATTCTTGTTATTAGTAATTACTTTGTTTTCTTGAATGAAAAATAATTAGTCTTTCGGAAACCAAACCATATTAGGATCAAAAATGTTAGAAAACAAAATAATATGACTTTCAGAACCCTGGGTCCTGAAATAATATAAATTTTTAGGAATCCACATTTTTATTGAAATATGGTCCTTTTGGAACCCTAATTATTCAATTTAATTTAAGAAACAATTATTTTATTGATTACCTCTACATTGAAATTTAGTACAAAAGGGATATTGTTTTTGGAACAAGGAAATTGTTACAAAAAATAAGTTTATTATTATTATATAAAATTCATAAACTAGTAAAATGAGGATGATGTGTTTTATACATTTTATAAAAACCTACCTCACTATAACTAAACAATGAGAAAATGTTTCTTAAAGAAGAAATTTCATATTTTATTTTTGGAAATAATTCCTTATCCTTACTATCAATTGTTTTGGAATTGAGTGTTTCAAAACTAGTTTTTAAAATATTATTTTCTAAAATTACCGTTTTCAAAATATTTATAAATATTTTTTTTAATTATGTTTATCAATATATTTATATAGATATAATGTTTAATTTGTTAAAATATCAATTCTTGAATTAGATTTTTCATGTTTTTCATTATCCCTGTCATGTTTTGTAATTCCCCGACCCCAGCTAGCAAGAGTTGGTGCATTATTACATAACATTGTAATGATACAAATAATCATTTCCCAAAAGACCGATTATTTTATTAGCCTCGGATGTACTAGATACACTCATAAGTTTTAAATTACATCATGAAATAAAAACATCAATATTTTTCCCCCTTTTAAACAAACTTATATCCTTATCATATCCCTAAAAGTCAACCATAAAATACTTCTCCACATCTTGGGAAAGGTAAAACATAGAAAGGGGTGAGCTCAGATGCTCAGTACGGATAACAATATAGCGGAAACTTTCATAAATAAGCATAAAAAATTAAGGAAATGTATAAGACTAAAACCAAATCCATTTATACATGAACATCAGCATAATATGGAAAAGATAAAATCAAATAATTCCATTTACTTATTCACATGGATATTCAACTAGTCAAATAATCACATGAAATATCAATTTCCACATTCATAATGATGGAATGTAGAATGCCACACTGCATAACCACCTAGTCAAGGCCTTGTGCCAAGACTACAAATAAAACTTTTTTCAAGGACTTATGACTAGACACTAGTTTGTCTCATGAGACCCACCAATGCATTGAGGAGCTATAGTAGGCTCCACCCATAACTTACTAAGTCTAATGCATTCCTCATATGAAAAGGTTTAAACATAACATAAACATTCGTATTTAAACTATCATACGAAATGTCAATACGTTTTCTACAAACCATTAATGGTATAAAATTAATACATCCTCTGTAAAACATATAAAAAAACCATTAATACAATATGGATGATTTTTATCATGATAAATCAACATCAATCATCAATAATATCCCAGAATGGATGTTGACATAGTTGAAAATTATCATTAAAAATCATTGAGAGAAATATCCAATTTTTACGAAAACATTTAAAAGTCTCACTATTTATCAAGAGGCTTGTTTAAAATATATTTTTTAATCAAAGTTTTCCATACCACATTGAAACATTTAAATGGAATTTTAATTTCAATACATTCATGTCCATATAAATAAATCATTAAAACCATTTTTAAAACATGGACATTAATGAGAATGATTTAGAAGAATAAATATTTAAAACATTTAAAATGATATTTTAGTTACAGTTACTAACCAAATGAGAGACTCTTGAATAAAAATAATTGAGGTAATAAAAACATTATAATATCATGATAATAGTATGATTCATGATATACTATGTCAAAGTACAGTATATACACCATATAAAAAGTGAGTTGGTGTATAACAACAAAGAAGTCTCAATGGACTATAAGTTGAGATGAATTCCTTTATAGAGGCTATATTTTTAGGTTAAGGATAAATCAATGACACAATTAATTGTGAAAAATATTAATTCATTCAATATTACTGGATATTCAGTGTAAATTAATTATAGAAAATTCATACATATTCTTGTGAAAACAACACCAATGACTTGGATGTTTAACTTAATTAATATAAATTGAGTTAAAATTACTCTTATCAAATTTATATCAATGACTTGAGAATTTATAAATGAAGTGATTATGTGTATCAAAAGTATATCCACACAAAGGTGAGTGGAAATTACTATATAAGTAAATAAATTGTGATTTCACACATAATCATGGGGTAAAGTAATCAATGATGTTTGCGTAAAACTGAATGAGTGGAAATTGAAATTTGAAATTCCCTTACCGATTTGGTAACTTACAAAACATACACCCCATGAAAGAAGGATCATCAAATTATGATGTAAATACTTATAAATTAATGTATATTACAAAAAAATACAATCAGGGGTAGTACATACACCACACAAAAGGTAGCAGTGGCAAATATAACATGAATCTCACGGGAATAAAAGTTAAATGAAAACCCCTTACCTTGTACTTTTCCGTAGTCGATGGTATGTAAAACTCCTTTATAATAGTTAAATAATTTTTATTAAATTATAAAAGAAATATATACATAAATATGATATCATATATGATCCTCTAATATTTCTTTGTTAATAATATTTTGGTAGTATCATTGTTTTGGGTGTTAACTGATCTGTTTTCCTTTATATACTCGGTTATGTAAGTAATGTTTTTCATGGATAGGATGAATTTTATTAAAATCCAGAATGATATTAAGTTAATAAACATTATTTTTAATCATAAAATGAAATGTATTCAAGAATTATTATGACGGGGGAATGAATCATATTGCGTTCGTGGAACGGTAATCCGTATGTACGCACGAGTGACAATATCATTATATTGACTATGAAAAAATATGTAATTGGGTGGTATATCATATATAAAAAATAATTAACATGTTATATTTATTATTTACATCATTTATACACATTATTTCACCCATCCGTATAATGAAGTGTTTGAGTAGCAAACTACACCTCGACGTAGAGACTGTCATCCATACGTATGCACGTATGGTGAATTTTTCATTTAGAGGATGGATAGAATAATAAATATGGTGGTACCATTTTTATAATGACATCACAGTATATATAAGATACTGGATTTATTATTTTATAGTTGAAACAACAAAGAAATAGGAAGTGGAAGAAGAAAAGAACATGAAAGAGGTGATGGAATATTTACCTCTTCTTCGGGTTTTCCTTTTGATTTGACCAAAAGGGCACCATTGGTTGGATTTATGACCAAATTAAGGCCTCAAGAATATATAGAGGAAATTCGGGATGATATGTGGGCAGGGTTTGGCCAAGCCAGAAGGTTTTTGGGGTGTGAAATTAAGAGAAGTGGAAGTGACCTTTTATAAGAGAGGTGAGGGTCACTTTAGGAAAAGATTGATATAGTTTTTTATAATAAAATCATTTTTGGTTTATAATGGTACAAAAATGATTCTTTAATGTATAATGTAGGAATGGGTCTAAAACATCTCAACTAATAGGTTTTAGATAGGTTTATGTAATCATATTAACCATATCTTTTAGATTTAACTCTTAGTTAAATAGTTTGACATTTATCATGTCTCTTTGTATTTTAATATTATATGGTGAATAAAATTAATATAACAAGACAAGAGAACCCCATGTGGTAAATTATTAATATATATAACCTAATTTTAGTCCTTTTGATGAACCTTAGATTTTTATGAATATTATTTCATTTAATAATATAATATTTGTTTTAAAAACTCAATTATGTCAAATTTGACACTATTTAGTATTTGATTTTTTTGAAAGTCATAAAAACATTATCACTTATAATAAAATATATTTAACCAAGAATAAAATGTCATATTAACCTATAAAATAAGTGGAATTCATCACAAGACTCAATTTACATCTATTTGGATATTTATAATATCAATTATTTTAATATTTCATTAATAATGTAATTACTTCATCATTATTGTTCCTTAAATAAATTAAATTATATAATTTATAAAATTAAAAATAAAATACCATTATGTAGGAAATAATTTTAAACTCTAATTATTATTTATAGTCAAATTTATATTGTGTGTAATCTTATATTAAAAATGGTTTAGTTATTAAACTTTGAATTTAACTCTTTTGACTCTTCTTTAAATAAAATAATTATAATTGTCCTAATCTCATCCAAGTGGACAAAATAGGTTAATATTTTATTACAATTGTTTTTTTGGTCTAATTATACATATACAACTGAATTAGGACATTTTAGGGTAAAAATGATATCATTTTGGCCCTTAATTACCCTATTTACTTTTAACCATGGTAAATAAAATTCAAAAGTTACTATTCAACAGAAATTATTTTATTTTTATTGAATAAAATTTTACTTACTGATATTAACCGTGTCTCTTGAATGTTTAAAATTCAACTCAGATAAGTGTTAAAATTATGTTTTATGAAAATTTGCAAATGCTCCTATGAGGTTGGTAAAATACGGTAAAAAGTTTAATAAAATTTTATACATCTAATTTTATTATAAAATGACTCAAATTATTTAAATTGAACTTATATAGGTATTATATATATTTTTACATTAAATAAATTTAAATAAAATAAATAATTATTTAAATAAAAAGTCGGTTTTAAACTATAACATAGTGTTTTTCACTATTCATCGAAAATTGAATGTTTTCAGAAAATTACCAAAACATTTCCCAAAGTTAATTCTGATATTTAGAATTCAAAACTAAAATCAATTTTTCCAAATAAAAAAAATATAAGTTTAATTAATTAATTTTATATTATTTCCCGTTGTCAAAACCGAAAACCGGGTTTTTAGAAAGTAAAAACTATCAAAAATTAACATGTGTTTATGTCAAATTTAAATGTGAAATTACTTATAATGACCAAAATTATATTAAATTATAAAAATATAATCTAATTATACTTCCAAACCATTCAAATACGTAATTTATCACTATAAATTATTTTTATTAAAAAAGTTGTTTTCAATTAAAATGTAGTATTTTTCAGTATTTATCAAATTATGAAAGTAATCAGAAAAGTACCAAAAGTTTATCCAAAATAAATTTTTATGTCAAGATTCTAAAGAAGAATTTAATTTCATTAAATTGTATATATAAAAGTGTCAAATATTTGTTTTAATAGGAGTTTTCCATTAAAATGTGGTAAAATTGCATTTTAAAAAAATACTTCTTTTATCTAAAAAATGAATTTTTTCTTATATTATGTCTAAGAAATAAATAATATGTATTCTAAAATTATATAGAGTATATAAAATTCAAAATTAAGTTAATAGTATTCATAACTACTTTTGAATGGTTAGTTTGGAATGTCATGGTGCCCTCGAAATCGGTGTTGCGTGTAGCGCAAGCTATTGAATTATTTTTAAGAAAATAACTAACTATGAAATATTGGGGTGTTACATTCTTCCCCCATTTTGGAAATTGCATATTTGAAATTTTAAAATTGGGCTTCAGAACTTCATTGAATGTCCCAAATTGGAGGAAGAGTCAATAAAACTATCTCTTTAAAATAAAGAGGGAGAAGTACAAAGTCACCCGAGATAACCTATACTAGTATTACATGTAGGAAAACATGGATATGGAAGATAAACTAAGTGTCATATTCTGGTGTAGAGTGATAGAAAACATGATCAGAAGAAAGTTAACAACAAGATACCATAAACTTGTGATGGGATAAATGGTCAATAGTTTCATTGTAGGAAAGGTAAATGGATAACATTTTTGGTTTTAAGTTCCATATCATAAAGTTGAGGAATTTATATATGATATAGACTAAGAACATAATGAGATATGTGTTATTTTTAAGTAGAGTTTCAACCTTTAATAAATTTCTACCACCAACTCATATTTTTTCTTCAAAATATGAGTATTCAAGATGACTTGGTCACACCTGATGCGCTAGTATCAACTTCTAGAGAATAAAATAATACACAAAGGATAAACTATATATATTTACCTTGTCTTTAATTATTAAAGAAAACCAAAATGGTTAGTACAAGATTATATAATCCCCCCAAAAGGATAATATTTTAGAGAAAGAAATACTAATATTAATTTCTAAAATTAAACCAATAATACCCAAAGTTCAATATACACCATTCAATAAACAATGGTATTTAAAATCCTTCAATATAATCCAAACTAATATTGAAACCCAAAACATAGTATAATTTGATTACATAGTCTTCCATGTTAAATTGTATCTCCAAATTACATCGACTACTCTTAAAGTAACACGCTTAAAAGTAATTAACCTAATAACATATTCTCTATGATAAGTTAATCATTTACATAAATATACCAAATTTCTATAAATCAATAATAAAAACATAGATAACAATCCGCCATCACTCTTAAAATTAAATCCCATAATATTTTATTTTCCTTAGGTATATAGTGTTCCCAACAGAGCGAAGGTCTTCCAAAATAACATTTATCCCTTAATCACCAATTCATATTCTTATACTAAGGATATCCATTTGATAAGACAAAAGATCATAAATAAACTTAATATTGATCAATAAAATCCTTTAAGTAAAAAGAATTTGTAGGATCTAAATAATGATGTAGATGCTCAATATACAAGAGGGGGGGGGGGGTGAATTGTATTCTGTAAAAAATTCCTTAAAAAATGAAAGATCTAAGTTTAAAAAAGTTAATATAATAAAATTCACAACACCTATAACACCAATTGTAGAATTGGAACAATATATGAAGTTTCAAACTTCTAGTTCTATAAACTTTCTTAAATCTGGAAAGTGATTTCAAAAAACAGGTTCCAGAAATATGGATCCGGAAATTTATACTTAACCAATGTTTACAAGGTGATATTATACCTTAAGGAATATATAATCTACACTAATTAGAGTACAAGTGTAAGGAAATATAAGAAGGTTATACATTCCTTATAATACAAAATGCAGCGAAAAAACAAGTAGTAAAACTACGAGTAACAAGATATAAATATTTTAACCCAAAGAGATGGGTATCCAACAACCTTGGATAAAGGTCCCTTGATTTATACTTTCATGCAAGTCTGTCTTACCCACACCAGGGTAAGACCTAGATACAAAGATCGGAGTCTCTATCATGCTATCCCCGTAATCCCTCAACTTCAATGTAGTTGGTACCTCTGTCTTCCTCAATAAGGAAGCCCTCAACTTCAAGGTGTTGGAACCTCTGTCTTCCTATCCCCGGAAGCCCTCGAATGTAATCACCAACATTCTGAGCTGCACGAAGCAATCTGAACGAGCGGTTCAGTACACACAAAGAATGAAAATCTTCTCTCTCTAGAAATCACCTTAACAGCATGTGGTCTCTAGAGTGATCAACTAGTTGTTGAGCTCTTTCAAATGAGCGCATCTTTATAGGCTTGGTTGGAATGGTTGGCTCACTTATCCAATGGTCATATTTTCCTTGAATTTCAGAGGGACCTGTACACGTGTCACTAAACCAACGGTTTGTTAGAAACAGAAAGGACACCATCATTTTATAACAAAACATGTGTAACTAAAAGCACGACAATAGTTTTACAATGAAACAAGTGTAAGCATAAGCAAAGCTAGAATTCGGAATGTATGTAAATAAAAGTTTGGAGTCTAAACAAAATGGAATTCAGGGTCTATAATAAAAAGGATATTTGGATTCTGTTTTATAAGAATTCGAACCGTGAATTCTATGGAAATCCAGAGTCTGAATTTGTGAGGTAATTTGGAGTCTGGTTTCATGAGAGTTCAGAATATAAACTTTTGGAGTTTGGAGTTGAACTTGGTAACAGTTCATATTCGAACTAGTAAAAGTTTTGAGTAAAACTAGTACATGTTCGGAGTCGAACTAGTAAATGTTCTGAGTCGAACTAGTAAAAGTTCGGAGTCGAACTAGTAAAAGTTCAGAGTCAAAGTAGTAAAATTTCGGAGTCGAAGTAGTAAAATTTCAGAGTCGAACTAGTAAATGTTTAGAGTCGATCTAGTAAAATATCGAAGTCCAGAATTCAGAGTTTGAAATTTTTTAGAGTTCGTATCCAGATTTTGGAGTGGAAAGTTATTAGAGTTCATATCCCGAATTTGGAGTGGAACTTTATTAGAGTTTATATGCAGAATTCGGAGTTTGAACTTTGTTAGAGTTCGTATCCAGAATTCGGAGTGGAACATTATTAGTGTTCGTATCCAGAATTCGGAGTGGAAATTTATTAGAGTTAATATCCAGAATTCGGAGTGGAACTTTATTAGAGTTCATATCAAGAATTCAGAGTGGAACTTTATTAGAGTTCGTATCCAGAATTCGGAATGGAACATTATTAGAGTTCATATCCAGAATTCGGATCCTAAAACAGGATTCTTCATACCTTAGCATTATATGATTCCGAGGTTTTTGGGTATGAATCCGATTTTTATACTTATGAAAAAAAATATTGCTATGTATAAGAAAATCTGGGTTAGGGTAAATTTCTTTAAGGAAGGAAATTTTCCTTATAGAAGTAAAATATAGATTTTCGTAGGTATAAGGTGTTTGTGATTTTCAAAACAAGAAGGAATGGAAAAGTTATAAGGAAAACCTTATTGACTCAACAATCTACCCCATTTTGGAAAGCACAAACAACCTTACGAAAAAGAATATAAGGACTTTGAAAAATTTCATTAGACTTTGAAATTAAAACTTATATCCCTTTGTTCATGGATGGAAGTGAATACAACTAACTCCCCCTTAGGCATTGAAACTCTAAGGATTGCATTCTGAATTTCCGGAGTGGAGTTTTCATTATCATGGGAATGAAAGACATTTTAATGAGAAACTCCCCCTTTCTTTAAGGATATTTCACTTAGAAATTTTCTTTCTCCATTTTAAAATTTTCTTTCTCCTCTTTTGAGTAGTTCTTTTTTCCTTCTCCCCCTTTGTGATTTTCAAAAATAATTGATGGGAATGGAAAAGAAAATATGGTACCTGAAACATTAGTATATAACAAGATACAACCAACCAAATTTTCATTATAGTTGAGAAAATTTTTACAAAGAAAGACAAATACAACAAAAATTAGAGTGGATTTATTTGTCTTCCTTTTCCTTTGGGATCATCTTCTTCAACAAGGTTTTGAGATTCTTCAAGTATCTTTGGTCTTCTTCAGATTTCCTCTCCAAGGATTTTATCCTTTCTTCTTGGGCTTTCAAAGATTCTGCCTGAGCCTTCCTAGACTCTTGCTGCATCTTCACTAGCTCATCTTGCTTTACCAGTCTTTTCTCAATATCAATCCAGAGATTTCTATCACTTATAAAATTTTGAGAAAGGGAGTAAGTCTTATCCTTAATTTCCTTCAATTGTTGACTCCGATAACTTTGTTCAATGATCAGATCATCTTGAATATGATTTATCTTGTTATCCATGATGTCAAAAGCATCTTTCACCTCATTCTAAAAATTATCATACACAGCCAAGTCTAATTCAACTTTCTTAGACCACAGAGTTATTTTGCTGCAAGAATTTCTATGCACATCATAATTGATAAAAAAACTTTTATGGTCGGCCTCTATTTTTATACACATATCCATTACCATGGATAGGGCTTCTGATTTCTGATTCAAACTATGCTGCTTCATCTGGCATCTTGAGTCTATGCGGGGGAAAATTGGAATGGTGTCCACCAAATTTTTCAGAGATTCAACCACAAAATCGTGACCATGTGTTGATGACTTCGAATCTGATAACTTTCTTGGAGATTTTTCTTCTTCAACATGCACCGGTTTCCTTTTAGAAGAACCACCAACCTCCTTCTTCTTAAAAATATATTTTGTTGGAGTATCCATCAGAACTTTCTTCCCCTTGTCAGATTTCGGAATGGGTTGATCATCTGGAGATTCTTCCTCACTTTCTGATAACTGAACAATAAGATCTTCATCTGGTTTCTCCTTTTCTTCCCCTTCTTCAGGGAAATTCTTTTCATAGGATTCTTCCTCATCATATAAAACATTTTCATTCTCTTCCTCTTACTCATCTTCATCTTTCCCACTTTATTTCTCAACTTCCTTTCTCGAAGTGGGTAATTTTGTGGATTCATACTTTTCTTTATACTCTTCCACATGTTTGATCAATTCATCCATATCATAACTTCCTCCTCCTCCTCATTATTCTTCTTATTCAACACCCTCCTCTCTTACTTCTTCACCATCTTGTTTTTCTACTTATTAACTACTTGTTTTCCCTTGGATTTTTCCAGAGTGACATAGTTCTTACCTGGAGCCTCTAGTAAAGATGGTTGAACATCAAAGGTTTCCGTAATGGGAATCTTTTCAGAGGCTATTTCAGTATCTCTTAACAGAGATTGTACAAGCTCAACTTCAAACACCTTTTTGTTCAACTTTTTCTCTTTTGCCTCTTTTTCTAACACATCCGCAGCTTTTTCCATTAAGTCCATTGCCTCTGCAGGGTCCAATCCAAACTGTGGATCCCCTTCTTTTCTCTTATCTTTATCTACCCTCCACTTGGTTTCCACTTCATCTATAAAAGCTTTCTGTTTCTTTTTCTTAGGAGGTGCGGATTGAGTTTCCTTAGATTTGGGGGTTTTGTCATCACCAACCACTTCCTTAATCTTCCTCTTCTTAGTGACTTTGTTTATTGGTTTAGCCTTATCAACATTTTCTAGAATGGCCTCAGCCTCTCCCTCTAGTAAAGGATATAATTCTATGGATTCAGCAGAAAAACCCATCTTCATCCTTTTCAAGGTATCATCACTGACAAGCATATGCTTACAATTCTGAAATTTTGACTTACAAGCAACATTGAAAGAATCTAAGAACCGAACTATCATCTTTGATAGTAAGGTAGGGTAAAAAATGTTTTGAGCTCTCATGTTCCCTTATTTAATAATCTTAATCGTAATCAAGACATGCCTTATCAAATTTATCTTCCTAAGTTTTACCAGGAAGTCTAGGACATAGATGTCACTCTTCTTCAGATTATCCCTGTCACCCCTTCATGGTATGAGAAAGCCTTGTACCCACAACTGTAGGATCCAATTATTCGGAGTGAGATGTGAAATATTAGTAGTCTTGGTATCATTGAGTCCAAGACATTTCAAAGCCTTCACCTTGTCGAAACTTCCTTGCTCATCCGGAAGATTATGTGAGAAAAACTCAACTTCCCCTTCGTATGATAAACCCACCAAGATTTCAGCCTTGGTATAAGATAATTTGTAAGTATTACCATAAGACTTGAAGGAAAATAACTCTCTACCCTCTTCCTACTGGAAGGAAATAGACTCATAGAACTCAACCAGTAAATCTGTATAAACTGGATCTTGTTTTTCTGACCTAGACAAGCAAAAATCTTCACAGCCATTCAATCTGATATTCTTGGTTATAAGGGAATCAAGAATTTAGAAATTCGGATGAACTAACCATTTCTTGAAGACTAACCACTTTTAAATTTGCTTTGTATTTGACATATCATGACATGTAGCTTCAACAGACATTCAGAGTGGAGTGTTCTGGAAGATTCAGAACGGCTTTGACAAAGATCAAAACGGTCCTTAAGAAGAGATTCAGGGCTTCGAGACACGAAAGCTTTGGAAAACCGATGTGGGACAACTCTTGGAGTCCCCATTATATAGGCTATGGAGGTGACCTTTGGAATTCCAAAAACCATCTAACAGTTGAAATACTTTTTGATATAATCTGACGGTTAAGAACATTCCTGCAAGAAAAACTTCACTCTGATCTTTTGAGGTTTTAAGAAAAACATTCAGATTTAAGGAAAACTAGAATCAAAATAATTTTAAAACTCAGGAAAATACCAGCAAGGAAAATATGATTAAGAAAATTTAAGTAAGGAAATAATACCTTTTGGGTTGGCTAGAATGGTTGTTTGTAATTGGTAATATTTTTTTTGAAGGAAGTTATTTTTTTAAAAAATGAAAAACTTATTACGAAAAATCCTCATTACGAAAAACTCATTACAAAAAATCCCCATTAAGGAAAATTCATTATGAAAATTCTCTTTACAGAAAATTCATTACGAAAATTCTCATTACGTAAAATTAATTACGAAAATTCTAGGTATGAAAATTTCCATTCTGAAAGTATTAATTCCGAGAATTTCAGTTCCTAATGTTTCATTTTTGAGAATTTCCATTCCGAGAATTGTCAAAAACGTTTCACAAAAAATTTAGTTACATAAGTTTGAAAAGAAAACTGACAATGAAAATTTTGATTAAAACGCAAATGTACTCCCCCCTTTGAGAAGGAGTTTATTACTGTAAGGAGAATTTTTCCACAAGAAGTTAATGAAGATGGATTAACTCATTGTTATAATTACCAACTTCTGTTTAATGTATTCAAATCTATTAGAGGGTAATGATTTGGTGAAAATATCAGTAAGTTGATCTTGTGTTCCGATAAACTGAAGAATGATATCTAATTTAAGTGTGTGATCCCTAATAAAGTGATGCCTAATATCTATGTACATTTCACGAGAGTGATGTGTAGGGTTTTTATTAAGGGAAATGGAACTTGTGTTATCACACAAAATTTGAGTCTTTGTAAAACTCAAGCCATAGTCTGTGAGTGTGTGTTGCATCCACAACACTTGAGCACAACAGCTTCCAGCTGCTACATATTTAGCTTCAGTAGTGGAGAGTGATATTGAGTGTTGCTTCATGCATGACCAAGAAACTAAGGAATCAACTAAGAAATGAAAAGTTTTAGATGTAATCTTTATATCCATTCTACATCCACCAAAGTCAACATCTGAAAAGCTTTTTAAAACAAAATCATTTCCTGAAGTATAAAATAATCCTAGATACATGGTTCCCTTTATGTAGCGAAAAATTCTTTTCACTACCTTTAAGTAAGATTCCATAGGATTGGATTGATATCTCGCACATAATCATACTGAAAACATTAAGTCTAGATGACTAGCTGTCATGTATAGTAGACTTCCAATCATAGCTCTAAAAGATGTTTGATCTACTGGTTTCCTAGCCTCATCAAGATCTAAAGAGTTTGAGGTACCGATGGGAGTACTTATACTCTTAGTTTTATCATATCCATACTTTTTAAGAAGATATTTAATATAATTATGTTGATATATATAGGTTCCTTCTGGTCTTTGATAAATTTGAAACCCAAGGAAAAATGTTAACTCACCCATCATACTCATTTCAAACTCAGATTTCATTAGACTTGCAAAGGAGTCAGTTAAAGATTGCTGAGTTGAACAAAATATAATGTCATCAACATAAATTTGATCAATCAAAACATTTTTCTTATCTTTATTTATAAAAAGGGTTGGATCTACATTTCCCTTAACATAGTTATTTTGAAGCAGAAATCCTGTAAGTCTGTTATACCAGGCTCGTGGGGATTGTTTAAGGCCATTCAAAGATTTGGTAAGTCTAAAAACATGATCAAGGTATTTTGTGTCTTCAAAGCCTGGAGTTTGTCCAACGAAAACATCCTCATGAACATAACCATTAAGGAAAGCACATTTCACATCCATTTGAAAATGTTTAAAATTGAAGAATGCTGCAAAGGCAAGTAAGTTAGGAATAGATTCAAGTCTATATACTGGAGCATAGGTTTCTTCATAGTCTATTCCCTCTTGCTGATTATAGCCTTTAGCAACTAGTCTAGATTTATTTCTTACAATGACTCCATTTTCATCACACTTGTTTCTAAAGACCCACTTTACTCCAATAACAGAAGTTTCCATAGGTCTTTCAACCAAGGTCCATACTTTATTCCTCTTGAATTCATTTAGTTCATCTTGCATGGCTTTAGTCCAATCATCATCACCTAAATCTTCATCAGTGCTTTTTGGTTCTAATTGGGAAAGGAATTCTAGTTGTTCTACTTCATTTCTCAAGAAATGTCTAGTCCTTAGAGGTTTATTAACATCACCACACTATTGGAAATACGGGTTTCAACGTCGTTGTAATAACGTCAGTTTTCTAAAAACTGATGTGAATAGTATGTGCGGGGAATTTATGGCGTCGGTTTTACAAAAAACCGATGCCAAAAACAATAATCCGATGATGTTTCACGTCAGTTTTCAAGAAATCGATGCTGATAATAATAAAAAACATATTTTCCGTGTAGGTTTTTAATAAAACAGACGCGGAAAATAATTTAAAAAAAAACTTTCTCCGTCGGTTTTTAGGAAAACTGAGGTGGAAAAGAATTTTAAAAAAATTATCGGCATCGGTTTTCATGAAAGCCAACACTGAAAAGAAAAAAAATAAAAAATTTGGCGTCGGTTTTCATGAAAACCGATGCAGAAAAGAAAAAAAAATAAAATTATCGGCGTCGGTTTTTTACAAAACCGACGCCGAAACTAAAAAAAAAATTCCGCGTCGGTTTTCTGCGTGGGTTTTTAGGAAAACCGACGAGGAAAATAATTTTAAAAAATATTATCTGCGTCGGTTTTCATGAAAATCGATGCCGAAAATAAAAAAAAATAAAAAATTCAGCGTCGGTTTTCGGGGTCAGTTTTCATGAAAACTGACGCAGAAAACAAAAAAAATAAAATTATCAGCGTCGGTTTTCTCCAAAACCGACGCCGAAACTAAAAATAAAATTCGACGTCGGGTTTACATGTCGGATTTAAGAAAACCAACGCAGAAAATAATTTTAAAAACAATTATCGGCGTCTGTTTTCATTAAAACTGACGCGAAAAGTCTTTTAAAATTATTTGGGGTCTGAAACCCTCATTTTGTTCGATCGTCGAAATCGACTTCGGCTGCGGCTCTTTGGACTCCCGACGACCTTCGAACCTGATTTGCGATCTTGGATGGCCATTGTTGAAGGTTTTTTTCCGTTTGCACGATTTCCTGTATGTGTTTTTCCTCTTTATCTCTTGTTTCATCACCTATTGTTTATTTCTTCTTCAAGAACCCTATTTTGCGCGATTTTCTTTATTGGTTCGATTTTAGTTGTAGTTTATCATTATTTATGGTTTGTATTATCATTGTTGGTATAGATTTTATAGTGTTTGTTTTTCTATGTCATTATACCGGTCGCAGTTTGGATTTAACATCTCCATTCGGGTTGAACTACAAATTTTTTGTTTGTATTATCATTATTTCAGTTTAAAATGATGTTTCATTACATTATGAAGAACTATATTTTTAATTCCATTTCCATATTAATTAATTCTTCTTCAAAAAAATAATTTTATTGTGTTATTTATTGTTGAACTTAGTGTGGTTTGGTTGTAGTTTGTCTTGTTTTTCTGTATCTATATTTATCATTTAGGTCATGTTGTGTTATCTGGGATTAACATGTGAATATTTTATTTCATTAGTGACTTTGAATTAACTGTAATTGAAGTTATAAAATTACATTACACCCATTTTTATTGATATCTTACATTTTAAAACAACCAATTATATTTTTTACTTTCAATAAATAATTGAGATTTATTAATAATTTATA
Source organism: Viscum album (assembly GCA_963277665.1). Classification (NCBI taxonomy): domain Eukaryota; kingdom Viridiplantae; phylum Streptophyta; class Magnoliopsida; order Santalales; family Viscaceae; genus Viscum; species Viscum album. Next base: position 2,115,639,935 of record OY728133.1, on the reverse strand, counting down.
TATATTTCCATGTACTCCCACATTTCACTTATTTCTTCCTTTAAATTAATGTACTCTTTAATATTTTAGACACATAAAACATCGAAATATTGCAACTATGTAAAATGAACTAATAAATTTTAAAAGAATTATATTATAATTAAATTATAATATCAATATAACACACATGTATATAATATGAAAATAAACTATTTACTCTATTTGTAAACGTGTTTCATATCTGATGTCTTTTATCTGATTATCAATAGTTTTTATGGAATATGTTTTTGTTTACAATTTATCTGATAGATATTTAAATGTTTATATGTTTTAATATATTCATCAATTATATTTTCATATCAGGTATTAATGGATCATAATTGGATTTATTTATGAATAACTACTAGTGAATATGAAAAAGAAGTTGATAATTTTTTGGAATTTTCTAAACGACATATTCAAAATATTTATTTGATTTTCTGTCCATGTGTGAAGTGTGTAAATATGAGAAAGTTAAACTCTAGAGAAATCAAGGATCATCACATTTGTTATGGTTTTAGCCTTAATTATACACGTTGGATCTTTCATGGTGAAAGAACTGAGAATTCAACATCCAATGTTGATGATGATATTCATAATGAGGCAGAGGATCATATTAAAGAATTAATTCATGATTTAGGTGTTGAAACCATCGAAAAAACACCAACTGTTGAATGATTGTATGGAGATTCTAAGAAACCATTATTCCCAGGTTGCAGTAAATATACAGTGTTATCAGTAGTTATGAGATTAGTTAACTTAAAAGAAAAAAATGGGTGGAGTGATAAAAGTTTCTCCAGTTTACTTGAGCTTTTAAAAGAGCTACTTCTAGAAGGAAATGGCCTTCTAGATTCCAATTATGAGGTGAAGAAAATATTATGCCCAATGGGATTGGGGTATAAAAAGATACATGCTTTCCCCAATGATTTTGTACTGTATAGGAAAGAAAATGAACATTTATCAAGTTGTCCGACATGTGGGACATCACGCTATAAGATGAATGAGAAAGTCAACTCAGATTCATTCTCAGGTGATGTCATGTAATCTTATGAAAAATCAATTTTTTTACTTTCCAATGATATCATCCAATATTTTTTTCATACAATTCTGATAATTCAATTCTGATTTATTTTTAGGTACTAGAATCAATACTCCAACTAAAGCAATTTGGTACCTTCCAATAATTCCTCGTTTGAAGCATCTATTTGCAAATTCAATTGATGCAAAAAGGTTAAGATGGAATTCAGATGAGCGTATCTCTGATGGTAACTTACGTCATCCTACCGATTCACCAGAGTGGTATAGTTTTGATAAAAAATTTCATGATTTTGGACGTGAAGTTAGAAATCTTAGAATGGGATTGTGTACTGATGGAATGAATCCATATCGGTGCCTCAGTATCCAACATAGTTCATGGCCTGTTTTGCTGGTACTTTACAACTTGTCTCCAAATCTATGTATGAAGAAAAAATATGTTATGATGAGCTTGATGATTTCTGGACCAAAACAGCCGGGAAATGATATTGATGTGTATCTTACACCATTGATTGATGATTTAAAACTGCAATGGGAGGACGGTGTTAATGTTTTCGATGCATACAATAAAGAGTATTTTATTTTGCGTGCTATGATAATGTTCACTATAAATGACTTTCCTGCATATGGGAACTTATCTGGATATAGTGTTAAGGGACATAAATCATGTCCAATTTGTGAAGAACAAACTTCATATTATCAATTGTAGAATGGAAGAAAGACAATGTACATGGGACATCGAAGATTTTTTCTAATTGATCATCCTTATCGTAGATTGAAAAAAGCATTTAACGGTTTACAAGAATACAACCTCCCCCCTTAACCATTGTCAGCTGGAGAATATTATGACAGAGTGAAAGATATTGATTCGACATTTGGAAAGAGAAAAAGTTCTGGTTTACAAATACATATCTGGAAGAAGCAGTCTATTTATTTCGAATTACCTTATTGGAGATTTTTAGAGATAAAACATAACATTGATTTTATGCATGTTGAGAAAAACATATGTGATAGTTTCATTGGAACTTTGTTAGACATAAAAGGAATGAAAAAAAGATGGATTACATGCTTGATTGGACTTGATATTAATGAGAATACGTTTGGAGTTATCTCCCGCTATGAAAGGAAACAGAACATATTTACCTCTGGCTTGTCACACATTAAGGAAGATTGAAAAGATGAATTTTTGTCAGTGTCTTCATGGTATTAAAGTACCCAGTGGTTTTTCTTCAAATGTGAATAATTTTGTGTCATTGAAGGATTGCAAATTAATAGGTATGAAATCACATGATTGCCATTTGTTGATGCAACAAATTATACCAGTAGCAGTGCGTGGTATATTACCGAAAGCTGTCAGAAAGACAATCATCAGATTATGTAATTTCTTTAAATCCATTTGTAGCAAAGTTGTTGATCCAAATTTGTTAGATGTGTTGGAGAATGAAGCAACTATTATTCTTTGTCAACTAGAAATGTATTTCCCACCAACATTTTTTGATATAATGGTTCATCTATTGATTCATTTGGTGCATGAGATAAGAATATGTGGGCATGTTTATTTATGATGGATGTATCCTTTTAAAAGATATATGAAAATTTTGAAATGATATGTTAAAAATCCTTATCGACCAGAGGCCTCTATTGTTCAAAAATATGTATCAGAAGAGGTGATTGAGTTCTGTACTGATTATTTGAATGAGGTGGAGCATATTGGTCGCCCTGTATCTCGAAATATGACAGTTGATAGAGAAGGTAGAGGTGTTTGAGGCTTAAAGGTAAAGTTCATTCCACGTGATGAAGTGATGCAAGCACATTTATACATTTTGAACAACACAGATGAGGTTCAACCATATATATCCTCAAATGTTGCTGAATTAAAGTTATGATATTAGAAAAGAAATTAAAAGTGGTTGATGATTGAGCATAAGAAGACATTTGTTTCATGGTTTAAAGAGAAAGTAACCCTAGATATATTTTTATCAGAAAAATTGAAGTGGTTAGTAGGGGGACCATCTCTTAATGTGATCACTTGGTCTGGTTTTGATATCAATGGCTACACATTTTACACAAAAACCTGGATGACAAGTGTACTTTTCAGAATAGTGGTGTGATGGTATTCACTGAAGCAGTGCATTTTTCGAGTGCCAAAGATAAAAACCCAATTTCTGCATCAACATCATATTTGGAGTTATTGAAGACATATGGGAAATTGATTATATTAAATTTCAAGTCACAATTTTTAAGTGTAATTGGGTTGATAGTAATAGTGGCGTGAAACATGATGAATATGGGTGTAAACTGGTTGATTTGAAAAGATTTAATCACAATGAGGAACCATTTATCATGGCGAGACATGCAAAACAAGTATTTTATGTCATTGATCCATCGAATGATCAGTGGTTAGTTGTTTTGCAAGGGAAAAGATACCATTTGGGTGATGAGGATGATTCTGATGATGCTAGTGATTTACATGAGCCTTATTCATCTATTACGCAATTTTCAGATGATTACAATGAATCTAAGACAGAAATAGTGCTTGCAGTATGTACCGATCATGATGAAGGCATGTGGCAAAACACCAAATTAGCCTCCTAATTTTTCTGGTAAATATTTATATTTTGTGTCTATTTTTAAAAATTACAAATTCATGCCTCTATTTTTACATATTTATTTTTATCTTCCTTATTTCCAATTATTCAGTTTTCTAATGATATGCAGGTACACAAAATTTTATTACACTTTCTAGTAGCAATGTCAGATATAGATAGAGAGGAGCAGTTACCGAGGTATATCTATTTTGACATATTTTTAAATATTTAGTAATATACTTATTTAATGAAATAAAACTGTTAATTTACAAAAAAAATTGCAGGACTACTGATGCGTCCTTAGCGGAGGAGACTTCTCCAGTTACTACTCAAAAATCAAGTTCTCTAGTTGATAAACGTGGTATTACACGTTTACCAAAACTATCACTTGCTCATGATGATAACAAAGCACACATCTATTTTGATGATAATAATAATGAAGTTGGCCCAAATTCAGTTCATTTTGTCAGTAATATAGAAATGCAGAGCCGTTGCATGATTAGTATTTTATATCCTGATTGGAAGTTAGTGGGCAGGACGACAAAACAACAGCTTTGGGAGGCCGTGACGGTAAAATATCTTTATTTATTTATTTTATCTCATTTTTTTAATAATATATAGTATAAATGACATATTTAATTTTTTCAATTACAGATAACATTCAATTTTGAGGAAACCAAAGAAATTAGGAAAAGACATCTCCCTTTAGCGGTGGTTTGATGGAGAGATTTTAAAACCAAACTGACAAAAAATTATGTTTTTGGAAAGAGAAGGTTTGAAAGCCCATGTCTTAAGTATCCATATATAGATGAAGAAACATGGAAGCGATTTGTTGATAGACATCAAGAAGAGAAATTTCAGGTATTGTAATTGTTTTATATTTTAAAATTTAGGCTATATTTTCCTTATTACTTAGTATTTTATTTTTATGTAACAGGCCTCCAGGAGATCTCATCAGGAGATCCAGTTGCAAAACATATAACCTCATAATTTATCACGTGGAGGGTACTCGTATTTGGAGCATAAAATGATTGAAGAAAAATTTGAAGAATTAAGAGCTCGATCAAGTAGTGGTTCAGAAGAGGTCCAGTATGGTCCTCCATCTCCTACCACTCGCCATGAGAAATGGAAACGAGAAAGAAGAAAAAAAAAGAACAATATCTTATAGATGAAGCTCATCAAGTGGCTGATAGAATTGTATGTAAATATTATTTATTTGTTAACAATTTTCCTTTTTTATAATTTAAAACCAGTAATATAACATTTTTATTTTTCATTTCAGGATGAACTTCAGGAGCAAGAGACATAGGGCTCTTTTATCCCCGAGGGTAGGATGGATATCCTAGCAACTACTTTGGGAAAGGCAGAACACCTCGGCCGTGTTAGAGGATATCAGGCAGGTGTTTGTATTCGGAAGGTTTTTGGTAAGAGTAAGTAATCAAGAGACCCAGAAATCGAATCCTTAAAAGAAGAGCTGCATAATATGAAACGGTCTATGGGTGATCAAATTCAACCAGCAATACAGAAGGCTTTATTAGAATACTTGGCAAGACAGTCATAGTTTTCTCAGCCTTCTGAGGTATATTATTTACTTGTTATCAATTTTTATTTTTTATAAATTATAAACACTGATATAACTTTTTCATTTTTCAACATTCTTAGCCTACTCACTCGGACTACCCTGCCTCATCTGCTTACCCAGCCCCGTCTGGGCAGCCTTCCGTGGTATATTATTTACTTGTCATCAATTTTAATATTTTATAAATTATAAACACTAATATAACTTTTTCATTTTTCAACATTCTCAGTCTACTCACCCGGACTACCCTGCCCCATCTGCTTACCCTGCCCCGTCTGTGCAACCTTTTGAGGTATATTATTCTATTTAATTTTTAATCAATTTTTCTATGTTATAAATTTTAAACACTAATATACCCTTTTCATTTTTCTGCCTTCTCAGCCTGCTCACCCAGACTACCCTGCCCCACCTGCTAACTTTGAGCCTCCACCTCCTCCCTTGGACCAAGCCTTATATTGTGAGTTGTTTGCCGGAGATCCTCATGTACATACTGTTGCGTTAGGACAGGTGTACTTTGTGCGGGACTCGGTACATCATCAGCCTATACAGATGGGTCAGGTTAGCGTATCAGTACTTGTTATTATAGATCCTACTGCTCTACTACCATTTCCTACTGGGGAGATCACCAGTGTTGGGGAAAGTATGGGCCATTTTATACTTTGGCCAACTGCCCTTATTCATTATATTTCACATGAGGTATGTGTTTTTTTAAATATTAATTACAAATGATTCCAAATTACTTATAATGTTTTCTGATATTTAACTTATAGGATTATCTGAAAGCAAATGAAATTGTACAAATGCAACAAAATGTTCAGGAACAGTCAGCTGTAGATACTTCTGATATTTCTTATCGGTTGAAAAGATTATCTGAGTCCTCTTCTTCCTTGAATTTTATCTATGAGTTTCAGATGATGCCCGATATATGTGGAAGAAATTATCAATTGAGAATACTGAAAGAAGATATCATGAATTTAGTTAATTTTGAAGAGATCGGGCTGAATGTTGTGCAGTTATTTTCCATGTAAGTAAATTGACATTTGAATTACTATTTCTTTAATAAAATATTGTTATGTCATTGAGTAACTATATTTTCTTTTTAAATTAGGTATCTACACATGATTCTTTTACAAAATGAAACTACCAGAATTTACAGTTTTATAGATCCAGAGTACATTTCCTTGGAAGTCAAACATGTGAAGAATGATGAAAGAGTTCAATATATATCTGAGAGATTATCACAAACAGAGATTCAGTGTTGGTTTTTTCCATTTCTTGATAAGTAAGAACATAAACATAATTTTGAACTAATCATCATTATAATGTTATTAATTGTGATCTTTTTGTATTCTAGGGGGCATTGGATGTTAGGCATATTTTTCCCAAATGACTGCACCTTATATTGGTTTTTCTCTTTATTAGGAAAAGTGCGTAAACCATTTTTCAACTTATTAAATAGGTAAGTTTTATTTTTATTTTTATATGTTTTTTATGTTTAATATTAATTGTTTACACATGTTTTATTAGTTCTTATATAAAAAAATGCAGTTCATGGAATCATTTTACAAAGGAAAAGAAACTAACAAAAATCAAATATGTTGACGTACTGGTAATTAGTTTTTATATTTTTTTTCATATATTGGTTTTTATTATTAGTTAAATGTTTTATAACTGTAGTGTCATTGTCAAAATGGAAATGTTGAATGTGGTTATTATATTCTACGATTCATGTACGAGATAATCACAAATGGGGAAACTACTGACATTCATAAGGTTAGTTGTATTAATCTTTTTATATATTTTCTGCCACTTTTTTCTATTTATTAATTTCATATCATTCAATATTATTGTAGGCATTCAATGATTCACAGTCTTATTCCCAATCTGCTATGATTCATATTCAATCTACTTTTGCAAACTTTTTGTTAAGTCTGATTAATATTTGAGGTATGTATATTAATTAAGATTTGAGGTATGTATATTCTAATATTTCAGGTACGTGTATTGTAATTCTACTTTACATTGAGTTCTCTCAAGTGCCTCCACAAAAATACTGTTTGATTGTTTTTGTATACTGTGTTTTTTTCAGGGGTTTCTATTATTTTGGAAGTTAAATTGTAAATATTTTATAAATTTCTTTTATTTATGGCGTCAATTATTTTCAAAACCGACGCCGAAAGTGTTTTGAAAAAAATGACTTATGGCGTCGGTTTTATCTAAACCCGTCACCGAAGAACCGATTTTCGGCGTCGATTTTCTATAAAACCGACGCCGAAAATCGGTTCTTCAGCGTCAGTTTTCTATAAAACTGACCCCGAACATACAAGTTTCACCGATTTTCGGCGTCAGTTTTATGGAAAACCGACGCCGAAAATCCAGTGGACTCGGTTTTCGGCGTCAGTTTTCTATAAAACCGACCCGAAAAGCCCGTCAACTCCTGTTTCGGCGTCAGTTTTATAAAAAACCGTCGTCGAAAACCGAGTCCACTTGATTTTTGGCTTCGGTTTTCTTTCAATCCAATGCCAAAACTCATAAGCAAATTATTTTTGGCGTCGTTTTTGAAAAACCGATGCGAAAACTCTATTTTTAATGTCGCCTTTAAAGACGTCGGTTTATAATCGACGTCAAAAATCAATAAAACCCGATGTTAATAAGTGTTTTTGCACTAGTTCCAATGAAACTATCACTCAGATGATTCTTAAGGAACACCTGGTATGGGTTTTGTAAAACCTGTTCATCAACATAGGTTAGAAAGTCTTCTAGGGTAAATGTTTTACAAGTATCTTCTTGAACATTTTTCTTATCAGAAGGATCTCATAAAAAAGGTTGATAATAAGTTTTTGAAAACACATCCGAGGATGTAGGTTGGGATGGTTTAAAAACAAAAGGATCAGATTCATCAAATTTTACATGCACTATCTCTTCAACAGTACAAGTGTTTTTATTGAAGACTCTATAAGCCTTAAAAGTTATGGAGTAGCCTAAGAAAATCCCTTCATCAGATTTTGGTGAAAATTTGTGTATATTATCTTTAGTATTCAGGATGAATACCTTGCAACCAAAAACCTCGAAATAGGAAAGTCTAGGTTTTCTACCATTCCATAACTTATAAAGAGTTTTATTAAGAAAAGGTCTAATCAAAACTCGATTTATAGTATAACAAGATGTACTTACAGATTCATCCTAGAAATGTATAACTATAGAATATTAAATCAATATGGTTCTAGTTGACTCTTGAAGAATTATATTTCTTCTTTCAACTACACCATTTTGTTGAGGAGTTCTCGGTGATGAACAGTTGTGAGTAATACATTTTCTACTACAAAAAGTTTCAAAATAGGAATTTTTAAATTATCCTCCATGATCACTATGAATAGTTTTCAGTGGACGGTTTTTCAATTTTTAACATGGGCTATAAAAATTTTGTAATAAGAAAAAGCTTCAGACTTATTTTCTAGAAAATAGACCCATGTAAATCTAGTGTAGTCATGAACTAGAACAAACACATAGTATTTACCTCCAATGCTTCCAGATTGTGTGGACCAAAAAAATCCATGTGCGCTAACTATAATGCATCAGTTGTTGAGACTTCACCGATTAATTTAAAACTAGATTTATGTTTCTTTCCATATTGAAAAGGATCACAAACTTTAGAAGAATCGAATCTAAGATTCGGTAGATCCTTAACTAGTTTCTTCTTAGAGAGTTTACATAAGTTCATAAGGTTACAGTGACCTAGTATTCTATTCCATAACCAAGAATGATCTTCCATTTCACTAAGGCAAGTTAGGTCTTGGCTCCTAAGGTCTTCTAAGTTTAATGTGTAAACATTCTCTTAATTATTAGCTAAGAGAATAAATTCTTTCAGGGAATTGTGAACTAAGCACTTATCATTCCTAAAATTCACAAGGTATCCTTTATCACATAACTGACTTATTCTAATGAGTTTGTGCTTAAGAACCTTTATAAACAAAACATTCAAAATCAATTTTTTACCAAGAAGAAAAATATTATATATACAAATAATTTCTCCCTGAGCATTATCTCAGAAAGTTACTTTTCGTCCTTTTGTTTTGATAATCTTTTTGAAATAGATTTTGTTACCAGTCATATGCCAGGAAAATTCACTATCCACGTAACATGTATTTTTGTTGGTACTTCCTTTACCTTCCTAAAAACAAGACTAGAGTTAGACATTCAGAATCCAAACTTTTTTGGATCCGGTATTTCCAGAAATAAAAATTTTGGGTACCCACATCTTCTTAGAAAATTAAGTTTTATGAAAACCTCGAGATTGGGTTTTTTTAAGAGCAATTCTTTGCCCAGTGACCACCACATTGACACTTATTACAAAATGGAGAACTTTTTGGAACAAAATAATTGTTACTAGAAATTGGTTTTTCAGGGGTATAACCAAATCCGGATTTGTTTATTAAAGGTCATATTTGTGAATACATTTTATCAAAATTTTCTAACCATGGTTAAATTTTGAAAAAAAATTATTTAAGGAAAAAAATTCTGACATGAGTTTTATATCCAAGTTTTTATCTTCAAAATTGTTAGATTTAAAACTTGAGCTAGGCTCGAAAACACTTTTATTAGAAATTACTTTTTCTAGCTCTTTAGAATGTTTGTTCTTCTCAAAAAATACTTCCTCACAATTTTTTGAAATAATTATAAAATCAACATTTTTCCAATCAAGATATTTAGAAAGATATGATATTTCTTTTGTAAGAATAGTATTCCTAGAGTCTGCCTTATCATGTTTTTTATTGTGTTTAGAATCCTAAATCTCAAGAAGCGCAACAAACCTAGAAACTTCTTCATAGGTAGGTATAGTATTTTATTCATCAGAACATGATTCTTTATCTGAAGAGTTATAATATTTACTATCATTTGAATTTAAAGAAACATTGGTCAATGATTCAGCATTGTGTACTGTAGCCATGAAGCAATGATTGTTAATGGGAAATATGGATATAAGACCAATATTCTTCTGTCCTGAAGATTCATAATCAGAAGATTCATCTGAAGAGTCACCACCCCTGTCACTCTAGGTGTCATTAACTTTCATAACATTATTATCTTTGGACTTGTAAAAATTCTTCCTATTCCTTTCAAAATGCCTCTCTTTTGTTTCTTTCTTTTTGAGCAAAGGACAATCTGCTCTAATATGTCCATCTCCCTTGAATTCATAACAAGTATCTTCTCTATCTTTCCCATATTTCATTCCTTTTCCTTATTCTTGGATTGGAAATTTATCTAGCAAGCTATCTTGTTCATCCTTCGAGCAAGATTTTCTAACTCATTCTCTAAGACTTCACTATCACAGGATTCTGATTGAATAACCACCTTCTTAGACTTGGATCTAGTTAATATCTTAGGAGTGTTAGATTTTATGTGATTTGAAGTTATGGTAAAAGCAACAGTACCATTCACATTATTCATTTTGATGTTGTCAGCTTCCCTCTTCATTCTTGTTTCATGTTAGAGAAGAGTTCCAAATAGATCATCTAACGAAATTTGAGTGACCTTCATGTTCTCATCAATAGTTGTCCTCTTTGATTCCCACTCATTGGGTATAATATCAATAATCTTATTCACAAGAGCTTCATCATCCAGACCTTTCTCTCCCATAGATTATAGACTATTTACAATTGTCATAAACCAATGTTGAACTTTGCAAATGGGTTCTTCATATGGAAAGTTGAAACCATGATACTCTGCTCTTAGCATAGCTCTTCTTGTCTCTATCACTTTGGATGTACCAAAATGTGTAACTTCAATTATATTCTATATACAGTTAGCTGTTTCACATGAAGAAATTTGGCTATATATGTTCCTAGTCATTGAACATAGTAGAGTATTACATACCTTATAGTTTAATTGATAATCATGCTTCTCTTAGTTTGTGAAAGCACTAACTTCCTTATCAGGAATTTTATAACCTCCGGTAAGCATAACAATGTTATCTACTCTAGTATTGATAACAAGAGTCTTCATATGATCTCTCCAGTATTCATAGTCATTACTATCAAAAATTGGTGGTCTTGTAGGATTAAGGTTGTCAATAGAACAAAAATTTAAACCTGCCATCACTAAGAATAACTTTGGCACACAAACTTATTAAAAGTATAATTCTGTAAATGAGAGAAAATATTCTACAAAAGAAAAATTGTATCTCGAAGCAAAATATAGAATCTGAACTATAACTCCGAAAAATATGAATCTGAAAAGCATGAATCTGAAAATTTCCTTCTGAATCTAATCATGAGATTACTTCAGATTGTACCAAACCCTTGTGGTTTGAGTTAACCTGCTCTGATACCAATTGTAGGATCGAAATAATGATGTAGATGCTCAATATACAAGAGGGGGTGGGGGTGAATTGTATTATTTAAAAATTTCCAAAAACAAGGAAAGATAAAAGTTTAACAAAGTTAAACTAAGAAAATTCACTACACCTCTATCAACAATTGGATAATTGAAAAAAGGTATGAAGTTATAAACTTCTAGTTCTATAAACTTTCTTAAATCTGGAAAGTGATTCCAAAAAATAGGTTCCAGAAATATGGATCCGGAAATTTATACTTAACCAAATTTTACAATATAAGATTATATCTTAAAGTGTATATAATCTAAACTAATCAGAGTATAAGTGTAAGGAAATATAATAACATTATAAATTCCTTACAATAAAAAATGCAGTGGAAAAACATGTATTAAAACTATGAGTAACAAGATATAAATCTTTTAACCTAAAAAGAAGGGTATCGAACATCCTTGGATAAAGGTCCCTTGATTTATACTTTCATGAAAGTCTATCTTACCCACACCAGGGTAAGCCCTCGATATGAAGACCAGAGTCTCTGTCTTTCTATCCCCACAAGCCCCCAACTTAAAGGTAGTTGGAACCTCTGTCTTCCTAAAAAAGGAAGCCCTCAACTTCAAGGTGTTGGAACCTCTGTCTTTTTATCCCCAGAAGCCCTCGAATGTAATCACCAACATTTAGAGTCGCATGAAGCAATATGAACGAGCGGTTTAGTATGCACAAAGAATGAAAATATTCTCTCTCTAGAAATCACCTTAACAGCATATGATCTCTAGAGTGATCAACTCATTGTTGAGCTCTTTCAAATGAGCTCTTATTTATAGGCTCGGTTGGAACGGTTGGCTCCCTCCTCCAACGGTCAAATTTTCCTTGAATTTTGGAGGGACCTGTACACGTGTCACTAAACCAACGGTTTGTTAGAAACAGAAAGGATGACATCATTTTATAACAAAACATGTGTAATTGAAAGCACGACATAATTTTACAATGAAACAAGTGTAAGCATAAGCAAATCTAGAATTCGGAATGTAAGTAAATAAATGTTAGGAGTCTCACCAAAATGGAATTCGGAGTCTATAATAAATAGAATATTTGGATTCTGTTTTATAAGAATTTGGAGCCTGAATTCTATGGAAATCCAGAGTCGGAATTTCAACGGAAATTCGGAGTCTGGTTTCACCAGAGTTCAGAATTTGAACTTTCAGAGTTCAGAGTTGAACTTGGTAACATTTTGGAGTCGAACTAGTAAAAGTTAAAAGTTGAACTAGTAAAAGTTTTTAGTTGAACTAGTAAAAGTTCGGAGTCAAACTAGTAAATGTTCAGAGTCAAACTAGTAAATGTTCCGAGTCCAAAATTCAGAGTTTGAACTTTTTTAGAGTTCGTATCCAGAATTCATATTGGAACTTTATTAGAGTTTGTATCCAGAATTCGGAGTGGAACTGTATTAGAGTTCGTATCGAGAATTCGGAGTGGAAGTTTATTAGAGTTCGTATCCATAATTCGGAGTGGAACTTTATTACAGTTCGTATCCAAAATTCGCTGTGAAACATTATTAGAGTTCCTATCCAGAATTCGGATCCTAAAACAGAATGCATCATACCTTATCGTTATATGATTATGAGGTTTTTGTGTATGAATCTGATTTTTATACTTAAGAAAAAAAATATTTCTATGTATAAGAAAAACTCGGTTTGGGTAAATTTCTTTAAGGAAGGAAATTTTCCTTATAGAAGTAAAATATAGATTTTCTTAGGTATAAGGTGTTTCTGATTTTCAGAACAAGAAGGAATGGAAAAGTAATAAGGAAAAACTAATTTTCTCAATAGAATTAGTCAGACAAACTAGGGACTTCACATTGTCTAGTGGTAGGCAACAAATCCCAATAGTACTCTGGTTGTGTTTTCTATTCTTGCAGTATTGTCCGACACGATGGGTTGTCACACTATCTGTATGTTTTCCTTTTTTAAAAACTATATTTGTTAACATTCCCAAGATGATATAAATTCTTCAAAATAACTATAACATAATTTAACCACAAATTTTATCTCATACCTCACATTTTTAATCCCAAAAATCAATAACATGTAATTGCTTAAAATTCAAGGATTATATAAACCAAAATGGTTCTTTATAACTATATCCACAAAATAAAAGACAATTATTTATCCAATTTCCTTTTCACATAAAAAATACATGGTTACACATACTAGAGAATGCTATTCCAATGTAATACCATACTTTTAAACATTTCTCCATCCATTTATTTCCAAATAGGTTCTTCTAGGACTTTGAGGTTATCCTATAAAATATGTAATTGACTCGGGTATTGAATAGGTCCCTTAAATTTAGGGGAAATGACTATAATTGGATTCTTAGGATCATTTTTATTTTCTTCCATAGTAGTCTTCATTTTCCACATCAATTTTTTACGTTATGTATTTCTTTCCAACACATAAAGAATTTTTTTTGTTCCATTGAGACACTTTCCTAGGTGTCTCCTTCCACATTTCCTATATTATGAAAATTGAGATTTATTTCTCTATGGTCTCCACTGCTGTAGCTCTTATCATTCATCAACTTTCTCTTTTAGTTGAGTCAGAGAGTTGGTTAATATATATATTGTTGATCATATTTTTGGAAAACTGATTCCACATGAACACGATATCTTTTACTCCTATCAACATTTCATTTAATTTCTCATTTCCACCACAATGCCCACCTTGCACATCATGTTCAATGTTACTATGAATTCCTTAGAATCTAGCAAATTACTAACACAAGAAATAATATTTCGAGTCATAAAATATTTTAGAGAATATCATAAAACCTTATTTTCAATCAAAAATACATTAGAATTAACCAAGGATATTTATTGTCATATTATATTAAAATAATTCAAATAAGTTTTAAAAAAATGTGAATAATCCTTAGCATATCAACCAGGAGTGTCATAATGAAGAGTGTAACAAGGCCCTTTATCGTGCACTAGTTCCTGTTCGATTCTAGCTCAAAGTGGTGTTTTCAGGCTTTAGCCCTCGGTACATTTGTGCCAGAGCCACCTCTACCAGCTCGTATCCATACAGGGATGTATTTCTTGGAAAACTCACAAAATCTACACAATACCAAAATTCTAGGATGTTCTTCTATACTAATCCTTAAAGTCTATCTCAGGGTAATGTGTTCTAACCAATGTTTTTTAAATATAGCTTCCAAGGTTTGTAATAAACTGCCTCTGATACCAACTGTAATTCCCCGACCCCAGTTACCCAGAGTCAGTGCATTATTATATAACATTGGCATGATGCAATGAATCATTTCCCAAAAGACCAATCAGTTTTGTAGCCTTAGAAGTACTAGATACACTCTTAAATTTTACATTACATCATGAAATAAAAACATCAACAACATTTTGACCCATTTTTAAACACACTTATATCCTTAGTCTATCCCTACATGTAAACCATAAAATACTTCTTCATATCCTCGGAAAAATAAAACATATAAAGGGGTGAGCTTAGATTCTCAGTAAGGATTACAATATAGCGGAAACTTTCATAAATAAGCATAAACATTTATGGAAATGTATAAGACTAAAACAAAAGCCTTTTAAACTTGAACTTCAACATAATATGAAAAAGATAAAATCAGATAATTCCATTTACTTATTCACATGGATACTCTAATAGTCAAATATTAACCTGCAATATCAATAGCCACTTCCATAATGATGGAATGCACAATGCTAGACTGCATAACCACATAGTCAAGGAATTTTTCCAAGACAACAAATAATATTTTTTAAAGGCCTTGTTCCAAGACACTAGACTGTCTCATGAGACCAAACGATGTATCGAGGAGCTAAACGGGCTCCACACATCACTTACTAATTCCAATTCATTTCACATATGAAAAAGGATTAAACATAACATAAACATTCGTTTTATAACCATCATATGAAATGTCAATACTTTATCCACAAACCATGAATGGGTTAAAAATAACACATCCATAGTCCAACATATCACATAACCGTCAATAAAGTATGGAAAATTTGTATCGTAATAAATCAACCTCGATCAAGAATAATATCCAGTAAAGGATGTTGACATAGTTGTAAATGTTCAGTAAAAATCTTTGAGAGAAATATCCATTTTTTTGTGAAAACATTTAAAAGTATCACTATTTATCAAGAATCTTGATTAAAGTAGATTTTTTAATCAAAGTGTACAATAACACTTTGAAAAATTTAAAATTAATTTCAATTTTAAAACATTCATGTCCATATAAATAAATCATTAAAACCTTTTTTAAAACATGAACATTAATGAGAATGATTTAAAATAATAATTATATAAAACATTTAAAAGGATATTTTAGTTAGAGTTCCTAACCAAATTAGAGATGCTTGAATAAAAACAATTGAGGTAAAAAAAATTATTATATCATGAGAATAAATGGATTTATGATATACTTTGTCAAAGTAGAGTATATACACCATATAAAAGTGAGTTGGTGTACAACAACAAAGAAGTCTCAATAGACTATAAGTTGAGATGAATTCCATCATGTAGACTGTATCCTTAGGTTAAGGATAAATCAATGAAATAATTATGTGTGAAAAATATAAATACATTCAATATGATTGGATATTCAGTTTAAATCAATCAGAGTACATTCACACATATTCCTGTAAAAACAACACAAATGACTTGGATGTTTAACTAAATTAATAGAAATTGGGTTAAAATTACGTTTATAAAGATTATATCATTGAATTGAGAATTTATAAATGGAGTGATTATGTGTATCAAAAATATATCCACACAAAGTGGAGTGTAAATTACTACATATGTAAATAAATAGTGATTTGACACATCATCTTGGGGTAAAGTAATCAATGAAGTTTGCGTAAAATTGAATGAGTGGAAATTGGAATTTAAAATCCACTTACTGAATTGGTCACTTATAAAAAATACACCCCATGAAAGAAGGAACATAAAATTATTATGTAAATAACCATAAATTAAATTATATTACACAAAAAATACAATCATGGGTAGTTTATACACCACACAAAAGGTAGCAATGGAAAATATAGCATGAATCTCACGAGAAAAAAAGTGAGACGAAAACCCCTTACCTTGTAATTTTCCTTGGTTGAGGGTAAGTTAAAAAAAATTATAGTAGTTAAATAATTGTTGTTTAATTATACAAAAACTATATACATAAATATGATATCATATATGATCCTCTAATATTTCTTTGTTAAAAATATTTTAGTAGTATCATCGTTACTATTGTTAATGGATCGGTTTTACTTTATATAATCTGTTATGTAAGTCATGATTGTCATGGATATGATGTATATTATTCATATCAATAATGATATTATGTTCATAGACATTATTTTTAATCATAAAATTAAAATTATTATTGAATGATTATGATGGGTAATGAATCTCATCGCGTTCGCCGAGACGGTAATCCGTACGTACGCACAAGCGACAATATCATTATTTTGATGGTGAAATCATATGTAACTGGATGGTATATCATTTATATAGAATTATTCACATGTTATATTTATTATTTACATCAGTTATACTCATTATTATGCCCATCAAAATAATGAAGTGTTTGAATAACAAACTACACCACGTCATGTAGACGGTAATCCGTACGTACACACGTATGGTGACTTTGTCATTTATAGGATGGATAGAATAAAGAATATGGTTGTACTATTTTTATAATAACATCATAGTATATAAAAGATACTAGAGCATTTATTTTATAAAGGAAACAACAAAGAAAGAGGAAGTGGAAGAAGAAAATAACTTGAAAGAGGTGATGAACTATTGACATCTTCTTCAGGTTCTTCCATTTGATTTGATCAAAAGGGATCCTTATGTTGGCATTATTACCAAAGTAAGGCCTCTAGGATTAAGGGAGGAAATTCGAGAGGTTATTTGGGCATGGGTTGGCTGAACCAAAAGGCTTCGGAGTTGTGAAATTAAGAGAAAGGGAACTTCCATTTTATAAGAGAGGTGAGGGCCACTTTAGGAAAATCTTGAAATATTATTTTATAATAAATCATTTTCGGTTTCTAATGGCCTCGAAATGAATTATTTTAAAGATAAGGTGGGTATGGGTAAAAAAACACCCAAAAATAGGTTTTATACAAGCTTAGATCGTCATATTAACATTATATTTTAGATTTAAGTCTTAGTTAAATAGTTTTACATTTACCACATCTCTTTGTATTTTTATATTATATGGTTAATAAACTAACTATAGCAAGCCAAGATAACCCAATTTGGTTCCTTTTTAATATATATATCCTTATAAAATACTTTTTTATGAACCTTAGATCATTAAGAATTTTATAACAATTAATAATATAATATTTGTTTTAAAAACTAAAATATGTCAATTTTGAAACTATTTAGTATTTTTTTTGAAAGTCATAAAAACATTATCCCTTTGAATAAGATTTATTAAACCAACAATAAAATGTCATATTAACCTTAAAAATTAGTGTAATTAATCATTAGTCTTAATATACATTTATTTTAATATTTCATTAATAATGTAATTACAGCATCATCATTCTGTCATAAATAAATTAAATTTTATAATGTCTAAAAATAATAAATAAATACCATTATTTATGAAAAATGTTTATATGTCTAATGAATATTTATAGTCGAATTTATATTGTGTGTAACCCTATATTAAAAATGGTTTATTTATTAAACATCGAATTTAACTCTTTTAACTCTTCTTTAAATAAAATAATAATAAATGTCTTAATCTCATCCAAGTGGACCAAAGAGGTTAATATTTTATTCCTAAGGTTGTTTTTTGTTGACTTATTCTTATTCAATAGAATTATAACACGGGTTAGGGTAATTATGATATCATTTTACCCTTAATTAACCAATTTACTTTTTTACCATGGTAAATAAAAATCAAAAGTTACTATTCACCAAAAATTATTTTCATCTTATTGAACCACATTATACTTACTGATATTAATCGTGTGTCCCATATTTTTGAAATTCAACTCACAGAAGTGGTAAAATTAAATTTTATGCAAATTTGTGAGGAGGTGGGTAAAAGACGGTAAAAAGTTCAATAAAATTTTATATATTTAGTTTTATTATAATATGACTTCAACGAATTAAATTGAACTTATATAGGTATTATATATCTATTTTGACATAAAGTAAATTTAAATAAAATAAATTATTATTTATATAAAAAGTTGGTTTTGAGCAATAACGCAATGTTTTTCACTATTCATCAAAAATTGAATGTTTTCAGAAAAATGAAAACAATTTACCCTAATATAATTATTATATTCCAAATTCAAAAATGAATTATATTTTACCAAATTCAAAACATAAAATTTTAATTAATTAATTTAAAATTAATTCCCATTGTCAAAACTGAAAAGCGGTTTTTTAAAAATTAAAAACTATCAAAAGATTGACATGTTTTTATGTCAAATTTAAATGTGAAATTAATTATAATGACATAAATTGTATTAAATGATAAAAATAAAATCAAATTATACTTCCAAAAAAATCAAATACATAATTTAACACTATAAATTATTTCGATTAAAAAAGTTGTTTTGAAGTAAAATTTAGTATTTTTTAGTATTCCTCAAAATATGAAAGTTATCAAAAAAGTACCAAAAATTTATCCAAAATAAATTTCTATGTCCCTATTCTAATGTAGAATTTAATTTAATTAAATTAGATATATAAAAGTTTCAAATATTGGTTTTAAAAAGGTTTTTCCATTAAAAGGTGGTAAAATTGCATTTTTGGAAAAATACTTCTTTTATCTGAAAAAATGAATTTGTTATTATATTATGTATAGGAAACAAATAATATGTATTCTAAAATTATATGGAGTACATAAAATTCAAAAGTCAGTTATTACTATTCATAACTGTTTTTGAATGGATAGTTTGGCAAGTCGTTGTGTGCTCGAACTCGGTGTATCTTGTAGCGCAAGCCATTGAATTATTTTAAAGAAAATAACATACTATGAAATCTTGGGGTGTTACATTCTTCCCCACTTTTGGAAATTGCATTCTCGCAATTTTAAAATTGGTCTTGGGAACTTCATTGAATGTCCCACATCAGAAAAACAGTCAATAAAACTATCTCTTTAAAAGAAAGAAAGAGAAGTACAAAGGTCACCCGAGATAAACTAAACTTGGATTCCATGGAGGAAAACATGGATATTTAAGATAAACTAAGTTTCATGTTCTGGTGGAGTGTGATAGAAAAAATGATCAATAGAATGTTAACAACAAAATAACTACAAACTTGTGACAGGATAAATGGTCAATAGATTCCAAGTAGGATAAGTAAACAAATAATTTTTTTAAGTTCCATTTCATAATGTTGAGGAATTTATTTATGAGATTGACTAAGAAAACAAAGACATATACTTACTTTTTAAGTATATTTTCATTATTTAATAAATTTCCACCACCAAATCATTGTTTTTTTCCAAATGATGAGTATTCAAGATGACTTGGTAACTCATAAAGCGCTAGAATCAACTTCTAGAGAATCACATAATTCACAAAGGACAACATATATATATATACCTTGTCTTTAGAGATTAAGATAAAAAAAATTGGTTATTACAAGATCAGATGATCCCCAAAAAGGATAATCTTTTTGAGAAAGAAATATTAATCTTAATTTATAAAATTAAACCAACAATACCCAAATTCAATAATTAGCACTCAATAATAAACTGTCCTTAAAATCCTTCAATATAATCAAAACTGATATAGAAACCCAAAAAATAGAAAAAATTGATTACACAATCTTCCATTTTAAATTTTATCTGCAAATAACAATGACTAATCATAAAGTCACATGCTTAAAATTAATTAACCTAATCACATATTCTCTATGATAGGTCAGTCATTTCAATAAATATACCAAATTTCTATAAATCTACAATAAAAAAATAGATAGTAATCCACCATTAGTCCTAAAATGAAATCCTATTGTATTCTATTTTCCTTAGGCATATAGTGTTCCCAACAGAGTGAACGTCTTCCAAAATAACATTTATCACTTAATCAGCAAATCAGTTCCCTATACTAAGGATATCTATCTGATAAGTCATAAGATCCAAAATCAAATTATTATTGATGAATAATATTATTTAAATAAAAATAATAAGTCACACTAAACAGGGACTTTACATAGTCCAGTGGTAAGTGATAAATCCTGATCGCACTCTGGTTGTGTGTTCGATTCCCGTAGCTTTTTCCGACCCGATGGGTTGTCACACGGTCTGCATGTTGTCCTTTTTCAAAAAAAAAATTATTTTATAACATTCAAAAAATGAGATAAATTATTCAAAATAACAATAACATAATTTAACCCCAAATTTTATCTCATACCTCACAATTTCCATCCCAAAAACCAATAACCTACAATTGCCTCAAATTTAAGGATTATATAAACCCAAATGGTTATTTATGACTATATCCACAATAGAAAAGATAATTCTTTCTCAAATAGCATTTTCACATAACAAGCAATATGGTTACACATACAAAATAATATTTTTCCAAAGTAATACCATACTTTTAAACAATTCACCATCCATTTATTTCTAAATAGGTTATTCTTTGAATGATATGATATTCTATAGGACAAGTGATTCTCTTAGGTAATTCCAAGGTCCCTTACATTTACAGAAAATGGATGTAATTGGATTATTTGGTTCATTTCTATTTTCATCCAAAGTACTCTTCATTTTTTCCCAGAAATTCATTACTATTTGTCCTTATTTTCCACACATAAATAATTTCTTTGTTCCATTGAGACACTTTCCTAGGTGTATCCTTCCACATTTCCTGCATGATGGAAATTGAGCATTATTTTCTGCATGGTCTCCACAGTTGGAGCTCTTATCATTTTCCAACTTTATCTTTTTTTTGAGTCTGAGAGTTGTTTAATATATATGTTGTTGATAATATTTTTGTAAAAATTATTCTTCATGAACATGATAACGTTTACTCTTATCAATATTCCATTTCATTTCTCATTTCCAATACTGTTCCCACCTTGTACATCATGTTCAATTTACCTTCACTTCCTTGGAATCCATCCATCGACTAACACAAGAAAGCATAGTGTGAATCATAAAATAAATTTGACAATATCATAAAACCTTATTTTCAATCTAAAATACCTTAGGATTAAACAGGGTTATTTATTCTCATATTATATTGAAATCCTTTAAATCAGTTTGTAATGAAAACGTGAATTATCTTAAGCATATTCCCCGGGAGTGTCGTAACCAAGAGTGCATCAAGGCCCATTTTCATGCACCAGTTCCCCTTCAAGTCTATCTCAAAATAGTGTTTTTTGGTTTTACCACTAGGTACATCTATTCCAGAGCTGCCTCTACCTGCTGGCATCTATATAGGGATGTATTTTTTTTGGAAATCTCACAAAAATATCTACATTACCAAACTTCTAGGATGTTATTCTATACTAATACTCAAATTCTATCATAGGGTAATGTTCTCTAATAAGTGTTTTTCTAAATCTAGCTTCCAATGTTTGTACAAAACGTCATCTGATACCAATTTTAATGGCCCAACCCTAGTTACCCAGAGTCAGTGCATTATAACATTACATTGGCATGATACAAGGAATCATGTCCTGATAGACCGATTACTTTAATAGCCTTAGAAATACTAGATACACTCATATGTTTTACATTACATCATGAAATAAAATTTTCAACAACATTTTGTCCCCTTTATACACACACTTATATCCTTATCCTATCCCTGGAAGTCAACCATAAAATATTTTTTCACATCATGGAAAAAATAATACATAGAAAGGGGTTAGCTCGGATGATAAGTAAGGATAAAAATATAGCATAAAATTTCATAAATAATCATAAACATTTAAGGTAATGAATAAGACTAAAACAAAACCCTTTTAAACATGAACTTCACAAAAATATAGAAAAGATAAAATCAAATAATTCCATTTACTTATTAACATGGATATTATACTAGTCGAATAATCACATGCAATATTAATAGACACATTAATAATGATGGAATGCATAATGCGAGACTGCATAACAACATAGTCAAGGCCTTCTTCTAAGACTACTAATAAGATTTTTTCAAGGCCTTGTGCCAAGACACTAGTTTGTCTAATGAGACCTTCAGATGCATTGAGGAGATATAGCGGGCTCCAACCATCACCTACTAAGTCCAATGTATTCCTCATATGAAAAATATTAAACATAACATAAAAATTCGTATTAATCCTAGCATAAAAAATGTCAATACATTATCTATAAACCATGAATGGTATAAAAATAACACATACACAGTCAAACATATCGCAAAACCTTCAATACAGTATGGAAGATTTGTATCGTAATATATCATCCTCTATAAAATATAATATCCATTAAATGATGTTGACATAGTTGAAAATGACCAATAAAATTCTTTGAGAGAAATATCCATTTTTAATGAAAAAATTTAAAAGTCTCACTATTTATCAAGATGCATGATTAAAATAGATTTTTGAATAAAAGTGTACCATAACACTTTGAAACATTTAAATGTAATTTTAATTTTAAAACATTCATGTCCTTATAAATAAATCCTTAAAACCATTTTTAAAATATGGGTATTAATGAGAATGATTTAGAAGAATAAATATTTAAAACATTTAAAATTATATTTTAGTTAGAGTTCCTAAAAAAATAAGGATGCTTGAATACAAATAATTGAGGAAATAAAAACATTATAATATCATGAGAATAAATGGATTCATGATATACTACATCAAAGTATAGTATATACACCATATAAAAGTGAGTTGGCGTATAACAACAAAGAAGTCTCAATGGACTGTAAGTTGAGATGAATTCCTTTATAAAGACTGTATCATTAGGTTAAGGATAAATCAATGACATAATTATGTGTAAAACATATAAATACACTCAATATTATTGGATATTCAGTGTAAATACACCATATGACATTCACACATACTCTTGTAAAAACAACACAAATGACTTAGATGTTTAACTCAATGAATAGAAATTGAGTTAAAATTACTCATATAAAGTTTATATCGATGACTTGAGAATTTATCAATGGATTGATTATTTGTATAAATTGTATATCCAAACAAATGGGAGTGTAAATTACTATATAAGTAAACAAATAGTGATTTCACAAATAATACTAGGGTAAAGTAATCAATGATGTTTGTGTAAAACTGAATGAGTGGAAATTGAAAATTGAAATTCCCTTAACAATTTGGTAACATACGAAACATACGCCCCACGAAAGAAGTATCATCAAATGATGATGTAAATACCCTAAATTAAATTATATTACACAAAAAATTCAATCATGTGCAGTACATACACCACACAAAAGGTAGTAGTGGAAAATATAGCATGAATCTCATGAGAATAAAAGTGATGAAAACCCCTTACCTTTTAATTTTCATGGGTCGTGGGTACATTAAATTCATATATAATTGTTAAATAATTGTTATTAAATTATACATGTAATATATACATAAATATGATATCATATATGATCCACTAATATTGTATTGTTAATAATATTTTAGTAGTATCATCGTTTCGGGTGTTAACTGATCCATTTTCCTTTATATACATGGATACATATGTAATGTTTGTAATTGATATTATGTATTTTATTAATATCCATGATGATATTAATTTAATAAAAATTATTTTGAATGATAAAATTAAAATTATTCATGAATGATTATGATGGGGAATGAATCTCATCGCCTTCGTGGAGATTGTAACCCGTACGTATGCACGAGCGAAAATATCATTATATTGATAGTGAAATCATATGTAATTGGATGTTAAATAATATATAAATAATATTCACATTAGTTATACTCATTATTATATCGATACAAATAATGAACTGTTTGGATAACAAACTACACCACAACGTGGAGACAACAATCCTTACGTACAGACGTATGGTGACTTCATCATTTATAGGATTGATAGAATAATGAATATGGTTGTAATAAATTTATAATAACATTAAATTATATAAAATATACTAGAGATATTATTTTATAATATAAACTATAAATAAGTACGAAGTGGAAGAATAAAAGTACATGAAAGAGGTGATGAAATATTTACCTCTTCTCTGGGTTCTTCTTTTTTATTTGATCAAAAGGGCTCGTTAGGTTGGATTTATGACCAAAGTAATGCCTCTGAGATGAATGGGGAAAAGTTGGGAGGATATTTGGGCAGGTTTTGGCCATGAAAAAAGGCTTTTGAAGTGTAAAATTAATATAAGGGGAAGTTCCCTTTTATAAGAGAGGTGAGGGTCAGTTTAGGAAAAGGTTGAAATATTATTTTATAATAAAATACTTTTCAGTTTTAAATGACTCAAAAATGAATTAATTATAGGATAAGGTGGGTATGGATCTAAAAACTCTCAAAAAATTGGTTTTAGACAGGTTTAGTTCATGAAATTAACCTTATCTTTTAGATTTAACTCTTAGTTAAATAGTATAACATTTACCATGTCTCTTTGTATTTTTATATTATATGCTTAATAAACATACTATAACAATCCAAGAGAACCAAATGTGGTTAATTATTAATATATATAACATTATATAATTCTTTTTCCCGAACCGTAGATTTTTTTGAATATTATATCAATTAATAAAATAATTTTTTTTTTAAAAACTCAATTATGTCATTTTTGACACCATTTAGTATATGATTTTTTTGAAAGTAATAAAAACTTTATCACTTAGAATAAAACTTATTTAACAAACCCTAACATGTCTTATTAACCTTTAATATTATTTTAATTCATTATAAGTCTCAATTTACATTTATTTGGATATTTTTAATATCAGTTATTTTAATATTTCATAAATAAGGTAATTACGGTATCATCAATGTGTCACAAATATATTAAATTATATCATGTATAAAAATTATAAATAAAATAAAATTATTTAGCAAATAGTTTTAGCTTTCTAATTAATATTTATAGTTGAATTTATATTGTGTGTTACCCTATATTTTAAGTGGTTTAGTTATTAATCTTTTAATTTATCTCTTTTAACTCTTCTTTAAATAAAATAATAATAAACTTCATAATTTCATCCTACTGGACCAAATAGGTTCATATTTTATTCATAAGGTTTTTTTGGTCAAATTATACTTATCAAATAGAATTAGGACATGTGTTATGGTAATTATGATATCATTTTTACCTTTAATTACCCTATTTACTTTTAATCGTGGTAAATAAAAATCAAAAGATAATATTCACCAAAAATTACATTAATCTTATTGAACCACATTTTACTTACTGATATTGACTATATCTCTCATATTTTTGAAATTAAACTCATATAAATGGTAAAATTATGTTTTATACAAATTTACAAATGCTCCTAGGAGGAGGGTAAAAGACAGTAAAAAGTTTAATAAAATTTTATAGGTATAATTTTATTATAAAATGACTCCAATTAATTAAATTGAAGTTATATAGGTATTATATATATATTTTGACTTAAAATAAATTGAAATAAAATAAATAATTATTTAAATTATAAGTCGGTTTTAAACTACAACACAATGTTTTTCACCATTCATCAAAAATTGATTGTTTTCAGAAAAATACCAAAAATATAACCTAAGATAATTCAAATATTATAAATTCAAAAAATAATCCTATTTTACCAAAATAAAAACATATAATTTGAATTAATTAATTTGAAATTAATTCTCGTTGTCAAAACCGAAAAGCAGGTTTTTAAAAAGTAAAAACTATCAAAAGATTGACACGTGTTTATGTAAAATTTTAATGTGAAATTACATATAATGACTTAAATTGTATTAAATTATAAAAATATAATCTAATTATATTTACAAACCATTCAAATAAATAATTTAACACTATAAATGATTTCTATTAAAAAAGTTGTTTTCAATTATTATTTAGTATTTTTCAGTATTCATCAAAATATGAAAATTATAAGAAAAGTACAAAAAAATTATCCAAACTAAATTTTCATGCCCCGATTCTATAGAAAAATTTACATTCATTAAATAGGATATATAAAAGTGTCAAATATTGGGTTTTAAAAGGGGTTTCCATTAAAAGGGGGTAAATTTTCTTTTTTTGAAAAAATACTTCTTTTATCTTAAAAAATGAATTTGTTCATATATTATGTCTAAGAAACACATAATATGTCTTATAAAATTATATGTAGTGTGTGAAACTCAAAATTCAGTTAATAGTATTCATAACCACTTTTGAACGGCTAGTTTGGTAAGTTGTGGTGCACTCGAACTCTGTGTTGCGTGTAGCGCAAGCTATGGAATTACTTTAAAGAAAATAACTTACTATGAAATCTTGGGGTGGTACACATTTTTTTGAAACTATATAATTTCCTTTTTGTAATTGTTTTTAAAAGATATACACTTATTAATAATAAGGTAACGTAGTATCATCACATGATGATATGTTTTCTTTATCATAATATATATAATTATTCTCATTAGGGTAATTTCAATTTAATGAAATATTAGTTAAATAATTAGGTGAATTTACCTTTTACATAAATCATTGATTGGGAATAGGTGGTCTAGCATAATGAAAATTTTTAATCTAATATGAAAAATCATTATCTGATGAATTTTCTAATGAATCACATCCATTGGCACTCTATGTGTCAATAACATTATAAAATTTATTGATTTTGACTTATAAAACTTATTATAATTCTTATCTGAATGTCTATTCTTCTCATCTCTCTTTTTTAACTTGGGATAATCTGGTTGAATATGTATAGCTCTTTTAAATCCATAGTAAGTATCTTTGGAATATTTCTTTTCATTCCTGTCTTTACTAATTTTTTTATAATTATTCGAAAAATTCCTTTTTACCCAAAATATTGTTCATACATTGAAGAATATTTTCATGTTCATTCTCAGAATTCTCAGATTCACTTGAATTATATTGAACAATAACATTCTTTTTCTTTGTCGAATTAACAACTTTTTCATAATATTAAGCATATAATGACCCATAAATTACATACATTGATAATAATTAAATTTTTAAGAATATTCATTACAGAATATATCAAATCTATGATAGGACCATATAGGTATAGTGTCTATAGAAGCTGTGAAACATTAACAACTGGTTCATAAGATATATTCATTGTCTCCCACTTATGGTTCTATAACTAGACCCCATTTTGACATATCTTACTTAATACACTTCTTCATGACTTGGGGGAAATAAAAATATTAATGGGTGAGCTCAGATTTTCAGTTAGTTTAAATAAGGGAGATATTAATCATATCATAATCATAAGACATAAGAAGATAACATTCTGAAATATTATCTGACATATGTAAGATTGTGATATCATTCCATGGGATAAATCATAAAATTTAATAAGAATTAATGATCATAGTCCCAAAAAACATAACATAATACATGAATTTATTTCCATACACATAAGAATATAAAATCATTTAATATTTGTCAAGGATCATTGCAAAGACCATCATAGTGGATAAAGTTCATTACTGAACCAAGATCACTCCTCATTTTAGCCTTGTATTACTGAACCAAGATCATATCTCGTTCCAGCCATGTCTAAATAATAAGATATAAATATTAAGCTAATGAATTATATGGAGATATAGTTCCAACCCATCTAAAAATTAAATCATTCTTATGTTTTCCACAAAAAAGAAATCACTGATCATAACACAACCCAATGAAGAGAAATGGGTTTCTTAAACATCATTCAATCATAATACATATAAAACACATGAATTTAATAAATCACATTCCATCATAAGCACAATAAAACCACATTAATAATATTTATATAAACATAAACCTATTTAAATAATGTCAACTTAGATGGAAAATAATTTTGATAAAACAATTGATATTAATTCTTGAGAAAAATATCCTTTCCTTTTCAAGAACATATTCTTTTATCAAAATTCCACAAAATTTTAAAAGAAAATAATTTATTAGAAAGTATACTTGAAATCATGTAGAGTATGATTCATGGAAATAATTAATTTTGGAAACATAAAAATAAGATCATTTTATATAATTAAAAAAAGCATTCCCCTTGAACTTTTTCCGGAAAAGTTAAAAAGGTCCTCATGTGAAATAATAAAAAAATATACATTTAATACCATTTAATAAAAATTCAACAATGGGTAAAATCAAATTTAAAAAATTGTAGAACATTATAAATGATATTACATATTTTGGAAACATTTATTTGGATGATAAATATACCCCAGTAAAAACTTATGAATAAACAATCTTTGATAATGATGAGATTGTGAAGTTACCCCTTACCTTAGGTCTGATATCATTCATGTGTATCCAAACCTCATGTATAATAATTTATAAAATTCAGTCACTTATTATATAATTGTATTATTTTTTATGATATCATATATGATCATATTATCATCTTTTTATTAGTAACCTTTCATTGTTACTCATTATCACGATATTAACTGCTTTATGTTCGAAATCATGTTTTGTAGAATATTTTTTTGTTAACCTTCATATGAAAATGTTATATCATTAAAAATGATATTAAAATAAATATTCCATAATTATTCATTCATTAAATTTATATAATCATAATTTGATAACGGTCATTTAGAATGAATCACATCACATCATGGAGATGGTATGCCATGCGTATGCACAAGCGATGATATCATTTCCATATTTTTTGAATGGGATTGAATTGGATGATTTATAATATTTCATAGTTAATATAATGTTATAATAATCATACATACATATTATTTAAATTATTATACCCATCCAAGTAAGGTGGTGGTGAACAATAGTTTACACAATGACGTGAAGATGGTTAGTTATATGTACACACGTGTAGTGATTTCATTTTAATAGGACAAATATAAGGTGGGATATGGTTGTTTCGTAATTATAGTAACATATATATATATATCTGATACTTTAGTTATTAATTTATATGAAACAAAATATTAAGAGGATGTAGAGGAAGAAAAACGTTTGAAATAATCGATAAAGGAGAATACCTCTTCTTCGATGTGATTCCTCTAAATCTTCTCTAAGAGCACTAGAGTTGGTCATTGTAGAAGACCAAACCCTATATAATGTAACAAGGGTAGATTATAAGGGAAAAGTTCAGGAGTTGTAACACCAGATATTTTTATGAGAAATATTTTGTTTTTATACATCCTCAAAGGAATCATTCACTACACACAACACTAGCTTGGCTTTCTTTACACGCAATCGTGGCCTTCCTCAATAGCTTTCATTGTACGCAATACCGAGTTTCACTAAATAATGATATGCTATTAAAATATAATTAAAACTAGCCATTATGAATATTAATAACCAATTTTTGAAATTTAATAAATTTTATTTTTCAAAATGGACTTCATTTTTGAATTCAGAATATCGAAATTAGCCTAGGGTGAAATTTTGGTATTTTTCTGAAAACTTTCAATTTTTTATAGTGAAAACACATGGTTACTATTTAAAAACCGAATTTTTATTTAAATAATTATTTATTTTATTTAAATTTATTTTAGGTCA
The DNA here is from genome assembly GCA_963277665.1 of Viscum album. NCBI lineage: Eukaryota > Viridiplantae > Streptophyta > Magnoliopsida > Santalales > Viscaceae > Viscum > Viscum album. Next base: position 2,115,609,669 of record OY728133.1, on the reverse strand, counting down.
AAATTGATACATAATACCTATATAAGTTCAATGTAATTCATTGGAGTCATTTTATAATAATTTTAGATATATAAAAAGTTTATTGAACTTTTGACCGTCTTTTACCCATCTCCTAGGACAATTTTCAAATTTACATAAAACATAATTTTACCGCTTTTGTGAATGTAATTTCAAAAATCCTAGAGACACGGTTAATGTCAGAAGGTAAAATGTGGTTCAATGAGATAAAAATAATTTTTGGTGAATAGTAATTTTTTACTTTTATTTACCACGGTTAAAAGTAAATAGGGTAATTAAGGGTAAAAATGACATTATTACTACCCTAACACATGTCCTAATTCTATTGGATAAGTGTAATTCGACCAAAAACAACATTAGGGATAAAATATTACCCTTTAGGTCCACTTCGATTAGATTGAGACATTAAATATTATTTTATTTAAAGAAGAGTTAAAATAGTTAAAATCAAAGTTTAACAACTAAATTTTTTTTAATATAGGGTAATACATAAGATAAATTCGACTACATATATTCCATATAAAGCTAAAGAGATTTCTTACATAATGGTATTTTATTTATAATTTTTAGACAATAAATAATATAATTTATTTATGAACCAATGGTGATGAAGTAATTATCTTATTACGGAAATATTAATATAATTGATGTTATAAACAATCAAATAAATGTAATTTGAGACTTTTTATGAATTCAAATCAATTTATAGGTTAATATGAAATGTTAGTATGGAGTAAATTAACTTTGTTCTAACTAATAATGTTGTTTTGATTTTCACAAAAATCAATTACCAAATAGTTTCAAAATTGACATAAAATAGTTTTTAAAAAAACTATTATATATTTAATTGTTATTTTATTCCTAAAAATCTAAGGTTCGAAAAAATGACTTAGATACAGTTATATATATTAATAATAAACAACTTGAAGTTCCTTTGGCTTGTTATAGTATGTTTATTAACCTTATAGTGTAAGAAAACAAGAAGACCTGGTAAAAGTAAAATTATTGAATATAAAGTTAAATCTAAATGATAAGGTTAAAATAGTGACATAAACTTGTCCAAATTCTATTGGATGAGAGGATTTCGACCCATACCCACCTTAGCATAAAAATTAATTAATTTGGAGCTATTGACAACCGAATATGACTTTATAATAAAATAATATTTTTAGTTTTTCCAAAGGTGCCCCTTTCCTCCCTTATAAAAGGGCACCTACTCCCTCTCCTCCTCAAACCACTTTGAGCCATCCAGCTGGGCCAAACCCTTAAAAATTATCTTCTACACTTCCCTAGAAACATCCTAGAGGTCCTGGTATTCTTAAAAAACCATCCCTAGTTCCCTAACAGGAGGTTAAGAAGAGGTGCGTCAAAGAAGAGGTAATATCCATTACTGATCCTTTCCAATTTTGTTCTTCTACAAATTCTTCTTATTTAGTTGTTTCATTATGAAGTAATAACATCGGTATCACTCATATATTGATATGTTATTATAAATATGAAAAAAACTATTTCACCTTCTATCCATCCTATGGAAAATGAAATCACCGTGCGTGCGTACGTACGGAATACCGTCTCCACGCCGTGGTGTAACCTATTTTCCACCACCACCTTACATGGATGGATATAATGGTGTAAAGAATAATTATACATGATTATTTTAAAGTGATATAGATTTTGAAATAGAATACATACACTTCAATACAATTCCACGATCATGGGAACGATATCATCGCTCGTGCGTACGTACGGCCTACCGTCTCCACGATGTGATACGACTTGTTCTACAAGATCTTCATTTAATAATGATTATATAAATGAATTTAATGAATAAATATGATATATATTATAGTAATAATATTCTGTAAATGAGGTATCTAAAATCTAAAAATAATAATAAGAATTTATTCGACAAAACACGCATAAGAACAAAAAAGCAATAAACACCCGAATAACAAGTAACAATGAAATATTACCAATAAGAAGCAAAGAATCTAAGAATACGACCATATATGAAATCATAATAATAAGTATGATTCTGGAATAAGTGAATGAAATTATTTAAATCATTATACAGGAGGTTTAGACACATACAAAGCAAATCAGACCTAAGGTAAGGGAAAATCTCACAATCTCATTTTTATCCGAGATTTTTTATACTTCAAAATTTACTGGGGAATATTTATAATCCACATACATGTTTCCTCAATATCTAATATTATTTCTATCCTACTACAATTTTTTAATCCAATTTTACCCTTAAATGAGTTTTTAGAAAAAGATATGAAAGGAATCTTTTGTCGTTTTTCATACGAGGTACTTTTCGACTTTTCCGGCCAAAGTACGAGAAGAATGTTTTTTAAATTATACGGAATGAATGGATTTTTAGAACATTATTTCCATGAATCTTCCTTTACAAGTTTCCAATTTTATTTTTAATCAAATTCTTTTAGTTTAAAATTATATGACATGTTAATAAAGGAAAATGTTTTTAAAGTAGAAAGGATATTTTCCTCAAGAAGGAAGTTCAAGTGTTTTATCAAAATTATTTTCCATATATGATAATATAGGGTACTGTTTATATCCCTATTATTCCATTTATTTGACTATCTTGAGATGGAATTATTTTTATGAATTCTTTTATCTTATACGAGTTGTTTTATGATGTCACGATGTTTAACAATCCCATTTTTATTACATGGGTTATGCTATGATGTATGATTTATGATTTTGTGGCACACATAAGAATGATTTTATTATGAGATGGGTGGGACCTATATCTCCCTCCAATTCATTGGGTAAAGATTTATATCTCATGATATAGACATGGCTGGAACGGCAGTTTAAACCGGTTCAGTTACACATGACTGAAACAAAGAGTGAACTCGGTTCAGAAATGGACTTTGTCCACTAAGATAGTATTGGAAATGAGTCTTGACTAATAAGAAATTATTATCTATGATTATGTGTGTATGACACAAAGTTTCATGTTTTAAGTTATTATTTTTGGGATTACATTTCACTAATATGATTTATCCCATGTTATGAAATTATGACTTCTTTTGCAGGTTAAGATTTCCAAAATGTTATGTTCTTATGAATATGATGTGTTTACCCTTACTAAGCATTTGAGCTCACCCTTTTGTATATTTTCATTCCCCAGGTCAGGAAGAAGGGTACTAAGTAGAATATGCCAAAAGGGACTCTAGATATGATGAAATAAATGGGAGACAACATAGATGATTTATGAACCAGTTGTTTATGTTTCCCAGTTTATAAAGACACTATACCTATACGGACTTTTAATTGTTTTTGATATGTTTTAATAAGTGTGATTCAATTATGAAGTAATAAAAATGTATGTAATATATGGGTCGTTATACTTGGTATCAGAGGAAAAGGAGGTAGGAATGAATCTAATCCTTGGGAACTCTCACATGTGAGCGTTGGACGAAGCATGGCTCTCCTCCCAAGGGCTTCATGAGGAAATGGATGCCACTGGGGATGGTGGTGTGTCCCACCCAGGGGGTGTATCCGCCCATGGAGTTCCCTGATAGGTATCAATTATAGTCCACTGGAAGTAATTCCAGACTGTTATAGTTTGTATCAGAGGAAAGCTATAGTCAACCTTTGGAAACTAGGATGTGGAAGCCTTAGTAAGAACCCTAAGGATATGTATAAGCATAGAAAACAATATTAGTGTTTTAGAAATGGCCATGAATAACCTAAGATAAGACCTTAATTGTAAAATTTTATTCTTGATTATGTGGTTTTCCTATTATAATTAGTGTTTCTCACAATATTCTTATCGGTTTTAGTTAATGGCTGGAATCGGAAGGAACCGTGTTAATGCAGAATGCGACGGGCAATGCAATGATTGTCCCCCTGAGCAACCAAACGTTATGGGAGCTAGAATGAAAAACTTGTAGCCATGATCACACAACATTCTCAAGCTATGAATCATGTAGGACTTCCAAACGAGCAAAGGAAGGAGCAACATTATATTGAATCCTTCATGAGGCAGAGTCCACCTTCTTTTAGTGGGTATACCGATCCATTAGTTGCTGAACAATGGATCATTACTCGTTCTTCAATTTTCTAAGCATGATAAAGTCATCTTAGCAGTATATTGTTTGGAAGGTGAAGATGATCAATGGTGGAATCTTTTCAAGAATACGAGGCAATGGGATGAAATTGAATCCATGGAATGGGACGAGTTCAATAACTTATTTATCAATAAGTACTTCCCTCATATTCTTCGAACAAATATGGAGAAAGAGTTTCTTGAAATGAAGAAAAAGGATGATGAATCTGTTGGTACCTATGAAGAAAATTTTACAAGACTCGGAAGGTATGCTTTTGTTATTGTTATCCAACCTGAGAGTAAGATCGATCGATTCTTTAGTGGCTTAAAACCAAGTCATCGAAGGGCGTTAGCCATAAGGGACTTCGATAGCTACGAGGAAATCATTCGATGTGCTCTCAATGTTGAGATGGAGATTGGAGTAACCCATCAGTCATATGGGTTTGATAAGAAGAGGAAAATGGAATTCAAAGGAAAATCTAAAGAGCACACTTAAAAGAAGATGAGTTTTCCCTTATGCTCAAATTGTGGAAAGAAACATGGAGGGTGTTGTCTTAAAGGGACAAGTAAATGTTTCAAATGTGGAAAGGAAGGTCATTGGTCATTTGAATTCCGAAATGATGGGAAGAATATGTCTAGTGATGCGAACAAAGAAAAGGCTACAGAGAGTGCACCTTATACACTTCAATGTTACAAGTGCAAGGAAATGGGGCATTATGAAAATCAATGCCCTAATCCAAGGGTTGTTGAGGATGATCGATGTCAACAAACTCCTAAGTCTAAAGAAAAAGGAAAGTCACATGCAATTTCAGTCAACAATGTGGAGTATGATAATGAAGTGGTGAAAGGTACACTTACCATCCATTCTAAAGTAGTAAATGTTTTATTTGATTCTGGATCCACCCAATCTTTTACTTCTGAAGAATTTTATTTGGTTATCGCCGTATTACCTCAACAATTACATGTTGAGTTAGCTGTGGCAACCCCTAATGGCACAACAGTCACATCAAAAGTTTATAATTCTTTTCTGATTGATGTTTTTGGGAAAGTGCTCCCTACAAATCTTGTGATCCTTCCTATAGTAAAATTTGATGTGATTCTTGGCATGGATTGGATTTCTTTATATAGAGCTCATATCAATTGCCAAAGAAGGGAAGTCACATTTCATATTCCAGATCAATTTATGATAATCTATCAATGCAAAGATTAACATAACCTTCCAGTGGAAATTTCTTCCATCTTATGGGTCTTGATTCCACTAAATGAAGGTTATTTATCTCAAATGGTTGGTGAGAAACTCACGATTAAGAATATTCCCATTTTACGAGAGTTTGATGATGTCTTTCTGGAGGAATTTCCTGGTCTTCCACCAAATCGTGAAGTTGAGTTTTCAATAGAACTCGTACCGGGTGCTTTGTCTATTTCAAAGACACCTTATAGAATGGCCCCAATTGAGTTGCAGGAATTTGTAGAAGAAACTCCAAGAGAATCTTGATAAGGGATTCATACGCCCTAGTGCGTTACCTTGGGGAGAACCTATTCTGTTTCTTAAGAAGAATGATGGATCAATGAGACTCTATATTGATTATTGAGAACTTAACAAGATCACTATCAAGAACAAATATCCTCTCCCATACATTGATGACTTATTTTATCAACTACACGGAGCTCAATACATTTCCAAGACTGATCTTCATTCAGGGTATCATCAATTAAGTGTCAAAAGAGAGGATATACCAAATACTGATTTCCGTACAAGTTATAGACACTATTAATTTATAGTGATTCCATTTGTTCTTACTAATGCCCCTACTATCTTCATGGATCTGATGAATAGAGTCTTTAGAGATTATCTTGATCAGTTTGTGGTAGTCTTTATGTACAATATTCTTGTCTATTCAAAGATCAAGGAAGAACATGAAGATCACTTGAGAATGTTATTGAAGACCCTGATAAAGGAGAAGCTTTATGAAAAATTTACCAAGTGTGAATTTTGGCTTCAATAAGTTTCGTTTTTGGGTCACATAATCTCAAAAGAGGGGATATCTTTGGATCCAGCAAAAATAGAGGTTATAGAAAGACGGTCGAGACCAACAACAGTAACTGAGATCCAAAGTTTTCTTGGTTTGGATAGATATTATTGACGTTTGGTGAAAGATTTTTCATGATTATCTAATCCACTCATCAGGTTGACTCGAAAAGGAGTTAATATCGTGTGGACGGTGGAATGTGAAGAGAATTTCAAGGAGTTGAAAAGAAGGTTATCCAGTGCACCTGTACTCACACTTCCTTATAGTGGAGAAAGGTTTGTGATCTACAGTGATGCATCCAGGAAGGGGCTGGGGTGTGTTCTTATGAAAAACGATATGGTAATAGCTTATGCCTCACGATAGTTAAAAATCCATGAGAAAAATTACCCAACTCATGATTTGGAGTTAGCTGCGGTAATATTTTCATTAAAGATTTGGAGGCATTATCTTTATGGTGAACGGTGTTATATTTATAATGATCATAAAAGTTTAAAGTATATTTTCACACAGAAGGACCTAAATATGCGTCAAAGAAGATGGTTGGAGCTGATTAAGAATTACGACTGCTCAATTCATTACTACCCAAGGAAAGCAAACAAGGTGGCATGCGCATTAAGTCGACAAGACCATGCCATATTATCCATGATGAGGATCACAAAAGATCCAATATTTATGGATTTACAAAGGATGGATCTTGGAATTATAATGGAAGGGGAAAAATATTATCTTTCTCAAATGAATGTTCAACCATCTATACATGTGAATATTAAAGAGGCATAGAAAGAAGAAGTAGAGTTACAAAAGAAGGTGAGATATTTTCCTGAATTCAAACTTGGCTGTGATGGGATAATAAGGTTCAAGAATCGGGTTTGTGTTCCTCCCATCCCAGAATTAAAGAAGGAGCTGCTGGATGAGGCTCCTAGTTCTTCATTATCTATTCATCCTGGAAGCACGAAGATGTATAAGGACCTGGAAGAGTACTTATGGTGGGATGGCATGAAAAGAGATGTTGCTGAATACGTCTCTCGATGCTTGGTTTGTCAGCAAGTTAAAGTTGAGAGACAAAAGTCTAAGGGGATGGTACAACCATTACCATACCCGAATGGAAATGGGAAAACATCACTATGGACTTTGTCACTGGACTTCCTAAAACATCCAAAGGCAATAATGCTATCTGGGTTATAGTTGATCGTCTTACGAAGTTGGCACACTTCATTGCTATTAGAGAGGATTTCTCTCTTGATCGTATTTCTAGGATATATGTAAAGGAAGTGGTAAGATTGCATGGAGTACCACTTTCCATTATATCTGATCGGGATCCGAGGTTGACCTCGAAGTTTTGGAGAAGTCTTCAGCATACTCTGGATACATAGTTGAGCTTCAGCACTGCTTATTATCCTCAGAAAGAAGGTCAGTCTAAGAGAACAATTAAAACTCTAGAAGACATGTTAAGATCTTTCTCTATGGACTTAAAAGGTGGTTGGGATCAACACCTACGTTTGGTGGAAGTTTCTTATAATAATGGATTTCAATCTAGTATTCAGATGGCTCCTTATGAAGCTCTATATGGAAAGAAATGCCAAACTACAACTTGCTGGGATGAAGTTGAGGAAAGAAAGCTATTAGGACCTGATCTTGTTGATGAGATGGCAGAAAAGGTCCGATCTATTCAACAACACATAAGAGAAGATCAGAGTCGACAAAACATTTATGCCGATAACCAAAGAAAAGACCTAGAGTTTGAAGTTGGTGATAAAGTGTTCTTACGAATATCTCCTTGGAAGAGAGTAATGAGATTTGGAAAGAAGGGAAAGACGAGCCCTAGGTATATCAGTCCTTTCGAAATACTGGATCGTGTTGGGAAAGTAGATTACCGATTGGTTCTTCCACCGAATCTCCACAAAGTTCATGATGTGTTCTATGTATCTCTCCTGAGAAATTACATACTCGATCCTTCACATGTACTCAGCTCAGAAGTTGTACCGCTGGAGAAAGATTTTCTGATGAAGAACAACCGATAGAGATTATGGATCATAGTGAAAAAGTTCTATGAAACAAGACCACTCGCTTGGTGAAAGGTTTATGGGGGAACCACCAATTAGAAAAAGCGACATGGGAGCTTAAGGATATGATGAGGGAGATGTATCCTCATCTGTTTGTTATGAAGTGAAGAATTTTGAGGGATGAATTCATTTTAAGGGGGGTAGAATGTAACACCTGAGATTTTTATGAGAAATATTTTGTTTTTATACATCATCAAAGGAATCTTTCAACACACACAACACTAGCTTGTCTTGCTCTACACGCAATCGCGGCCTTCCTCGATAGCTTGCGTTGTATGCAATACTGAGTCTCAATAAACAACAATATTCTATTAAAATATTATTAAAACTAACCATTATGAATAGTAATAACCAATTTTTGAAATTTTATAAATTTTGTTATTCAAAATGGATTCCATTTTTGGATTCTTAATATCCAAATTAGCATAGGGTGAAATTTTGGTATTTTTCTGAAAACTTTCAAATTTTGATAGTGAAAACACTGGGTTACTATTTAAAAACCGACTTTTTTATTTAAATAATTATTGATTTTATTTTATTTTTTTAGGTCACAATTGATTCATAATACCTATATAAGTTCAATGTAATTCATTGGAGTCATTTTATAATAATTTTAGATATATAAAAACATTATTGAACTTTTGACCGTCTTTTACCCACCTCCTAGGAGCATTTTCAAATTTACATAAAACATAATTTTATAGCTTTTGTGAATGTAATTTCAAAAATCCTAGAGACACGGTTGATTTCATAAGGTAAAATGTGTTTCAATGAGATAAAAATAATTTTTGGTGAATAGTAACTTTTTTACTTTTATTTACCATGTTTACAAGTAAATAGGGTAATTAAGGGTAAAAATGATATTATTACTACCCTAACACATGTCCTAATTCTATTGGATAAGTTTAATTAGACCAAAAACAACATTAGGGATAAAATATTACCCTTTAGGCCCACTTTGATTAGATTGAGGCATTTAATATTATTTTATTTAAAGAAGAGTTAAAATAGTTAAAATCAAAGTTTAATAACTAAAACATTTTTAATATAGGGTAATACATAAGATAAATTCGACTATAAATATTCATTAGAAATCTAAAAATATTTCCTAAATAATGGTATTTTATTTATAATTTTTAGACATTAAATATGTTTTTTTATTTATGACACAATGGTGATGCAGTAATTATCTTATTAATCAAATATTAGTATAATTGATGTTATAAATACTCAAATAAATGTAATTTGAGACTTTTTATGAATTAAACTAATTTTATAGGTTAAAAGGACATGTTAGTATGGATTTAATTAACTTTTTTCGAACAAATAATGCTGTTTTGATTTTCACAAAAATCAATTACCACATAGTGTCAAAATTGACATAAAATAGTTTTTAAAAAAATATTATATTATTAATTGTTATTTTATTCCAAAAAATCTATGGTTCGGAACAATTACTTATATAAGGTTAAATATATTAATAATAAACATCTTCAGGTTAGTTTGGCTTTTTATAGTAATTTTATTAACCTTATAGTGTAAGAAAACAAGAACACACGGTAAAAGTGAAATTATTGAACATAAAGTTAAATCTAAATGATAAGGTTAAAATAGTAACCTAAACATGTCCAAATTCTATTGGATGAGAGGATTTCGACCCATAAACACCTTATCTTTGAAATAAATCAATTTTTAGCTACTGAAAACCGAATATGACTTTATAATAAAATAATATTTTTAGTTTTTTCAAAGGTGCCCCTCTCCTCCCTTATAAAAGGGCACCTCCTCCCTCTCCTCCTCACACCACTTTGTACCATAAAGCTCGTCCAAACCCTAAACAATTCTATTCTAATCTTCCCTAGAAACATCCTATAGGTCCTTCTGTTCTTAAAAGACCATCCCTAGTGCCCTAAGAGGAGGTTAAGAAGAGGCGCGTGAAAGAAGAGGTAATATCCATTACCGATCCTTTCCAATTTCTTTCTTCTTAAACTTCTTCTTCCATAGTTGATTAATTATGAAGTAATAAAAAAAGTATCACTCATATACTGATATGTTATTATAAATATGAAACAGCACTATTTCACCTTCTATCCATTCTACGGAAAATGAAATCACCGCTCGTGCGTACGTACGGAATACCGTCTCCATGTCGTGGTGCAATCTGTTTTCCACCACCACCTTACTTGGATGGGTATTATGGTGTAAAGAATAAGTATACATGATTATTTTAAAGTGATATTGATTCTGAAATTTTATACATACACTTAAATACAATTCCACGATCATGGTAACGATATCATCACTCGTGCGTACGTACGACCTACCGTCTCCACGATGTGATGTGACTCGTTCTACATGATCTTCATTGCATAATGATTATATAAATGAATTTAATGAATAAATATGATATATATTACACTAAAAACATTATGGAAATGTGGTATCTATAATCTAAAAAGAATAATAAGAATTTATTCGACAAAACATGCATAAGAACAAAAAAACAATAAACACCCAAATAACAAGTAGCAATGAAATATTAGTAAAAGAAGCTAAGAATATATGAATAGGACCATATATGATATCATAAAAATAATTTTTATTCTGGAATAAGTCAATGACATTATTTAAATCATTATACAGGAGGTTTAGTCACTTACGAAGCAAATCAGACATAAGGTAAGGGAAAATCTCACAATCTCATTTTTATCCAAGATTGTTTATACTTCATAATTTACTGGGGAATATTTATCATCCACATCCATGTTTCCTCAATATTTAATATTATTTCTACCCTACTAAAATTTTTTAAATCCAATTTTAATCTTCGGTGAGTTTTTAGAAAAAGATATGAAAGGAATCATTTGTCGTTTTTCATACGAGGCACTTTTTGACTTTTTCGGCCAAAGTACGGGAAGAATGTTTTTTTAACATATACAGAATGAATGGATTTTTAGAACATTATTTACATGAAGATTCATTTAAATGTTTTCATGTTTATTTTTAATCAACTTATTTTAGTTTAAAATTATTTTACATGTTAAGAAAGGAAAATGTTTTTAAAGTAGAAAGGATATTTTCTTCAAGAAGGGAGTTCAAGTGTTTTATCAAAATTATGTTCCATCTAAGATAATACATGGTTCTGCTTCTATCCCTATTATTAAATTTATTTAATTATGTTGTGATGGAATTATTTTTATGAAGTCATTTATCTTATATGAATTTTTTTATGATGTCACGATGTTTAAGAATCCCATTTTTATTACATGGGTTATGCTATGATGTGTGATTTATGATTTTGTGGCACAAATAAGAATGTTTTAATTATGAGATGGGTGGGACCTATATCTACCTCCAATTCATTGGGTAAATATTTATATCTCATGAGATATAATGGCTGGAATGACAGGTTAAACCGGTTCGGTGATACATGACTGAAACAAGGAGTGAACTCGGTTCAGAAATGGACTTTGTCCGCTAAGATACTTTGGGAAATGAGTCTTGACTAATAAGAAATGATTCTATATGATTATGTGTGTATGAAAAAAAGTTTCATGATTTGTGTTATGATTTTTGGGATTACATTTCACTACTATGATTTATCCCATGTCATAAAATTATGACTTCTTTTGCAGGTTAAGATTTCCAAAATGTTCTGTTCTTATGAGTATGATGTGTTTACCCTTACTGAGCATTTGAGCTCACCCTTTTGTATGTTTTGTTTCCCCAGGTCAGGAAGAAGGTTACTAAGTATAATATTCCATAAGGTACTCTAGATATGATGATATAAATGGGAGACAACATAGATGATTTACGAACCAGTTGTTTATGTTTCCTAGTTTCTAAAGACACTATACCTATACGGTCCTTTCATGGTTTTGTTATATGTTATAATAAGTGTGCTTCAATTATGAAGTAATAAAAATGTATGTAAATTATGGGTCGTTATAGGAGTTGGCTGAGATTTAATGCTCAATGTGAAGTGATGAGGTGAGCGAGGAGGTTCCTTTGTACAATTGATGTGAGGGGCACTTTTGGAAATCTAAAAAAATGTTAATTTATAATAACGTAAAACCTCATCCAAAAACCTCAATAATGTCCCCATTTATAATATGAGATGTGATAGGGTATTAATATCATAAATAAATAAATTTTATACAAGTATTTATGTCAATTTATTAATTATAATTATAATTAACACTTAGTTACTCTCTTTAATTAATTAAGATAACAAATACTTAAATATTAAATGGGTAAAATATTTTCTTATTTGATGTAAAATAGACCATAAATAAATAAAATAGAACATTTAAAACCATATAATAATAATTATATATTTTTAAAAATGTTTAATGATTTTTAAATTATTAAATAAAACATTATTTTGATAAACAACCAATAGTGTCAAATCTGACACTATTATATTCACTGATTTTTTTAAAAATTAAAATAACAAGTAAAATTTAGAAACAATATTTTATTATATTTATATTAGGTCAAGATATTCTATAAAATTCATTCTACATATTAATTAGCCCAAAATATATTTATTTTAACATTCTTAATAACATTTAACTGATATCTCCATTAATAAAGAAGTTTCTACATCAATTTTGTGTAACTATTTAATATAATTTTTGGTAGAATAAAAATTTAAAATAAAATACTATGATGAATATAAATATACTATATTTCAGAAGAATACATATAGTTGAATTTATCTTTTGTAAAATCTAACATTTAAAATGTAATACTTATTAAATTATGAAGGTGACAACTTTAACATCACTTTAAAAAATATATAAGTGTCATAATAACTTATGTAAGGCCCCAAATGGTCAATAAATTGACCATTGGATGTTTTTGTCGATCTATTTTCGAAAAATAATATTTTCTCATGTTTTGGGGTCTTTTAGTTGGTATTATGTTTTTAATAAACACAATATTATTGATTTTTTATCAATTAAATAATTTCTATATCATTATTGTATATGTTATTAATGTAATTAATTATTCCCTAAAAAATAAAAATAAATTACCATGATGAAGAAAAAATTATATATTTAAAGTTAGTATTTATAATAAAATGTATCTTTAGAATAAAATTATATTACAAAAATTATTTAGTTTTTAAAATTTGAGTGAGACATTTTTAACTTTTCAATAAATAAAATAAAATAAATGTTGCAATCTCATCAAACTGGATTCCAAAAGACACCATTTCTACCCTAGGATGATTTAGGTTGAACCAAACTTATAAGATGATTTTTATACAAGTTTTAGGGTACTTTTATAGAAGTATTATCACCCTTAATTACCCAATTTACCCTTTAACGAATTAATAAAAATTACTGAAGTTAAAATTCATAATGCCAAAAAATAAATAAATCTATTTACCTAATTTGGAAAAAATTATTACAAATATAGAATCAATTTTTATAAATTCAATACATTGAATTTGAAATAATTAATTTAAAATTATTCCCATTTTCGGAAAGAGAGAATGAGTTTTTAAAAGCTAAAACATTGCAAAAGATTGAATTGTTTTTACATATGAATTAAATGAACAATCAATGATAATGATATATATTTTATTAAATGATAAATATTTATATATTCTATTTATAATTTTAAATCATAAAATATTATAATTTTACTATATTAATATTTTTTGATGAAAAAAATTGTTTTCAATTAAAATCTATTGTATTTCTACTATTCTTCAAAATTTGAATGTTATCAGAAAAATATAATAAATTCATTCAAAAGTAAATTTTTATATCCCTCTTCCAAATAAAAAAGTTTTTTTTCATATAATAATTATTAATGTGTCAAAATTTTAATTTAAAAATGGTTCTCCATTTAAATGCGGTAAAATTACTCTTTTAAAAATATCAGTTTTTATAAAGCAAAAAGGGTTTACTCATACCCTATGATAGAAATATCTATTAGATGAATATATATTATATTTAATTAAGTATATAACAAATATATTTCATTAATTTTAGTTATTAATAGTAATTCACTCAAATTAGTAACACAAGAGAAAACCCAAATAAATAATTGATTTATATTTTTCATAAATAATTGGTAGCAAACGAATTCACCATACATATTCATAAGTAAGTTATATTTATTCCCAATAACATAACAACTATATTAAAATGGTCATTTCATACATATTCATCATTCGGTTCTTTTAAACCGGTGATTTCATGCAATGCAATATGTTGAAGAATTAATTTTTTTAAGAAAATATTTCATAAAAACATTGAGGTGTTACATTCTACCGACCTTAAACTGAATATATCACTCAGAATTCATAACATATATACAAATAGATGTGTATTACTCTCCCTCATTATATCCTAAAGATTCCACGTAACTTTCTCAAATTGGTGGTTCGGCAACAAATCTTCAACTAAGCGAGTGGCCCTGTTTCTTAGAAGTTTTTTGCTATGATCTATCATATGTATTGGTTGTTCTTCATAAGAAGGATATTTATCTAGAAGTATAACTTATGAGATTTTTAAAAGTAAATGATTAGGTATTTACATTCTTTGTTGAAATACATGAATCATATCATGAACATGAGATAGATTCAGTAGAAGCGCCAATTAGTAAGATACCTTCCCAACAAGATCCAAAATTTTAATAGGACCAATATACCTATGGATAATCTTTCCCTTATTTTGAAATCTCATTACTCTCTTATAGGAAGATATTCTTCGAATCACCTTTTCTCCCACATCAAACTCTAGGTATTTTCACCATATGGTCCTCATAATGTTTTTATTGACTCAGAGCTGCTCATATTTGTTGTTGAATAGATATGGCCTTATCTTCTATTTCATTAACAATAATAGATCCTAACACCTTTATTTTCCTCACTCTATCTTTGAAAGTTAGAGTTTTACAATTATTTATATAATGGAATTTATAAGAATCCATATAAATACTGGAGTGAAATCTATTGTTGAAGGAACATTCCACCAAAGGTAGGTGTCAATCCTAAAACCTTTGAAGTCCATAGAGAAATATCTCAACATGTATTTTATAGTTGAATTTTACTCTCAAACTGACCGTACTTTTGAGAATGATATGCAGTGATGAAACATTACACTGTATCCAGATATTACTGAATACATTACTATAAATTTAAGGCAATCCTCATATCCTGATCAAATATTATAGAATGTGGTAATCCATGCAATATTACCACTTCTTTTACATATATCCTAGAAATATGATCAAGAGATAATTCATATGTAATAACAACGAAGTGTTATAGCTTCATAAGATGATCAAAGATAACCCATATAGCATTATGGACTTTATATTTTTTGGAAAGCATGATGACAAAGTTTGTATTGATGTTTCCCCATTTTCATTATGGTTTGGGTAATGGTTGTAACATCCCCTTATATTTTTTCCTCTCATCCTTAACTTGATAACAAACCATTCACCAATAGATATATTCACAAACATCTAATTTATGTCTTCTGACCAGAAATACCCTCTACGGTCCCTGTACTTCTTGGTGCTTCAAGGGTGAATAGAGAATGAAGAGCTATGAGCGTTATCCAATATATCCATATTTAATTCTGGTTTGGTAGAAATACAAACATGATTCTAGACCTTATTATTCCATCACAATAAATGATGAAGTCAGGAATATTTCTCACCTTCTTTTGTATCTCAACATCTCTCTTCTATGCCTCCTTAATCTTCACTTATATAGATGGTTGAATATTCAATTTAAGAAGATAATAGTTCTCCCCTTCCTTTAAAATTTAGATATCCATCATTTCCAAATCTATAAATATATGATATTTTTCAATCCTCATAATGGATAGGATAACATTGACCTTTCATCTCAATGTATCAGCCACCTTGTTTTCCTTCCCAAGGTTGTAATGTATTGGGTGTTTGTAATCTTTAATCAACTGCAACCATATTCATTGATTTATATTCTCCTCATTTTGAGTAGAAATATACATTAAGATTTCATGATCAGAATAAATATCACACCTTTCACCATAAAAATAATGCCTTCATATTTTTAATTCAACTATTACCATAAAAAACTCCAAATCATGAGTTTGGTAAATTTCTCATGGATTTTCAATTGTCACGAAGAATAATCTATCACCATACCATTTTTCATGAGAGAAAAACCCAACACATTTTTGGTTGCATCAGAGTAGATCTCAAACATTTATCCACTACAAGTTAGTGTGAGCATAGGTGCACTGGGTATCCTTCATTTTATCTCTTTAATGTTCTTTTCACATTTCTATGTCCACACAAACCTAAATAATTTACATGTCAAATTTTTGAGTGTATTATATAATCTTGAAAAATATTTAACAAAACATCGATAATAACCCTGATAAACAAGAAAACATTGGATCTCAATTACCATTTTTGGTCTTAACCAACTTTCAATAACATAATTTTCAGCTGGATCCACAGATATCCCTCTATTGAGATTATCTGACCAAAAAATGAATCTTTTTAAATCCAAAAGTCATACTTGGTAAATTTTTTATAATGATTCTTTTTTATCAATGTCTTTAGTAAAATTTTCAAGTGATATTCATGTTCTTTATTTATCATTTAATACACAAGAATATTATCTACAAATACTACCACTAACAAATTAAGATAGTCTCTAATGACTATATTCATTTGATCCATGATTATAGGAGGGGAATTGTTAAGTCCAAAATGAATCAGTATAAATTCATTGTGTCCATACCTTGTACATAATTCCATCTTTGGTATATCCTCTTTCATGACCCTTAGTTGATGATATCCTGAATGCAGATCAATTTGGGAAAATTATTGAGCTTCACGTAGTTGGTCGAATAAGTCATTAATATGGTGATGAGGATATTTGTTCTAGATAATGATCTTGTTAATTTATTGATAATCAATGTAGAGTATCATTGATCCAACATTATTATTAAAATCATAAAAGGGCTCTTTATGGTGGCACACTATGGTGTATTAATCCTTTGTCAATTATCTATAGGAGTTTCTTAAACAATTCATTCAACTAAATTGGGGATATTCAATCATGTGTCTTGGAAATAGGCATAACAGCCAGTCTAAGTTATATTGAAAAATAATACTCATGATTCAGTGGAAGCCTTGGAAATTCATCTAGAAGGAAATCATAAAAATACCATACAATTGGTGTATTCTTAACGGTGAGTTTCTCCCTGATCATTTGAGATAGGTAACTTTCATTTATAGGAATCAAAAACCATAATATAGAAGAAGTTTCCACTGGAAGCTCACATTCATTCATTCATTGATAGATAATCATAGATTGATCAGAAATATAAAATGTGATATCCCTTCCTTGGGAATTGATATGATCTCCATTTAGAGAAAGCCAATCCATTTCATGAATCAAATAAAATTCCACTATATGAATGATCATAAGATTTGCAGGAATCATTTTCCGACAAAAATCTACTGGAGAGAAATTATATAATTTTTATGGGAAAATTGTGCTATTAGAAGTTGTCACATCGTACTCAGTATCTAGTTATTGATGTACTATGGAGATACCCATAGAAAATTCTCTAGAAATAAAATATTGGGTGGATCCAGAATCAAATAAAATATTTACTTGTTTAGTGTGGACTGTAAGTGTACATTTCACCACTTCATTATCGTAATACTCATTATCGATAGTGATTTCATGTGACTTTCCATTATCATTAGCCTCAATACTTCTCTAACATCGATCATCATTAAAAACATTTTGCTTTGTTAATTTATTAGAATATAGTCCCAATTCCTTACACTTGTAGACTAAAGTGTAAGAATTGAATTATATATAGAATTTTATTTATTTGGATCCTCAGTTATGTTTTTCAAATAACTTAATCATTAAACTTCTTGATAAATTTATCTTTCACACTAAAAACATTTTCTAGTCCATTTTTTACAACTTACTCCTTTCTTCTTTCCAAACATTGACCATAAGAAAAAACGCGTCTTCTTTTTAGTGTGGTCTTTAGATTTTTTTGTTGTATTTGATCGTTCAATTCCTATAAACCCCATAAGAATGATGGGTTAATACAATCTCTATCTCAACCTTAATATAATATTGAATGATTTCTTCATAGCTATTGAAGTCCCTTATAGATAATTACCATAGGATAATTGTATTTATGACACTAAATAATCGATCAATTTTACACTGAGATTGGATAAAAAATCTATAATCATACCTTTAATGTCTTGTAAAATTAAATTCTTAGGTACCAATAGATTCACCGTCCTTCTTCTTAAGCTTAAGGAACTCCTACTCCATCGTTTTTCAATGAATATGAGGAAGGTACTAATTTATAAATAAGTTCTTAAACTAATCTCATTCTATGGATTGAACTTCTGCTATTTTCCTTGTATTCTCGATAATATTCCACCATTTATCAACTTCACCTTCCAAATTACATACATCCATGATGATTTTATCATGCTCTAAACAATGGAGAACTGAAAATATCTTTCGAATGGTATTGAGCCACTGTTCATCCACTAATGGATCATATGACCCGCTAAAGGAAGGTGGAAACTGCCTCATGAAGGACTCAATAGAATATTTGTCACATTCATGACATATTTAAAGGTATTATAAAATTATTTTCCATTATTTTTTTTGTTTTGGTGGTTTACCATGTATTTTTTGAGGAATGGGTGAGTCTTCATGATTTGGGTCAAACAGTGAGCCCAATTCTAGATTTAAAAATAAACTTTGTTTCCTGTATTAATCATTCATTTTCAAAAAATTTATCCATTCCAATTCATAATTGGACTCCCCTGACCTATTAACACCACTATATTAATTTTGACCATTTAGGAATTAATAATCTTGGTGGATTTGGGTTTTTATTTAAGAAATTGGGCCTGTCCGGAATCCCACTTCTAGTTTTAAAAATAATGTTTTTTATTTAATAACATATTCATTTTTACTCTCATATGGTGATTCGACCTCCCACGCTAAGATAAAATTCTTATGCGTGCCCCCATTACCTTTCCACCCTTTTTGAAGCTCTTATGCATCGCGAATTAGAGAAGACCTTCATAAGGTTTATCAAATCATCCAGATTTGAAGAGGTAACTTCTTTCCTTCATAACTATTTCATTTGTCACTAGTTTCCCACAATTCCAGTTCCCACCTGACCTGATCGTCCTTTTTATAACCTCAAATGAATTTTTATCAATTTGGAAATTCAGATACTGGTGTGTATTGGGAGATTTTTTCAAGATCTCAAATGAAAGTGGATTTCCATCCTTCTTGCTCCCATTTTCATAGGGTTTCTTCCCACATTATTGAAGTTCATAATTTACAGAAAATCGAGATTAGAAATTAGGGGTTTAGCTTTTGTTTCATGGTTTAAAAGTCTGGTTTTATATTTGTTTTACCTTCCTTGATGTGTGGTAGTTGTGAATTTGAGTTTTTTCACAAAGGATTCAAGTGTTTTCATTACTTTGCTAGGTGATTCCATGTTTATGAAATAGTTGTGTCTTATC
Source organism: Viscum album (assembly GCA_963277665.1). Classification (NCBI taxonomy): domain Eukaryota; kingdom Viridiplantae; phylum Streptophyta; class Magnoliopsida; order Santalales; family Viscaceae; genus Viscum; species Viscum album. The sequence goes on along the minus strand of OY728133.1, from coordinate 2,115,589,924 downwards.
ATGCTGTATTTATCATATTAAAAGGTTTATCTCATTTTATTATTGTAAAAAAATTAGTTTTAGTGGTTTATGTATTGCAAATGAATTTTAAATTCCAATTTCATGTGAAATCGAGGGTTTTTCATGGAAATGTTCTATTGGTTTATTTGGAGTCGCTGTATAAGTACTTAATTGATATTATTTAACTATTATAGGGCTTCGAATATTTTTTTTAATTTTTATCCACTTTGGTGGTTTCTATGAAAATGGTTTTTAATGGTGTTTGTGAAACATGTGAACTTTAAGTGCTATGTTATTGTGAAAATGGAGGTTTTAAAAAGTTATTATTTCTTGGTTCAAAAGAGGCTTCCCTAAAAGTGATTTTTTGGTTTCATTGAAATTTATTTGGATTCTTTTTATGTTTTGGTAACTGAAAATTGTGAACATAGTGTACAAAGTGGGGTTTTCAAGGAGTTTTGGGTGCAAAATAATGCGCGATTTGAGAAATTGTTTCATTAAAAATCGAAGTGTTTTATTGTGTGTTTTAAGTGGTTTAAGATTTATATAGCTACTATACTGATTTTATGTTAAAATTATTGTTTTTTTATTTGAAAAATGTATTTATGTATCATGATGAAACTGTCTGAGCACAAAGGGCGAATCCTAGGTGCCAAGGTGAGGCAGATTTGTACTAGTATGACTAGTGAACCGAATGGGTTTCATACTTGTTTCACATAGAATATGGATAAAGAAAACTCTAAATAAACCATTTGGAGGATAATTTGGAGACACTAGGTTATGGTTATGTTCCCTACTAGTGTCTAACACATGAGAACATATTTTTCTATGGTTACATTACACCGAGGTATGAGGTATATAGGGTCCAAAACAATCTAGTGCCTAGGGGTGCTCTCGATTTTGTTTCTCATTGGATTCATGGTATTTACCTTTGTATAGGGTGTGTTTTTTAGTACAATACAGTATCTAAAATTTATATTTAAGTGTGTTTATATTCAGAATGTTTTATCTTGAATTTTGTTTTCCAATTGAATGTTTCTTTTCTTGGAATTTAACACCACTTACCTTTGTATATTAAAACTGCTTTCTCTTTTCACCATGTATTGCATGAAATTTAGAATCATTGTGTGGTATCATATTAGGATTATCCTCAAAAACTACTTACACCCCTTGGGTTTATGTAGAATTGGTTATGTTTGACTCAGGAAAAGGTAAAGCCTCGGGTGAAGGCAGTTCGAGCAGTTAGACCCCTCCTGTGGTGCTGTGTTGTGGAGACGGCTCGAGGGTGGCCACCCTTGTAATGTGGAGACATTGTGGATGTATTGATGATTTATTTATTTGTATATGGACCTATTGTAATGTATTCAAATCCCTGTATTCAAATATGGGTTTTCCTTAAGACTTGTTAGGCTGAAAATTTCAGATTTATATTATGAATTGTTTTTAAGGTTTTATGCTTTCATACTTGAGTAAATCATTCCCAAACCTAATTTTTTGATACTCGGGCACTTGATCCAAACCATGGGGATAAGGAAAGCCCTTCGGGCCTTTTTAACGACTGGGTTTGGTTCTGGTATTAGTAGTGGCCATATTTGGTTCGTGACCAAATGGTATCAGAGGCTATCGATGTTTTTGTATTATATTACTATTTTGGGATGAGTCGGGATAGAAAGGGGATAATATTTTCAGGCATTGGGGTTTTGGTCATGAGTATGGTTCCTAGCCCACACCTCTCATGGTAGACTGTGAGTCACCATGGGATGCTGGAATTGTCTGATTGAATTCACTTCTAGGTGAGACGTGTGGTCTATAGACCACTGGTGGACATCAGGTTGAGGTAGAGTAGTTGTGTCTTTTACTAATGTAATGTATTTAGATTGTTTATATTTGATGTATTTGATTAAAAGTTTCCAAATTTTGGTAACAAGACTCCCAGGAAAGATCCAATGCATCTGCAGGAGGAAGCCAAAGAGAGTTCCCCCACACCAATTGATCAGAGGCTAGTTAAGGTCGTGGTCTGGGCTGTCCAGGCTCTATGAAAAGGACCATTACCTATTCTATCTTTTATTAGAGAGGAAGATATTGGTCCCAGAATGGAAATATCCCATGAGTTCCTAAAAAATAAGACCCCCGCCCTCTGAAGCACCATAGAACCCTAGGAAGCAGAGGGATGTATCGGGAAGATCGAGCATATGTTTGAGTTCCTAGATACTCCTGAGGAGCGTCGGGTGAAATGTGACTCTTTTCTGTTGGAGGGTCCTAGCCGCAGGTGGTGGGAATCAGTTCTTCAGACTGTGATGAATGAGAAGATGCACTAGGATGATTTCAAGGCTTTCTTCAATTAACTGTACTAACCTGAGGTGTTGGCTTATGCTAGGTCAAGAGAGGTCATGAACCCTGTTCAGGGGAATAAATCTGTGATGGAGTATGCCAACCATTCTTCTTAGTTGGATCGGTATGCCCCTGAAATCATCTCCAATGATCAATGAACAACCCATATGTTTTAGAATGGCTTGCGACTAGAGATATACTCCCATGTGTTCTTGTTCAAGCTGAGGACCTATGCTGAGGTCGTTGACCGGGCATGCATAGTGGAGATTGATCAGAAAGGCAGGGTTGGTTTCTCTATATCAGTATTATTAGTAGCCAGTGGCTGCTTCTCAAAAAAGAAAAGGAAGTGGGAGAAACAAGTGAGGAAAGGAGGTGGAAGTTCAGGCCTCTCTTCCAAGCAGTTTTCTCCTACGGATTCTAATGCGAGATCTGTCATGTTCCATCAGTGTGGGAAGAAGTTATAGCACCCCAACCCCAGTAACCCAGATTTAGTGCATTAATTTAATACATTTTCATGATTACAAGGAATCAAGTACTGAAAGACCGATCTATTTAGTAGTCTGGGAAAATATATTACATACATGAATGTTACATTACACATTAGAAAATAAAACCAACCATAAATGATCTTCTGATAACAATATTTATACCCTAGATTAACCATGATTATCAATAATGATACATTTCTTGTAATGTTGGTAAAATAAAACATAAGAAATGGGTGAGCTCAGATGCTCAGTAAGGATAACAATATATCAGAAACCTTCACAAATAAGAGCAAACATTTAAGGCAATGTATAAAAAAAATAATTTTAAACATATAATTCAGCATAATATAGACAATATAAATAAAAAATCCCATTTACTTATTCACAAGTATATTCAAATAGTCTAATAATCCCATTCAATTACAATATGCAATTTCATAATGATGGAATGCATAATTCCAGACTTCATAACCACAAAGTCAAGGCCTTATGCCCAGACTACAAATAAGATTTACTCAAGGACTTATTCCAAGACACTATTTTGTCTCATGAGACCAACCTATTCTTCAAGGAGATATAACAGGTTCCACCTATCACTTACTAAGTCCAATGAATTACTCATACGAAAAGGATTAAAAATAACATAAACATTCGTATTAAAACATGCATACAAAATTTCAATACTTTATCTATAAAGCATGAGTGGTATAAAAATAACATATCCACATTTAAACATATCACAAAACATTCAATACAATATGGAATATTTTTATCATAATAAATAATCCTTGATCAAGAATAATATCTAGTTAAGGGTGTGGATATAGATGACAATGATCGGTAAAACTCTTTGAGAGAAATATTCAATTTTTATGAAATCATTTTAAAAGTAACCGAATTTACAAAGGAATTAATTTAAAAGATATTTTTGAATCAAAGAGTCACATAACACTTTAAATTTTTTGAATGGAATTAAAATTTTAAAATATTCATGTCCATATAAATAAATCCTTAAAATCATTTTGAAAACATAGACATTAATGATAATGGTTTAGAAGAATAAATCTTTAAGACATTTAAAATGATTTTTTAATTTCAGAGACCCTAAAAAATAATACTTTTGAAAATACTTTTATGAAACATGGAAATGGATAATAAATATGTCCCAGTAAAAACATACACATAAACAATCTTAGATAACAATGATATTGAGGAATTAACCCCTACCATGCACTTTCCTTTGGTCGAGGGTATATTTAACCTCCTATATAATTACCATAGTATGTTATTAAATTATACCAGAACCATATTAATATTTATTATATAATTATTAATTCAATTATGAATTTATAATAACCATTTAATTATGACTTCCATGATAAATTATCAATTGGGGTAATAATCGCTTTCTTTATCGTATGTGTTTTAACTTGTTATTCTTGATAGTATCATTTAGATCATGATTTAAATAATTCAAAAATATACAAAACAATTTATATATAATATATATTTAGAATATTAATATTTATAATAGATATATATATGAAATTTAAGGCACCGTTTATGGAGATGGCAGGTCATACGTACGTATAAACGTTGTTTCCGTTTTCATATCATATTGAATGGAAGTAAGTGAATAGAATATAGGTACGTATATATATATATATATATCTAGTAGAATTATTATGTCATATTTTACATACTTTTTAATAATATATATTTTTATAATCATCGTTGATTGGTGAATGTGCAAATGAATAACATCGCGTCATGGAGACTGTAATCCATACGTACGCATGACCGACAATATCATAATATAGATGGTGAGATGGTATGTAATTGGATGGTATATCATATATACAGAAAAATTAAAATTTTATATTTATTATTTATATCAGTTCTACTCATTATTATACCCATTCAAATAATGAAGTGTTTTAATAAAAAAACTACAGCATGACATGGAGACGGCAAGCCGTATGTATGCACATATAGTGACATTGTCATTTATAGGATGGATAGAAAAATGAATATGGTTGTACCATTTTTATAATAAAATCACAGTATGTATATGGAAATGGAGTGATTATGTTTTTATGGGAACAACAAATAAAGATGATGTATAAGTAGAAATGAACATGAAAAAGGGTGGTGAAATTATTACCTCTTTTTCGGGTGATTCCTTTTGAGTTGATCAAAAGGGCTCAATAGGTTAGCTTTATGATAAAATTATGGACTCTAGGTATCAGGGAGGAATGTTTGGAGGAGATTTTGGAAGGGGTTGGCCAAGCCAAATGGCTTGGGAGGTGTGATTTGGAGAGAAGGGGATGTACCATTTTATAAGAGAGGTGAGGGTCTCTTTAGAAAAATCTTGAAATATTATTTTATAATAAAATCATTTTTGGTTTATAATGGATCCCAAATGATTTATTTATAAGATAAGGTTGGGATGGAACGAAAACCACATAACCAATAGGTTTTAGACATGTTTTGGGTACCATTTTAACCTTATCTTTTAGATTTAACACTTAATTAAATAGTTTAACTTTTACCATGTCTTCTTGTATTCTTACACAATATGGTTAAAAAACATACTCTGAACTTCCAAAAGAACCGGAAGTGGTTCATTATTGACATATATAATATTATTTAAGACCTCTGTCTGATCCTTAGATTTTTAGGAATATTATATCAACCAATAATATAGTATTTGTTTTACAAATTAATTTATGTCCATTTTGACACTATTTTGTATTTTGTTTTTGGGAATGTCATAAAAACCTTATCACTTCGAAAAAAATTTACCTAATCAACTCTAACATGTCATAGTAACATATAAAATTATTTTAAATCATTATAATTATCAATTTACATTAATTTGGAAATTTAGAATATCAATTATTTTAATATTTCCTTAATAAGGTAATTACTGCATCATAATTGTGTCATAAATAAAATAAATTATTTAATATCTAAAAATTATAAATAAAATAAAATTATGTAGGAAATATTTTTTATATTTCGAATGAATATTTATAGTAAAATTTATATTGTTTTTAATTATATATTAAAAATGGTTTAGTTATTAAATATTGAATTTAACACTTTTAACTCTTCTTTAAATAAAATAATAATAATTGTCCTAATCTAATCCAAGTGGACCAAAAAGGATCATATTTTATTCATAAGGTTTTTTTGATCTAATTACACTTATAAAGTAGAATTAGGACATGTTTTAGGCAAATTATAATATCATTTTTACCCTTACTTACACTATTTACTTTTAACCTACGTAAATAAAAGTAAAAAATTCTTATTCACCAAAAATTATTTTCATATTATTTAACCAAATTTTACTTACTGATGTAAACCGTATCTATTGGAGTTTTTAAATTCATCTCACAGAAGTGGTAAAATTATGTTTTATGCAAATTTGCAAATGTACCTAGAAGGTGGGTAAAAGAGGTTAAAAAGTTCAATAAAATTTTATATATCTAATTTTATTATAAAATGACTCCAATGAATTATATTAAAATTATATGGGTATTATATATCAATTTTTACCAAAAATAAATTAAAAGAAAATAAATACTTATTTAAATAAAAATTTGGTTTTAAATAATAACGTAGTGTTTATCACTATTCATAAAAAAATGAAAATTTTCAGAAAAATACCAAAAAGTAACACTAAGATAATTTTGATATTATGAATTAAAAAATGAAGTTGATTTTACCAAATTCAAAACATAGAATTTTCATTTATTAATTTAAAATTAATTCTTGTGGTCAAAACCAAAATGCGGGCTTTTAAAAAAGTAAAATCTATGAAAAGATTGACATGAGTTTATGTCATATTTAAATGTAAAATTACTTATAATGACCTAAATTGTATTAAATGGTATAAATACAATATAATTATACTTAAAAAACATTCAAATACATAATTTATGAGTATAAATTATTTCGATTTAAAAAAGTTTTCCAATTAAAACGTAGTATTTTTCACTATTCATCAAAATATGAAAGTTATCAGAAAAGTACCAAAAATTTATTCAAACTAAATCTTTATGTCCTTATTTTAAAGGTAAATTTAATTTCATTAAATTGAATATATAAATGTGTCAAATATTGGTTTTAAAAAGTGTTCTCCCTTAAAAGGCGGAAAAAATTGCATTTTTAAAAAAATGCTTCTTTTATTTGAAAAAATGAATGTGTACTTCAATTATGTCTAAGAAACACATAATATAGATGTTAAAATTATTCAGACTGTATAATATTCAAAATGTAGTTCATACTATTCATAAACGCTTTTTGAATGGCTAATTTGGAATGTTGTGGTGTGCTCAAAATCTGTGTTGCGTGTAGCGCATGCTATAAATTAATTTAATGAGATAACGTACTATGAAAAATTGGGGTGTTACATTCTCTAATACATCAATCAATTGCGTTCTCGCTATTTTAAATTGTTCTTCGAAAACAAAAGGTTAAAAAATAGAAAAATACCTTTGTGGAAAACCCAAATCAGAAACTTGGTTAAAAAATTTAGTCTTAATAAGAGGGAAAGTGAAAAAAAATTCACCACCAAATTATGTTCTCAATTATGAGAAAATTGGTGGAAATTAAGGAAACATAATTGGAAGAAAAACGTAAATATTTATAGGGAGTTATTGAGGTCATCAATAACAAACTTGTCTAACATTGAGGGCTCAAATCCATCTATCTATGATGATTCAAAATATCGTTAGTTCAACAAGACATAAGGTATTAGGATAACAAAATTTTGGATTTAAAATCCTTTCCTTAATGTTTAATTAATAATTTATTCCTAAAATAAAGGAAAAAATATATACTTGACAAGTATAATTTCTTCCTTCAACTAATTCTTACCACAAACTCATCTTTCACTCCAAAAGATAATAGAATTCCAAAATATTTTATTTATCCTAATCATACAGGGTTCCAAAAATAATGAATTAATAATTCATTTGTCAGACTATTTAAAAAAAAATACATTATTCAAACACAGACATCATGTATTCTATTTGTAGGTGATCCACCGTCGTCGCCCTCCGGTTGTGGGTTGAAGTCTTACAGCCTTTCCAGACATGACACGTTGTCGCACGACCTCCTGGTTGTCCTTTTTATGACAATCCAAAAATAATCTCAAGAAATCATTTAACCTTAACAATAGTACTCAATGTCAAACTTAATCGATTCCACCATTTTCACCTATCCAAAATAGTTCTGTCCAAACTCACAGTCCCAAATTTATAAGGAAGTTAAACACAATGAAGATTCTTTTTTCCATGTAATAACATGTGAAAACATTCATCATGTATTCTTTTAAAACACTACAACACCCTGAAATACCATAAAAACTTATTGATTACATTCATTCTCCATTACTACTTATAGAATACTGGATATAATCCTTCTATCCAAATTTTTTTAAACTCGTACATTGATGGAATATACATATCATTAATTAGTTTCAAGTTAGTCAAGAATATCCAATAAATTTTTCCAAATCAATCATATATTATTCCAAAATCACTACCTCATAATTAGAACCATATTTTGGTTTATCTTTCGCTGAACCATATATTTTCCAATAAATATAACTTGTTACAGAATCACATTTCTTGGTTCCACACAATCTCATGTCTTTAATGAAATAGTAATACACTAAAATAATTTTATACTCTATAATTATTATTACATGTACATCATTACTATAATACTAAAATAACCCAATAATTTAATAACAACATACGAAATCTAATCATTCCACTACATATTTGGTAGTATCATAACATGATTATTATCCAATAGCAGCATTTGGGTTATACTCTAATGATTTGGACATTGCATCACTTAGTATCCCAACTCCTTGCAGATGAAGAATTGTACCTTTAAATCATTTTTCTTACCCTTGAAATCACGTACTTGGCGTCCTTTTTCTCTACACTAATAACAGACTCCTATTCCCTTAAAAATTTACTAAGGTGATTCTTTCCATAGTTATCACATATTTGAAAATTCCCCTTTCCCCTCTTCTATATATCCATCTTTACCTCTTCTATCATTTTATTCTCTTTCTTCCCTTCAAAGCCATAGGACATAGAGAATTTTTACTTATCTTATTAACCCGTGATACCATTTCATCACATGATACGAATATATGGGAGATTATTTCACTTTTAAATGTTAGCTTAATACCAGGAAATATATGATCCTTCTTAATCTATCGACTATGCGTATTGCCAGAATTATCATTTCTTCTACTAGGCGCCAATTCTATACAATGGCATACACAAGGTTAGTTGATGAATCAAAATGCATAATTACAAACTTGTAATATACCTAAAGTAAATTGAAAATATTATGGATATAATCTAAAACCAAAAAGGTTTTCTTTGAGGAAGTATTTTCTCCTAAATCTTTCATAATATATTGAAATAAAAATTAGAATTATCATAAGCATATCCCCCAGGAGTGTCGTAAGCAAGAGTACAGCAAGGCCTATTGTCGTGCACCAGTTTGCGTTCGAGTCTATCTCAAAGTTTTGTTTCTAGGTTTTATCCCTAGGTACATATGTGACAGATCCACCTCTACCTGCTCGTATCCAGATAGGGACGTATTTCTTATAAAACTCACACAATCCCTACAATACAAAAATTCTAGGAAGTTCTTCTATAATAATCCTCAAATTATATCTTACAGTAATGTTCTCTAATCAGATTTTTCCTAAATCTATTTCCGTGGTTTTTTCTAAGATTCCCATGATACCAACTGTAATTCCCAACCCAGTTACACAAAATCGGTGCATTATTTTAATACATTAGCTTGATTACAAGGAATCAAGTCCCGAAAGACCAATCAGTTTAGCAGTCTTGGAAAATAGATTATATACATGAATGTTGCATTAAATATTATAAAATAAAACACAACATAAATGATCTTTGAGAAAACCATTAATACCCCAGCTTAACTCTTCTTATAAAATCAAAGTACACTTCTTAGAATCCTAGGAAAATAAAACATAAGAAAAAGGTGAGCTTAAATGATCAGTGAGGATAACAATATAGCGGAAACGTTCACAAATAAGTGTAAACATTTAAGGAAATGTATAAAACTAAAACAAAATCCTTTTTGAACTTAAACTTCAGAATAATAGGGAAAATATAAATATAATAATTCCATTTACGTATTCACATGGATATTCTACTAGTCAAATAATCACATGCAATAACAATAGCCAATTTCATAATGATGGAATGCATAATTCTAGACTTCATAACCACATAGTCAAGGCCTTGTACCAGGACTAAAACTATAATTTTGTCAAGGATTTGTGCCAACACATTAGTTTGTCTCATGAGACCTACCAATGCATTGAAGAGATATAGCGAGATCCACCGATCAGTTACTAAGTCTAATGCATTCCTCATATAAAAAGTTTTAAACGTAATATAAACATTCGCATTAAATCTAGTATATGAAATGTCAATACCTCATCCATAAACCATGAATGGTATACAAATAACCCATCCACAGTCAAACATATCACAAAAAATTCAATACAATATGGAAGATTTTTATCATAATAAATCAACCTTGATCAAGAATAAAATCCAATAAATGATGTGGACGTAGTTGAAAATGGTCAGTAAAACTCTTTGAGAGAAATATCCCTTTTTTCATTAAATAAATTTAAAAGTCACACAATTTATAAAAGACGTAATTTAAAAGATATTTTTGAATCAAAGTGTCCCATACCACTTTGAATAATTTGAATGAAATTAAAAGTTTAAAACATTCTGGTCTATATAAAAAAATCTTTAAAACAATTTTGAAAACATGGACATTAATGAGAAATGTTTAGAATAATAAATCATTAAAATGTTTAAAATGATTTTTTAGTTAAATATTCCCTTTAAAAGACTCTTTAAAACAAACTTTTATGAAACATGGACTTGGATAATAAAATATGTCCCAGTAAAAACTTACATATAAACAATCTCATATAATAATGAGATCAAGGAATTAACCCTTACCTTGCACTTTCCTTTAGTTGAGGGTATGTTTAAACTCCTATATAATGACCATAGTATGTTATTAAATTATACCAGAATCACATTCATATTTATCCTATCATTCATAATTAATTTATGACTTTATACTACCCATTTAATAATGATTTTCTAGTTAAATTAACATTTCAGGTAATAATATATTTCTTTATCGTACGTGTTTTAACATGTTATTCTTGATCGTATCATTTAGATCACGATATTAATTATTCAAGAATATAAAACATGATTTATATATAATCTATATTTAGAATTTTAATATTTATAATCGAAATATATATGAAATGGAAGGCACCGTTTATGGAGACGGTAGGTCATACGTACGCATAAACGCAGTTTCAATTTTCATATCGTATTGAACGGAAGTAAGTGAATAAAATATATGTAAGTATATAAATACATATATATATATATCCAGTAGAATTATTATGTCATATATTAAATATTTATTAATAATATATATTTTATAATCATCGTTGAATGGTGAACATGGAAATGAATCTCATCGCGTCTTGGAGACGGTAATCCGTACGTACGCACAAGCGACAATATCATTATATTGACGGAGAAATCGTATGTAATTGAATTGTTTATCATATATACCTAATCATTATCATTTTATATTTATTATTTACATCAGTTATACTCATTATTATACCCATCCAAATAATTGTGTGTTTGAATAACAAACTACACCATGACATGGAGACGGTAAACCGTACATACGCACATATGGTGATTTTGTCATTTATTGGATGGATAGAATAATGAATATTATTTTACCAAATTCATAATAACATAATAGTATGTATAAGTTTCTGAAGTTATTATTTTGGTATGGAAACAACAAATAAAGTGCAAGTGTAATAAGAAAGGAAATTGAAAGAGGTGGTGAAATTATTACGTCTTCTTCGGGTGTTTCCTTTTGAGGTGATCAATAGGGCTCCATAGGTTGGATTTATGATCAATTTAATGTATCTAGGTAAAATGGAAGAATTTTTAGAGGATATTTCGGTAGGGGATGTCCGAGCCAAATGGCTTTGGAGGTGGTATTTTGAGAGAAGGTGAAGTACTTTTTTATAAGAGAGGTGAGGGTCACTTTAGGAAAAGCTTGAAATATTATTTTATAATAATATAATTTTCGGTTTCTAATGGATGCAAAATGATTTATTTATATGATAAAGTGGGGATGGGTCGAAAATATCTCAAGAATTGGTTTTAGATAAGTTTAGTTTACCATTTTAACCTAATATATTAGATTTAACTTCTTGTTAAATAGTTTAACTTTTACTGTGTCTTCTTGTATTCTTACACTATATGGTTTATAAAGTTACTCTAAACATCCAAGAGACACTAAAGTGGTTCATTATTGACATATATAATATTATTTAGGTATTTTGGCCTAAATGTAGTTTTTTAGGAATATTATATCAACCAATAATATAGTTTTTGTTTTAAAAATTAATTTATGTCAATTTTGACACTATTTGGTATTTTGTTTTTTTCAAAGTCATAAAAACCTTATAAATTCGAAAAGAATTCATCCAATCAACCCAAAAATGACATATTAACCTATAAGATTTGTTCAATTAATTAAAAGTCTAAATTTACATTTATTTAGATATTTATAATATCAATTATTTTAATATTGCATTAATAAGGTAATTACACCATCATCATTGTGTCCTTAATAAATTAAATAATTTAATGTATAAAAATTATAAATAAAATATGATTATGTAGGAAATATTTTTATCCTTCCAATCAATATTTTTAGTCAAATTTATATGTGTGTAACGTTATATTAAAATTGGTTTAGTTATTAAACATTTAATTTAACATTTTTAAATCTTCTTTATATAAAATAATAATAAATGTCATAATCTAATCCAAGTAGACCAAAAAGGATAATATATCTTTAATATGTTTATTTAGTCAAATTACACTTATCCAATAGAATTAGGACATGTGTTAGGGTAATTATAATATCAGTTTTACCCTTAATTGCACTATTTACTTTTAACTATGGTAAATAAAAGTCAAAAGTTACTATTCACCAAAAAATTATTTTCATCCTATTAAACAAAATTTTACCTACTGATTTCAATTATGTCTCTCAGAATTTTGAAATTCAACTAACAAAAGCGGTAAAATTATTTTTTATGAAAATTTGCAAATGTACCAAGATGTTGGGTAAAAGAGGTTAAAAAGTTCAATAAAATTTTATACATCTAATATTATTATAAAATTACTCCAATGAATTAAATTAAAATTATATAGGTATTATATATCTATTTTGACTTAAAATAAATTTAAATAAAATAAATAATTATTTAAATAAAAAGTCGGTTTTAAAAAATAACGCAATGTTTTTCACTATTAATCAAAAATTAATTTTTTTTAGAAAAATTCCAAAAATTCACCCTAAGATAATTTTGATATTATGAATTCAAAAATGAATCCCATATTACCAAATTAAAATAATAGAAGTTTAATTTATTAATTTAATATTAATTCTTGTTTTCAAAACAAAAAACCAAGTTTATTAAAAAGATAAAACTAGCAAAAGATTAACATGTGTTATGTCAAATTTAAATTTGAAATTATTTATAATGACAAAAATTGTATTAAAAGATAAAAATGTAATAAAATTATTCTTCAAAACCTTTCAAATGCATAATTTAACAGTATAAATTATTTCGATTAAAAAAGTTGTTTTCAATTAAAACGTATTATTTTTCACTATTCGTCAAAATATGAATGTTTTCAGAAAAGTACCAGAAATTTATCTAAAATAAATATTTATGTCTTTCTTCTAAATAAGAATTTAATTTCATTAAATATAATATATAAATGTGTCAAATATTGGTTTTAAAAAAGGTTTTCCATTAAAAGGCGGTAAAATTGCATTTTTTAAAAAAATTACTTCTTTTATCTGAAATAAATGAATTTGTTCTTATATTATGTCTAATAAACCTATAATATGGATGTAAAAATTATATAGAGTATATAAGATTCAAAATTCAATTAAATATATTCATAATTTCTTTTTGAACGACTAATTTGGCAAGTTGTGTTGTGCTCAAACTCGGTGTTGTGTGTTGCGCAAGCTATTAAATTACTTTAATGAGATAACGTACTATCATATATTTGGGTGTTACATTCTCCCCTACTTAAATAAATTACATCCTCTCAATTTGAAATTGTTTTTTGAAAATAAATGGTTTAAAAATAACAAAAATAACTTTGTGGAAAACCCACATCAGAAACTTGGTTACTAAAATTTATTCTTAATAAGAGGGAAAGGGAAATGAAAAATTCACCACAAAATTATGATCTAAATTAAGAAAAAATTGGTGGTAATTAGAGACACATGCTTAGATTAAAAATATAAATATTTATAGGGAGTGATTGAGATCATTAATCACAAACAAGTGTAAAATTAAGGGCCTCAAAGCAATCAATCTATGATGATTTAAAATATCATTAGTTAAAAAAAACACAAGGTATGATGATAAAACATTTTTGGATTTTAGATCCCTTCCCTAAAGTTTAAGAATTAATTTATTCATATAATAAATTAAAAATATATACTTGACAAGTAGATTTTATCCTTCAAATAATTCCTACCATAAAATCATCATTCACACCAAAAGATAACATAATTCAAAAAATATTCTATTTATCCTAATCGTATAGGGTTCCAAAAATAATGAATTTATAATTCATTTGTCAGAATTTTTTCAAAAAAACCACATTATACAAACCAAGACATCGCGTATTCTAGTGGTAGGTGATCCACCCTTTTTTCCCTTCAGTTGCGGGTTCAAGTCTCGCGGCCTTTCCAGATGCGACGGGTTGTCGGCTGACCTCTGGGTTTTATTTTTTATTACAATACAAAAATAATCCCAAGAAATAATTTATCCTTAAAAATAGTATTCAATTTCAAAATTAATCAATTCCAACCTTTATACTTTTCCAAAATACTTCTGTCTAAACTCACAGTACAAATTTTTTAAAGAAGTTAAACACTAAGAAGATTCGTTTTTCTATTTAATAACATCTAAATAACTTCAACATGTATTCATTTAAAACACTATAAAACCCTGAAATAACATAAATACTTATTGATTACATTCATTCTCCATTAGTCCTTATAGAATAATAGATATACTCCTTCTATCAGAAAATTTTTTAAACTCCAACAATGATTGAATATAAAAATCATTAATCAGTTTCAAGGTAGTCAAGAATATCTAATATAATTTTTCCAAATGAATAATATATTATTCCAAAATTACTACCTCAATATCAAAACCATATTATGGTTTATCTTTCTCTCAACCATATATTCTCCAAAAATTTTATCTTGATATTGAGTCACCTTTCATGGTTCCACACAATCACACGTCCTTAATGAAATAGTACAATAGTACAATCCTTTTAAACAATATAATTAGTATAACATATACATTTAATAAAATACTCAAATGACACAATACTTTAATAAAAACATAAAAAATCTAATCATTATCCTTCATCTTTAGAAGTATAATAACTTGATTATTATCCAATAACAGCATTTTGGATATAATCTGATGATTTGGACACTGCTTTGCATAGTGCCCCAACTCATTGCAGATGAAGCATTGTACATTTGAAACCTTTTTATTACCCTTGCAGTCACATACTTGGTGTCCTTTCTCTCCACATTTATAAAAAACTCCCATTCCATTCAAGAATTTACCAAGGTGATTATTTCTACAGTCATCACATATGTGAAAATCCTCCTTTCCCTCTCCACTTTTCCATCTTCCTCTATTCCATCCTTTTCTTCTCTCGCTTCCCTTCAAAGCCATATGACTTATAGAATTATTTACTTATCTTAATAACACATGATACTATCTCTTCATATGATGAGAAGACATGGGAGACTATTTCCCTTTTTAATATTGGCTTAATAATATGAAAGATATGATCTTTCATAATATTTCGATTATCCGTATTGTTGGAATTCACATTTCTTCTACCAGGCTCCATTTCTAAACAACAGAATACACAAGATTAGTTTATGAATCACAATGTATAATTCCAAACATGTAAAATACTTAACATAAATGGAATGGATTATGCATATAGTCTATAACCATAAAAAATTTTCTTTGAGGAAGTATTTACGCCTAAATCCTTCATAATGGATTGTAATGAAAATTTGAATTATCCTAATCATATCCACCGGAAGTGTCCTAACCAAGAGTGTTGCAAGGTCTGTTGTCATGCACTATTTCCCCTTCGAGTCTATCTCAAAATAATATTTTTGGGTTTTACCCCTTGGTACATCTATGCCAGAGCTGCCTCTACCTGCTCGTATCCAGACAGGGATGTATTGCTTTGAAAACTCAAAAAATCCCTACAATACCAAAATTTTAGGAAGTTCTTCTATACAAATCCTCAATTCTTATCTTAGCGTAACATCCTATAATTAAAGTTTTTTAAATCTATTTCCAAGGTTGTTGCTAAAATTACTATGATACCAACTATAACTCCCCAACCCCAGTTACCCAGAGTCGGTGCAATATTTTAATACATTGGCATGATTACAAGGAATCAAGTCCTAAAAGATAGAGCATTTTAGCAATCCTGGAAAATAAATTACATACATGAATGTTACACTACACATTAGAAAATAAAACACAACATAAATGATCCTTTGATGACCCCATTAATCCCCTATCTTAACCCTTCTTATCAATCATAACACACTTCTTGGAATCTTGGGATGATAAAACATAAGAAAGGGGTGTGCTCATATGCTCAGTAAGGATAACAATACGACATAAACATTCGAGGAAATGTATACAACTATAAAAATGCTTTTAAGCTTAAACTTCAGAATAATATAGAAAATATAAATCAAATAACTTCATTTACCTATTCACATTGATATTCTACTAGTTGAATAATCACATTCAATAATAATAGACAATTTCATAATGATGGAATGAATAATGCCAGACTTCATAACCACATAGTCAAGGCATTCTGCCAAGATTACAAATAATATTTTATCAAGGCCTTACAACATGACACTAGTTTGTCTCATGAGAACTACCGATTCATTGAGTAGCTATAGTGGGCTCCACCTTTCAATTACTAATTCCAATGAATTCCTCATATGAAAAGATTTAAACATAATATAAACATTCATATTAAATCTAGCATGTGAAATGTCAATACTTTATCCATAAAACATGAATGGTATAAAAATAAAAAAAATCCATAGTCAAACATATCACTAAAAATTCAATACAATATAGATGTTTTTATCATAATAAATCAACCTTGATCAAGAATAATATCCAGTAAAGGATTTTGACATAATTGAAAATGATTAGTAAAACTATTTGAGATAAATATCTCCTTTTAATGAAATAATTTTAAAAGTCACACAATTTAAAAAGGAATTAATTTAAAAGATATTTTTTATTCAAAGTGTCTCATACCACTTTGAAACTTTTGAAAGTATTTAACATTTTAAAACAATCATGTATATATAAATAAGTTCTTAAAATCATTTGAAAACATTGAAATTAATGAGAAAGGTTTAGATGAATAAATCATTAAAAAAAATATTCTTTTGTAAAATATTTCCTTAAAATTAATCGTTTTAAAAACACTTTTATGAATCATTGAGATGGATAATAAATATCTCCCAGTAAAAACATACAAATAAACAATCTCGGATAATAATGAGATTGAATAATTAACCCTTACCTTGCACTTTATTTTGGTCGAGGGAACGTTTAACCTCCAATATAATGACCATAGTATGTTATTAAATTATACCATAACCATATTAAGATTTCTTATATCATTGATGATTCATTTATGACTTTATACTACCCATTTAATAAGGACTTCCATGTTAAATTAACATTTCGGGTAATAATCGTTTTCTTTATCGTACATGTTTTAACTTGTTATTCTTGATCGTATCATTTAGATCATGATTTAAATACTTCCATAATATAAAAATTGATTTATATATCATATATATTTTGAATATAAATATTTATAACAGAATGATATATGAAGTAGAAGGCATCATTTATGGAAACGGTAGGTCGTACGTACGCATAAATGTTGTTTCCGTTTTCATATCGTATAGAATGGAAGTAGGTGAGTAAGATATATGTAAGTATATATACACACAAAAACATATATATATATATATATATATCTCCAGTAGAATTATTATTTCATATATTAAATACTTATTAATAATATATATTTTTATAATCACCATTGAATGGTGAACATTGAAATGAATCTCCTCGCGTCCTGGAGATGGTAATCCATATGTATGCATGAGAAAAAATATCATTATATTGATGGTGAAATCCTATTTAATTGGATGGTATATCATATATAATGAATCATTAACATGTTTTATTTATTATTTACATCATCTATACTCATTATTATACCCATCCAAATAATGAAGTGTTTGAATAATGAACAACACCACGATGTGGAGACGGTAAGCTGTACGTACGCACGTATGGTGACTTTGTCATTTGAAGGATGGATATAATAAATAATATGGTTTTAACATATTTAAAATAACATCACATTATGTGTAAGTTATTGGAGTTATTATTTTGGTATGGAAACAACAAAAAAATATGAAGTGTAAGAAGAAAATAAGTTGAAAGAGGGTTGTGAAATTATTATTGCTTCTTCAGGTGTTTCCATTTGAGATGATCAAAAGGGATCCTTAGGTTGGACATAGGATAAAATCAAGGCCTCAAGGTCGATAGAGGAATGTTTGGAGGAGATTTGGGTAGGGTTTGGCCGAGCCAAATGGCTTTGGACGTGTGATTTTGAGAGATGGGTAAATACCCTTTTATAAGAGAGGTGTGGGTCACATTAATAAATGCTTAAAATATTGTTTTATAATAAAATCCTTTTCGATTTCTAAATGCCCCAAAATAATTTATTTCTAGGTTAAAGTGCGTATGGGTCTCAAAACTCTCACCCAAAAGGTTTTATACATGTTTAGGTTACCATTTTAACCTTATCTTTTAGATTTAACTCTTAGTTAAATAGTTTAACTTTTACCGTGTCTTCTC
Organism: Viscum album; assembly: GCA_963277665.1. Lineage (NCBI taxonomy): Eukaryota > Viridiplantae > Streptophyta > Magnoliopsida > Santalales > Viscaceae > Viscum > Viscum album. The sequence continues at coordinate 2,115,570,883 of OY728133.1, read as the reverse complement.
GTATTCTTACACTATATGGTTAATAAACATACTATAAACTTCTAAGAGAACATCAAGTGGTTCATTAATTACATATATATTATTATTTAAGCCCTTTTTCAAAATATCATATTTTTAGGAATATTATATCAACCAATAATATAGTATTTGTTTTAAAAATTAATTTATGACAATTTTGACACTATTTTGTATTTTATGTTTGTGAAAGTCATAACAACCTTATTACTTCGAAATTATTTATCCAATAAACCCTAAAATATCATATTAACATATAAAATTAGATTAATTCATCATAAGTCACAATTTAATTTTATTTTGATATTTATAATATCCATTATATTAATATTTCATTAATAAGGTAATTACTGCATCATCATTGTGTCATATATAAATTAAATTATTTAATGTCTAAAAATTATAAATACAATACAATTATGTATGAAATTATTTTATATTTTTAATGAATATTTATAGTCGAATTTATATTGTGTGTATCCTTATATTAAAAATGATTTAGTTATTAAACATTGAATTTAACACTTTTATCTCTTCTTTATAGAATATAATAATAAATGTCCAAATATTTTCCAAGTGGACCAAAGAGGATCATATTCTATTCCTAAAGTTGTTTTGTGTCGATTTAAACTTATTTAATAGAATTAGGACACGTGTTAATGTAATTATAATATAATTTTTACCCTTAATTACCCTATTTACTTTTAATGGTGGTAAATTAAAGTCAAAAGTTACTGTTCACAAAAAATTATTTTCATATTATTAAACCAAAGTTTACATACTGATTTCAACCGTGTCTCTCAGATTTTTTAAATTCAACTCACAAATGCGGTAAAATTATGTTTTATGCAAATTTTCAAATGTACCTAGAAGGTGGGTAAAAAGGTTAAAAAGTTTAATGAAATTTTATACATCAAATTTTATTATAAAATGACTCAAATTAATTAAATTGAACGTATATAGGTATTATATATCTATTTTGACCTAAAATAAATTAAAATAAAATATATAATTATTTAAATAAAAAGTCAGTTTTAAATTATAACGTAGTGTTTTTCCCTATTCATCAAACATTGAATGTTTGTAGAAAAATACCCAAAATTCACCCAAAGATAATTTTGATATTACAAAATAAAAAATGAAGTATATTTTACCAAATTCAAAACATAGTGGTATCATTTATTAATTTAAAATTAATTTCTATTGTCAAAAACAAAAAAGCATGTTTTTACGAAGTAAAAACTATCAAAATATTGACACGGGTTTATGTAAAATTTAAAAGTGAAATTACTTATAATGAACTAAATTGTATTAAATGGTAAAAATATAATCTAATTATACTTTAAAACCATTAAAATTCATAGTTTATCACTATAAATTATTTTGATTAAAAAGTTGTTTACAATTAAAACATAGTATTTTTCACTATTCATCAAAATATGAAAGTTATCAGAAAAGTACAAAATATTTATCCAAACTAAATTTTTATGATATGATTCTAAAGAAGAATTTAATTTTATTAAATTTAATACATAAAAGTTTCAAATATTGGTTTTAAAAAGGGTTCTCCAATAAAAAGCGGTAAATTTGATTTTTTGAAAAATACTTCTTTTATCTGAAAAAATTAATTTGTTTTTATATATTGTCTATGAAAAACATAATATAGATGTTAAAATTATATAGAGTATGTAATATTCAGAATTCAATTAACACTATTCATAAATTCTTTTTAAACGGCTAATTTGGAAAGTTGTGGTGCGCTCAAACTCGGTGTTGCATGTAGCGCAAGCTATTGAATTACTTTAATGAGATAACTTTCTATGAAATATTGGGGTGTTACAGACAGGTAACATCCAACTAGAATGACCACTTCATCCAAAGCCTTGTTACCAGTGTAGAGGCATGGGGCATTTATAGCGCTTATGCGGGGTGACACATCCACCTCGGAGTGAGTTAGGGTTAGTGGTATCAAGAGGAGTCCCTACATAGTCTGAGACATTGAGTATGGGAGGATCTAGATTTGGTGGCCATGGATATTGGGGTGGGTCATCTTTTGGGCAAATCCACTCCAAGTCATAGCCACAGAATAGCTTTCATCCTCTGACAGAGACTAGACATCTCCATGCGGTGGATCAGGCACCAGTAGGATCAGAGGCAGGACCATCAATAGTTCGAGGTACCTTTTTGATCACATCTTCTATAAATGCTTCCATTTTTGAAATTGGAACATCTGTTTCATTCATTTCTACCTGTTTTGTGGACACACGGAATTTTCCAACGGAGTTTTTGTCTTTTTCGATGGAGTGGGTGACGCCTCTCAGAAAGAAAAAGGAAGAGGGTCTCTGGTGCTCTCATGTGTGCTTTCCGTGTCAGGGGTTGAGAGGGAGTGGGACCTCATGGTCAGAGATATGAATCTATTTTACATAATACATGGCATGGATTTGATAGTACACTTCCAGGCATACATCAATTTCTACATGCGGAGTGTGAGTTTCACGACACCTGATGGGAGTCGTTAGGTTTTCCATGGAGAATGGGATCCTCAGTCGGGTCATGCAAGAACTTCAATCCCAGATATTGGAAGTATTATCTTCCAGTTATCATCCCTCGCACTAGATAATGATATTATTACCCCTGAAAAAGCACTAACTTATGTATTGAATGAGTTTCCAGAGGTATTCCTAGATGATTTCTTTTTTCAGATTTTCCCATAGAGCGGGATGTGGAGATTTCGATTGATCTGTCATTGGGAACACATATGATCTATCTTACCCCATATCACATAAACCCTACTGAGATGAGGGAATTAAAGATATAACTAGATGACTTGGAATTCAAAATATTCATTCTCCCAAGCATCTCTCCTTGGGTTGTTCTTTTCGCAAAGAAGGCTGACGGATCCCTCCGGTTGTGCATTGACCATCAAAATATGAATAACGAGACAATTAAGAAAAAAATTCCCTTTTCCCATAATAGATTATTTTTTTGATGATTTAAAGGGGAAAAATGGTTTACAAAAATTGACTTGCGTTTGGAATATAATAAACTTAGGGTAAATGAAGTTGATATCCTAAAGACATCCTTCCGAAGCAGGTACGACCACTTTGAGTAATTGGTCACACCCATCGAATTGACCAATGCTCTAGTGGTATTTATGGAACTCATGAACAGAGTGTTGCACTAGTATCTTGATTCGTAAATTGTGGTGTTCGTGGATGAAATTATGGTATACTCTGGCTCTGAGGAGTAACACGATCATCACTTGAGGATCATTTTGGGTACTTTGCGAGATCACCACATCTATACAAAGTTTTAAAAGATCACATTATAGATGAGGGAGGTGATGTTTCTGGGGTATGTGATCTCGCACTAGGGGGCTTCAGTGGATCCTGAGAAGATCAGCGTGGTTAGTAAATGGGAGGAGACAAATAATGTGTTTGAGATCAGGATATTTCTTGTCCTAGCTGGTTATTACAGGTGATTAATTCGTTATTTCTGTCGGCTTGCTTCACTGATGACCATGATCACCTAGAAAGGGGTAAAGTTTGTATGGGGGCCAGAATGTTAGGCATCCTATGAGGATCTGAAGTGGCAGTTGACTACCACCGCCGTGCTTATTTTTCCCGAGTTCGTGATGGGGTATGTGGTCAATTATGATGCTTCATGTATGGGTATTTGGTGCGTGCTTATGTAGAATGATCACTTGGTGGTATATGGCCCTCTCTAACTCCAAACACATGAAAATAATTACCCAACCCATGACTTAGAGTTAGAAGCTATGATGAAGTCTTTGAATATATGGTTTCAATATCTCATTGGGGAGTAGATTGTGGTCTACTCTGATCACAAAGTCTTTACCTATATCTTCTCACAAAAGGACCTCAACTTGAGGCAGTGTCGCTGGATAGTGTACTTGTTGGGGTTTGACTTTGACATTGTCTACATCCTAGGAAAGGGTAATGTGGTGGCGAATTCATTGAGTAGAAGGGTTCCAGTGTAGGCTTTGAGGAAGTCCAGTGATGAGTATACATTTATGGGGATCTTTTTTCAGATGCATGTGGAGACCAGGGAGCATAGTGGAGCTGTGTTCTTGGTGAGCGTCTAGTTGAATCCTTCTCGGTTGGAGTTGATTCAATAGGAACAGCCAGTGATGAGATTTTTCAGTGGGAGAGGTAGTTTCTTTATGGTGGGGAGACGTACTCTGGTTGGTCATTATCCCCATTGGACATCTTATGCTTTAAGGGCCACCTAGTAGTTCCGTCGTCTCGGCGGAAGGTGGTGATGCAGGATAACCACTAATCTCAGTGGGCTATCCATCCATGTTACACCAAGATTTATTATGATGTGAAATAATATTTTAGGTAGTTAGGTATGCGACATGACATAGTAGACTTTGTGTTATGATGATACATGTTACAACATGTGAAATCAGAGCATTAGTGACCCTTTATTTTTTTCTATCCATTACCCATTCCTACCTGTAAGTGGTATGTGGTCTCCATGGTCATTATTGTTGGCTTTTCTCATACATATTAGGGTAATAAGTCCATTTGGGCGGTGATTGATCATTGGAACAAATAATACCACCTCATTCTAATTAAAGATGAATCTAAAGTGGAAGAGTTGGGCTGTTTGTATCATCAGGAGGTGGTGAGACTCCATGGAGTGACATTAGCAGTTGTCTTAGATAGAGACCCCCATTTCACTTATCGGTTCATGGAAGGCTTTCAGAAGGCCTTAGGTGTCAGATTAAGATGAGCACAACATACCATCCTCAAACAGACGGTTAGACAGAGCGGGCGAATCAGATTTTGGAGGACGTGCTTTGTGCATGTGTTTTGGACTTTGGAGGTTCCTAGGATAGACATTTGGGAATGGTTGATTTTTATTATAATAACTGTTACCAATACTTGATTTTAATGGATCTTTTTGAGGAGATTTATGGTCAGCCTTATCTGTCCCCCTATGTTTGGCTGAGGTAGGTGAGACGTCACTGTTGGGGACGAGCCTTGTGCATGAGATTTTTGAGAAGGTCAAGTTGATCAAGAAACATTTTTTCACAGCTTAGAGACAACATAAATCATATTCTAACCAATGGAATCAAAACCTCAATTTTTTTGTGGGTGACATGGTATTTTTGAAAGAGAACCTTCGTTTAGGACATCGTCGATTGGGAATGAAAGGGAAACAGACACTATGATATGTCGACCCTTTTGAGATCACCGAGCATATTGGAAAGGTGGCGTACACGTTGGACTTACCTTCTCAGTTTAAATCTATCTTTGAAGTCTTCCATGTCTCTTAGTTGAAAAAATACATCCCGAATTCGTCCCATGTGCTGAGTTGGGAAGAACTGGAAAAAGAGTCTGACTTGTTAGTTTTTGAGCATCCAGTGCAAATAGTGGGCTACCAAGAGAAGGTTCTTTGAGGGAAGTTTATTCCACTGGTCTAGGTTCATTGGCAGCATGGTAGTGATAAAAATGATACATGAGAACGGAAGTCATCAGTTGACGAAGAGTACCCGTTCTTGTTTTCCGATCTAGAATTAGGTTGACTTTATTGGGAGGAAAGTTTTTCATGGTGGGACGAATTGTTACATCCATGAAATATTTTAATGTTATTTTTAATTTAATTGCCATTATTTCTTTGTTTTGGGGGTTTCCCATTAATTTTTTGAGAAATGGGTGAGTCTTCTTGATTTAGCCCAAACCGTGAGCCTAATTCCATATTTAAAAAAAAATCCTTTATAAATCCTTCATTTTCAACATTTTTCCTCCATTATAATTTCTACATGGACTCCCCTGACCTATTAACATAACCATATTAATTTGGACCATTTAGGAATCCATAATAATGGTGGATTTGGGGTTTTATTTAAGGAATTGGGCAGCCCCGAAGCCCATTTCTAGTTATAAAAATAAATTAGTTTATTAAATAACATATTAATTTTTTACTATATTTAGATGATTTCCCATCCCAGTCGATGCTAACATCCTTAGTAACGCCCCCATCACCTTTCCCCCATCCTTAGAGCTTGTATGCATCACGAATTAGGGTATACCTTCAAAGGGTTTATCAAATCGTCCATATTTGAAGAAGTAACTTATTTCCTTCATAAATATTTCATTTCTCACTCTTTTCCCCCATTGTAGTTCCAAAATGACATAATAATCCTTTTTAAAACCTCACCTGAATTTTAGTTTGTTTTGAAATTCAGCTACTGGTGTATTTTGGGAGATTATTTCATGATTCCTCATGTAAGTGGGTTTCAGTCCTTTTTTCTCCCATTTGCTTCTGTTTATTCCCTTATTATTTAAGTTACTAATGTCCAGCAAGCAGGGATTCGAAATGATGGGTTGATCTTGTGTTTCATGATATTAAATTCTAGGTTTAGATTTGTCTTACCTTCTTTGAGGTGCAGCGGTAGTGCATTTGAGTTTTCGCAAATAGGATTCATGTGTTTTCATTACTTTGGTAGGTGATTCCATGTTTATGAAATCTTTGTGTCTAATCATGATGCATTAATCATATTTGAAGCTTTATCTCATTTTATTATTTCTAAAAAATTTAGTTTTAGTGGTGTTAGTATTGCAAAATAATTTTAAATGCCAATTTCATGTGAAATTGGGGGTTTTTGATGGAAATGTTATTTTGGTTTATTTGAGGCTTCCCTAAAAATACCTAATTGATTTTTCTGAACTGAAATAAAGCTTCCAATCATATTTTGAATGTTTATCCCCTTTAGCTATTTCTGTGAAAATGGGTCATAATGGTGTTTGTGAAACATGGAACATTAAGTGCCATGTTTTTGTGAAAATAGATGTTTTACAAAAGCTACAATTTCTTGGTTCACAAGGGTCTGACGAAAAAAATTGATTTTTTGGTTTCATTGAAATTTATTGGGCTTGTTATTCTGTTCTCGAAACTTAAAAGTGTGCACATTATGTGCAAAGTGGGGTTTTCAAGGAGTTTTGGGTGCAAAACAATGTGGGATTTGAGAAATTGTTTCATTAAAATTAAATGTGTTTTGTTTTGTGTTTTAAGTGGATTACGATGTGTATAGCTACTGTACTAATATTATGTGACCCGTAGAGGGTTTTCATATGAAAAATGTATTTATGTATCATGCTGAAATTGTTTCAGCATAAAGGGGCAAGCCTGAGTACCTAGGTGGGTGGATTTGTACTAGTACAACTATTGAACTGGATGAGTTTCATCCCTACTTCACATAGCATTATTATAAATAAAACTCCAAATAAACTATGTGGATGATTATTGAGTACCACTATGTTATGGGTATATTCCCTACTAGTGGCTTGTTAACAAGAATTTATTTTTCTATGGTTTCTTTACACTGAGGTATGAGGTACATAGGGACCGAAACTATCTAGTGCCTAGGGGTGTTCCCGATTTTGTTTCTCATTGTATTTATGATATATACCCTTGTATAGGGTTTGTTTTTTAGTAGAATATAGTATCTAACAAGTCTATTTAAATATGTTAACATTATGAATGATTTATGTTTAATTTTTTTTTCAATTGAATGTTTCTTTTCATGGAATTTAACATTGCATTCCTATGAATATAAAAAATTCTTTCCTTTTGACCTTGTATTGCATGAACTTTGGAATTATTGGGCCATATCCTATTGTTCTTAGGATCACACCCTACTTAAACCCCTTGGTTGTAAATAGACTTGGTTATGTTTGACTCAAAAATAGGTAATGCCTTGGGTGAAGGTGGTTTCGGGCTGTTAGACCCCTCCTGCGGTGCAGTGTCGTGGAGACGGTTTAGGGGTGACCACCCCCTATTCCTATGGAGTCCTTGTGGATTTATTTCTACATAATTTAAATTTCTTTAGACCTCTGGTACTTTATTCAAATCCATTTATTCAATTCTGGATTTTTCATAAGACTTCTTTGGCTGAAAATTTCAGATTTATATTATGGATTGTTTTTATGGTTTTATGCTTTCAAACTCGGGTAAATAATTCCCAAACCCAATTTATTGATACCTGGGAACTTGTGCCACCCCATGGGGATAGGGAATGCCTTTCGGGCCTTTCAACAAGATTGGTTTGGTTCCAGTATTGGTGGCTACCAGATTTAGTTCTTCATAATATTGTTCCCTCCTTTGGACATTTGAAAGTCTTGCATGATTCATAGCTTTAGAAAGTTGTGGGGGTATAGCCAAAATATTTTTCATTCTAGAACCCATAACATTTGTTTTTTCTTTAGGATAGTCATTTCATTTTACTTCACATTTATTATTATCATAGTTACTTCAGGTTCTTACCATTAACATAAACAAAGAAACATATTACCAACCACACTGATCATAACAGGAAAACCACATTATCAAGAATAAAATTTCTATTTAAGACACATTAGGTTTTATCCTATGTTATTGATGGTCATTAATAAAACAATAGGATTATAACATATATGTAGACATATCCTTTGGATTCTTACTAAGGCTTTCTCATCCAATTTTAAAAAAGGTTAACTATACATTTCCTCTGATTCCAAATATAATGAACCATACATTAAATACATAGATATTACCTCAATGTTGACGAATATTCATTAAAAATCATAACAAATATATTAAATGACCTTATAGGTACAATGTCTTTAAAATCTAGGAAACATAAACAACTAGTTTATAAGATATATTCATTGTCTCCCACTAATTTCACCATAACTAGATCCCATTTTGACATATCCTACTTAATAACGTTCTTCATGACATGGGGAAAACAAAAATCTAAAAGGGTGAGCTCAGATACTCATTAAGTGTAATAAAGGGAGATATCAATAATATCATAATGGTAATTCATAGGAACATAACATTTGAAAATATTATCATGTATATGTAAGATCGTGATATCATGCCATGGGATAAATTATGAAAGTTCATAAGAATCAATTAACTTAATCCAAAAAAACATAATAGAAGACATAAAGTTTTGTGGAATATATATAATCATATAAAATAATTTCATATTAGTCAAAGATTATTTCAATGTCTATCACAGTGGACAAACTCTATTACTGAACTGAGTTCAACCATCGCTCCAGCCATGTATTATTGAACCGAGATCATATCATGTTCCAGCCATGTCTATCTCGTAATATATAAATCTATAATCAATGTATTAGAGGGTTTTATAGATACCACCCATCTCATAATGAATTAATCTTATGTTTTCTACAAAAACATAAATCATTCATCATAGCATAACCCATGGAATAAAAATGGGGGTTTTGAACATCATTCCATCAGAATCTATATACTACAAATAGATTTCATAAATATCATTCCCACATAAACAAAATCAAAACATAGTAACAATAAGGATATAAACATAATCCTATTTAAAAAATGTCATCTTAGATGAACAATAAATTTGATAAAACCCTTGAAAATAATTATTTTGGAAAATTTCCTTTATTCTTAAAAAAATTATTTATTTCAAAATGCCACAAAATTTTAAAATAAAAGAATTTATTTTAAAATGAACTTGAAATAATGTATATTAAGATTCATATAAATAAGGTATTTTAAAAATGTAAATATCTAATCATGCCGTATAAGATAAAATTAACATTCTACTCCTACGTTTTTCATAAAAATAAAAAAGTGCCTCGTATCGAATAATGACAAAAAATTAATTTCATAATGTTAAATAACAAATTCAAAAATGGGTTAAATTGAATTTATAAATTAAAAAATAATATAAATAAAATAAATTGTTTAGTAAATATAGATTTTGATGATATATATACCCTAGTAAATACTTACGAATAAACAATCTCATATAATAATGAGATGGAAAAATTATCCTTTACCTTAGGTCTGATATCCTTCGTATGTATTCAAACCTCTGGTATAATGATTTAAATAATTTAAATGACATATTACATAATAATATTCATTTTTTTGATATTATATATGATCATATTATCATCTTTTTGTTTGTAACATTTCATGGATACTCATTATTCAGATATGGATTGCTTTATGTTGTTATACATGTTATTCCAAATAAATTATTATTCCCTTTATAAGTTCATAGTTATATCATTAAAAATTATATTAAAATATTATATACCATATTAATTAATTTTATACAGTCATATTTCCATTCATTAATGTTGATCATGTTGAAATAATCGCATCGCATTGTGGAGATGGTAGGCTATACGTATGTATGAGAGACAATATCTTTCACTTATTTCTTGAATGGTATTTGATTGGATGGTATATAATATTTTAGAATTAAGAAAATGTTTTTAAAATAAAATATAGTTATTAATTAATTTATTATACTCATCTATGAAAGCGTGTCATGAAAAAAAAATTACAACACGATGTGGAGACAGTAAACCGTACGTACACAAGCGTGGTTATTTCATTTTTCATAGGATTGATAGAAGGTGGAATATGGATGTTTTCAAATTGTAATAAAATATTAGTATATAAGTGATACTATATCTATTAATTTATAATGAAAAAAATCATAAATAATAAGTAGAAAAAGAAAGTAGTTTGAAATAATCAGTAGAAGAGATTACCTCTTCTTGGACATGCTTGCTCTAAATCTCATATTAAAGAACTCGATTTGGACTTTTAAGAACACTAACAACTCTATAATGTTACTAGGGAAGATGATAAGGGAAACATGAATGGGAAGTTCAAGATTTAAGTCTCAATGTTAAGTGAATAAGTGAGGGAGGAGGTGCCCTTTTCCAATTGAGGTGTGGGGTAATCCCATTAACCAAAAAAATATTAATTTATAATAAAATAAAACCACATACAAAAAACATCCAAAATGTCTCAATTTCAAAGATGAGATGATATGGGGTTTTAATATCATCAAAAAATATTTACACATGTTTTTATGTCAATATATATATCATAATTTTAATTAACACTATGTTATTCCATTTAATTTTCATTAAGATAGCAAATATTTCAAAATTAAAAGTGTAAAATATTTACTTATTTGACATAAAATAGACCTGAATAAATAACAGAAAACATTTTAAACCTATCATAATTATTATATAGATTTAAAAAATTTAATTATTTTTAAATAATTAAATAAGACAATAATTTGATAAAAAACCAATATTATGAATTTTGACAATATTAAATTCATTGTTTTTAAAAAAATATTAAGATAACCAGTCAACTTTGATCTACATATTTTATTACATTTCTAAAAGGTATAGGGAATATATAAAATTCATTATACATATTAATTAGCCCAAAATATATTTATTTTATCATTTTTAAAAACAATAATTTGATATCTCCATTAATAAAATAATTATTATATCAATATTGGGTAATTATTTAATATATTTATTTTTTTTGAATAAAAAATAAAAATAAAATACTATGATGAAGATAAGTCAAATAGATTTTATAATAATAATTGTAGTATAATTTAACATTTGGAAAATCTAATTTTTAAAATATTTTCCTTATTTAATTATGATGGTGAAAACTTTAACATCACTTTAAATAAAATATATAAGAGTCTTAATCACTTGTATAAGGATCCAAATGGTCAATAAAAAGACCGTTGGATGATTATGGTAATGATATACTTGACCAATAATATTTTTTCATGTGTTTGGCTATTTTATTGGGTATTATTATTTTAATAAAAACTATAATATTGATTTTGAATCAATTAAAAAAAAATTGCATCATTAATGTACAAGCAACTAAGGTAATTATTTATTTCATAAAAATTAAAAATAAATTACCATGATAAAGAAAAGTTTTTATTATTAAAATGGGTATTTGTTATTGAAATTATCATTAGTATAAACTTATATTACCAATGATTTAGTTATTGAAATCTGAGTGAGGAGTATTTAGTTTGTCTTTAAATAAAATAAACTAAATGTTCTAATCTCATCCAAGTCCCTTCCAAAGGAAACCATTTTGAACCAATGATTATTTAGGTAAAAAAAAAAAAAAAATTATATTAGAAAATGTTTTCTTGTAATTTTATAATAGTTTTATTACCCATAATTACCGGATTTTCACATTTACAGTATTAATAAAAATTACCGAAGTTACTCTTCATAATGCCCAAAAATAAAATAAGACTATTTACATAATTTGGACCTACTGATGCTAAATATGGAATCTATTTTTCTGAATTAAAACATATAATTTTCAGTAATTTATTTTGAATTATTCATGTTGATGGAATGAGAGAGCATGCTTTTAAAAGTTAAAACATTACACTGGAATCATTTTGTAATATGAATTATAAATAATGTTAATGCTTATAATATACATAATATTGAATGATAAAAATATATTCTATTTATACTTTAAACCCATTCAATATTATAATTTAACATTATAAATTTTTGATGAATTTTTTTTCTCAATTAAAATCAACTGTATTTTTACAATTCCTGAAAATTTAAAAGTTATTAGAAAAATATTAAAAATTCATCCAATGTAAATTTTTATATCCCAATTACAAATAATTATTTTTTTCATATAGAAATTATTAATTATTAATTTTTTTAAAAGGGATCTCCATTAAAATATTGTAATATTTCCCTTTTAAAAATATAGGTTTTTATACATCAAATAGTGTTTATTCACAGCCTATGATAGAAATGTCTTTTGGATGAATATAATTTTTTTATTAGTATATAACACATGTATTTGATTAATTTCATTTAATAATAGTAATTCATTCAATTTATTATTATAGGAAAAAATAGGTAATTTATTTATATTTCCCTTAAATAATTAGTAGTGAATGAATTCACCATACATTTCCATTAGTTAGTTATATTTATTCCCACTAACTTAATACCTAAGTTAAAATGGTCATTTTATACCAAGGCATCTCATGGTTCATTTAAACTCACGATTTAATTCATTGTAAGCTATTGAATAATTTATATTATTTATATAAAATATTTCATAGAAACATCCTGGTGTTACAGATCTTTTATCTGATTTGAAGTTGAAGAAAAATAAACTCCACCATTATTTTCTGTTTCATTATCTTAATATGTTTTTATTCTACCCAAATATTATAAAAGGGTTCCAAATAAATCATCAAGAGTTAGATTTATTATATTCTCTAATCCATCAATGAACGTTCTCTTAGATTATCACGCATTGGTTATGATATCAATTATTATTTCAAAAAGTATATCATCTTGTAAAGCATTATCTCTTATAGAATGTAGAATATAGAATAATTACATAATACATTTTGTTACCTTTTAAATAGGTTCATCAAAAGGAAATTTAAATTCTTGACAGTCATCTTTATGCATTTCTTTTTAGTTTCAAAAACCCATGAAGTTCCAAAATGCAAAATCTCTAGTTTTTTCTAGATACTATATGCATATTCACAAGAATAAATATGACTACAAATGATAATGTTCATATAACATAATAACGTGTTTTTATCTTTATAATTAATTTGATAATCTTGTTTTTGTTGATTTTTAAAAGTATTCATGTAATTTTCATGGATCTTGTAATATCCAGTTAACATGTAGAAATTTGCAACTCTAGTATTTAAAAAAATGCCTTCATTCTATCTCTCTAATACTCATATTCCACTCCATCAAAAATAGGGGGTCTATTTTGAATGTGGTTATCTTTTGAAACGACATTTCATACCACCATCTATAAAAAATAAAACAATTCATTTCCACAAGACACATTAGTGTCAAATATATTAATAAAAAAAATGTTTATAACAAAATTAAAAACAACTTGAAATAGTTAAGAAATGAAATCATGTTTATAAATAATTTGAGCTAAGCTATATAAACCTACTCCAATACAAAATGTTTGAATAAGTATAATATAAGCTTGGTCATGATACCATTTTCTAGATCATAATGTATATGAAGATGAATAAATACAAGTGGGGGTGAATTGTAAGTTAAAAAAAATAATTTTAAATCATAATAGGAACTTATTTTAAAAAGGTTTAAAAAATAATATTCACAAATACTATTATGTATACAAATAGTAATTAGACATGGCCCTTAGTACCGATGAAAAAATTATTATAATCATGTAGATTCTGATATGTATTCTATTGGCAGTAATAAGAAAATGGTTGTACTTTAAAAACATATAGAATCATAATTAGTAATTAGTGGTAACAAATACATATATTAATTGTATTCCAAGTAGAAATGATTTAATTAGTGTAAACACCAAAATAATCATAATCACAATGAATTTAACAAATCACAATATTACGAAAGTGGTGAATCTATCTAAAAGAGTATAGAATTGTATTCAAGTAAAAGTGTATTCACAAATTAATACAGGGTAAAACAATTTTATCTTCATTAATTCTATTACGATAAACAATATAAATATAAAATATGAATATAACAGGATTTAATTTCTATTTAAATTGAATTTAAAATAAAATACATATAGGAAAAGAAGTAATGAAAATGAATACAATTATTTTAATAAAAACAATAGGGTATCCAATAACCAAGGATAAAGGTCCCTTGTTTTATACTTATAATAAATTATATCTTTCCCTTAACATAGATAGCCCTTGATATGATGATTCATCTGTCTCACTATCCCCATGAGAACTAGATATTATAGTCATAATCCCTTTCTCACTATCCTCAGAATCCCTCAATATGATGATCAACTTCTCTCTCTTACTATCCCATGCGAGCCATCGATCATAGAATCATGAAAGGTCATTAGGATTATAAACTCAAAAAGATTATAAGTTGAATAAGAAATTCCCTGTTTAAATCCTTATAGTTCTTGAAAACTGGGAATTTTGAAAATGAAAATGAGTATCACCCACTACAAACTATTTCAATGATCATGTATTTATAGTCATGATTCTATTGCTCATATTTATGCTCCAAAGGTAAAATATTCTATCATATTTTCAAGAAAACTTGGACACCTGACACTTCAACAGTCACAATATAATAGAATGTCTGACATCATTTTTATATATACCATTTTCACTACAAAATATATTCCTTATATCATAGATATTGTTTTCTGAGTACGATAAAGTCATTATGATAAATAATTTGAGTCTTGGTACAATTATAATCGAAACATTTATCAATCTGAATAATAATATTATTTCAGTATAAAAGGTAAAATAGGAGATCTTAAATTTGATTTGATAAAGAAGAGTATGATAAGGATGAGTATGATTATTATCATACATCCTCTCATTATGATAAATATATTGTATCTAGTCTCATTACGATAAAACTAGTTAAAAAATATTTTTTCTGTAACTCGTTAAATAATATCCTGTGAAAGATAAAAATGTCATGTTTTCTTATAAAAAATAATCAAATACTACAAATAGGACAATGTTAGTGATTAGTTTTTTTAAAGTGTTTGTGATTTCAAAAATAAAAGTAACAGAAAAGTTAAAAATAAATTTTGACTCAACATAAAGATGTTGAGTTAGGCAATAGCCTATTTTTTCATAGGCCTTCAATAGATAATTCCTTAATTACCATTATAATTATTTTTTTAGAGTAAAAAAACCTATAATTATTGTATAGGGAAGTCTATTAGAGATAATGGTATAGTTTGGCTGTCCTAGATGGATAAAAGTGGTGTAAATAAGATAAATTAAGGGTGCCCTTTTATAAATAAGGTGAGGGGAACTCTTGGAATTTTCTAATAGATTAAAATATAATAAAGTACATTATCTAGAAAATTGATTCCAAATTGATATAGATTAAAATATAATGTTTTATGTGGTATAAATCCAATGAAAAAAATATAATTTTTATATTTTAATGTTGTTAGTAACCATTATCTTTTATTTTGATTCCATAGTTAACCAATTTAATCCTCAATCACAATAAAAACATTTTCACTCTTAAAAAGTTATAGTTTTAATTATAAGGTAATAATAGGTCCCTAAATTTGTAAAGGATAAGATTTTAATCCATTTATCATCCTATCTACCTTCTTGTAAGAATTTTATGATTTGTAAATAATTTAACAAAATTTTATTAAGTATAAATTATCATTAATGTCATCTTTAACACCGAAACTTTATTTTGGAATTAAAGAAAAAAATATAATATTTTAATTAGAATATAATCCATTAAAATATACATAATGTTCAATATGTATTGAAAACGTTCATGGAATAGATTAATTCATCCATATTTTATTACTTTTAATATTTTTAAAATCAATTGTAATATTCTTGTGTTAATGGAATAAATAACGCATCATCATTATGTACACATTTAGGCTTATTATTAAATATTTAAAACATTAAAATAAATGACTCGGAAAAAGATAGTCAATTCATTTAAAAATGAACATTAAAAATAGAATTAATCTTATTTTTCCCCCTATATAAAAATATTAAAGATATTAAATTCAGTAATGAAAAAGTTTTTTACATTATATTCTATTTAAATTAATATAAAGGTTATAATAAATGAAATATGGAACAAAGTCTCCATATATTTATCAATTTTATAGAATGTGATGGCATCAACCCATAAAATTGGATATGGGAATGCCTTAAATATATTGAAAAGTATTATTCAATATTTTAACATTATTTTTACAATTTCACCTTTATCAAGGTGAAAAAAATTACCTCGGTCAGTAGTCATATTAACCAAAAATAAAATAGAAATATTACAAAAAATTTGAACATAATAATAAGAAATATGGAATCCAACTTTGAATATTCAATTATTATAAGTGAATGAAAATAATTTAAAAGGGAACAAAAAAACCACAATGAAAACAAAAACAATATTTATAAAAAACATATTTTTATGTACAATGATATTTTTATACCAAATTAAATAATAAAATTTATACCAATTATATTTGCTGGATTATTAATAATTTATGATATGTATTTTTTCTTCAGAAAGTATTACACTTTTTAAATTTTTGAAATACAAATATTGTTTTCAATAATTTTTTTCAACTATTAATCAAAATATAAATCCGTTATAGAAAATTATTAAAAATTAAATCTATGATTTTATAGAAATCTATAGTTAAAAAATAAATTTCATTTAATCGAATAAAATTTATAAAAGTGTCAAAAACTAATTATAGTACATTCTCACCAAACTAAATGAAAATTTTATTTGATGTAAACATGTTCTTGATGCATAATATGACTTTATTAACAAATGAATGATTATATATAATCTTTAATAAACAAATTTATATTGAGTAGGATACATATATATTTCATAATGTGGTTATTTCTATACATAACCACTAAATCATTGACTTTGTTATAATAGTCATATTTAAATAATAATATTCTTGGTTTGTTAAATGTCGATGTTGTGTATCATATATGCTATTGAACATAATGTTATTAATTTAAAATATAATGGTGTTAGATTAACTCCCATTGAATAAATTTCATCACCAATATTTGAAATTATTCTTGTTAATCAATGATTTACATTTTAAATTTCCTTTTATTAAAAACAACTTCTCAAAACAGGTTAATAAAAACTCCTCCTATAAAGAGGGAAACGAGAACTAAGAATGTCATCGGCAATAAGAAAATAATTATTTTGAAAATAGGTTAATATTTTTGGGAATTATAAATATGACCACAAAGGATAACTATAATTCACAAGGACTAATATAGATTGATATATGACATGTTCATGAGAACTTTTATGACCAAGAAACTTTAAATTTTTGATGGGTGAATAGACCATTAATTCTACATAAAAGAAGGTAAAAGTATAAAATTTTATTTTGGGAGAATTTTTTCTAATTTTGAGGGATTATTTTAATCCCCAGATAAATAACTTGAGAAAATAAACATACTTTATATCTTTTTTATTTCATAAACATGATGTAATTCTTTGGTTTCACTTTTATCAATTTCAACTTCATCTATTACTTCAAAAAATAAATATACAAGATAATTTTTTTAACGCACTATATTTATTTTTTAAAGGAGCATAAAATCTATAAAATAGTGAAATTCATTTCATTTATATCTAAATTTTAAAAAATTTAGATAGTAGAATTTATCATGTATAGATAATTATAATACATTAGTCCCTAAAACACTATGAAAAACACCCAAATTTCATCTTAATCCATTACACGAATAGTCAAACCTAAGTTTCCTACAAAATATACTTGAAAAAAATTGAATCACAAATATTTGAAATTTTTTATCTCATATCCTTGCACGATTAACTTCATAAATATCTTAAAATATGTTTAATCACTCATAAATACTAATATCAAAATGTATATACCTTGACAAAATATTTTCCAAAATATAATAATCATTTCCCAAAACTAAGTCACAACATAATTAGATATCATTCGAAAAGATAATGCAACCTTTATTTATTAAATAAAATCATAGAGTTATGGATACATTCCATAAATCCAAAATGTAATAATCTTCATCATATATCACGTTTACAAAAAATCACTAACTAATTTCATGGTCACAAATACCATATCACTTTATATATCACTTTCAACCATCTATTTATCCCAACTAAACATTATTAACTCAAAATAAAGAACATAATATGGGTTATATTTACCTTATTCATTTGTTCTTAAAAATTATCACCTTACCACTAAGTCATAGTTCATTGTTGTTGATACCGTTATACATATGATTAAAAATCCTTAAATAAAAAAAACTTCATAAAAATCATTTGATGTTTAATTATTATTATTACTATAATATAAATGGTACAACAATTTTGTGACATAATTTTTTAATTCCAATATATTCACAGTTTAATCATTCCTCTTCAATTATTATATTTGTTTGAACACTTCCTTGGTCTAGGAGTTAACACATTCAATATGAAATTGAATTAGATAATTACTACATTGTCTACACATATGAAATTGAATTCGTTAATAGTTTGTTTCTATATGAACTTAATATCCATATAAAAAACATTCCCATCAATTTCATATATTCTAAAAGTTACTTCTTCCCACATTATTTACATGAAGGAAATTAAAATTTCATTCTACTATGATCAATTTCTCCCCAAATTCGATAACATTAAAATTTTCTCTTATTTTATGCATTTAGAAAATCACCAAAGTTTATATTTTTAATCATATGATAATATAGTTAAATAGGTATTCTTACAAGGTTTCTCCTTCTAGTTCCAATTTTACTTAGTTTCTCATGAGAAAAACCATTAATTATCCAACACATTTACCATTAACATCAATCCTTCTAGATCAAACCATTTTCTAAAAAAACCATACTCTGATCAAAAGTAATAATATTAGAAAACCAAATAGTCATGAAATATAATTTATAAGATGTTTAATGAATGAAAACTTATTTTAATTCTATGACACCATAGGCTTATCCTAGTTTTCCCATGTTCATCACATGTTAAAAGCATTTATAATGGTGTATAATGTAAATTTGAATTAACCACAGAATATCCCCTAAGTGTTTCAAACCATGTGATCAATAAGGGTAGACACCCCATTCATCTTAATGATAGTTGAGATATACTCAACCAACTCTTTTTTAGTGTTACTACCCATCGATGCATATATTTCAAAACCACATCCACTTATAGTACCTTGAAAAGGATGTGCCAAAAAATATATTATTTACCTAAACATTAGGACATTATCCAATACATAGACTTACACAAAGGGGTTTTTTCTAATGTTCTGTACCCCTATTCCACAAATATTAACACAACCTTCTCTGATACAAACTATAGAAAACCATATTTTCATAATAAAAATTACATCATAGTAAATATATATTTAATAAATAAGATTACGGTTCATACTATAATAAAAAAATTTAGTGACTTTGTAAACTATATAGAAAATCAACTTATTTCACTAGTGGTCTTCAATATCTATTTCAAAGTTCTTTCTATAAAGTACACTTCATAAAAATACCTTAAAATATTTATCCATAACATGAGAAAGGAAATATAAGGATATAGTGACCTTATATGCTCATTATTGGTAAAAATGTTGATATGAATGATCAAATTAGAATAATATGATCAAAATGGTATGAGTTGATGATGTTGACATTTGAAAACCATACAATGAATATCATAGAACATAATTCATAGTACTAGAATAAATATCAGTATTTCATAAGACATAAACAATAATAGAATCAAATATCAAGATCTGTGTGACAATAAAATTATTCTAGGAATGTGGTAAAAAGACAATATTATAAATTTTTGAATAACTTTAACTAGTAATAGTTTCATCCATTAAGTAAAGGAAATAAAATTTATCCCTCAAAAAAATTTTTGGCCTTAAAAAAAGAGGTCTACTCATAATCTTCTGAAAATGAAATACTGGTCCAATCCTAATATTATGGACATTAATCAATGGTCCTTATAGAATATTTTTAATATAATATCTAGGTCTATACATAAAATTGTGAACAATTAATCTTATTTAAGGACATCATATTTATCTCATGAGTTATCCATATTTACCCAATTCATTAGAGGGATATATAATTCTGGGCCCACCCATCACATAATGAAAATCATACATATGTTTTCCAAGATCATAAAAATTTTATCATATCATAACACATGTGATGTAAATAGATTTCGTAATAATTTAATCATATCATCATAGCATAATTTGTGGAAAAGTAGCAGGTTTGATAATGGTTTAATCATAACATAATAATCCCATGGGATATGAATGGGTATCATAAAATCATCCTTAGATAATAATCCTAATAATAATCAATAAAGAGATATAATATAGATTAAATAAATCGACCATACCCCCAAAAAACATATTTTACATCAAATGATGTCATCTTTTGATAAATTTAATTTAAAATATCACTGTAACATATCTATTGAAAAATATCAAATTCATTTTGAAAAAACATATATAAAATATGAAAAAACAATTTTTTTTGGTTTTTCTAAAATAATATCTGAAAATTTCAAATAAACATTTAATTCATTGATAGGTCCTAATTTTGGGAAATTATGTTAATTTTAGGTATATTATAACAAATATTCCTTTCACATTTTTGATAAAATGATAAAACTTCCTCATTGAAAAAATGACGTTAAAATATATTTTAATTTTGTTATAAATTAAAACAAGTTTAAAAATTAATATAAACAATAATTTAATAATAGGAAAAAATTATTGAAACATTTTAAAATAACATGAACTTGAAAAAAAACGATTTTCAAATGAAGTGAGAAATAAATTCAATTTTCTTTAAAAATATTCTTTTAGTATCGTAGGCTCTTAAATAGCGTAAAATGAAATGAAAACATTTAACATCTAGAAATAAACATAGGTGTTGGAAATTAATTTTATTCTTGATATATATACAATAATATTTCATAATTGGGAGCTTATTCAAAAATAATCCTCATAAATAATGAGATTGTATAATAAATCAGTTAATACTTTGGTATCTTCTAAATCGTAAGACCAATTAATGAATAACATAAAATGAAACATTAAATATCCTTAAAATGGTTTTAATAATGATAGAAATTTTCTAATGGGAGGAATATACTTTTAATAATATAATATACATGTATAACATAACATATATCCCAAAAAAGTCATTTTTGACAATAAACCCTTACCTCAAATTTGAAAAACCACAAAATCACTCTGACCTATGGTATACTAAATTTATATTTAATAAAATTGAATTAAATAGTAATTTTAATAGCTAAAATATGTTATGTGATCCAATTATAACATTTTAAAACACATTTATTAATAATTACTTATTAAAATAATCATTTCTAGGTGTTTACTATTTCATTTTTCATGATATTTTCATTTTAGTAGTTCTTTTACTTACCCATTGATCATGGTTCTTTAATCTTTTTAATTTTAAAAATATATATGTTTATAAAAATTATATATAGATATTTGTATTCATATATAAAATCTAGAGGTAGAAAAATTAATATCATTATTCGTATAGAAGGTAGGCCATACGTATGCATGAATGTAATTTTTTACTTTTTGATATATTGAATGAATGAAAAGTAAAAAATAGTTCAAAATAATAGAATAATTGTTATATAATATATAAAATATATATTATTTAAATATATCCTTCTTATTATGAATTTAAATAGGAAATGAAAAAAAATCACATCACTTATTAGAGGTGGTAATCCACATTTACACATGAGTTTCGTTTTCAAAAGGATTTGAAGGTAAGTATGTATATATAATATTATAATTAATAAATAATAAATTGGTGATAAATATAATATATATCTACCAGATACATAATAATTACCATCCATGAATTAATGTGATGGAAAACTAATTGGTTTTCTATGAAGATGCTAACCAGTAAGTATGCAAGATTGAAACGTTGAATTACTATATGATTTAGAATATGGTAAATAACGGTGATTTAATAATAATACTATTATATAAATATATTAATGATACAAAATTTATTATTTTATGAATAATATACTATATTCAACAAGGATAGAATGAGCTAAAAATTGAAAGAGTTCAGGTAAGATGATTTTCTCTTATTTGGTAGGACTCATTTAGATTCCCTTTTAAGGACTCTCTGAATGATATTTAACATATAAAAACACTCCTAATTTGTGAAAATAATGTTTATTATAGAATTAGTTTGGTTTTAGTGGAGACATAAGGATAAATGTTTTGTATATATGATAAATGAGGTCGCCACTTTTATAAGGAGAGGAACAATATTGGAAATTATTAAAAGATTAAAATATAATAAATTCAGTTCTCTAGAAATATGATTCTAAATGGATAGATATTGTAATATAACATTGTATGTGACAAAAATAACATTTCTTAATAAAATTTGGGGAGTTTAATGAGCATTTATAAACCAAATATTTTTCCACAACCCATTAGTCAACCAATGATAATGTTAACTATGGTAATGAAGATTTCAATCCTAAAGGGTTATAATTTTACTTATAAGAAATTAATTGGATCATAAAATGAAAAATTAATGATTGTTTCAACCATTTCTCATCCTAAATTTAATATTTTAAGTTTTTTTTTACTTTTAAATAATTTAATGGAATGTTATTAAACATAAAGTATCATTAATATCATTTTTGACACTATTCATTTAATATGACAATAATGGAAAAAGAAAAAATAGAATAACAATAAAATCCTTTTACACATCCCTAATATATCATATTTATCTAAAAACATGTGACATGAAATAAGTAGTCTAAATTTTATTACATATAATATTTTAAAAACAATTTAGTTTATTTTTATATTAATCGATTAAATACATTGTTGGCATTTCTTAAGAATTTGGGGTAATTATAAAATAAAATAATATTGAAAATGAATTAAAATAATAAAAAAATTATTAATATTTAAAATTAAAATTTGAAACTGAACCTAACACATTTTTATCCTTATTGAAAATTATTATAGATATTGATGTCAAGATTTTAACATTTGTTACATTATATTTTACTCAAATAAATATTATTGTCATCACAGTAGAAATATTGAACCATGTGGACATATATTTTTGAATTGGATGAACATATCTAAAATAAACAAATAAAATTGTATAAGGGATTCTTTTAAATATATTTAAATCCATATTCCAATGTTTTAATTCATGTTTTCTCGTTTTACCATTACCGAGGTTACAACCATTTACCATTGTTACCAATCATATTGAACAAAAATAAAAGGTAAATATTGCCCAAATTTGAAACATATAATTGAAAATATAGACTAAAATTTTTATGATTCCATTAATATATTTGGAATAAATTAATTAAAGATAAAACCTTAAAGCACAATGGAAACAAATGTTTTTTTAAAAATATTTTATTATAATAATGTTTTGATACCAAATCCAATCATAGAATTGATTATATTTAAAAAAAGTATTTGTTAATAATATAATACAAATAATTTTACTTTTATATAATATATTACTTTTGATATACATGAATCAAAAATATACATTTTAAACAAAAATCAGTAATTTAAAAATTCATTGAAAATCAATATTTTTAGAAATTGTTTTAAAATTTAATCTAAGAAAATTTTTTCTTGTTGAATTTTAAAATGAATTTAAAAATTATAAAATAAATTATCCAAAATTTTAAAAATGATTTATGATATTTTTTGAAAGAAGTTGATAAAAACAATGTTTGAATAAAACATGTTTTTGATGTATAATATAACTTTATAAAAAAAATATTTCTTATTTCATAAGCATTTAAAAACCCAATTGTATTGAGTATGAACTTTATATATATATATATATATATATTATGATGTGTTTCTATTCATACCCACTAATTTAATTGATATAAAATAATAAAAACATTTAAGTAATATTGTTTCTTGGTTCATTTATGCTCTGATTTGTGTGTCATATACACTATAAAATATAATTCATACATTTTAAAATATTAGGGTGTAACATGTGTAACCACTTTTCAGATTTGGATAACCTACCATGTACCCTTTTAGATCATAAACATAAAATATTACCCAATGCATTCTATGGATATACCAGACCCACCCATCACATAATCATAATCTATTCAAATGTATTCCACAATATCATGAAAAGAAATTATCATTTATTCATATCTCAACCCATGGAAAAGAAATTAAGTTTAATTAATATTTAATCATCACATTAATGTTATCTTTAATAATTAAAACATCTTTATGGATTGAAAAAGAGTCTATTCGGAGGGGCATGTTCCTCACTACTGTGCTCCAAAATCATGAGAGAACTAATTCAAATGGGAGACCATATTTCTTTATAGAGAAAAAATATGGGGGTGTAAAACAATATAAATTGTAACATCCCTGGTAAATAAATAATATTACATTATAATGTTTATCAATATTTGTGAATAAAATGTTAATAATACTTTAAGGGAATTCTATGCTCGATGACGTACCCAATACGCAACAACAAGTTTTGTTGAAATCTTACGATGCACACTAATAATATAATAATATTATTTCAAATGGTAGTTAACACGTAGCTGTTGTATTGGTGGGAATGCATATAAATAAATAAATTATGATTATATATGTTTGTTAAATGTTTTCACATTTATCCAATAAAATATAGAGGCATAAAATAAGAAAAGAATTCAATTTTAAGCTTAAATACTATAATATTCACTAAAAGGTCAATTTATCACCTTTTGTTAGAGAACCCTCTTTAAAAGTAGTTTTGATCACTCTTATACATTTTATTGGACCAAATAAAATTCTTCCTTAGAATAGGTACATCAAAATTTACTTTGTGTAAATTTTTGGTATTTTTCCGATAAAGTTCATTTTTTTAATGAATAGTGAAAAATGTTGTATTTTAATTCAAAACCTCTTTTTAATCTAATTTATTTATATGATTATATTATCTTATGAATTGGTTTTAAAGTGAAATTAGAATATATTTTTACCCTTTAATCCAATAGTGGTCATTGGAATTAATTTCACATTGAAATTGGACTTAAACTAGTGTCAATCTTTTGATATATATTGTTTCATAAAAATACGCTATTTGTCTGACAACGGGAATTAATTATTAAACAAATTAATGTAACTTATATGTTTTTAATTTTTTAAAATAGACATAATTTTTTAATTTTTAATATCAAATATATCTTAGGGTTAAGTTTTGGTATTTTCCTGAAAAACATCAATTTTTTATGAATAGTGAAACCACTAAGTTGTACTTAAAAACTGAATTTTTTCATTTAAATGAACCTTTACCACTTATGTGATTTGATTTTCAAAAATTTTACATACATGGTTGTCATTAGGAAGTAAAAAGTGGTTCAATGGGATTAAAATAATTTTTTTTGTTGAATAGTAACTTTTATGTTTTTAATCGCGATTAGAGGTAATTAGTGTGATTTAAGGTAAAACTGATATTATAATAAAATTAAAATAACTTGAAACTTGTCCTAACCCTATTTTATGAGTCATGGCCGACCTAGAAAACCCATGGGTCGATTTTTGGGACCCCATGGAGCCACTTGGGTAAGATAATGACATTAATGCCTTTTATTTAAAGTAAAAGTAAAAATGACACAAACATGTATTGTTTTACCAAATCAATTTTTACATGGGGTTATACAAGTCATATTTTTGACTATAAATAGTCATTGGAAATATATAAGTATTTCCTAAATCATAGTAATTTTTTTTATATTTTTTTAGACATCAAATAAATTTAATTATTTATGACATCATGATGATGTAGCGATTACCTCATTATTTAACGATTTAAATAAAATGAAAAGATAATGTAAAATATAAGACCTACACATGTAAAAAACCGATTGGATGGGTGGATTTAGAACTATTATCACCTTATACTCGAAATATATAATTGTGGGACCTTTAAAATCCGAAAAACATTTTGTAATAATGTTACTTTTCAAGACCTTCCAAGAGTGGCCCTCCCCTTCTCTTATAAAAGGACCCCACCTCTACCTACTTACACACACCACTCAAGCCATTGCATCGGCCAAACCCTGCCCATTTTGTCTCTAAAAATACTTCTCTTACTCATAGAAGCCTCACTTTGGGAAGAAGTCTTCCCAAGGAATCATTTGAGCTCAAATTAAAAACAGTTACCCGATTTAATGGTAATGTCTTCACTTGTGTTCTTATGTTTTATTTTGCTTCTCCAACCCCCTAAACTCATTTTATTAGTTTATTTTTTAACAACTCAAGTATATTCAATATAATAGTATATTTTTATAAGAATTATTCAAGATACACTTACACACACCTCCGTCTAATGGTTAAAGAACATACTGTTTCTGTGGATGGTGAATTTCTGCCTCACGAAACGATGATTGTTAAATATTCTTTTAACACCTTCCAAGGTGTCCATTAAGATGTCAATATATTTATATACGATATATAATTTGTTTATGTTTTCCTTAATCTTCTGTATTTTTTCATTTATGGCATACCATTATGGTTTCCATTATGGGTAAACACGATATCATCATTTTAGGAAGTGCGGACTACCGCCCCCTAAAAATGATTTGATTCGTTAATGCCATACGTGGGATGTATAAAGTATAAAGTTAATGATATTATATATGATAATATACTGGATTTATAATATAACTTTATATAATTATGATTTCACTCTATTAAATATGAAATAGGAATGAAAGTAGCGTTCATGCGTACGTACGGCTTACTATCTCCATGAACGGTGCATTTCATTTCTAACCTCTAAAAGTTATATAATATTATAAATACATGTATATAATGGATATATTTTATATATATGATATCTAAATCATGAATATCATTCTTGAGATAATGGATACTTGACTACATGAACAACTAGTAAATATAAGAAGTTCAATTTTGACTCAAGTACCAAGTATCGACAAAACGACCGTTATTAACTTAAATGATTACATAATGTTCATAACAAGGTAATAAGTGATATAAAAGTAATAATGAACTTGAAAAAGTTTCTTAAGCAATTAGAAATTAACTCGAGCTTATTATTCAAGAGATTAAATAACGATCGAGTCAAGTCGGACAAGAGGTAAGGGATCTGACCTCTCGCTTTCTTTTCAAGTACCCTCTTTTATGTCATTTCATTTATGCTCTATGTTCTTATGTTGGAGGATTTTCGTTAATATTAACAATACTATAATTTGTATTTTTATATGATGACTCTCTTACTCTCATCAATTCTTTTTTTAGAATTTTTAAGTGGCGCCGTTAGGTTGTCGAATTTTCTTAATGGATCATATCTCTCTATTTCTTTTTAAGTACTCTCTTTTATGTCGTTTCTTTTAAGATCCTATTTATTAGTTGGTGGATGTTATTTTATATTCCTAATACTGTACATTATATGTTAATATGATGAGAGACCCTATTTTATTTCATCCATCCATTTTTTTTGGAAGTTTTAAGTGGTGTCGTTAGGCTGCCGAGTTTTCGTAAGGGGTTTTTCATCTCACTTTTATTCCCGTGAGATTTATGCTACATTTTCCACCATTTTCTTTTGAGTGGTATATTTACTGCCCATTATTATACTATTTTTGTAATATAATTTTGTTTATGATTATTTAAATCAATGTTGTATATTCTTTCTTTCAGGGGGTGTACGTTTCGAAAGTTACCAAAATCGGTAAGGGAACCTTTCACCCTCCTCTTTTTAAAAGACTTATTTAGTTATGTCTTTTAATTTACATATTTTTATATTGGGATATGTTATTATATATCCTTATTGATGTAAATTTTATGTACAAGTGATGATATACCATTTTCTCTATCATCAACTAATTTTATGAATATTAAAGTGACGCTGTTAGGTTGTCGAATTTTACGAAGGGAATTTCTTAAACCAATTTCGATTTCTTTGGGTTCAACATGTAGTAATTGAATATGTCATCCTTTGAATATGTGTGAATGACATTTTATAGTTTCAGACTTAATATCCACTTATATTGGGTGTATTTATATTTTTCACACATAATTATTAGATTGATTTATCCTTAATTTAAGGATACCTTCGTCATAGGGGATTTCATCTCATTTTACATTTCTATTGAGACTTCATTGTTGTTATGCACCAATTCACTATTATATGGTGTATATACTATCCTTTGGAATATTATATCATGAATTCCTTTATTCTCATGATATTTTAATGTTATGATTAAATGTTATTCCTCAATTACTGTATTCAAGTGTCTCTCATTTTGTTAAAAACCCTTTAACTAAAATATCGTTTTAAATATTTTAATGATTTATTCTTATAAATATTTCTCACTAATATCCATGTTTTCAAAATGGGTTTAAGGATTTATTTATATGGATATTAATGGTTTAAAATGTTAAAATCTTCAAAGTGGTATTGGACACTTTGATTCAAAAAGATCATTATTAAATGGTTTTGAAAATGGTTTTTAGAATGGATTCATTATTTCAATATCTTAAAATGTTATATTGTTGTTGCAATGTGGTAATGTTATCTTTCCTTTATGCTTAAGTTATGTGCTATGGTTATGTTATGGTTCTTGGTTATTGTTTATGAAGATGGGTGGTTCCGTGATAAACTAAGGGCGGGTGAGCCCGATATAGCTCTCAAGTGAATTTGGTAACGCTAAGGGGTTAAACGTTATGGTTTCTCCGAAGAGATTTACGGAATATACTTTGATGGGTATTCCAAATGTAACTATGAGGATTACTCCCTACGTAAGAATGTTATGAAAGCCTCATGTTACCTTTATGTCTTATGATTTCTATGAGTTATTCATAAATCTTATGATTTAATGAGGTATGTTAACATGCTTATGTTTTATGAGTAAAGTATGATTTCATTTATTCTCATGTATACATGTACTCATGTTTCCTTTCCGAATTTTTATATCCCTTACAGAGCTTTTTATGCTCATCCCATGTTCTTGAAATGTTTTTCACATGTCAAGGGAAATGTACATGGTATGATGATAGTGTCAAGGAGGTGTCAAGAAAGAATCCATGTTTTAATTTAAATATGTTTCCGTTGATGGAAAAAAATGAATACTAACTTTTATGTAACCACTTTGTTTAAATGTGGAATGTAATGCATGATTAATGATCTAATTATATAAAACTCTGAACCTGAAAAGATCCTCAATGTGTATTTTTGAAACAACTCAAGATTATGTATGGTTTAAGGACGGGGCCTTATATTTGGTATCAGAGGTAGGTTTAGATAACATTAGAGGTTAGAGTGTTGTTTAAGCATAAGTGACAAGTTGTGTTGAACCACAATGGTTATTATATTAGATAGATTCATTGTTATTTTTGAAGGATGGAATGAGTTTGAGATAACATGGATAAGTATATATTAGTGTTTATCTTCCTCTTTAGTACATGATGATTTTGTTGATATACTCACAATGACCTTTTTGGTTTTAGTAAATGGATAGATCTAGTAGGCACCAAAGTGACAATGGGTTTGAAGGAAACTGTGGTGGTTCTCTGATTAAGAGACTGGATGAAATGGGGGATTCAATGAGAAATCTCATGGTTATTCTAAACCAACTATCATGAGTCATAA
The DNA here is from genome assembly GCA_963277665.1 of Viscum album. NCBI lineage: Eukaryota > Viridiplantae > Streptophyta > Magnoliopsida > Santalales > Viscaceae > Viscum > Viscum album. The sequence goes on along the minus strand of OY728133.1, from coordinate 2,115,540,729 downwards.
TCAACCACTTTAACCTTGATGAGGTCTCTAATGCCTCTTGTACGAGAGAACCAACTCGTGTGGATGTTCATGTGATAATTATAAAGGTAACCATTAGGGTTTATATGATCCTTACTTTTGAGGTAATTATGGGTTACTATATGTTATGATGGATGATGAAATGCATGAGGTAAAATTGAGGTTAAATTATGTTATGGTTATTTTTGAAGATTTTATCTCTTATTGGGGAATGTTTTAATAATTATATAGTTTTGGAAAAAGGACAACACGTAGACCAGGTGACAACCCGTCACGTCGGAAAAAGCTGTGGGAATCGAACCCACAACCAAAGTACGACTGGTATTTATCGCCTACCACTGGACTACGTGAAGTCCCTAGTTAGTTTGACTAATTATTTTTTTAGTTAGATGATTTTATGAATCAATAGTAATTTTATTTTGGGTTATCTATGGAAATTATTAACCTATCATGGAGGATATGTGATTAGATTAATTACTTTTCAATGTGAGACTTTAAGAGAAACTGATGTTATTTGGAGATAAATGTTAATTTGTACCTTGGGAGACTATGTGATTAAATCCTTCAAATATTTTGGTTTCAATATTATTTGTGTTTACCTTGAAGAATTTTATGGAAAATATTTTTATTGAATGGTCTTTGTTGAACTTTGGTTTTTGTTTGACAAATTTTGGAGATTAGGAGTAGTTTTTCTTTTTTTTAAATATCCTTTTTTGGTATTATCTGATCTCGTAATAAACTTTTTGGTTTGGTTTTGGTTGAGATCTAAAGACATGAGAAATATATAGTTCTCTTTTGTGGAATAGGTGATTCTAAAGAAGTTGATTATAGTACTCTTAATGCGAACAATTCTTCCTAAATACTCGTCTTTTGGAGAAAATATGAGTTTGATTAAAGAATCTAGTAAGTGTTTAAAGTCTACGTGACAAGTAAGTATGTTTCATTATGATTTAGTTAAGCTCAAAAATAAATTCCTAAATGAAGAGTAACTTAAAACAAAAATGTTTTTTTGTTAGGTTTTCCTACTGGGGAATCAAATACTGTTTTACCCATCAAAGATTTGTGATTTTCTTGTGGTTAACTTTCTCTTAGACATGTTTACTATCACTCTCCATCAGAACATGACCTTTTTTTTCTCCTCCATATCCATATTTTCATACTTGGAATCCTAGTATGGGTTAACTCGGGTGACCATTATACTTCTCCCCCTTTCTTTTAAAGTGATAGTTTTACTGACTCTTGTTCCTATGTGGGACTTTCAATAAAGTTTCCAAGCCCAATTTTGAAATTACGAGGATGCAATTACAAAAAGGGGGGAATGATGTAACATCCCAGGTAAATAAATAATATTAAATTATAATTTTTATCAATATTTTTGTATAAAATGTTAATATTACTTTAAAGGTAATTCTATGCTCGATGGCGTACCCAATACTCCACAACATGTTTTGTTGAAATCTTACGATGAACACTAATAATATAATAATATTATTTCAAATGGTAGTTAACACGTAGCTTTTTTATTGGCGGGAATGTATAGAAATAAATAAATTATGATTATATATGTTTGTTAAATGTTTTCACATTTATACAATAAAATATAGAGGCTTAAAATAAGAAAAGAATTCAATTTTAAGCTTAAATACTCTAATATTCACTAAAAGGTCAATTTATCGCCTTTTGATGGAGAACCCTCTTTAATATTAGTTTTGATCACTCTTATACCTTTTATTGGACAAAATAAAATTCTTCCTTTGAAACGGGACATCAAAATTTACTTTGTGTAAATTTTTGGTATTTTTCTGGTGAAGTTCATTTTTTAATGAATAGTGAAAAAAGATGAATTTTAATTCAAAACATCCTTTTAATATAATTATTTATATGATTATATTATAATTTGAATTGGTTTTAATGTTAAATTAGATTATATTTTTACCCTTTAATCCAATAGTGTTCATTGGAATTAATTTCACTTTGAAATTAGACTTAAACTAGTGTCAATCTTTTGATATATATTCTTTCATAAAAACACACTATTTGTTCTGACATCGGGAATTAATTATTAAATTAATTAATGTAACTTATATGTTTTGAATTTTTTAAAATAGACATAATTTTTGAACTTGGAATATCAAATATAGCTTAGGGTGAATTTTTGGTATTTTCCTGAAAAACTTCAATTTTTGATGAATATTGAAACCATTAAGTGGTACTTAAAAACTAATTTTTTTTTCATTTAAATGAAACTTTACCAATTATCTGATTTTATTTTCAAAAATAAGACATACATGGTTGTCATTAGAAAGTAAAATGTTGTTCAATGGGATTAAAATAATTTTCTGGTGAATAGTAACTTTTATGTTTTTAATCGTGATTAGAGGTAATTAGTGTGATTTAAGGTAAAAATGATATTATAATATAATGAAAATAACATGAAACTTGTCCTAAACCTATTGGATGAGTCATGGAAGACCAATAAAACCCATGGGTCAATTTTTGGGACCCCATGGAGCCACATGGGTAAGATAATGACATTAATGCCTTTTATTTAAAGTAAAAGTAAAAATGACACAAACCTGTATTTTTTTTTCCAAAACAATTTTTACATGGGGTTATACAAGTGATATTTTTTACTATAAATAGTAATTGGAAATATAAAATTATTTTATACATCATTGTAATTTTTTTATATTTTTTTAGACATTAAATAAATTAAATTATTTATGACATCATGATGATGCAACGATTACCTCATTATTTAACGATTTAAATAAAATGAAATGATAATGTAAAATCTAAGACATGCACATGTCAAAAACCTATTGTATGGGTGGATTTAGAACTATTATCACCTTATACTCTAAATATATAATTGTTGGATATTTAAAATCAGAAATGCACTTTATAATAATTTTACTTTTCAAGACCTTCCAAGAGTGCCCCTCCTCTCCCCTTATAAAAGGCCCCCACCTCTACCTCCTTACACACACCATTAAAGCCTTTTTCTCGGACAAAAACTACCCATTTTGTCTCTTCACATACCTCTATTACTCATAGAAGCCTCACTTTGGGCAGATAACTTCCCAAGGAAGCCTTTGATCTCAAATCAAAAAGAGTTACCCGATTTTAAGGTAATGTCTTCACTTGTGTTCTTATGTTTTATTTTTCTTCTCCAACCCCTAAACTCTTTTTATTAGTTTCTTTTATAACAAATCCAGTATCTTCAATATACTAGGATGTTTTTATAAGAATTATTCGATATACACTTACACACACCTCCGTATAATGGTTAAAGAACATACTGTTTCTGTGGATGGTGAATTTCTGGCTCACGAAACGATGATTGTTCAATATTCTTTTAAAACCATAAAATGTGTCCATTAAGATGTCACTATATTTATATATGATATATAATATGTTTATGTTTTCCTTAAGCTTCTGTATTTTTTCATTTATGGCATACCTTTATGGTTTCCATTATGGGTAAACGAGATATCTTCATTTTAGGAAGTGCGGACTACCGCCCCCTCAAAGTGATTTGATTAGTTAATTCCATATGTGGGATGTATAAAGGATAATGTTAATGATATTATATATGAAAATATACTGGATTTATAATATACCTTTATATAATTATTATTTCACTCCATTAAATATGAAATAAAAATGAATGTAGCGTTCATGCGTACATATAGTTTACCGTCTCCATGAACGCTGCATTTCATTTCTTACCTGTAAAAGTTATATACTATTATAAATACATGTATATAATGGATATATTTGATATATATGATATCTACATCATGAATATCATTATTGAGATAATGGATATTTGACTACATGAACAACTAGTAAATATAAGAAGTTCACTTTTGACGCAAGTACCAAGTATCGAAAAAACGACCGTTATTAACTTAAATGATTACATAATGTTCATAACATGGTAATAAGTGATATAAAAGGAATAATGAACTTGAAAAAGTTTCTTAATCAGGTAGAAATTAACTCGAGCTTATTATTTAGGATATTAAAGAACGATTGAGTCATGTTGGACAAGAGGTAAGGGATCCGACCTCTCATTTTCTTTTCAAGTACCCTCTTTTATGTCATTTCATTTATGCTCCATATTCATATGTTGGAGGATTTTATTTTATATTAACCATACTGTAATTTTTATTTTTATATGATGATTCTCTTACTCTCATAAATTCTTTTTTTAGAATTTTTAAGTGGCGCCGTTAGGCTGTCGGATTTTCGTAAGGGATCATATCTTTCTCTTTCTTTTTAAGTACTCTCTTTTATGTCGTTTCTTTTAAGATCCTATTTATTAGTTGGGGGATGTTATTTTATATTCCTATTACTGTAATTTCTATGTTAATATGATGAGAGACCCTATTTTCTTTCATCAATCCAATTTTTTGGATGTTTTAAGTGGTGTCGTTAGGCTGCCGAGTTTTCGTAAGGAGTTTTTCATCTCACTTTTATTCTTGTGAGATTTATGCTACATTTTACACCATTTCCTTTGAGTGGTATATGTACTTCCCATTATTATACTCTTTGTGTAACATAATTTCGCTTATGAGTATTTACATCAATGTTGTATAGTCCTTCTTTCATGGGGTGTACGTTTCAAAAGTTACCCAAATTGGTAAGGGAACCTTTCACCCTTCTCTTTTTAAAAGACTTATTTAGTTATGTCTTTTAATTTACATCTTTTTATGTTGGGATATGTTGTTATATATCCTTATTGATGTAAATTTTATGTCCAAGTGATGAGATTACATTTTCTCTCTCATCAACTAATTTTATGAATTTTAAAGTGACGCTGTTAGGCTGTCGAATTTTACGAAGGGATCTTCTTAACCCAATTTCGATTTCTTTGGGTTCAACATGTAGTTATTGAATATGTCATACTTTGAATATGTGTGAATGAAATTTTATTGTTTTACACTTAATATCCACTTATATTGGGTGTATTTATATTTTTCACACATAATTATGAGATTGATTTATCCTTAATTTAAGGATACCTTCGTTATTGGGGATTTCATCTCATTTTATATTTCTATTGAGTCTTCATTGTTTTTATGCACCAATTCACTATTATATGGTGTATATACTATCCTTTGGAATATTATATCATGAATTTCTTTATTCTCATGATATTATAAAGTTCTGATTAAATTTTATTCCTCAATTACCGTATTCAAGTGTCTCTCATTTTTTTAAAAACCCTTTAACTAAAATATCGTTTTAAATGTTTTAATGATTTATTATTATAAATATTTCTCACTAATATCCATGTTTCCAAAAATGGTTTTAAGGATTTATTTATATGGATATTAATGGTTTAAAATGTTAAAATCTCCAAAGTGGTATGGGACACTTTAATTCAAAAATCTCTTTATTAAATGTTTTAAATGCTTTTGAAAATGGTTTTTAGAATGGATTAATTATTTCAATATCTTAAAATGTTATATTGTTTTTGAAATGTGGGAATGTTATGTTTCCTTTATGCTTAAGTTATGTGCTATGATTATGTTATGGTTCTTGGGCATTGTTTATGAAGAAGGGTGGTTCCGTGATAAACTAAGGGCGGGTGAGCCCGATATAGCTCTCCAATGCATTGGGTAACGCGAAGGGGTTAAACGTTATGGTTTCTCCGAAGAGATTTAGGGAATATACTGTGATGGGTATTTCAAATGTAACAATGAGGGTTACTCCCTACCTAAGAATGTTATGAAATCCTCAAGTTACCATTATGTCTTATGATTTCTATGAGTTATTAATAAATCTTATGATTTCATGAGGTTTGTTAACGTGCTTATTTTTTATGAGTATAGTATGATTTCATTGATTCTTATGTATACATGTACTCATGTTTCCTTTCTAAATTTTTATATCCCTTACTGAGATTTTTATTCCCATCCCAATTTCTTGAAATGTTTTTCAAAGGTCAAGGGAAAGGTACATGATATGATGATAGTGTCATGGAGGTGTCTAGAAAGAATCCATGTTTTAGTTTAAATATGTTTCTGTTGATGGAAAAAAATTAATATTACCTTTTATGTAACCACTTTGTTTAAATGTGGAATGTAATGCATGATTTATGATCTAATTCTCTAAAACTCTAAACGTGAAAAGATCCTCAATGTGTATTTTTGAAATAACTCAATATTAAGTAAGGTTTAAGGTCGGGGCCTTATATAGATACAGTAATCTCACTTTGAATTAGTATGGGGGAGTACCACCTCTAACTATTTAATGATGATGTAGGACTCATTCCCTAGTGTGACATGGGTGTTTCCAACCCCTATTTCTCTTTGATAACCCCTCCTGATCACTTCCATTTCCAAAAAAAAACATAAATAAGTTTCAAATTCAATCACCTTGGTCCATACCTATGATTCCAAAATGATGATCACCATCATGTTCTATGTGTAAAATGACTTGGGAAAGGACACTCAAGGGTCCAAATCTGAGTCTAGAAGAAGGAAATACAAAAGGTGGATGTTTCTAATAGTGGTGTAAAATGTTTACATAGGGGCACATAGTGTGTGACCTCACCTAAAAACCCATATATATCCTCACATGTATATGAAATTAATATACATGTGGGGCTACATGAAATGTCTTAGATACCAGAGGCTTACCCGTGTCCTTTTGACCAGTTTCTATGTGCTTTGGCCCATGCTCGTGTACACTAGTATTTCCTATGTATAGTGGACATATCTAGGTTCCCTGGTTGTGTATGAGTATATGGTAATTCCCATGTTCCTTTCTATCTCCCGACCTGTGACTCATACGGTCCATGGTGAGCCTCGAACACTGGGTTACATGATGTATGTGTACCATACACATTATGCAATACTTATCTCCACATGAAACTATATCTGCTATATCTAGGGGAAAACATGGTGTATTTTCATGGAATACACATAGTGTATATCTATTTTTTCCAAAAAATCATGTTTCCTTTATGCGTATCACCCGTACTTCTAGTACCACTATTCCCACATCTATTCACACTGGGGAACTTTGATCTAGAGATGACCCTACATGATTCTTCATAGGCGGCTTGATTCTATCCATCCAAACCCTTGGAAATTCATTTCATCACATTCTTCCTATCTCATGGATTAAGAACCCAATAATATCCTCTAATTCATGTTTTCAACAACTGAATCCCACATCACATCATCATCCATCCAAAAAACTAAAGCCCAAAGATTATGTATGCATCCTCATTCAATATGAGGGTTTTATCTCACTCGAATCCAACTCAGTAATTTTGAACCTTTACCTCAAGGACCAATGATGAATAACTTGATAAAAAGTGAGGGAAAATAATAATAAAGGAGTGAATTATATCATTGGTTGGTGCAATATCATCCCACAATTTTATAACAAGTATACTGGGTTGAAATCAGTGATTCATCAAATACTATAAATTAAAGTGATTGAGAAAAGAAAGGTTTTTCATAGATAAATCAATATAGATAATGAAATCCATGATCATTAATTAATTAAAAAGGGGAAATGTAAAATATCAAGACCTAATTATATTTTAGAACGATTTTTTTGTGAAGAAGTCATCTATAAGTAATGAATATGATGATCCTGATGAATTTTTTGTTTATCTCATGATTCACCATGATATTTTCATCATCGATCCTTGATACAGATCTTCCAATAATGAAAACTTCCAATTACTCTATATAATCTTAAAAATTTATTCAAAGAAACAATGAGATTTGCTATAACTGAATACAAAGAGATAAGATGGCTAGGTCTTGGAATTTATTTTAAAATAGATATATTATTTATTTATTTTCCTTAACACACCACCGAAAAACATATTTCACAAAAAACATAACACCAACTAACCTTATATCACATTAGTATAAACCCCACATTCTAGAATCAAACATTGTCTATGACTTCCCATATGAGTTCCTAAACAATGAGAAAACCAATTATACCAAAATGATGAATGAAAATAATTTAATATAATTTAATATTTTCAGTAAATTAATCTCGGGGCCCTACTACACCCAAAAACTACCCCAACATTAAGGATAAATGTCGGTCAATACTTAAAAATATTCAAATAACTAATTAAAAAGAATCAAAGTCATTATATTTTACTAATTAAATGATTTTCAACTTGAAAATTGGAAGACATACAAATGGTGGGTGTAATGAGTCAACATTTGAATCTCACTATCTAAGGAGTTCTCCAACATGATCCCATACTACTAAAGAACCTGAACCAATAGAATAATCTATCCATGTAATATCCTCTCATAATGGTCAATAATTGATAACCGTACTCTATAACAGTGGATCCATCATTAATGTATAGATCACCGCAGTTAATAAAATGCATAGAATTACACAAATATCTCCTCAGTTTTGATACATGGATGATTTATTGCACTCAGTCCAATTATGAGGGAAAGGCTAAGTGATAAGACACCACAGAAACCCTCAGTAAGATCTCAAACTACCTGATGAGCATTGGGGATAACATTATTCATAGATTAAATATCTAAAATCCTCATTATATATAGATTCATTGGAAAACATAATCTTCCTGATTGAAAATGAATGTCATATGATGTTTATCAACATGAATTTTTATAAGCTCTTTTATATCATCACACGCTCTTAGATCACCTAATCCTTATCGATCATCATATGCACCATCTCAGGAACAAAAAAAGATGCCTTTCTAATCTCAGTGAATTATAAGTGTGTCCAACAGCTTCAGATAAAGGGGTTTTGAAAGGTTACATTCACATAAAATAATGATTTCTACTATTAAAAGTGAACTCTACTAATGGTATATGATAATCCTAGTTATGGATGAAGTCCAACACATAGAATATAAGCATTTAGTCTAACACTAGGAATGTTTTCTCTGTCTTCGCATACATCACTCATCCATAACTAGGACCCAAAAGAATCATCCATATATATACACAACCATGACATGAACCAAGAATCATGGTCAAAGACGATTTTAATGGGTACCCCATAAAGTTGGAAGATATCAAACACATATAACTTACATGGAAATTAAACAAAAATATTCTCTTGGATGGAAAGAATTTTTGTTGACATAGTGAGTTGGTTTACAATAACCATGATAGAATCATGGCCACTCACTATCCATGTAATCCCCATCACAAAATCTATCAAAATTTCATCCCAAATCCCTTTCAAGAACTGAAGTGACTGAGTCAAACCTATAAGATGTTTAACCTTAACATGGTGAAATGTGAGACATTGAGAAACAAATTTATTAGGGCTTCATATCATGCATGCCCACAAAAAATACAAATAAAATCCCTTATATATATTTTAAACTCCCATGTGTACCCCCAAGGGTGTAGTGTTTAACTCTCTAAACACTCTTTCAGGAAACATAAATAGAATCACTGTCCATACATAAAAAATTATTATGAATAACACTTGTTCATAAAATCCATCCTGTGTATCTTTTATAAATATCTAGTCACATAGAACCACACATATAATATAACCCAATAGATACTATCTCAAATATTGATGGATTGGTTAATTATCCACCCTAGATAGAGGATATGACAAACCCCTATCTTCTTCAAGGATCTTCTATAATGGAGCCAACTACTCGGATGCCTCCTCCACCATGTCAGAATGGGGTCTCCTACCAAGGGAATATATCACCATGTTTCCATTCTCTATAATATATACTATCTCATTGTGATATTATTTTATAATCTACATTCAATTCCATTATCTCATGTTGAGGTATCTTTATGTGAAGATTAACCTGGATCAGGTGGTTTGAGTAAAATAAATGCTCACCTAGAAGAAAATACCTCCACATCATTAGAGTTAAGACCACTCCACCATCACTTTTTCAAGGGATCCATAATTATTCTCATGAGGACCCAATCAAGGTAAAAAAAAATATTATTTCCATTTCATGAATGAAAAAGGGGGTTCATCCTAGAAAAATATAACACGAACCTTCTGTAGTACCATGATAATCGAAGGAAAACTTTCACCTTCATCACACACTTTGGTGTCTCCTAAGAAAGTACCATAACATCTTCAATAGATCAATAGCCAAACCATGATCATAGATTTCATTCCCCAAAAATTGAACTAATTGGATAAAATATTGAAACATTTAAATCTTATAATAAAGACAGTGCTCCCATAGTAATTCTAGGACCATCATCAAACACTCTGTATTCTCCCCATTATATGAAAATTAAATGAGTATTCTGTAGATGAAGAAAACTATGAATGAGTCTAAGTATAGGTGGACGATCTAGTTTATAAGATCCTTGAAAATATTAGGGGAATTCTTCACATTGGAAAGAACCACGAAGAACATAAAGTGTTAGTATCAACATAGGAATTCCATCTTCAAAATATCAACTTCACACACACTCAACTAATGGTATATAGGCATAAGACTGATCATCGAGAACCAACAAGAACCTCTAAAATGGTCATAGAGGCCATGAATAAATGGAAAGGGGTACTTGTTCTTTATTGTTAACTAATTTAGGTGATGATAGTAAAACAATCCTTAAATTATAATCATCCGTTTTCAAGGAAAGAAATGGATCTATATAAGGGGATATACTAGGTCTAATAAAACCTTTCACTCTATAGTCATCTAATTGCACCCTAATCTACCAAAGATCCATAGGGTCCATTAAATATGCAACACAATATTTTAGTGTGTTTTTAGGGTAAAAGTCGGTACATATGTCCATGTATTGACATGGAGGTAGACTATACACATGTTTGAGAAATGCATCCATTCAATCATCTACTACTGCTATAATCCTTATGTCAGAGGATACTATTGGCCAACTGATGGGTGATGGGTTACAACATCCTATGAATTAACCCTACCTTTTCATCAATGAGATCTCTTTAACCCACTATGGATAACACCATTTAATTTTTTGAAAGGAATATAACTGTCATGAAAAGATAGTCCATAAAGTAATTATTAGTTAAAAACTAGTCCATACACAAGATTATGTCATATGGTTTTATCATTATGACCTTGAGTTCCACAAGAAACTCCATCCACCGAATGCTAGATCACACAACTTGATGACGTGAAATATAGATGAATCATTGATAGTATAAACCACTATAAATATATAGTTGGATAAAGTATCTATCTGAAAATATATCTATTACACAGGAAATATAATAGATTTAATCTCAAATTTTTCTATAAGTACTAGATAAAGTGGAGAAAAGAAATATATCATACCTAGAATACTCTCATGGGAATCCTAGTCATACACATATATTGCCTAAAGCTTCCTGAGATGACGACTACCCTCTATTCGAGCTTGGTATGGGAGACCTAATGGTAGTGTTGAATGTAACTTGAAGCATCTCCCTCTACTATCATTTACTCTTTATAGGGCTCCACCTACACCTTTATCAGTAATACCCCCATGTGGTCCTCCCTAACCATTCTTGAGATACCCCTGATCATGATTCCTCTTCCACCATGTTTGTGGATCCATTGTATGTATGCCCTCCTCATCATGTCAGTTCGAGAATAAATAAGACATGGGACCTCACCCATAAAAATTAATATCATTTCCCATCTCATGGTTACCGGATTCTAGGTTTGAAGCCTGTAATATAGATCCACATGTATGGGTCTGGGAATGGGTATACATCCTATGCTGAGACCCTAATTTCTATCCCATCCCTAATGTTATAGATGAATCATCCATATATTATCCACTCATAGATCCATCTACCTGATGTTCCTCTTCTATGAATCTATTTATCACCATATCATACTCTTTAACTCTAACATAGTTTTAAATTCATAATAATAAAAGACTAGAATGTATTTCTCTTAAATGGAAATTATCAATCTTTTTTTCCCATAAGAATCCATCTCACACCATATCAAGGTAGTAATGAGTGAGGTTCATGAACCTCACGACATAATAAAAGATAGTCATATCACCCATATATAATTTGAGATGATTTTGAATCTCATAGTGTGAAGGCGTAATGGGGAATACTCATCATTAAAACAACTCTTGGAAGTAAGTCCATGAGATAATAATATCACTGTGAGTATTAGTGATCAGACTTTTCCAGCACCCTAATGCTCCAAGAAGAAACCAGGATGCAAGTGCAACTATAACACCATGATATTTTGTGATTTTTGTCAAATTAATTTATCCTGTTCAATATTTTTCATTCCACACAATACTGAATATTACTTATATTATATGAAGAAAAATATGTTTGGATTGTGTTATACACAAAACTAAGATAATATTATGTCACATAAAAAATCGAATTAGATTGAAGTACACACAACAATATTTTTGTCTACAGTTATACAAAATGTCGAGTTCCTTTGATATCGTGCATTATAAGCAAGACCAAGTTTTATTGAACTATAGTATATTATTAAATCATTTTTATTTATTGTATAATAATATATAACACAACTATTAAATTAGTTCATGGAATATAATAATCTATATTATAAAAAAATAAGGTTTATAATATGAATTCATTTTTTACCAACTAAAAAGTAATGGAAATATTCACCAATTGATTATAATGGAATTAATATTTATTTGATTCTCCCAAAATTGTTTTTTCTTAGTGAATTAAAATAATTTTTTATTAGTGAAGGATATTAATGAAAAATAAATTTTATATATTTAATAAAATATATTTGATATCCATCCAATAGATTTTATAAGCATAAGGAAAAGACAAAACCAATTTTATGCATAAACCCCAACATTTTTAAAAGGGTAATTTTACTTATTTTTAATAGAGAATCCATTTTAAATTCAATCATTGGCACTTTTTGACTTTTTATATGATAAAATAAAATTATAATTTTAAATATAAGTATCATAATTTTCATTAGTTTATTTTTTTATATGTTTCTATCCATATTCATTTTTGATGAATAATGAAAAATAGAACCTTTTATTTGAAGACAACTAATTCATCTAATTTATTTATATAAATAAACTATATTTTAAATTAGTTTTAAATTATAATTTGTTAAATGAAACACTAATGAAACTAATTTATGTCATTGTAATCAATTTTACAATGAAAATAGATATCAAAACATTTCAATCTTTTTAGATTTTCTCTTTAAATCTCCTCCTTTGCATTATTTCTATGGGATTAATTTTAAATATAAAACTTTCAATATGGTGAAATAAATTTTTTAAAATTAATACAATATTTGTATTCAATAGGTCCAAATTACGCTTTATGGTCAATCTAATTTTTAGTATAAAAATTATATGATGGTAAAAAAAATATTTACCACGGTATAGGAAAAAAATGAAACATGATAAAGTTAAAAGGTTAAAGGCTTAAAATACCTAAAAAATAAAAAATTTAAAGGATGGTTGAGGTTTTCATCCTAATTAACGAGACAAAAAAATAATAATTCCCAAAAAAGGTCTTCGAATTTAATTCCTCCTCAAAATGGCTGGCGTAAAAAAACATATTCACTATTTAATCACATAAAACAACATCCCAAGAAGTATAAATACCACCCCTCACCACCCCATTTAGACCCAAAATCCTTGTAACTCCTAAAAAATTTAAAACAATACCTCTTAATAAGTATACCCACATCCAAGTCATTATAAAATCACCAAAATACAAAATCAAGGGATCTCAAGGGTCTCTCAAATAGGTTATATTTAAGTGGCAATTTTCCCAAAGTACCTCTCTAAATTTCCTGTACTTTTCCACTTTCTCACCACATAATACATATATTAATACATGATAACTTAATAATCATGTATATACAGATGTTGTTTTGTTTATAATAGAATATTTCAAATCCATTCCACTTTTACATCCATTTATTCAATGAAACGATATTATTGTCCAAATTATGCCAGTTAATCACCTCTATGAATAATGTTTTTTTTCTTTTTTCCTTAATGCCTTTATGGATTGTCTTAAAACAATTTTTATAGTCAAATAATATTTTAATACTTATATTATAGCATAATTAATATTCTTTAAATTTTATATTAAACATACATCTATGATTTCCATATTATGGATAAATGATAACGTCATTGCTAGACTGGTGGACTACACCCACCTCAAAGCGATGTGATTTTTTCACACTTCACAAGGAATATATTAAAGACTTTATTATTAATACTTTATTATATTAATGAAATTATAATTCTACATTAATAATATTATAAATATAAATACATATTTAAATACATGTAATTTACAATCAATTTTTAAATACGAAAAAATAGCATTCATGATTATGCACGGTCTACTATCTCCATGAACAATGTTTTTCATTTATCATTAAGAAATATTATTAATAAATTTATATAGAATATATATATGATATTTATACCATGTATTATATTATATGAATATTTAAATCATTAGAATAAAGAATAACATTTCATAACATCTTTGATTAAAAAATAAAATATCACTCAAAATATAACAAAAACAAGGTTTTAATAATTAAAATGTAATATAAATGATTAAGTATTCATATATGGTATTATAAAAATTAATATGGTTATTCCATAGATTAATAATGTACATATAACTATTATATAGTCGGTTTATATGATTAAAAATAGATTCAATACATAATGTAAGGTAATTTCCTCTCACTTTTTACTAACGTGAGATACATTCCTTATTCAACAATCATTTTTTTTGTGTGGTGTAGATAATTATAGTGAATTTATTATATAAATAATGTTATTTAATTTATTCTTATTTAAATATACATTTTATGAAATCTATTTCATGGGGTTTTACAGTCAAATGTTACCTAATGTGTAAGGTATTTCTTCACCAATTTATCTTCTTCGAGACAGATGCTTTGTTATGCACTTATATTCTTTCTTTAATGTTATCATTTCACGGTTATTATGATTCAAATGTTTCAAAGTGGTATAGGAAACTTTGAAATGTTGGAAGATTATTTTCCTTGGAAAATGTTTTTAAAATATTTATAATGATAATTTTGAATGAAAAGGATTCTAAAGAAAATTTTTACACTTTAAAGTGTTTTAAAAATATTACATTATATGTTTAAAAATATATTTTGAAATAAAAAGGATTTTTAAAATGTTTTATGTTCTAAAAGTCTATTTTCAATGTAAATGTTTTAAATTTCAAAATCTTAATACCTTTTTAGATTGTTTATATATATGTATTTATTGGGGTATATTTATCATTTATCACAATATTTATTAAAAAAAACAATTCAAGAATTTGTTTACTATTCTTCTGAAATTATTTAATGTCATTCTTACCAAGTCATGTGTTTTCATTAATCAATTTGGAAGGAATGTTTTTTTATTTTCCACATAATGTACTTTTTGTGTTTTCATGAAAATCTTTGAAGATAATATTTTTAAAAAATATATGGTACGAATAAATTTTTGATATTTCATGACTCCATAATGCCTTAATTATTTCCTTACTAGCTTAAAATTTTATTTTAAAAAAATGTTTTCCTTTAAAATTGAATGAAATAAAATGTAATGAAAATGTTTTCAAATAAAAAAGGATAGTTTCCTAAATAATTTATTTCAAATGACATATAAAAATTATTTTACATCTAAGATTTTTTTTATTTTATATTACTTATGTTTTACTAGGGGTATACTTCAATGTTTCTATAATAATTATTTTTATTAATTAATTATTTTTATTTATAAAACCCTTTTATTTTATGTTGGTTATGTTATGAATGAATGATTTTAAGAAACCCATTTATTTAATGGATTTTTTATATGAATAATGATTTAGGTTCTTATGGAACAATTATGTTAGATTTTATTATGAGATGTGCAGGAACTCAGACTCCCTCTAATTAATTGGGTAAAAATTTATATCCCATGAGATAGTCTAAGATGGTATTGGGAGTGAATCGTGAGAACTAAGATGAAAATAGGAGTGAACCATGACTACTGGGATGGTTTGAGGAGTGAACTCATACTATTAAGATGGCCATGGGTGTGAATCATGAAAACTAAGATGGTATTGTGAGTTAACCCATACTTTCATAATATACTTGGTTGTGATTCCTTGACTAAAATGGAAATAATTTTATATGCTTCTGTGTCTACTAAAATTCCCTGACTTATTACTATGTTATGATTTCATGGATTATTTTCTTTTTCTCTTAACGTTGCACGTATTATTAAGTTTAATGATTTATTCAATTATTCATGTTTATGATATTTTATATGTAGTGTATGATATTTTAATGTTATGATCATGTTATCATACACATATGATTAATTTTATGCTATAATTTATCCCTTATTTACCCTTATTGAGACTCTAAATTCACCCCTTGTTATGTTTCATTACCTAGGTTATGAATATCTGTATTTTTTATAATGTTTCTAAGAAGGTTTATAGTCATGAAGAACTTAGTGGGATATAATGTATCTCTCTTATGATCTAGTTTTCTATGTTCCCATGTTTCTAATGGAACTACACTAATACGGTATTTGAGACTTTTTTTGTGTAGAGTAATAAGTATTCAACAAAAGTGAGGTAAAGAATGTGTATGTGAAGATAGGGTTATTATAGTTGGTATTAGAGAATAGTTATATTTAACCATTGGAAACTAGGATGAGAAAACGTATTGATATCCCTTGTAATATTTCTATGTTTATTTCTAGGTACATCTTGAAGTATAAGCCTATAGTGTCAATGATTTAAAAGTTAGGTATCATGATTTAGGCATCCATAAGTGATTTTCCAAGATTATGTGGGTTAAAATTATGATAATGTTTTTAAAACTATTTTTCTTGGTTTTAGTCAATGGATGGAACGAGAAGAAACTCGATTAACATTTGGAATAATGGAAAATCTATTAATGAGTGGTAAAATAGGATGATAATTGGTGTGAATGATTTTGTGATCATCCCTAATCACATTTGAAGGAACATGATAAAAAATGGGTGCCTTAAACAACTTTTAAAACTCACAAAGGAAGAGAATTAAAGTCTTTGCTAAGATTTCATGTAATGGAAAACATAAAGTAAAGAAGATTCGGTTTCCTTTATGTCAAGTCTATAGAAATAATCACCTAATTTAATGCATTAGAGGAACAAGAATGTGTTTTGAATTTGAAAAATAAGGACACAAAGAATGTTACTGTAGAGGAAACATTAAGGGTTCTGTTGATCAAACGGATGAGAATTTCCCCCCATAATACAACATAGAAGGATAAACACATTAAGTTTGGAATGAATGGTGATTATGGAAATAGAGGGCCTAATAAGAAATCTCCCCATGAAAATAATCAAGGTGGTATATGTAATAGTTATATTTCTAATTATGATGATATTATATATAAATTGTGAAATGAAATAGTTATTAAGTAACAGGATTGGGTATCATTTTTAATGTCTTATAGGAGAAGTGAAATAATTTATGTGATTATGTATTTTTATTCAAGAATAATGTTATATGAATAGTTAAATATATGACTATTGTTCAGTTTGTGTTATTCACTTAGGATTTACATTTTTATGTCACATGTTTATCATAGAATAGAAAAGTGATTTTATGTATATGTGACATTTTTTATTTGGATTGATAACTCTTAATATGTTCCTAATGTCAAAATAATGATATTGGGAAAATGATATGGTGTATGTGAGTAAGAAAATTAGATGATACTAGTTATTTAAGGGATTTTTTAAAAATCAGTTATGATATCATGCATGACTCTTACAAATTTTTAAGATATATGGAATATATCTAATAAATAATGGAATAAAAAAAATCATTTTTTCAATAAGGATGTATGGCAATTTAGGTTATTACGATGACTCTAGATAATACATGATAAAGGAATTAACATTTTTGGAATGTGACAACCAAGATGTACCCTATGATATATGAGAGGTAAATTATAAGATGATATAGTGCATTTTTTTGGATTTTTCAGCATTTTAGAGGATTATATGGTTAAAACATATATAATGGTTTATGTTAAACATCATATGAGGTTTTATAGATTAAATTATTATCTATCCATTATATTATATATTTATATTTGACAACTTTTTGTAAAATTTTTATTGTGATAAAGACATATGGAATGACCTATCATTATAATTTTGGATCACATGATCTAATATCGCTTTAGGAATGAGAAATTCAACTTTATTTCATAGAATAAGAGATAAATTTGAAGTTGATAAAGGTGCAATAAAGGGTGATGTTTTCTAGAAAATAAGTAAGTATATATTATCATAAAAATTATTCAACATTAGGAAAAATCGATTGTGATATAAAAGTTTATACAATTATCTTCATTATTTATGATATGAGTGACCTCAATCATACTTATTTAGTTTATGGTTTTGCGATTTTCAACATTCTATATATCACCAAATTGATGGTGATTTGTTATATTTATCAACTCTATGACTATTTACACTTTTTCTCTATTATCTATTCATCACATATATTCTTATATGTAGAAAATTAGTTATGATTTACTTTGGTTAATCGTTATTTTCCAAATTTTACTTTTGAAAAAGAAGTTTTAGAATTCCCTTTTAAGATAAGGGTTTATATGAAAAAAAATTCATGTATTAATATTTTAATAAACCTTATGAGTTTAAAGGGTGAAATTCATTTCAAGGGGGTAGAGTGTAACACCTTGAGATTTTGTGAATTTTTTTAATTAATTTAATCTTTTTGATGTTATTCATTTCACAAAATACTGAATATGGGTTTTATTATAGTAAAAACACTATCTTGGATTGAATTATATGCCACACCAAGATAATTTTAATCAACATGAAACACCAACTTAGCTTGGGATATATAAAATACAATTTTTGGCTTGTGTTACACACAATGCTGTGTTCCTTCAATATCATTACTTACACGCAAGAATGAGTTTTATCAAACAAAAAAATATTTTTAAAATATTTTTATTTAATATATAATAATATAAAATATAGCCATTAAATTAGTGACAATGAATATTATTATCTAAAAAATTAAAATATAAAGTTTAAAATATTAATTCATTGGATAATAATTAATTAAAAATAAAAATATATATCATTTAATTATAAAGAAAACAGTATCATTTTGATGCTCCCAAAGTTATTTTGTCCTATTGAATTAAATTAATTACAATTATCAAATTATATTAATGAAATATATATGTTATAATTTCAATAAAACCATTTTATATTCATCCAATATATTTTATAATAATAAGATAATGAAAACCCCAATTCTACATATAAAGCCATATAATTTTTAAAATGGCAATTTTAACTCCTTTTAATAGAGAAACTATTAAAAATATAAAATTATAAACATTTAGGATTTTATATGAAAAGATAAAATTATTCTTTCAAATAATAGTATCAAAATTTACTTTGGTTAAATATTTTTGAATTTTTCTGATAAGATTCATTATTGATGAATAGTGGAAAATACTGCATTTTATTTGAAAAATGCTTGTTCGTCTTATTTATTTATCTAATTAAATTATGTTTTAAATTAGATTTAATGTATAATTAGTTCAATTATACATCATTAAAACCAATTTAGATCATTTTAAAAAAATTTACATTGAAATTATATACCAAAACATTTCAATCTATTGAGCTTTTCTCTTTAAAATCTCACCTTTTCATTGTGGCTGTGGGATTGATTATATATATATATTTCTAAAATTTCAAAATTTATTTAGGTAAAATTGATTCCATATTTGGAATTATATGTTCCATAATATGTTTTAATGCCTTCTTAATTTTTTGGTATTCAATTGTTACTATGGTAAACAAATTATTTTTTGCGGCATTGGAAGCAAATGAAACATGATAAAGATAAATTGTTAAAGGCTTAAAATAAATAAAATATTACAAAATTTAAATTTGGTTGATGTGTACATTAGACCTTACCGGTCCCCAAAATATTATTTCATATAAAATGTTTTTTAATTTAATTCCGCTCTGAATTTTTTTTCTTTAAATATAAAATAATCATTGATTAATTAGTTAAACCCTCCTCTCCTAAAGTATAAATACCACCCCTCACTATCCCATATCGACCTAAAAATTTTTAGATCCTAAAATATCTACCCAAACCATGAATAATCACTCTACCCACTTTTAATGTCTTCTTATCTCACCAAAATACTAAATCCATGATCCTTAAGGGTCTCTCAAGGAGGTGACATTTAAGAGGTAATATTCCCAATGTACCTCTCATAATTTTTTTCCTTTTATACTTTCTCCACACATCCTTCATCCATAAATCCATGATAAATCTAGAATATTTTATATACTATAGTTTTATGTTTTTATTTAATATATTTTATCCATTCTATTTCTCACCACATCTTATTCAATGAAACAAAATTATTTTCCATGTTATGATGGTTAATCGCCCCATGAATAATATTTTTGTTCTTTTTTCATTACCTCATTCATGGATGGTCTTAAAATATTTTTGGGGTAAAATTAGATTTTAATATGTATATTAAATCCTATTTTATATTATAGAAATTTTGAACCAAACATACCTTCATTATTTATATATTTCGTACATACAATAACTTTATTAGTGGACGTGTGGAATACCGCCTCCTCAAAGTGATGTGATTTGTTAAAACTTTACATGGAATGTGTTAGGGATTGTTTTAGTTAAAATATATGATATTAATGAAATATTAATGATAATTTAATTATATATTTATAGAGATACATGTCCTATACTTTTGTTCCTTCAATACAAAATAAAAGGAAAATAGTGTTCAATCGTACGTACGACCTACCATCACCTTGAACCGTGTTTCTCATTTATCATTAAAGATTATTAAAAATTCTTATAATTAAACATATATGATATTTATATAATGTTTTATATTTTTTAAATAATTAAATCATGATAATTTATAATAAAAATTCAAAACACATATGATTAATAAAGCAAATATCACCTGAAACTTCACATAAAATATAGTGAATAATAAAATGGTAATATATTTGATTAAGTAATAAGATATGGTATTATAAATATGAATATGGTTATGTTATATATTAATAATAAACATATACCTATTATATATGAGGTTTTTACGAGTGATATTGGTTTCAATAGTTAAGGTAATAGAATTTTGTCTCACTTTTAATCATTGTGAGATATATTCCTTATTCCCCACTCATTTATTTTGCGTGGTGTACATAAATCTCATAAATTAATTTTCTTAATTTTAGAATATAATTTATTATTATTTACATAATCATTTGATTATATCTAGTTCATGGGGTTTTATAATCGAAAATTCTCTAAATGAGTAAGGTAGTTTTGTCTCAATTTTAATTCTTTAAGACACATGTTTTGTGATACACCTATATTTCATAAAAAGGTGAAAATAAAGAATATTTTCATGTTATATAATTAATATACCTCTTTTAATGGTATTTTATATTCATTTAATGTTATTATTTAATTATAATTATGATTCATCTGTTTTGATGTGTAATGGGACAATTTGATATGTTTAAAGATTATTTTCCTCGAGAAATGTTTTTAAATATTCTCTTACAATCATTTTGAATGAAAAGGATGATAAAAAATGATTTTATTATGTGTTTTTTAAATATTTTATTATATTTTTACAAATATATTTTCAAAGAAAAAGGTTTTCTAAAATTTTTTACGTTCTAAAAAGTGTTTTTTAAATGAAAATGGGTTAAATTCAAAATCTCATGACATTATGACATTGTTTATACATAAGTATTTAATGGGGTATATTTATAATTAATATCCTTGATTATCAATAAAAATATATAATTTTATTTATATTCTTCTATAATTATTTAAAGTCATTTTTACTAAGGTATGAGTTCTTATTAAATGGTTTAGAAGGAATATTTTTCCATTCTCCTAATAAGGTACTTTTTTCCTTTTCTAGAACAAGTATTGGAAGATTATTTTTTATGTTATAAGAAATGAAAGAATTTTCACTCCTTAATGATTACTTAATTACTTGAATATTCCCACATAGTCTTATAAGGTTATTTTCATAAGTATATTTTATAATTATGTGTCATTTCATATAATGAAAATGTTTTGAAATTAGAAAGGTTATTTGTCTCAAAAATTATTTACAAATGATATATCAAAATTACCTTAAATTTATGATTTTGTTACTTGATGTACATTATTTTTTAATAGGTTTATGCTTCAATATTTTCATTATTATTATTTCAATGAATGATTTATGTTTATATACCAAACCCATTTCTTTTATCTGGGTTATGTTATGATTAAATGATGTTTAAGATGCCCATTTATTTTCATGGGTTATTATATAATGAATTATTCATGTTCACATGGAAAACTTATGTATTATTTCATTAGGATTTGGTTGGGACCTATATCACCCTTAAATTCAGTGGGTAAAGATTTATATCTCATGAGATGGACTAAGATGGTCTTGGGTGTGAACCTTGACTACCAAGATGGCCATGTGAGAGAACCATGGATATGATGATAGTATTAGGAGTTTAATAATAGTACTAATATGGCCATGGTAATGAAAAATGGCTACCAATATGGGTTGGGGAGTTAACCCATATTACCAAGATGGCCTTGGCAGTGATGTTTTGATTACTAAGGAAATAATTTTATATGCATATGTGTCTAACACATATCAATTTATTATTACTATGTTATGATGTCATGGATTATGTTATTTATTTTCTAATGATACATGTCTTATTCAATGATTTATTTCTCTGTTATTTGATATATATGGTATGATCTTCCAAAGTTATGATTAAGAACTCATACACCTATGTTCATATTTACACTAATATTTCTACCTTGTTTTCCATTACTGAGAATTAGATCTCAACCCTTTTATGTTTCCTTCCATAGGTTATGAAGATATGTTTTTTAGGTTGTGAATAAGAAGTATTCAATTCATAAAGAACATTGTGGGAGATAATTTAGATCACTTATGAACCATTTGTTTATGTTTACGTGTTTCCAAAGGCAACAAACTAATACAGTCATTGGGTATTTATTTATGTAATGTATTAAGTATTATAAAAAATTTATTTAACGAAATTGTACATAAAAAGGGTCTTTATATAAACTATATGATGTTATGGGGTCTAAATAAGTCTAATGACTCAAATAACTGACTCAATCTAATCCTCCACTAGATGAGGGTCGGGCTCACTATGAAACCATATAGGACACTATCAATAAAACATATGCAACATGATAATCATGCACATATCATCATCCTAACCT
This sequence comes from Viscum album, assembly GCA_963277665.1. Taxonomy (NCBI): domain Eukaryota; kingdom Viridiplantae; phylum Streptophyta; class Magnoliopsida; order Santalales; family Viscaceae; genus Viscum; species Viscum album. The sequence continues at coordinate 2,115,517,344 of OY728133.1, read as the reverse complement.
GCTAGAACAATCCTTATCACAAAATGTGGTGGATCTTCTCTTTTCATGCTTGGAGGAAGAACCCCATCAGATGTTACCAAATTTGAGGTCTCATCACTCAAACAATCATCATCATGATATATGATATTGAAATCCTAGAAGTATCTCATCACAAAGTAATTCATATGGTTTTGAAGATATAACTTGGTTATATGATCATATATAGAGATTCAACTCCGGACTGACATGAAATTAAATAAACCCAATTCTATAAAATGCATGTGCCATTTGTGAACAACAATAGATGTCTCTGAATAATTAGTTGAAAATAAAGTATATTGAGTCCTAGTGAATGGGTACATCAACCAATTCCCCAAAAATTAATTACCTAACCCAAAATACACACTTAAGATTGATTGAAATCAGTTCCCTATATTATTAAACCAATCCTAACATCATGGTCAAAATACAACCACTAACCATGTGAAAGTCTACTCTAATACCACTCTATCATGTGATGACCCACTAGGGCATGCATGGCTAGAAAAAATTATAGTGTGAATCCCCAACCTACCTCTAATAGGATAGGGAATAGAGACAAGAACTAAGTAGAAATAAAATGAAACGTGATACCTTATCCTCATGTACCTATACACATACATATAATAATCTCCATAAAAAAGTGCATAAGAAGAGTAAAAGACTAACACATATAGAGTATAACCATACATGAAATAATATATTAAGAATAAATAATAGTAATAAAATATGAAACCAAATATTAAATAGGGAAAACACATGAATAAATATAAATAATCTCCCATCCTATAAAAATACAAAAATGGAAAAATGAAGATAACATGACTCCTCACCTCCTCGTCCGAACAATGAATGTGTTTAATACACCTATTTACAGCCATGCCACAACAAAGTCACTATCGATCATCCCATCATCTGTATAATGGAAAAAAGTGAAATACAATTTCATTTAGTGGTGAGTATGCACATAAAAAGTAGGATTCCCAAAACACCATAAAGGGAACAATATAAAGACATAATAGTTAGCACAAACCATGAGAAATAGTGAAATGAGAATCAATATATATGCTCATAAATAGAATAAATTTGTAGATAAAGGGAATATCTATATCCATATACTAGATAAGAATGATGATACTTCTTATAGAACTAAAGTTTCTTCTATCTTTCCCAACATCACATAAAACCACACAATAATCTGAGTAAAGGGGACCACTCATCTCTACTTTTCCCCATAGTCGATTAATCTATTGCTTGAGTGGAGTAAATTGTTACTATCGAATATCTAATATGAAGGAGTACCACTACATAGATATAGAACATACACCCTATAATAATATTGTAGAGTATGGACTCTCTCTATATAAAGAGTATGGGGGACTCACACCCTAATTTGAGAGGGGAGTCTCTAAACCCAAGATCTATTTGGTAACCTGGACTGATTATTTATCTCAGAAAAGTGTCATTAAAATATTAAAACGCTCATATCATCTTGGGTCATATCCAAAATTCCAATACAAAGGCGACCATTGTGTTTTACATCAAAACTTTTTCATAATAAGATACACCTGGGATATAAATCTGAGTCTATAAGATTGAGATACACAATGAAAAAGTTCCTAATAGAGGTACACAATATGTATATAGGGTCACATGGAATGTGAACTCAGTTGTACACCTGGTTGTGTCCTCACCTTCACATGTATTTTTTGGGAATTATGACTAAGTGTCATGTATATGTATTATATGACATGTCATGGCCACCAGGGCCTTGCCTATATCCTTCCGAACCATACCCAAGTACGTTGACACATGCCTAAGGACAATTAATATTCTTGTGTAGAATGGACACGTTCAAGTACCCTATTCATGAAATTTTACATGAACATTCCCAATTATATTGGATATACCAATGTCCTTGGCTGTATTTGATCCCCTGTACTCCTACGGTACACACTGAGCCTCTAACACCTGGTCACACAGTGTGTATGGTCCATACACAATGCGCAATACTTATATCCAATCCAAACCCTATAAACTATATAATGGGTTCCACCAAATATTTTTTTGTATATTTCAGTCCTTGTATTTCTAGTTTTTAAATAAATTCATGAATTCTTCACATGTCTCACCCATTATTCTTCCAATTCCATTCATAACTCAATTCATGTGGGGGAAATTAAATCAAAGGCCATGCACACCTGATCTATCACCAATGGTTGGATTCTGGAAAACTGAACCTCATGTTGTTCATCGCATTGCATTTTACCTCTACCACGGATAAAAAAACCAGGAACAACATTTTTTCCATGACATTAATAGAAAAAACCTCAGCACTTGTTGATTATCATCAAAACACTAATTTTTACACCATTCATGAATCATCGAATAATTTTGAGGTTCAATCACACTAAAATAGTAGAAAAAATGTTGAACCACATCCATGAGAGAAAATTGTGAAGAAAAAAATTAAAAGAGGGGAAAATAATAAAAATTGAATGATATATTTTTCAAACGTGGTATCATCCAACCATTAACTAATCTAGATATTGGGGTAAAATTACGGATGCTAAAATAAAATAAATAACTTGGATCATGTGAAGAATGAGTAAACATTGATAAATCATAGAATAAAATTAAGTCCGTGATTATAAAGTATTTCAATGGTTTAGAACCACAAATAATGACCTATAACTCATTTTGGAAGGATCATTAGTGAATAATACATTCGAAAGTGATGAAGATGATGATTATACTAGGTTTTACATTCATCTCACAATTCACCTTGATATATTCTTTGTTTTTCCATGATACAGATCCCATAATGGAGAATTATTCCTCATCCTCTCTCTAATATCTAACAGTTATTTTACTAACCCTAGATTTTTTCTATAAGAGAGTTTTAAAAGAGAAGAGGGCTAGGTCACAGTATTTAAAAAAATAATTTATTTATTTTTTTATTTTACTTATTATACCACCAACAAATTTCTTCAACGAAACATATGATATTTTCCAATATTTTTTTATGCCTAGGGTAGACTATATATTCTATAATCATCCATTATCTCATATTTCCCATTTTTGGTCCCAAAAAAATGGGAAAATAAATTATATGAAAATAATGTGTGCATGTGCTTTAAAAAAAACAAACACTGTACCGAATATAGTAAAAAAATATCAGTATAAATATATATAAATATTCGAAATAATAATCAGATAAAACTAGAGTTTTTACAAATCACCTAATTTCATCTCTTGGAATTCATGGATAAAAAATCCTAGTAAAAATTATGAGTGTAACATAAACCCTTATGACATCTAACATGACTTATAAGTGATTTTAACCTCATGTATAATGAATTTAATTTTACTATAAATCAATATTAAAATCATATCAATAGTTATAAAAACCATACATTATTTAATTATATTATATTTTCACTCACTCATTAATAATCTTTCACTATCATCAACATTTTAGGTGTTAAATGAATTGTTTTTCTTGTATGTTTTGATTCAAAAAATTTAGCCCATGCAACTTGATCATGGAATTATCATATCCAAAAATTTAATTATCATATAAATATCATATATATTCATTATATACAAATATATATATATATATATCCATATAAACATGAAATACATAGAATAATAAATGACACCATTCATGGAGGAGGTAGTCCATTCATAGACATGAATGTTATTTTTACCATGCAAAGAAAAGAAAGAAAGAAAAATAAATAATATTTTTGTTCATTAGATAATAATTATTATATCATTAATAACATAAAGTTTTATTAAATTCACCATTATTTATCTTAATGTGAGTTGGTGACGTATAAAGAATCACATATCTATGTGGTGGCAGTAGTCCATATGTACGTAAGAGCGATACTTTCACTTCAAATATTCAAAAAATGAGGGGGAAAATGAATTTACCATAATCAAATTAAGAAATATATATCTTGATAATACATGATACATTATTATTTTATATAAACATAATTTCTATAGAAATAATAATGAGAAATAAAATTTGATGTTTCCATGTATGAAGAATACCTATTCTTTGAGTGACCTCCTTTGTCTTACACCTGAAGAATTCTTAGAACAATATTAGGGGAATAATATTAGATAAAAAGTGAAGCTAATTAATATAATATCTTTTTTAGGTAGGATTTTTATGATCTAGAGGGATCAATATTTATTGATAAGGTTGGAGAAGTGGTTTCATTTTATAAGTGAGTGGAGTGCCATACATGGAATTAAATAACAGATTTAAATAATACAATGTCATTTTCTACTAAAACTGGAACCCAATATCCAAGAAACTATTGTTATGTAAAGTTAATCTATACATATTTTTTCTAAAATATAGTTTCATATGTTTATGTTTAATTTTACCATCATCTATTAGTTTAAACCTATATATATAACTTTTTTAACCGTATATGTGGTAACCTATTTTACAACATTTAGTATTATTTATGACCATAAATGAATGTGGGATCATTATGTTTTTTAAATTATAATTATAATTATGTAATCCATATTATCATATTAAATTTCCAAAAAAGTTATAAATTATAAAAAAATAGGCATAAAAAAAGAAAACCATTTTATAGAAACAAATCATTTTAAGGATTAAATAGAATTTGGTCTTATTACATGCATAAGAAATTATATTAGATAAATGTAAAAAAAATTGAACAAATAAATAATCTAAAAATTTCATTATAATCATTAATTAGTAAATAATATTTATTTCATTATCATAAAAATAATTTTATGCAGAATAAAATAGTTTTTGGAAAAATAACACCTTTTTCTTGAAATGAGTTTTTCCATCATTCCTATCAATTAGATAACTAATGTACAAATGATTATTCATAAATTAAAAATGGATTAAATTATAATATACTTTTAATAATTATAAATAATTTTTTATACAAAAATTCATCACACTTATAAAAATACAATTCAATAGAAAAAGTGGTATTTTAATATGATAAGATTTTAGAAAAAATAATGATTATTTATTCAGCATTAATGAAAAAACACTATTTAAGGAAAATATTTTTAAATACAATTCATAATGTTTTCAATCATATTCATAGCCTTCAATCCAACATCTTGGTTATAAAAACCATAATATATTGTGGTTCATTTATTCTTAGGGTTTATATATAAAGAAAAATATTATATAGTTCAAATTTATTTCAATGGAATACATATAAAATCATAGGATGCCACATTGTTTTCCTATTATAAAAATTATCCATCAAAATTCAATCACTCTAGTTCACAAAATATTAGGGTACTTATTCTTTACCAAATCATTTTTTTCTTATATAGCTTCCTCTAATTTCTAATTCATCTAAATAAATTTTATCTTATAAGTAGTCTTATTATATAGTGGTTTATCTATATAATCCATGAATCTAATTGGTTGTTCATAATAGTAAAGATAAATATTTAGTGGTAAAACATCTTAGTTTAGTACAGGTGAGGTATTGGGTTTGTACTTGTTCGAGAGAGATATGTGTAACACATCATGTACATGACTGCAGTTTGCTGGAAGTTCCAAGTGATAAGCTATCATCACTACCATGTTAAGAATATTGAATGGTCCATCATACCTAGTGATCAAAATTTACTTCTTTTTTAACCTCTTAAAATTATTCTTTAGAAAACATAATAGTAATACCTTCTAACCAAACTCAAATTCTAGATCTCATTGATGATTGTTAACATATCTCTTTGGTCAACTTTGACAAAATTTGAGGTTATATTGAATGGATCTAATAGTATCTATCATTTACATTCCAAGATTAGGTCCCAATAGATTTTTCTCTAATTTTATCCCATTATATCTTATTTATTCACATTATTATGAAGTTATCTTCATAATAACCAATATTAATAATTGGGTGAATGATAGTTTTAGAAGAAAATTCAATAAAATAAAGGTGTTAATCCCAAAAACCATTTAAATCAAAAGAACAAGATATTAGAATGTATTTGAGGGTTTGAATGCTTTTCTAATATTTACCATCTATCCAATATTTATAAGTGGTAATAAAATAAAACATGATATCCATATTATTTAGATTTATTATCTAAAAAATTGAGTTAAACCTCATATCACAATCAGATTTAATAGAATATAACACCCTATTAAACCTTAACACTTTTGTAATGTATAATTGAAATATGATATAGAGTGAAATATTATTTGATATAAATTAAATGTACTGATTTCATAAGTAAATTTACTACAACACAAAATAAATGCACTTTAAATATCATAGGGATGCCTATAATGAATCCCATGGTGACGATTTCCCATTTCCATTCATGTATGGGTAATGGTTATAACATAATATTATTTTTTTGTACAAAAAACTTTTCATCATTCCTAGAACAAATATATATACACCAAAATTTTTATCTTCATGCTATCCTATAAAAAATACTCAATATTTCCATGTTTCTATTGGATTTATGTTTCTGTGTCCTTCCAATAGTACATTGCAGGGATATGAGTTTTGTACAATAATTTTTGTCGTGTTTAATATTTCTAAATAGTTTCCAGTGAGTGTTTTTCATGGAAATAGAAACACCCAATAGTTTTGTATCAATGATGACCTTCTTCCCAAAGGTAGGTGCTCATTTGGATATTTGGAAAAGTATTTTTAATAACTCACATTAGTTGGGAGGATGGGATTTTAGGCTCATTACACTCTCTTAGGGGTAATTATTCCCAAATATGATAATTTTTAATAGATTTAATATGTGTTCACGAATTCTTCATTAATTACCAATTATGATATGGTTAACGCTTTAATAAAAAAACAATTTATATCATTAATGGAATTTAGAATCCTTTATTGGTATTAAGGTTATTCATAAATGAATATATCATTATGCATCAGAGTTTCTCCATCAGTGGTATCCTCTTACATACCGATTAGAGATTCCATGTTTGTTATAATGACAATGCAAGTTTTCATTCCACACAATGGAATTAACTACTGTGTATTTTCATCTAGGTAGTTGATGGCTATTTCGATGTTGGGATGTGAACCATGGAGGGGATTCTGATATTTTGTTGCAAATTTAATTAGAACCCACATAGTTTGTGGCCACTTAATGAGACAAATAATTCATTTTAAGGACATTTGATAATAACCAAACTATACGGTTTTGAGTAATTTTTCATGGAAATTTAGGAGAAATGTTTCTATTCAATGTTTGGTGTGATTGTTATGATTAATAAACCTAATAAATATCGAAGTTATATTAATTTATAGGTTGAATATAACCCTTCTGGGAATGTGGATGAGAGTGAAAAGGGATAATTTTTGTTATAGTTTTTAAACCCCAAGGTGGCTTCTTAAATTTTCCTTATGGACATGAATAAAATCCCTTATAGTTGAGTTAGGAGGGATCATGTTTGTGGATAACCTATGATGTTTGGGTCTCATAGGTAGAGTGTGGCTCTTTGATGGGATTAGGTTGGGGCTCAATCCTAAGAGGGATGGCCAGATTAATGAATTTAAGACCATGATATGTGGCATGAATTATAGATATTTAGGGTTTGATTTTGTGATAAATCTTGTAGAGGATTCCCAAGTTGGAGTTTGATGATATTATTGTGGATTACTCCATAAAACGATGGCCATGAGTGAATTTTTTGAGATTATACCAAGTAGGAGTCCAATTGAATAATATTAATAGGGATTAATCTTGATTAGGATTACCATGAGATTGTGTGGCTCAGAAATAATCCTAAAAATGATTCCCATCGATGAGATTTCATGGATTACTCTTGAAGAGAATGAACTGAGGATAATATGAATGTGGCTTGATACTGAAAAGAAATCCCAATATTTTAGATATCATATGGATTTCAGGACCACCATCTACCTCTAAGACCACATGAGTCATGATTGGTGTGAGAAACAAAAGGAAATGATAATTCTTGGAAACCACAAGATCTTCATTCCCTTGATGTTGGATACATAGCCTTCAGGACCTACACATATGGGGGAACTCTAAAGGAAGGAGAGTGGGATAATTGAATGACAATCTCATACTTAAAAATTTATTTTAATGGGTGGACATCATAATCATGGATAACCTCTATGCCCACATGATTCATGATGAGTCATTCTTAAAGGTGATTGAAAATGTAAAGTGGAAGATTTTATAAACCACAAAATTTTCTAATCCACTGATGGAAGAGGTTGTGAATACAAGAGATGGGAGGGGACTCCAATTACAATCCCCTCTCGGACTCGATGGCCATGAGGTAGAGAGGAGCCCATGTGAAATATCTCACAATAAATGCTTGGGGATTTTTTAGGAGGAATACCCTAAAATTGGTTATTTAGTAAGGGAGGAGGATCTCATTTCATATTGAATGGAAACAAAATTATTATCATCTATCCCCCCCACTAGGAATTAGAGGATGCAGGTTATAGAGACGAAAATGGGTTGAGATGGTCCTAACTCTTATCTCCATGAATAGAAACTCCCACACACTATCATTGGGGTTATTAAACTTGTGACCATGGGAATAAAAATCCATACACACCACAAGTTTCATAACTATATTTGTAAGAAATGTGTGGGATACCTATTACTGTAGGAATTGAAATCCAAATTGGATATAAGTTGGCGTTCCCTTTACCATGGTTTCAAATGTATCGAGGTTTAAGTGGAGGTTTCGAAGTGGTCACCCATGGGAGAGGGATCAAATTAAATAGTAACCCTCCCATTTGTGACTTGGTAGAGGGATCAAAGGTAGGGTCGTGAAGGTATTAGCATAGAGGGAAAAGGAGCATCACACAATTTATGAGAAGAACTGAAATATCATCATGATTTGGCAGTAGGCATGAATAAGCTGGAAATTCCTTGGGAAATGGAACACATGGGAAAAAACCCCTTGGAAAAGAAATTATCCTAGGAACCATGGGCCCCCTTAGGTGTCTTTTGATGGGTCTCGTATAGGTCCCAGATTAGGGATACAAGATTTGTGCATGTGGTTGTTATCTAGGGTATTAGGGGCCATATTTAATGTATCTTGAATTTTAGAAATTGAAAGGATTGTGATATATTCTATCCCCTTTAATACCCTATTTAATCAGATTTTGGAGAGATACCTGATATATTTTGGTGTTTAGGGCGAAGGGATTGTGTGGACAATGTTTGGGTCTTCTTTATATTTTCTCAGTTGTCCAAATGAGAAGGATAAGGGTACTATTTATATGAAAATGGCATAACGTGGTAAAAAGTGGTTGTCCGAGTAGATTCCAGAAAATATTTATAGATCTACTATCCCATGAAGGGGTTTGCAACCCTTTTGGGACACACAGGGGGACCAATGTGGTCCTACTTATGTAGAGGGGGTCTACATAGTGGGTGTGCACAAGTGGTGTGTGCAGGTTCTTGGGTGAATCTTCTACTCCTTACTGTGGGGGATATACCCCCAAAAACCTACTCTAAGATCAATATCGATATAGTGTCCCATACATTCAAGCCCATCCCCTCACTACCATCGTTGACCCCCATGATAAATGGAGAGTCACACTTTGATCTTTTCTTGAAGGGTGAATGTTATTTTCGATCATGGAACGTCAAAAACCGATATACTTATTTTTATCTTATAATGATTAATTTTTACACGAACTCAACATTTAGAGTCTAACCACAGTTATCATCATTAACTATGAAAAAATGTAAATGGAATAAAATTTATGGTTTCAACTGTTCTTTATCATATTAATACTTCCAGGATGAATAGAAAATGATTATCTATGATATTAATAAAAAAATCATATAATGTTGGTATAACATAGAAACATACAAATTTTTTGAAACTTTTCAATCCATTGTAATAAAGGTTGAATCCAGGAATATTTTTCACGTTATTTGTTTCTCTACATTTTCCTTTTGAGCCTCCTTAGTCTTTATATGAATTTATGGATGAATAATATTTTAAGAAAGATAATATTTTTAACCTAAATTTATGTTTTCTGGGTCTATCATTAGAGAATATATTAATATTATACCTATTATCATCCTCATCATAGAAAATATAGCATGATATTTTTGAACTCAAATCAAAAAACCTCTTGTTCCCTTTTTAATGTATGTAATGTAATGAGTAGTTAGAATCATTCATCACCTTCAACCATCATCTTTGGAATATATTCAACACTTTCTCAGAGAATAAATATTTCAAATTTTCATGATTAGTATATATGTCACCCATTTATCCATAAAGAAAATTCCATAACATATTAAATGAAAAAATTACCATTGTTAACTCAATGTTATACATTGGGTAACTTTTCCCACAGATCATAAATTGAAAAATGGATATGTTATCACTATGTAATTATATATAAGAACATATCCCATTTCTTTATTACATACATAACTATAGATCAAAATCCCATTCCCTTTATAAGCTAGTGTGCATATTATGGAACTCACCAACCTTTTTTTTGATATACTATAAATTTTATTCATATTCATCAATCTAAGGAAACTTGAATCCCGTACATGAGGACTTGATGAGTCAATTAGGCAGAAATGATAGATTATGCACTATGCATAAATAATATCATTTTAATCAATAAAATATTTACATCTCAATCAATGTGGTTTGTCTAAGAATATGTTCTATGTTTTTTATCTAATGAGGATCTACTGATATACCCTCCCTTATGATCACATGTCCCAGGAATGATTAATTTTTTAACCAAAATTTATACATGCTGAATTTGGCATATATTTTAATCATTTTTAGGGTATTCAATGTAATTTTCTTGTGATATTTATGTTCTTCCTTAATATTGTATTTTGTAATAATATATTCTATAAAGAATACGTCTAATTCATTTTAGTAAATATGTAATGACTCTATTATATTAAACATTGACGATAATATGGTTATGTGTAATTCAAAATGGCATCAATATAAATTCATAGTGTACATATTTCATTTATAATTATATCTTTGGAATTTATTCACATTATACCATCAATTGATTATATCCATCATTGTAATGATTGTGACCCACGAAATAACTGAGATGATAGTTACTTTATTACAATATTAAAAGATATAAGTGATCACATTCTAGAGGACTGAATAGTTTAGTAGTATTGGTAAACTTGATATATAGTAGAATCTGAGAATACATTTGAAAACATAAAATTCAATGTACTATTTTCATTTAGAACATCATTAAGTACTCTAGAATATGATTTCATATCAATCATAATGCACCACATTGTATCATGGGGAAAATATAATAAAGGAGTGTTCTCAAATGATCAATAAATAAATGTGTACAATAAATAATATCATATAATAAATAAGGAATTAATAATATGGTAGGAATAACTGATGATCAAATAATTCCATATAAATAATCATATGATCTTAAATCTTATATATATATATATAACTATCCAGACAATAGCATGGAAATAAATAATTGATTTGATAATTATAGGATGCATAATGTTAGATTAATTAAACTTATCATTATGGAGTCATTCCATGCCATTGTAAACAAATTGTAAAAGCCTTGTGTTATTACTTTATACATAAATAGTTAAGGAAGAGACCAAATAACCAAACATATTTGTCTCATGTGGCCTATAAATTCATCAATGGGATATGAAATTCTCATAATCACCCATCACATAATAATTCAATGTTATTTATCATAAGAATATATTTCAAAACTAAGTAATCATGGCTTAATAATAAAAAAACTATTAACATTAGAAAAAATTACATATGATATGTCACTAATTTATATTGTAAAACTGATCATAAATCATATATAGAATAAATTTGGATAGTATCATCAAAACATATTCCGAGTAAATCATATGTAAAATAAATGGTTGTTGTAATTATTTAATAGATTTTCCATATAAATATCATTAAAAAATTATTAAGGAAAGTAAACCTTTCACTTTAAAAATTAATTTTAAGAACAAAAAATTATAGAAATTTCGGGAAAAAAATTTCTTTAAATATATCAATATTAGTTTTTAATGTATTCATCAAAACATTATATGGTTCTAATGTCAAGATTTTATTTTATGTAGAGTATAAACAAAAAAATATTCCTTTCATATTTGGAAAAAATAATAATGTAACCCTTTTAGAAAATGATAAGAACATTCCTTTAATTTTTTTAAAAAAATAAAAAATGGTTAAAAATATCTTTCAAAAAACATATGTGAATATTAAAAATATTTTTTAAACCATTTTTAGAAAAAATGCATATGGAAGAAAAATGGATTTCAATAAAAAATAGAAATGAAGTCAATTTTCCTTAAAAATATTTTTTAAGTAAATCGTGTACATAGATAAAATGAAATAAAGGGAAAAATGTAATTTATATAAATAAATATTGTAGTGTAAAATATATTTTTTAATATAAAGAGTCAAAATAATTCTCCCAAAAGAGACTTAAACATAAACAATTCCAAAGGATGATGAAATTTTGAAAAAAACCTCTACCACTTTGGTAACTTTTGAATCATAATACCTTTGAAATAATAAAATTAAACAGTAATTAAAGTAAAATTAATATAATTATATTCACGATATATAATTTAATTTATCATCATATACACTCCATAATCATACATAGCTTCGTAATGTAAACTATGTCTTAGTAAAAAAAATAGATGAAGAACCCTTAACTCAGTTCTAAATTTATTGTTATGTACTTTTAAAAACTTGTATAACAAATGTTAATTAATTATAGATATATAAAAAAGATACATAAACATTTAATATCATATATTATCCACTTAAAGTATTTTGATACCCTTTTATTAATAATTATTTATTAAAATCGTTATTTTAGAGTGTTAATTAGATCATTTTGTTATGTTTGTTTTGGTTTGGTAATTCTGATTCTTGTACATTGATCATGGTTTCATAATACATTGGATATTTATAATGATATAAATATAATATAAATTCCTTATATGCATTTTTTAGGATATTATATAAAATGTTAATATATAAAAAAGGATGTACACCATTCATGAAGGATGTAGACCGTACGTAGACATGCACATTGTCTCACATTTCCAAGAATGGATAAAAATAAGGGAAATAATAATTTTCCATTAAAAAAATATATTTGATCAAATATATCAAATATATTTATTAAATATATCCTTATAATCATTCATGTAAATAGAAAATGAAAAATGAATCACTTCTCTCTGTTGAGATGGTATATGACATGTACACATGAGCGACCTTATGATTTTGCAAAGGATTATTAGATAAGAAGGTACATATGTTATTTAAAATTAAAAACATTTTATAAATATCATGTATATTAATTAGTTCAGTCTTTATTACAATTTATGTGAAATTAGTATAAAAAAAGTTCACCTCTATGTGGAGATAATAAACTGCGCATACGCACAAGCGGTGTGTCAGATATTCAAATGACGAAAAAGTTATTAAATATCATAATAACATATTATTATATTTAGGAACATATATTTTTTATTATGGTTAAAACATATTTATACTAATTATAAGAAGAACTAAATTTGAACGAGTCGGTACAAACAATTTCCTCTTCTTCGGTAGACTACATTTACACATATTACTAAAGAACCTTGAAATTTCATTTTAAGAAGACAAGAACAAAAAATTCATTAATAGGGATGTTTACAATATTTTTTTAGGTTTTAGTTTACCTATATTGGTCAACATGTTGTAAACTAAATTGATATGTTGTGACTATTTATATGTGTGGGGGAGAAGACATAAATAGAATTTCTTAGGGTATAACATAATAATCTCATAATCAAAACAAATAAATACCAATTTATATAGATTAAAATAGAAATTTTATATCATAAAAATATTATCATCCAAATTAATTTATATTCGGTATTTTTCCATTTTAAACATTTTTTTTATTATCAACTTCATTAACTATTATTACCCTTAATGGTAGGTTTTTCTGTCATAAGGGGTTATAATTTTACAGATAAGGTAATAATTGGATGATAAATAGACAATGGATGAAATTGTATACATTTTTTAATAAATATATTTCTATTTAAAAATTTATTATTCCCATTTTTGACATAATTATTTTTATTTGGCATTAAAGTCACCTTGAAAAATATGTAATTTTGATATAATTATATAAAACATATATAATGTGATATCTTTGTCTAAAAAATTATTTGAACTTAATAACTCTCAAAAATTGTAAAAAATTTAATAATTTAATATCATTAATTTATTTTTTATATTAATTGAATTAGTCTAATATTGGCATTGTGTAAGCATTAATGGTATTTATTTAATCAACAGAAATAGAAAATTACATAGCATAACAAAGGAACCCGTTTATTGTATATAATAAAAATTTATAATCTATGTTTTCCTAATTCTATATTTCTATAAAGGTTTTATATATATTAAAGACAAGAGAGTGACATTTTGAATATTTTCTACCTAAAATAATATAAATGTCATTATAATGGTAAAATAGACACAACTGATATATATTATAACTTGTTATGTATATGATCTAATTTTTCACATTTATTAACATAAATTAATGTATTGTGTTGAATTGGGTAGCTTACCCTATGGTTTTGACTATGTTTGATATATTTTACCCTTATTGATGTGTTACATATTTACAACGGTTACAATTTATAATGACCAAAAATAAAAGAGGTCTATCTAAAAAATTTTAATATCATTATAAGACAAATGGTTTCAATTTTTAATGATTAAATTTCAATAATTGGTAGAATTAAATTTTAATGTTAATTTATAAGATGGAATAAAAAAATGTTTTTAGAAAATTTGTTTTGTAAACAAAAAAATTAACTTATACCAAAATTGTGAATAATGGTGATTCAAAAGGAATTAATTATATTGTTATAAACTAATTGTATGACATTAAAATTTAATGAAGAAAATAATATAAATTGGTACAATATAATGAATTTATTTAATTAAATTTAATGAAAATATTTGAAAAATCAATATTTTTTATATTCACTCAAAAATCAATCATTTCAAAAACAATCCCAACATTTCACACTAAACTAATTTTGATATAATCATTTAACAAATTATTATCATATTATATAATATAATTTCTAAAATATTTTTGAATGAATAATAATTTTGAGGCCCAAAATGCAATAAAAACACATTTTGAAGAAAATTAATTTTTAATGCTTTAAATGTATTCCTTAAAAAATGTTTTTATTACATAAGAATTAATTATTACATTTGTAATGATAAGGACCATTATAAATTCATTTAATAATTGTCATACTCATATACATACCATACAATTTTATTATTAGGTTATAATGGTCAAATTCAAAAAATTATATATTTTTTAATATATCACAATTCTCATTAATAACGGTGTTTCATGTTATGTAAGCTATCATGGTTGTTATTATTCATCCAAACTTTCAATGTGTTGCTTTCTAACAGCCCAAATATTTTTTCCCTTTAATTTTTTTTCGATCATCAAATGTTCAATATTTGAAAACACATTGGTTGAACCCCACATCATATCAAGGGATAATAAAACATACTTTAAAATGGAAATTTTTTAAACATAATGGTTAAATGAAATAAAACATAATCGGGTTCCCAAATATGTAGAAAATTTGTGGAAAGTTGAAATATACACATCAAGGGGAAAATTGGCATTCAAGGATATAAATTGAGTGATATATAACATGATCATGCTAATGTTAATGGCAACCAAACCATAACTCAATAATTGGTGAAAAGACTATTAATTTATAAAAATTTAATTTTAAAGGATAATTTTTTTCTTACAAAAAACTTTTTCCTAAATTTTTGGGATCATTTTAAAATAAATATATATAACAATATAATATATCCTTATTTGACTTCATTTATTTTCAAAATATAATGTTCATCCTTTTTTGGGCATCGATCAATTTTCCCATCATATATTATTTAAAGGAATTAAAATTCATGATTAATTGTTAATTTTTAATTAACTTAAATTAATATTTCAAAAATCATAAGTCATATAATGGAATGAAATTTCAATAATTTTATACATATATATTTACTAAAAACAAAATTTCTTGTATAGGTTATCCATTATAGATAAATCATTCAACAATTTCTAAATCGAAAATTTCAACATAAAATATCCCATATGTTGTCACCCATAAAACTCTTTCATGATATTTATAAACAAAATTTAAATACATGAATTCAATAATAAGGTCACTAAATTTCCTAAAAAAACATTACAATAATCCCCCAGACAATATAAATCCTCTCTTAATGTCATATACTAAATATGTGAGTACATTGATCATATAATAACCTTAAACAAGTTAATAACTTGAATAACCATATAAATAAAATAAAATCATATATTCCTCCATAAATTAATGAAATATTTTTTCTTAATATTATTTTTTCATTAGTTATTTAATTTTCCCATTAGATTTGAATTCTTTAAAAATAATATTAACCAATTCATCACTAAGTATTTTTTAATCCCCATTTTTTTATATACAAAAAATACAAGTTCCATCAATTTAGAAAATATTTTATCCATATTAAGAAAAATCCCTAAACATCAAAGATCTTATAGACCCATATTGGTTTTCAATAACATTAAACATAGATAAAATAAATATAAAATCCATCTTCCTCAAATAACCTTTTCACTAAAACACATACTGAACCAAAGGGTTGTATTCCAAAAAGTTTTGTTAAAAAATATACTTAATCATGTTAAACACCCATCACATAAAATATTCAAAGGGTTATCTATTCCATTGATATTATGATCTACCATAAGAATATCAATCTACGAATCGTTAGGTTTATCTAATATCATTATATAATATCATAGTTTTCCATTGGTTATATATAATCTTACATAATATTGGTTTATAGAAAATCAAAAATCAAAACCATGAATATTCCTTGAGAGTTTTAAACTAGGATTGTATTATGGGAACATTCACTGTGAACTATAATTATAGTTGAAATTTACTCAACCATCTATTTATAGGGTGATTTCCCCATGATTAGTCATTTCCAAATCCACTCCCACTTATAGTATCTTGAAATAGTCATTTCCAAATCCACTTCCACTTATAGTATCTTGAAATATATGTATTAATTCAAAAAATATATGTATACCTTACCAGAAGAATTGTGAAATTTTTTTATAATTAGGAATAACCACAAGGTTAGTCATAGGGTTATTTTTCCTAATATAATATTTACTAATTATATTCACCAAGGTTTCAACTAAATATTCATGGAAACCAAATATAATGACCATGAACATAGAATCCCAGCACCAATGGCTACTTGTTTTCATTGGAACTATATATTAGTTATTACACCCAAACTAATAAATAGTTTAGTAGTCTTTATAAACTATATACATAGAAAAATCTCATAATTTTTTTTTGAAATATAGTATTTTATTTTAGAAAATAATTATTCTCTCTAAGATATCCTTTCATATAAATAATAATAAACTTCCGTTCATCTCGTGAAAAAAAGAGGTGAGTTCGGAAGCTTAGTAAGGGAATGGGTATAATAAAATCTATCATAAAAGAAATATATCACAGATAACATGGAATGAATAAATGATGATCTAATAACCCCATAATAAATGATACGTAACAACCATGACTAGTAAACAAGATTCAGTGGTCAAATTATTACATTGTTATAAATATAAGGGTTCTAATCCCAAATGATTGATTAGTATATTAGTCATAGAGAAGCATAAACATACATGATTCCTATTTTATATTGGGAATAAATTGTAAAACATAACAAAAGAAAATGATCAAGATCTTTTAAACTCATTCAAATAATTATTCTTCACATCTTAGGGAAATACAAAAAATAATGGTAATCTCAAATGATAAATAAGAGAAATGTATAAATGTAGATATCCTGATTTTATATGGAATAATCAATATGGAATGGTAAATAACTGAAAACACATTTAATTTAATTAATAACATGAGATAAATGAATCCATGGATAATGTCATTGAAAAAATATCATGGATAATAACAACTAAAATTTGAATTAAAGAAACTCATAATATTTGATGTCATGATCTCAAACACTATGGCATCTATATCATCAAGACCATTCACTAAGACAATATAAAAGTAACTGTAAACCCACATTTAATTTAGCCAAATAATTTTTCTTTTGATAGTAGTTAATGAATTATGGGGATTTATAATCCCCATCCATCACATTATTTAAAATGTGTTCATTATATATATAATTCTTGATTTAATTAATAAACAAAATTCTTTATCAATAAATATCTATATTGAGTAAAAAAATATGGATTATCAATCTTTCATCATCGATCCAATGGAATTTTAAGCCAAATTCGATACGTTGAAATGAAATATGGTTTATGAAATACGCATACAAATTATAAATAATATATATTTATTGGAAATTTAATGTCCAATGATCGTAATAAACAAAATGTTTCAATTTAAAGATAAATTCTTCAAATTTAATAAGAGATAAGAGTTCAACATATGTTTATTATAAGATTATGCTTTGTAATAAAATAATGAAATTTAGTGAATAAACCTTATGTAATTGCGATATAAAAATAATATTTCATTTATGATATATCTTTTCAAAACCATATAAAACAAATCGAAGAAGTTAAATCTTATAAATGTTCATAATGGTGAGGTTGTCTGTTATCACCTAATACGTTAAAATCATTTCTTCTAACTTTTTATAAAGAAATTAAAATAACAAATGAGAGATAAATTTAGAAGAAAATACAGAAACACATTAAATATATATTGTATAAAAAAATTATTTGATATTATGAAGGAAAAAGGAAATGATTTTTGTAGTGAAAATATATCAATCCAAAAAAGAATGTGAGATTGTATAATAGATTCATACCTCACTGGTAACATTAAAATTGTAACATGTTGAAATAATGGAAATTAATTGAAACATTAATCATCATGAACAAATTTCTTTTTATGTTAAATAAATCAAAGGTATGTTATGTACACCACATAAAAGTGAATAGGTGTATAATTTCAAATATGTCTCAGTGGAGTGTAAATTGGGAGGAAATATGTTACCACATGATTCCCATTAGTTAAATATTATTTATATTCTTGTTTAATGGTTTTAAAAATTTTATTAATTTATTACATGACAATATCCATATTCATATTTATAATAATATATATAATCCACTTTTATCATTTGATCACCTTCTTCTTAATAATATTTCATTATTTCCACTATTTCAAGAGTTATCTACTTAGTTTTCTCATGCAAGTTTTTTCACATAAGATTCAGTTATAGTACCTAAGATATATTTTAATCACACATATAAATTTATTAATTCTATTAATATCACATTTATTTAGTAGGTAACTTTTCATAACCATTCTAAATTTTTCATTTGGAAAATTAATCACATAACTTCATGGAAAAAGTATGTAGTATGTACGTATGAGCAATGATATTATCACATAATTAGTGAAAGGGTATGGAATTGTATGATATATTAATTTCATAGAATCAGTAATGTGTCATTATTTTCAATTATATTCATATTTCCACCAGTATTACTTTTCTAGTGAGTCGATGATGGAAATGAAATTACATCAGTTTGTGAAATGGTAGTCCGTAGTACAAAATAGTGAGGGTTTTATTTTCTATTTGATATAGTAGAATATAGATAAATATTATTCCATAAAAATAATAAAATAAAATTATATGGGGGAAAAATTAGTTTTTATACTGTAATTTTATTTTATAATTGAATGTTGTACAATAATAATTAAAAATGTAGGAGCTTAGTGAATAAAATGACATTCACTTAGAAGAACCTCCTTTGGAACCCTTATTATGGACCCTATAGTTATCCTTTTGGGGATAAAATAACATCTATAATGTGTATAATGATTTTGGGGATATATTTTGGAATGTTTTGGTTAATCTAAATGGAATGAGAGGTTTGAAGAAGTGACAAGAGAATATCCACTTTTATAATTGATGTGAGTGGTGAACTTGTAAAATTTCTATGTTTTTCCATAATTTAATTTCAAATTAATTAAAAAAATCCTAAAAAATCATAATATTATAAGGGTATAAGTATAATTTCTAAATAAAACTCTAAAATGGGGTTAAGGAAAATTTTTAGGTTATGTTTTATCATTATGTTTTAGATTAACCTTGATGAACTCATTTTATCCTATACAGCTGTAATTTATTTTTATAGTTTACAAATAATTATGAACAAAAAATAAGAATAAGTTATTAAAAATATTAATTATTCTGATTCCATTTACATAATTAATTTTATCAATTTATATTGATAAATATGGGAGAATTTAATTTAGAAAATAAACCCTCTAAACGTGTTGAAAATAGTTTTTGGAAATTATTTTTTCAAGCATAAGGTGATATTATATTAACTATATGACCTATAATCGTAATTTGATGGATTTAAATTCATATATATAGAAATATAATATATAAATTTTATTTTAATAATTTAAATTTAAATACTATTTTAATTAATTAAAATTGATAGTCATTATGACCTTTTAAATAAAAATAGTTCTCTAAAATACACTCTTTTTCTCCTCTATATAAAATTATACTTATTCATATAAAATATATAGTTGATAAATTAAATATTAAAAATTTTATTATAAAATTTTATATATAAATAATGTAATTTTTAAATATAAATTTTTATTTTTCATGTAGTTATATTTCTAATGGAAAATTTGTAAAATAAATTCTACGATTATCTTGACCATGTATGTTCAAAATAATTATTCAGCCTATAAAATTAGATATTTTTGTGCCATGAAAAATTAAAATTCACATTTTATATTCTTTTATTAATGTATAATTTTTAATTATTATAATTGAGTCTGAGGTGTTACATTCTTACCTCATAATTTGTTTTCCATGAATATTTCATTGGTATTACTTCCTAAAAAAATGAGAGTGGTTAATATTCATTGCATCATATAGTGAATTTACTTCCATAAAATTGATAAAAAGAACACATAATTTTATTTATATAAGATTAATGAAATTTACTATTTATAATCACTAACACCAATTCATTACCAAATTTCAAAAATTCAGATATACCCGAGGCTCATTTTTCTTTTCTTACTGAATCGTATAACAACCATTCATGGAGTCAGTTTCTAGACCTCCAAATTTAAATTAAAAATCATTACACTCATTATTAGCATAATTATTTTGACTAATTTTATTATATATAATATAATCATAATTATTATTTACCTTTTTTATTATCTCCTAAACCAGTTCTTTGTATGAAATTTTCATTTTTCCAACTCATTCCCAACAAGTGGGAGTGTAAAATATCTTTCCAAACAATGATTAATATGTTTCCATTTTAATACTAGAATGAAAATTGTTGTTATTGGAAATATATACAATATTAAATACTAATCCCACATTCCTTCATATTTATGTTATGGTGAACTCAAATTTTAATTTCAGGTATGAATAGTTCTTTTAAAATTCCCAATGATTTGAGGATGATTGGTGGTACTCAAATAAATCTCAGTGTCATGGGACATTTAAATACCCTTTTATAATTTGGATATATTTAATGGATCCGGATCCGTTAAAACTAAATTATCTTGACCATAATGTCTTCCAAAATAATTAATATATTATTTTCTAATTTTTTCAAGGGGTAAATATTCCCTTATAGAATGTAAATATGTAGACCTGTTTAGGTGATCAATAATAACCCATATGGAATTATTCTTTTTAAAATTATTGGGTAGTCCTATATAAAATTACATATATTGGTTATAGAATTTAAACAAAGTAATAGGTAGTGGTTTGAGGATTCCTATAGGATTATGTATCTCTACCTTCAAATTTTGAAAAAACAAGAATCCTGATACTTAATAAACAATTTCCAACTTCATGTTATCTAATAAAAAATTATACTTATAATAAATATACATATCAGTGATACCTTGGTGGATATATAAATTCAATCTATGAGTATCATCCAAAAATTAATTTTTTCTTCTCACGTTTAGATAGATCACATAATCTAGAACAATGTTTTAGAACTCCATAGTCACAAGAAAATTTTACCTATTTACAATCATTCAAAACCTTAGTTTTATTCATAAAATTATCATCATCATATTTGTCAATTATTAGATTTTCAAAAAAATATGGATTCATAATCATTTGAATAGGGGTTTATTTCTCCCCTTCATTAATAATCCCCTTATACAACTATACTTGAACCCTGATCATAAGATCTATTTAAACCCAAATTTAGGTTAAAACACCACGATGATTCCCAATCAATGTATATACTGATTTATTTTCCATCCCCTGGTGGTAGTATATTGTGAAATAATTATGCTTCAGAAGTTAGAGTAAGGGAATTTTCCTCTTATTGATCTCCTTCTGTTAAAAGAAGTATTTTATGCTCTTAATATCTATTTATATCCCATATCATTCACCATAGA
Organism: Viscum album; assembly: GCA_963277665.1. Lineage (NCBI taxonomy): Eukaryota > Viridiplantae > Streptophyta > Magnoliopsida > Santalales > Viscaceae > Viscum > Viscum album. The sequence goes on along the minus strand of OY728133.1, from coordinate 2,115,494,685 downwards.
TATAATTTTTCTATAACTTCAATGATCATATTATTACTAATATCTCAAGATCATGGGTTATATAGTTATGTTCATGAGCCATTAACTACCATGATGCATATGGAATATCATTATTATTTTTAATAAGGTTGACACCATGTCTCTACTTTGATGCTTCAAAATATATCACAAATCCATCATTTCTTAATAGTAGAGTTGAAATCAGATCCTTGACCAATAAACTATAAAAATTTACCAAACAATATTCACATTCCATTTTCCATATAAACGTAACTTCTTTATGTGTAATCTTGGTTAAAGAGATAATAAATTAGGGAAAATTATAAATTAATCACTAATAGTAACCCACCAATCCAATAAAACTTTATATCTATATTATTTTAATTTTTTTCGTCTATTCATTGAATGATATTGTTGTGGTAGGATCAATATAGATTCCAGAAAATATATTCAAGAGAAGAAACTTAATGAAGCTAGAATTTAAACCTCCTAAATATATGATATGATTATTTTATTGTTAGAGTATCAAGAATGAAATGAATGTAATTATCTTGGTGATCTAATGACTTATTATACTTCAAGATATCATCAATTAATACCACAATGAAAATATAAATATATTCATGGAATGATCTTATAATTAGACCCATAACAATTAATTGTTCATTATTCAATTGAAATGAAATTACTAATAACTGATCATTTCCGTATATCATTTGGACTACTATATATAGAATTTTATCCATCATTACTCACAATTGATGATACTGAGAGAAAAGGTAAATATTTGGAAAATATTTATCTCCATGATGTTTATAAAATTAAAAATCAATATGATGTATGTGATAAATTTTAGTTATCATAATATCATTGGTATCCCTATAATCAATGCATTGCTCATGTATCCAACATTTTTTTAATTAAAAGAATGGGGGATCTCCAAAGTGAAACCCTAAGGTGAATAAATTCCTTATCACACAACCCCTATATTTTTCTCTTTAACTCAATTAACTATTTTCTATAAATTATATAGAGAGAATTTGATATTGGTTTTTCATTATGGATTTAATACATGGAAAACATAGATTTACACTCTTGTGGATGTCCATGTTAATCATCATTAAATAAAAAAAATTATTCTTTTAAAATTTATACATCATAGATTTAAATATTAACTTTTCAAACCATTGATTTTGATTTATCTTCTTTAATAATAATATAATTTTTAGGATATACTATCAGTGGACCTATTCATGACATAGATGAAGAAGTCTGTGCTCTAATGATAATTCAATTCCATATCTTCATCATGAATCATGATTTCTATCTCTTTTTAATAAAATTTTGTATCGTATTTTGAAATCTAGTAAATAATAAATATTATATCAAATTCAACCATACGTATAATAATAAAGTAAAAAATATGGCATGTTTATGTGTCATTATAAGAACTGTAAGACACATCTTTATCAGAGTGAGATTTCAAATATGATTTTTTCAAACAAATACCTTATTAATGTTCTAAAGAAATATCTAGTTTTCGGGGAAAGATGGAAGAAAAAACAAGTGAGAAGATCAAGAATCAATTAAATAATTTTCTATATTTGATTCAATGATTAAAGTATCTAGCAGTGGTGACCTAGGGTTCTATTTCTAGGGTTTGTACCACCGCCTCTGCACTGGTCCTCCCGCACGCTACTGGCTTCGTCCCACTCATATCGCGTACGGCTCCCCCTCGAGCGACCTATCTGCCTATCACCAACGACGACCTCGTCCGTCACAACAGGGATTTTTAGTGGTGTTGTGGGTGGCATGGGATCTCATCGGTGGATATAGGTTCGGACTCAGGATGGTCACCCTTGCGGCTTTAGATCTGATCCATCTGGTCTGGTTTCTTCTAGATATCCAGCTCACGGCTCTTGCGCGGTCGATCCTTCGGTGGGGGGGTCTGGGTTGGATGCACAAGGAGGCGGGGAAGTTTCTCGACTAGCAGCACAACTACGGGGCGATAGCGGTGTGATGGTGGCCGACGGTGGCGTGATTGGTGATTGGGAGCTGCGTTCAGGTGGATGGAGACGAATTTGTTACCTCAAATGACAGAATCTCGCCGTTGAGGTGAAGGTACCAATGTGAACACTTAAGAAGACGAAAGATCCTTTCTGGAGAAGATTGATTTTCAAATTTGATGAATCCCAAACTAAGGTCCTTTTTTCCTATCTTCAAGGAATCAGTTCATAAATCTGGATTTCATTATGCTTGTTTGATTATTTTTTGGCAGCGACCATGTGCGGTTTTGTTGCAGTGACAGCAGACCTAGCCAATGGAAAATTCAAGGTAGTGTTTTTTAGGATTTTCTAGGTTTTTCTATGTGACCTTTGGATAAACAACTTGTATTGGGTTCTATCCCTCTTGGGTCTCAGATCATTGACTTATCTCTGGCCTTTGGGTATTTAATGGGTTATCCTTATTTGCTTTCAAGGGGCTAATACCTTTGGCCCCATGGGCATGTAATGGGTTTTACCTTACCCAGTTTAAAAGGGGTTTCTGCTGTCCTTTTCTTTTCATTTTAATAAATGGGCTTAACCCTAATCCTTATGTTAAAGTATCTAGCACCACATATTTGGGAAATTTCACCATAGATATAGTGGCCATATAATATTGTCCTTCTCCGCTAAACCTCTTCTGGGGAATGGTCCCCTAATGTTTTGGGAATTGGTGTTAATAATCTCCATATTTTCTATAGTTGAAGCACTGAATATAATTTATTTTTTCCATCCCCTTTCATTCAGGAATCAAATTACCCTTATCAGCAACGTTATAAAAAAACTCCCATTCTGTTCCTACATTTTTCAAAATGGTTCTTCCCATAATTTTCATGTTAAACAAATTGATTCATTTTCTTCTTCTTTATTCATTAAATCTAATTTTTGTGGAGTTCATAAAAAAAATTTCTTTTCTTTATTCCCATTGGATATATAAGATATATAAAATTAATTCTCTATTTTAATAGTGTATAGGAAAAATACAAACAAATGATGAGGAAGTTCGAGAAACTGTCGAACATTATAGACATGTATTACCCCATTCAATGAAATGTTAAATATTATAGTATGTATTTTTTTGTAATACATATCATAACTAGATAGTTCTATAAATATATCCACATACTCCATTACACCATTTTTTCCATTTTCTTTAATTGGACAAACATTATTTAAATTTCACTTTGTTTATCATATGGGGAATAAATTTCAAATAATGTTTCAATAAAATATATCTATTCTATGTGTTCTATTTCTTATTCATCCCATGTAATCTAGATCAATGACCACAAGTGATCAATATCACCTTTGAGATAATATATCCAATGTTTAACTTTTTACATTTCATAATATCCCAAGGCTAGAAATATCTTTTCACGGGACTCTATCCATTTATCAGTTATCATTATATTAGTAGTGTCACTAATTAAGGATGAATTATATCACATAATGTGATCCAACATAGAATAATCTTGTAAGAAAACAATATTTTTCTTAATATTGTCAATTTTATTTGTTATAACGTGATTAAATGGCCCTTATATTGCGAAAATTTTCCTAGCTCCAACACCAGCTATATTAGAATGCTCACCTGGGAAATTTCTACATTTATAACGATTGTTGATATAATAATTTCATCTATAAAACATTTATAAATAGAATAATATACTGGATTAGCATATGAAATTATGAATTTTAAATCATAATATATAATTCATAATATGGTGTAGTATCATTTGAAAATTTATTAATTTTTAATCTCAAAATTATAAACATTTTTTCATTATAAATATCTTTAAATCATAGAAATATTTTCAAATACATCATAATAGATTGAAATGAAAATTTGAAATATCAAATGAATATACCAAGATTGTGTGTAACCAAATGTTCAGAAACTTGAATTTTTGTGTACTAATTGCCAATCGGTTCAAAGCTCAATGTGTCATTTTTATAATAATCACCCCTATGAAAAAAATGATCAAGAACCACACATTCATATAGTATCTAGATATCATTTTACTTCTAAGAAAAATGTCATACCATCCATATAAACAAAATATACATTTATATTTAAAAATTTTACATATCCTCATTGTCTATCATAGGGTTTTTCTTCCAAATCTACGTTTTAATAAACAATGTTCTCAAATATTCTACTAAAATTCCTCAGATACCGACTGTATCAACCCAAATCCTATAACCCACAGTCGGTGGTAAATGTTTTAAATTTTCATAATTAAAAGTGTTACAATCCAAAATCACTGACATATTTTGTATTCATGGAGCTCCAAACACATACGTGATACCCATTTTACATTAGGAATAGAATATAAAAAAAATAAAATTCATAGCATCCTTGAAACTCATTCAAGAAATTCTTCTTTATATCGTAGAGAAATTAAAAAACTAAGGGTGGGCTCAAATAATCCTTAATTGGTATGTATAGTAGAATATTTAAATCTTATATAAGGAATAATCAATGTGGAATGATAAATAACTAAAAAAATTATAATATGTCAAAAACATTATCATAAAATGAATCAATAAAAAATATAAATGAAAAAATATAATGGATACAAATAACTGATTCTAAATGAAGGAAATTATCAATATTTTATGTGATGATCACGTATATAATGATATCTCTACCACCATGACCTTTCACTAAGATATTTTAGAAACATGTATGAAAACCCATTTAATTTCTCCAAATTATTTGTATCATGGGACCTATCAATGCATCAAGGGGATATATAATTTTTCTCCCCAGCCATCACTGCATGTGTAATGGATCTTTCAAATAAAGAATGGTTTATTTAATTCATGAATAATAAGAGTTATGGATAAATACATGTACTAAGTAAATAATATAGATTATCAATATTTACCCATCCAAATAAATATATTTCCAAAGAAATGACTGTATATAGAAGTGATATGCAGTATAAGAATTAATAATATCCATGAAAAAAAAATTTATATTAATGGGTAATGTAATTTAGAATTATCATCAGAAATTGAATGACTCAGGATGAAGAAAATGACTAGAAAATTAATATGATATATAATAGTTGACCATAAATTCCTTTAAAATCTAGGCAATGTAATAAAACAATATCCTTTGTATAAATAATGAAAATTGAAGAGAAATATTAAAATAAAATTTAATCTAAGAGTTTTACTTTTAAAACCATTTAATACATTTAGATGAATCTAAATTTTTTTAAAATGGTTATGGTGTCAAGGAAATTGGTTATCATCATACAGACTAAAAAATTTCTTTTGATAATTTCAAAAAAATTCATAAAAACCAATTTAATTATTTTTAAATATTTCTTTAAAAGTATAAATTTCAATGATATATTATAATTTATTTAATAAATAATTTTTGATAATAAAATAAAATTTCTAAAACAATGTTGAAAAATATAGGCATAAAAAAAATATCCGATTAAAAGAAAAATAAAATTTGGTTTTCTATTGGACATTTCATGGTATTGATTAAGTAAATATGAGAGGAAAGGATGGAAAAAATATAAATATAGCATAAATATTCAATATATGATATAATTATTTCTTCTTATGAAGGATAAATGACAATATTTATTAAATAAAAAAAATAAATCCCAAAATAAAGTGAGATTGTAAAATATATTCACACTTATTTGGTAACATTTTAATTGAAAGAACATGAAATAATATACTTGAATTAAAATAATAATTGTCATGAATAAATATTAATTCATGTCAAATACATAAAAATTTAAGTATATTCACAACATAAAAGTGAATTGGTGTATCAAAAAAATATTTAAAACCAGACTATAAATTGGGACAAAGACCCATACCTCATACTTCTCCATTCATGAACATTCTTAAACATCCTATTTAAGCACTTTAATCATGTTATTTGTGAAATAATGTTACAATTTTCAAAAAATCCTAAACCCTTATTTTTTATTTTTTGATTGGGGATCCCATAGGGGTGATTCTGATATAAATTGGAAATAGTTTTGATGCTTCTAGGTTGTGCACAATTATCACACAGTTTTTCCAAATAATTATCCTACAGAGGGTAAACCACAGAACCCAAATTGTGGGGGGGTTACAAGGATAGAGAATTTTCTAAAAAATAACAAACACACTTATAATACATTTTACCCCATCAAAGGTGTTCATGGTTTGGTCGAATGATTTGAAAAATTGTGCAACCATCTCTAAGAAACATCTAACATGGTAAATTTAAATTCGAAAAAATATTTTAAAAGTACCAAAAGAAAAAATTTTGTTCCCTCTACCAGTACTAGCTAAAACTAGAACAAATTCCAAGGTATTGGGTGATCTCAAAGACCCCATTTTCTACTTCAAAACCACTTATGATGTGGATATTGTAAGGTGAAAATCATTTGATTCATCCCTGATAAGTGATATTATGTTATTTCATTAATATCTCTTTATCATTCTTCTATAGAATTGGTAATATCTTTCTGTTTTTTGAGATATTCATGATTTTTTTTATATCATGAATCTAGTTTTTATTATTGAATCTTTAATTATGATGTACTTCATTAGAGTTTCCAATTATTGGTGTTGCGATACATGATATAATTTTTAAGATTTGTGATTCCGTATAAGTTTTGATAATTAATTTTACCTTGAATTTAATTATTATTTTAAATTGATTTCAATTAAAATTTTAAAACAAAATATGGTGTAAAATTGATTTTGAAATTGAAATGGTATTGATTTTGGGAAAAATCCCAATTACAATGAATTGGGGTGTAATTTTTATTTTATGTAATTATGATTATGATTTTAAAAAATTGGATTTAATTTTTTTTTGAAAAAATGTACTAAAATTTTTGGACTATAATCTTGGTTTGGGTTTATCTGAAAAAAATAATGAATTTTTAAGAAACTAATGGTTTTATTTTTAAGAGAAACTGCCATATTGAAGTAGAAATGGGGAAATTTCAATTTGAATAATATTGAAATCATTTTCCCATTATTTATTATTGTTGGAGAATATACAAGCCAATGTAATTAGTGTGTTATTTGGGACAAACACACTAAGATGGAATTTACCTAAAAATATATTTATGCTTTAAAACATTAATATAAGACTATTGGAAGAACATGTCCCTAGTGGGATGTTATTTAGTCATATTTTGTATAGTTTATAATGGATATGTGTCCACATTACCATTATCAATATATGAGTGTGCGAGGATAACATATCTTAAAACTATTATATCTTTTGTAATATTACCATGTTCCTCATTTTTGATATATATATATATATATTCCATTGTTTTTAAAACATATTTTCAAATTAATTTTGAATCTATATAATCCATTTTATATAAAATGTTAATTAATACATTGTTTGAAATGCATTCATAAATTGGAAAGGAGGTATGATTTATTCAAATATTATATTATAATTACATGCATTTTTAATTAAAATTGAAAGAGTTATTTGGTTTATCTATATAATACTCATATTATTGAACACTTGGTGAGACAGTACAATGATTTTTGATCAAACCCTACCTTTGCATTTGGGTGTCTGTAGATTTTATTTCACCCGGTTTGTGCAAGTGGAAAGCACCACATGGAGGTGGTAGTTGTTGATATCCTATACTTGGAGAGCTATATCCATTGGGAATTGGGTTTTTGATATTTTTTCTATTATATTTTGATTGTATATTGGGTTTATATTCCAAACTGAATTCTAGTATTATTCTCACTATGGGGTCTTCTTTTGTGATAACTGATATATAACTCTTTCTTCTACTATTATTGTGGCAAAATCATTACCACCATGTTCTGTATTATGTCAGGTGATACTATATAACCCATGGGGAACAGAAATTCCCTTTGGGATATGTAAGTGCTGGATCAGGTGTCAAGGTAACTAGGTATACTAATCGGTTCAGGAAAAAGTTGTATCAAAGGTGCAAGTTGTTCTGATTACTTGATTGTTCTATACAATTGTGTGATCTTGTAGAGACTTTATTAGGTAGTTGAGAGTGTGTTCCTAGATAGATCTCATTATAATGAGGCATAAATCACCATTTGTAGTATTTTAAAGGCATCTTGAGGATTAGTTCTAGTTTTTTCCTAGATTTATATTATGATTACTCAAAATCCAAATATTTATTGTCACTTTGATGGGATTAATTTAACTTATTCCACATATTTGGGAGTTTATTTGTGAAATATTATGATTTATAACTTTTATTCTACTGATATTTTTTTGCATCATTCCACTGAGAAGTCATTCCAATAGGTTCCGAGTCGAAGCTACCGATGAATCACAGTGAGAAAATCCACTCATGGACTAGAACATGATTAAGGTTTTAGAGCATGTTGTCCATAATCTAGGGAAGGAACATGAACCTATTCTAATTCATGATATATCTATGAAACCTCAAAGGGATGATATTAGGATTCATGTTCATGAATTACTTCACCAAAATACACTAGTGTTCCAATGATCAAATGATCCTCACGAATCTTGGATAGATTGAGAATGGTTTATCTTTTATTTGAGTTATTTGAAATGAAAAATTAAATAAAGGTGAAGTTTTCAACCATAAAGATGAACATACCAAAAAAGATATAGTGGGACAGTATGGGGATAGATATTAATCATGAGGTATTATAGTGGAAAGAGTTTAATGTTCTTTTCATTAACAGTTCTATCCAGAGTTTATGTTATTGGCAAAGGACATTGAAATTTTCAAACTCGAGCAGGCTAAAAGAACCTTGAAAGATTATTAAAATCAATTTTCTATGTTTATAAATTTTTAACATGACATTATTTCAAATAAGAATACTAACACTTAATGGTTTGATATGCGGCTTTTATATAATATTTTTATCATGTTTTTTACAGAGAATACCTTTGTTTGCTGATGTGTTAGATAGAGCATTGATGGTTCAGATGGACCTAGATGGTAATTCAGTGTTGATGAGAGTTTCTCTTTCTCCCAATGGAAATTTTATGAGTTCCTTTTAAGGAAAGAGAAGGTGTGATGAGTCTCCTGGGTTTTCAAATTATCATAGTCCTTCTAGTCTCCTTATAGTTTCAGGAAGAGGCCTTTGATTTTCTTCCAGCGAGGAAATATTCAGAAGTCAAAACGAATTTTCACTGCGGAACCCATGTTATGTGATTCCTATGAATTCTCAATTAATTTTTAGAAGTTTGATCATATCTATTATACTATACATTGTTTCATATGAGCATCATCAATAAAATGTACTTTGGTGAAATCATATGCTTCGTGAACAAATGGGTTCCAGCCACATGCATCTGAAAAGAAGCTTCTTCCCATAGAGGAAGAGTCTCTAGATTATGAAGATAAATATACTGTGATAGTGATAGGTAACATAAATATAAATTCATCATCAGTGACAGATTTATCTGATACTGGTGCATCTCATTCATTTATACCGACTTTTATTTTGAATATACTAAATACTCTTATGGGCCTTTTATCTATTGTGATGGATATCACTATACCTATCAGTATGAAGAGAGAGCAAGATATATGTTTTCCTACGATTTTTTTCTCATTATCAGATAATGAGATTACTATATATTTCATAATTATGGATCAGAAACCAATGGAAATCATATTTGGAATGTATTAGATCATTTCTAACAAAAATATAATTGATTGTTATATTTGATGGGTCTATTTTATTGAATCCAATATGGGTTTCCATTTCTTTTATGGAGAATTAATCTCGATGTTAAGTAGAGCCATACCTTCTTATCTAGATTTAATAAAAGTTATATCTATGTTTTATTTTGACATGATGTGTGAATCCTTGGGTGATGATATACCTCTAGTTTTCAACAATTCTCTTGACAACTTTCCTTATAACTTCTCTTGTATGACACAAGTAAGGAATGTGGAGTTTTATATTGATTTAGTATAAGTTACTCAATCATTTTCTACTCCCACATACCACACAACACTAGTAAAAATGAAATATTTGAATACTCATTAAATGATATTTTAGAGAAAGGATTTGTATTCCTGAGTATGTAACATTGGACAATGCCACTTATTTTTTCTTTGAAATATGATTGGTCACTTCACCATCAGGTTAATTACAAAAAAATAATTTTTTTGATTACGAATAACAACTATCCATTCCCAAATATAGATTATTTGTTTAACAAGATGAAAGGAAAGATGTGGTTTCTAAAGATTGATATTAGATATGGTTATCACCAATTGAGAAAAAAAATCTAACATTTAAAAACCTTCCTTTTAAAGTAGTTTTTGGCCATTACGTGTACCTTTTCATGATATTTGGATTAAAAATTTCTCATTATGTATCAATTAATTTAATGAATATGATTCTACATGAGTATCTTTATAACTTTGTGGTAGTATTTGTGGACAAATATTTATTTACTATAATTCCAAGGAGGATCATGTGCATCATCTAAGATAGGTTCTGTAATTATTAAGAAATTCCAGAGTTTATACTAGGATATAAAAATGTAATTTATGGATTCAGAAATTGATTTTCATGTGACATATGGTGTTGGAACATGGTATATCATTTGATCATGAAAATTTGAAAGCTATTATGACTATAGGGAAACCACATAATGTTTTTTATATTCATAGATTCTTGGGTTTATCTTTAAAATACCGTCAATTTGAAAAGAATTTACAAATGTTGACTTTTATTATGATTTGTATAACTTAAGAGGGAGTGAAGTTTTATTGGGATAAAAAAATTTATATTTTCTTTTGTTGGGATGAAATTTAATTTAGGAATTGTTCATGTTTTTACTATTCCATAGGCTTGGAAAGGTTATGTGCACTTTTGTGATGCATCAAGTTCAGGTTAGGGCTATGTGATTATATAGGGTGATTATATCATTACCTATGGATCATAATAGATTAGGCCATATGAGATGAATTATTGGACCAATGACCTGGAACCTGCAATTACGTTGCATGCACTTTAGTTTTGACATCATTAACTTTTGGAGAAAGGTTTATCATGTTTGACAACAATAGGAGCATGTATTATATCTTCTCAAAAAATATTTGAATCTTCCCCAGAATAATTAGGTAGAGTAGCTGAAATGTTTTGACACTGACACTACCTATATCGAAAGGAAATGGAATTTTACCATACATTCTTTAAGTATAAAACATATGACCCCAACAATGAAAGAATCATTATACGATTAGACCATGTTGTATCCTTTTTCATAGTTGCATTTATGTTTTTTAGAAATAGTTTATGAGGTTTTCATGGATTGTTTTGATTTTAAATCCTCCCTTTATGAGATTATTCATCATGAACAATGTCTTGATGATGATTTTTGTTGCATTTGGGACTCTCTTTATGGTGGGGAGATCCGTGTTGATTGGTCATTTTGCAGGGAAGGTATTATATGTTTATGTAATTATTTCTTTATGTCACTATCTTTGAGAAATACTATGATGGTAAATTAGTATAATTTCTAGTGGGAAGTTCACCTAGGAACCCTGAATATGTTCTATGACATGAGGTAACAATTCTAGTGCCTCGGTATGTGATGAGGAATTTCATATTTTATGTCTCAATGTTATACAAGACAACAGTTCAAGGTAGAGCACTAGAGGCCTTATAGATTAACTTCTCCACATATAGTTCCAACATCGAAGTGGAATGTGATCTCAATGGGCATTGGTGTATTGTTTATAGATGCCTATATGTATAATAACGTGATATGTGTTGTGATAGAAAGTATAACCAAATCATCTCAATCAATACCAATTCATGTTACAACCTAAATTAATGATATGGGAAATAAATATATGTGATTGATTGTTCATTTTTCTAGATTTTGATATTCAATATTCTATAACATAGATCCCCGTTTTTCTTCCTGCTTTTGGAAAAGAGTTTATGATGCATTGGGATCATTAGTTTGTTTGAGTATGACATACCATCAAGAGTTAGGACTATATATAGAGAGAGATATATAGATTCTAGAGGATATGGTTTGTGCGAACATTCATGACATCAATGGATATCTGGACTACCATTTAGGAAATGTTGATTTTTATTATAATAACAGTTACTATTTCAAGATCAGGATGTATCCTTTTAAGGCCCTGTATAGTCATCCCTGTAAATCCGTGTTCTATTGGATGTAGATTGGTGAAGGTTCCTCTATTGGTCAGAACATGGTTCAAGAGACAATAGTAATCATTTGGTTTATTTATCCTAGGATGTTGAGGACACATATCTCGTATAAATCTTATTTTGACCATCACTTTAGACCATTTGAATATTAAATTGGTGATCATATTTTCTTCAATGTTTTCCTGGGTTTGGGTCATCAACTACTTGGTAGGAAATGGAAGCTTGATCCTAATTTTAGGGGACATTATTGGGGTTGATTAGTTGGTGAGTAAAATGTATTATCCTTTATCACGTCTTCCACTTTTTATGTCAATAGATAATGTCTTCAATTATAAATGTTTCGAAAACACCTTTATGATCCATCTCATGTTTTGAGTTGGTGTGATCTTGATGTGAAGCATGATTTATTTGTGACTACGCATCCAGTAAGGATAGCTAATTTTGAAACCATAGTACTTCATGGGATGAATATACATTTGGTTCAAATTTAATAACTTAGTTGTTCAGATACACATGAGATGTTGGATAGAGAGTCACTAATGGTAGAATTGTGGCCTAATCTATTTGGCATTGTGACTTCGATAAAGAATTTATAGGGATAGAAATTTTCTATGATGGGGAGGATATAACATCCAATTAATATTTTAATTTACTTCTCATCAATTATTTTATAATTCTTTGATTGGGATTTATTTAGGGGTGCTTCAGGTGAAAATTGTTAAAATTTTAGATGTTTTTAGGATGTGCAAATTTCACACATGGTTTTCCCAAACAGTGCACACGACTATGGTAAACCATAAAAACCTAAATAGTCCGTGTTTCCAGGGATGGAACACTACTTTTGAAAACACAAAACCCCCTGGTAGAATCTATGCACCCCATCTGAGGCATCACAGTTTGAAAAACCATGCATCCCCCTCCAAGAAACCGTTCACCTAGTAAATTTAATTCTAAAAGTTTTCTAATATTCCAAAACCACACACATGATCCCCATAATGACCCTAACTCATACTAGAATTAATTATTATATCCTGGGAGTTCTTTATGACTCATTTTGTCCATTCCAAACACTTTTGAAAATGGATCAAAAAATGTCAATAGTCATTTGATTACTCCTTAGTCAGTTATATTTTCCCCTTTTTTCTATCCCAATACCTCTATCTTTCATCCCTCTTGTTGGTTATATATTTTTTGTTATTGAGATATGTAAAATATATTGTTTTATATCCTTAATCATGGTTTGATTATTGGATAAATATTTCTGATGTTCTTCATTATAGTTTCCTAGTATTGGATTTATGAAATGTGGTATCCTTATTATGGTGGGTTATTCCGTATATGTTTGGACAAATAATTTAAACATGAATTCCCAAATTATTTTAAATTTATTTCAATAAAATTATTAAAACCTAATTTGGTTTGAATTTTTATATAAAATTTAAATGGTATGGATTTTTTTGGAAACCTCCCAATTCAAATGAAATAGTGTGTGATTTGAATTAGATGGTACTGTGAAGTTGATTAGGGAAATTTTATTTGTATTTTATATTTATAAAAAATAGATCAAACAATTTTGATAAGAATCATAGAATGTTAATATCATACAATATACATGAATAAATTAAAACCTAATTTTCTTTAATGAGAAATTCATATATTGAATCTAAAAAAGGGAAATTTGATTTTGAATTGTTTCAAAATAATATTCACATAATTGAATTTTGTTTGAGAGCATGCACAAATAGGTAGTTAGTGAGTTATTTGGGACCAACACTCTATTTTGGGATTTTCTTAGAAACATATGGAATCTTTTAAACTATAACAAAAACATATTGGTAGATATTATACCTTGTGGGATGTTTTTTAGTCCTTTTTAGCCAGAGTTGAAGGGATGTGTGTGCACATTGTTGTCATCACTATATGAGTGTGTAAGGCTACCATGACCTGGAACTATTGTACCACTTGTAATAGGAACATGTTTCTAATTTGTGAATTATTATTTTTATATAATCCATTTTTTTGTAAATATAATTTATACAAGGCTCGTTAATCTAGAAAAATTATTTTAAATAAATTGATTATTAATTAATTTTTTAAATTCTTCAATCATTTCAAATAAATAACATGATTTTTGAAAATATGATCATTTAGTTCCATACCTATTTCTCATAAAATTAAAATCATTATTTGGTTTATATATATTTTTATGTTGTTATGGAATAATTGGTGAGACCCTACTAGGATTTTATCTCACAACCTACCTGTGATTGTAGGAATTTATAGATTTTATTCTTCTATGTTCGAGCATAGGGAAAGCACCACTTGAAGGTGGTGGATGTTGATCTCTTGTACTTGAAGTGCTGTGTTCATTCAGCCATGGTTTGTTTATAATGTTTTTATGGAACTTTTTGGTTTTCCCTTGAGTTTATATAACTATTAAACTTATGGTACTATTCTCCCTATAGATTTTTTAGAGTTCTGATTTTTAGATGTTTTTTTCACAGTTCTTGTGGATTGTTTTCCTCCATGTCTTATTTGATGCTAGGTGTTAGTCACTATCCCTTGGGGATAGGAAATTCCATTTCGGCTATGTCAATGATGGATTTGGTGTCCCAATACCAAGGTATATGGTCCAGTTCATGAAATTATTAACTTATATATGAACCATATTCAACATTTTAATATTATATATGATCGTCTTATAACATCATACTTATAACATCTTTCCACCTTTTATTAATAATATTACATTAATACCATTATTTCAGATGCATAATGCTTCATTTTCTCAATAATACTGTGTCATATAAGTTTTGGTTCATGTGAATATTCTATAGATCCATCATCTCTAGGATGGTATTATTGTTATAAATTTAAAATTAAATCATTATTTTCATTTTTATAAACATTATTGAAATTTAGACATAGAAAATGAATCATATTTCTTCTAGGAGACACGAGGTCCTAAATTTTCAAGAGAGAGGACACCAATACCTTAATGATTGAAAGGAAAAAATAGGTTGATTAAATATTTACATTATAAAATAAATATTAGGTCACATGTATCATAATTAAGATTTATTTCAATCATTATTATTATCCACGTTAGTCGGTGATGAAAAATAATTTGCATCAATACATGAGGCGATAGTCCAATGTACACATGAGTAATGGTTGTGTTTATAAATTTTTAGGGAATATGATAGATATGTATTATTATATGAACATAATGAAATATCATTATATGGGTGATAATCATGTAATTATATCACAATGTTTAATACAAAATTGATGTTGTTAAAATAAGAAGTAGAAAAGAAAGAGATTAGTGTAGATTATTACCTTTTCTTAGAAGATCCTAATTTACATCTCTAAATAAGGTCTCTATGAATGGTATTTTATGAATAATAAAACCTCTATAATGTGGATAATTATTTAGAGGATTGATTTTTTCAATGTTTTTTGATCTCTATGTATTTTTTTGTGAATAATTGAGGGAAGGAGGTGCCCTTTTATAATTGACGTTAGTGGCACACATAAAATTTTTCTACAAGTTTTAGTAATGTAATGTAACTTTAATGAAAATATATATACAAAATGGATCACATTCACAGTTTAAAGTAATAATATTATAATATAAATATCAAATCAGTCCCCTTATAGAGACTTACACATAAATAATCCTAAATAATGATGAGATTGTGAAATAAACCCTTACCACTCAGGTTACTTTTAAATCATAAGACCCATAAAGGAATAAAAGAAAATAAATCATTAAATATAATGACAATACATTGATTAAAGATATAATATTTCAAAGGATTATTATATACCTCATAAAAATAAATATGTTCATAACATAAAATATGTATCAATAAATCAAAATTGAGACAAAGAACCCTCACCTTAGGCTCAACATTATTTATATGTTATTTTAACCACCTGTATAATAAATTTAAATTTATTATGATTATATTCCATAACTATATATAAAATTATAATATGATATATGTTCTACTTATAACATTTTAATACCCATGTATTAATAATGATTTATTAAAATCATTGTTTCTGAGTGTTAATTGTCTCATTTATTCATGGAAGTTTAGGATTGTAGTTATTATCCTTGTGATTTTATCATGGTTATAGAATATCTATAATTTTAATAATTATATATATATATATATATCATAATTATTCATTACATACATTATGATAATAACTCATTAAAGTTTGAGAAACAAAAACAAATTACATCATTTTTGAGATAGTATGTTGAATATACTCCTGAATTCTATTTTTAGTTTTCAAAAAATATAATAAAAGAAAGATAAAAAATAATTTAAATTTATAGAATCATTATAATATCATATAAAATATATATATATTAAATATATCCTTAATAACAAAAAATGATAATAAAAATGAAAAATTAAAAAAAATAGTTTTGTGGAAGTTGTAATCCATACATAATCACGAGCGACATTATCATTTTCTAATATATTGGAAGGTAAGAAGGTAGATAATATATTTTAATTTTAAGATAATTATAATTTCACAAATACGATAAATATTCATTAGTTCCATATTTGTAACCATCAATGCAGAATCATTAAGAAGAACAAATTTCACCAGTATAAGAAAACAGTATGTTGTACTTTCACATGATGGGTGTTTCCACTTTTTATTGGATGAAAAAGGGAAATAAATGGTGTTAAAATTATTATAATGACATATAATTATATATATGATATTGTAATTATAATTAATTAGTGGATAAAATTTATTTATAGGAATTATAAAAGAGTGAAATTTAATAGAGTAGCTAAAGACAATTGCCACATCTTTGCTCGAAATCCTTTAAATCCCATCTTAGGGACCCTTGAAATGGTATTTTATAAAGACTAGAGCCACTAATTTAGGTATAAGGAAGTTAATGAGGGAATTGGGAAGGTTTTTCTCAAACTATATAGATAATTGTTTTTTAAATATGATGGAGAATGAGTTTTCTTTTAGAAGTGGGGAAGACGACACACATGCAATTTCTTAAAAGATTAAAATATAATAATTTCATAATCATTAAAAATGATTCCAAATGGATATTTGATTGATTAAAAATTTTATATCATTGAAATAACATCATGAAATTAAATGTACACATTTTTTGGTTCATTTTAAACATTATGTTTTTTATTAACCCTTTAATTATCCATTTTAACCTAAAATATAGAAACATATTTTTCAAGCATAAAGTGTTATAATTTTACTTATAACATCAAAAAATGGATTATAAATGGAAAATATATGGAAATTTAGAACATTTTAAATTATAATTTTCTGATTTATTTGTTTTTTATTCTTAGAAAACATATAAAATAAATAATATTTTTCTAAAAGATTATTAATGTCATTTTAACACCATTTATTTAATTTGACATTAATGGCAACAATAAAAACATATAAGTTGAAAATAAGCATTTTACACATATATAATTATTCATGTTTATCTAAAAATTTCATTTAAATAAATAATTATCCCAAATTGTGTTACATTTAATATTTATAAAATAATTTGTTTTATTTTTATGTTAATTGAGAAGATGATATCTGGTTTTGTGTAAGCATTTACGGTAATTATTAAATCACTAAAAACATAGAATAATAATATAATGATAAAAATTAATAATAAATATTCCAAATAAAAATTTATAAATGAAATTATCATCTTTATATGATTATGTAAAAAATATTAAAGATATCAAATTCATGAGAGTGATCTTTGGGAAAATTCTATTCGTAAAATAATATTACTGTCATTATCAAGGGAAAATGGCACGTAATTACCATATATTAAAATTTATGACTGTTATGGTATAATGTATCCAATTTTATGATGTAAATTATTGTATTTGGATTATTTTTTGACCCCATCTCATTATTTTAAACACATTTTAATCATTTTAACCTTATTGATGTGACAAATAGTTTTGGTAGTTATTCATAATGACAAAAATTAAATGGGTCCTATTTTCCAAATTTGAATATAATGATTCCATATATGGTATAAATTTTTTGAATATTAAATTTACTTATGTTTTGTAATATATAAATTATTTAAATGCATAAAATAAAATGAAAAATAGCATATAAAAAATGCCTTCTTTCCTATAAAAAATAACTTATATCAATATTCTGAATATTTCTGATTAAAATGGAAGTAATTAAATTATTATTAAGTAAATGGATCATATGTAGCATTAATTACAAACCCTATATATAATGTTCTTTTTTAAATACATTATTTTAAAAAAATAAATGATATTATTTGAAAAACCGGTATATTTCACTATTCCCTAAAAAGCATCCAATTCAGGAAGAAAAATCCCTCTGTAAAATTAGATGTGTTGGTTTTTAAATTTATTTTAATTTTATAATATATAATATATAAAATTGGAAGAAATTAATTATAATTTCCACACATAAATTTAAATAGAATTCAATTTTGAAGAATGTTCATTTTTATTTCATAATACTACATCACTAGAAACCAAGTTATTATTTAATATCAATTAATCAATAATTTTTTTTGAGTATGACCATTACACAAAAATTTCAGAATGTTTTCATTCATATCCATAATCTTTAATTTAATGAATTAGTTAAAATAGTCACATTCAAATAATAATATTTTTTATAATATATCAAAATTCACTTAAAGCTTTGTTTTTCATGTTAATAAATCTATAATGTTTATTATATATTTATAAAAACGTTATGGGTGTTACAAGATTGAATTTAAATCCTGTAAAATTAATTATTTCAGCACAATTTATTAAATGAATATACAATATGGTGCATCATATTCATATTCTTAATTTTGTTTTTGAAAAGTTTCAGATAATTAATAACGAGTGGAATTAACCCATATTTCTTATTAATAATGAGGATAGGTTCTCTCTATGTTTACACACTTATAAAAATAAAAACCTTATCATGTTTATCTTGTATTTTCTTCTATAATTACTATAACTTAATAAGGTCCCATATATATATATTCATTTAAATATGATCAATAGTGGGTATAAGTTTTTATGAAAACATATCGTTGCGATTAATAAAACTAAGAAACTATTCTATAAATACCTTAGAGAAATTTTATGCAATATATATATCATAGATGTTTATTTTATCCCCAATAAATTCAGATAAATACCTATTATGAAAAGGAATCAAGACCCATAAAATGGAATTTATTTCCATTGGAATCATGTATTTATCCTTAAACTGGAAAATGGCCATAGGTTCATTTTGAATAATAATTGTGACATCCCTTCATATTAAATTGAAATATTATCTATATAGAGAGATATAATTCATTCCCAAAATCACATGAAATTAAACTATATGTATAATAATAAGATTTATAGTTATTACACCCCCACAGACATCAATCCAAGTAGAATCATATACTTGACATGTGAAATCATCCGAATTGGAGTTTTTACCACCAATTAAACACCTAATCATTGAGGTTGTAGTGTGATATTGTTATATAATTCCTTGGATTTCAACGAGTGGGTAAAACCAAAATTATATATGAAATTTTGAGTTTTTATGTGGATGGTAAGTGTACCTTTTACCACACAATTCTCATAACAAACATCAATAATAATGATAACACGAAATTTCCCTTTGTCTCTCAGATTATAATATTATCGACATCATTCATTTTCTATAACCCTCAGATATGAGAAATGGATAGAATAATGTATATCATCCTTGTATTTGAACCACTAGAGGGTGGGTGGTGAATTATTTGTATCATTCCCTCTACATAAATCATTAACTATCTTATTCCAATCACTCTAACATTTTATTTCCAAATGAACATCCTTTACGTAACTATATAATTCACATGCCCCCCCCAAGGTAATTTTTTCCATGTTTATTTCCATTATTTTTGAATAAAGTATGGATCGTCTTTATCCATTCATGGTTTTTATTTTTAATATTTTTATTTAAGTACATCATTTATTTCATAAGAAAAAAATAGATTCATGGGTGATTCCGATATCAATTTCTACCTTGAGAACACATATAATGATTTCTTTAGAGCTGCCAAATTCTCTTATGAATTATTTGTTTTTAATAAATAGTTTTATTCCACCAACTAATTGATCAATATTTATTTCAGGTTGGATGATAACACATGAATCTTACCTCTTATATCTTGTATAATTATCCTAATAGACAGTAATGGAATCATAAACCCCATGCATTAACATATGAATTTCTTTATAACTCTTCATATGAAAAATATATAGAATTTAATTATTATAAAATAACATCCTAAAATAATACCACTATATATGGTAAATTTATTACAATTTATTTTCTTTATTAACATTATTTTACTATTGATCATATTATCCTTGCAAATGATATACTACCAAATTAATATTTTCATGCTCTGAGTACAGGGGAATGAAAAATATATTTCAATGGAACTAATCAATTTCTCAGTAATTATAAGATCATCAAACCCACTAAAATAAGGTGGATGTTTCTTTATAAAATACTCAACAATATATTGTTCCTAAAATTTATTATTAAGAATACCATTATGATACAAATATTGAGAAAGTATCGTAAGAATAACAATATTATTCTTCCATCCATCACACATAATAATCAGTTTCTCTAGATTAATTTCATTTCCTTATCTGTCACATTTAGTATTAACATTTTTTATTTGGGTCTAATTAAATGACTAAAACCAAAATGTAATGTGTTATTTTCGCATCCTAATGTCAATGTATGGTCAATATTTTCATTTTTATGTTAATTTTTATGGGTTTAAGCTTGTGTTTCCAGTAATTATTTGATGTTTCTATAAGTTACTAGTGATGCAAATATTTGGGGCATGATTATGTCAAACTGTGTGGATTTGTAACACCCCAAGATTTCATAGTGTGTTATTTCTTCAAAATAATTCAATATCTTGCACTACACGCAACACCGAGTTCAATCACACCATGAATTACAAAAAAAAAGCCATTCAAAAGAAGTTATGAATAGTATTATCTAAATTTTAAACTTTATATAGTCCTTATAATTTTAGAATCCATATTATGAGTTTCTTAGATATAATGCAAGAACAAATTCATTTTCAGTATTGCACTTTTATCAACTTTTAATAGTGAACCCTTTTTAAATACAATATTTTAAACTTTTTGACTAAATAGGGACATCAAAAATTTAAAATGAAACATCCCAAGCTTCCACGGTACGCTTTCTTTGAATAATACAGTAGCGTGTGTTGTACGCAAACTTGAGTTTTAACACACACCACAACCAATCAAACTAGCCGTTATGAATAGTAATACCTACTTTTCGAAATTATATATATTTTATATTTTAAAATGGACTTCATTTCTGGATTTGTAATATCGAATTTAGCCTAAGGTAAAATTTTGGTACTTTTCGGATAACTTTCATATTTTGATGAATAATGAAAATTACTAAATTTTAATTAAAAACAACTTTTTAAATCAAAATAATTAATAGTGATAAATTATGAATTTGAGTGGTTTTAAATTATATTTATAATATATTTTTACCATTTAATATAATGTTGGTCATTGGACATAATTTTACAATTAAACCGAACATAAACAAGTGTCAATCTTTTGATAATTATAATCTCTTAAAAACCCGCTTTTTGTTTTGACAGCGGGAATTAATTTTTAAATTAATTTCTGCCACTTCTGTGTTTTTAATTTAGAAAAATGGATTCCATATTTGGAATCAGGATGTCCAAATTGTGTAAATAGGAAACTTTTATTTTTAGACATTTTGAATAATTAATGTGGTAAATATTTTATTTACCATGGTTAAGGGTAAATCTGGTAAATAAGGGTTAAAAAATAATATTATAATAATACTAAATTACCCTAAAACATGTCCTAGCCTTATTGGTTGATACATGTTCGACCATAGGCATCTTTGGGTTGATTTGGGGACCCCATGGTGCCACTTGTAGGTGATAGAGACATTTTATTTTAATTCAGTTAAAATGAATACAAAAATGACACAAGCATATATATTTTAGAAACACAATTATTAAATAGGGTTATATATGTTGGATTTTAGATTATAAATATTAATTAGAAAGATAAAAATATTTCCTACATAATGATATTTTATTTATAATTTTTAGACATTAAATAATTTATTTTATTTATGACACAATGATGATGCAGTAATTACAAAAATAGTGAAAAATTAAATTAATTGATATTATAAATACCCAAATAAATATAATATGAAACTTTTCATGAATTAAACTAATTTTCTAGTATAATATGATATATTATTATTGATTTAATTTACTGTTTCTCGAAGTAATCAATCTGTTATGAGTTTCAAAAAAATCAACTATTGAATAGTGTCAAAATTGACATAAAAGAGTTCTTAAAACAAATATTATATTATTAATTGATATTAAATTCCTAAAAATCTATGGTACGGCCAAGAGAGTTATCTCATGATAGGTTCATCATTAATGGACCACTTGGGGGTCTCTTGGATGTATATAGTATGTTTATTAACCATATTATATAAAAATACGAAGAGACATTGTAAAAGTGAAACTAATTAACTTAGAGTTAATACTTAAAGATAAGGTTAATATAAGTACCCAAACCTGTCTAAATTATATTGGTTGAGTTGTTTTCGACCCATCTCCACCTTAACCTTTTAATATTAAACTTTGGACCCATTGTAAACCGAATATGAATTTATTATAAACTAATATCTCTAGCTTTTCCAAAGGTGCCCCTCACCCCTCTTATAAAAGGTCACTCCTCCTTCTCATTTCTTCAAACCTTCAAAGCCTTTTGGATCGACCAAACTCTGCCCACATACTCTCCCAACTTCCCTCACTACAACCTAGAGGCCTTAGTTTGATCAGAAATCCAACCTAAGGAGCCCTTTTGATCAAATCAAAAGGAAGAACCCGAAGAAGAGGTAATGATTTCACCACCGTTTTCCAAGTTCATTTCTTCTTCCACATCTTCTTCCTTTGTTGTTACCATTATAAAATAATAAATCCAGTATCATATATATACTATGATGTTATTATAAATATGGTACAACCATATTCAGTATTCTATCTACCCTTTGAATAACATGTCACCATACGTGCGTACGTACGGCTTACCGTCTCCACGTCGTGGTGTAATTGTTATTCAATATATTATTATTTGGAAGGGTATAATAATGATGTGTAACTCTTGTAAATAATAAATATAACATGTTAATTATTCTTTATATTTGATATACCATCCATTTATATATTATTTTAATATCAAAAGAATGATATTGTCGCTCGTGCGTACGTACGGACTACCGTCTCCACGAACGCGATGAGATTCATTCTCCATCGTATCCATTCAAGTATAATTATCATATGATGATTTAAAAATGATGTTTAAAGACTTGATATCATTCTGGATATGAATAATATACATCCTATCCTTTACAAACATGTCTTACGTAACAAAACATATAAAAGAAAACAAGTAAGTTAACACCCGAAACAACGATAATACTTAGATATTATTATCAAATCAATATTAAAAGATCATATATGATATCATATTAATGTATATGATTCTTGTATAATTTAATAACAATTATTTCACCATTATACAGGAGGTTAACCTACCCCAACCAAGGAAAAGTACAAGGTAAGGGTTTTTCATCTCACTCCTTATTCCCGTGAGATTCATGCCATATTGCCACCATCACCTTTTGTGTGGTGTATGTACTGCCCATAATTATATTATTTTTGTAATACACTCTAATTTATGTGTATTTACATATTCATTGTATGATACCTATTTCATGGGTTGTATGTTTCATAAGTTACCAAATTGGTAAGGGTTATTTCAAAATCTCTTCATTATCCGAGGTTGTTTATATGTAATAATCTACTGGGATCTCTTTATCATCAACATCCATGTTTCTTCAAAATGTATTTCAAAACATTTTTATTATTTACAAGAATATGGGTTAAAGTAATTTATACCCTTGTTTGACTTTTTATAAGAGGAATCTTTCCATCATTTTCAAAACAAGGTCCTTTTTAACCTTTTCGACAGAATTAAGGTAAGAATGTTTTTGTAACTTATACGGCGAGTGCGGTTATTTTCTGCCGTTATAAAATCTTCAAAGTTTTCCTTAAAATCTTATAATAATATTTTCAAGAAAATGTTTTATTTTATATGTCTCTTAAATGATTTCAAAAATAGAAAGAGATATTTCTCCAAAAAGTGTTTTGATTTCATCTATGTCAACATCCTTTGATGGATTTTACGCTTATTTGAAGTTGATTTATTATGATACAAAACTTCTATATTGTATTGATGGTTTTGTGATATGTTTGACTGTGGATGTGCTATTTTTATACCATTCATAGTTTATGGTGAAATTATTGAGATTTCGTATGATATTTTTAATACGAATGTTTATGTTATGATTAAACCTTTTCATATGGGAATGCATTGGACTTAATATGTGACGGGTGGAGCCCGCTATAGCTCCTCGATGCATTGGTAGGTCTCATTAGACAAACTAGTGTCTTGGCACAAGGCCTTGGCAAAATCTTATTTGTAGTCTTGGCACGAGACCTTGGCTATGTGGTTATGATAGTCTGGCATTATGCATTCCAACATTATGAAAGTGGTTATTGATATTGCATGTGATTATTCGATTAGTAGAATATCCATGTGAACAAGTAAATGGAATTATTTCATTTTAATTTTGCCATACTATGTTGAAGTTAAAGTTTAAAAGGCTTTTGTTTTAGTTATACATAGCCTTAAATGTTTATTCTTATTTATGAAAGTTTCCGGTATATTGTTATCCTTACTGGGCATTTGACCTCACCCCTTTTCTATGTTTTATTTTTCCCAGGAAGTAAAGAAGTAAATTATGAATGACCTACAGGGATATTGTGTGGGGATATGAGTGTGGTTTATGGAGACAATATGTTGTTGTAGTAGTTTTTCATTTTATGATGTAATGTAAGACTTATGAATATATCTAGTGTTTCCAAGGCTACTAAACCAATCGGTCTTTCGAGATTTGATCTTTCTTGTGATCATGCCAATGTTATGTAATAATGCACCGACTCTGGGTAACTAGGGTCGGGGCGTTACAGTTGGTATCAGAGGAAGTTTAGTAAAAACCTTGGAAGCTAGATTTAGATAACCTCTGATTAGAGCACGTAGACCTAAAATGAACTTTCAGGATTAGTGTAGAAGAACTTCCTTGAATTTTGGTATTGTAGAGATTTTGTGAGTTTTCCGAGCAATACATCCCTGTCTGGATACGAGCAGGTAGAGGCGGCTCTAGCATAGATGTACCTAGGGGTAAAACCCGAAAACACCGCTTTGAGCTAGACTCGAACAGGAACTGGTGCACGACAACGGGCCCTTCTGCACTCTTGGTTACGACACTCCCGGGGGATATGCTTAGGATAATTCTCATTTTCTTTACAAACCATTATGAAGGGTTTATGAGTATATATATCCTCAAAGGATACATTTTTATGATTATAGATTATATCCATAAATAGTTCAATTTATGTTAAGTGTTTTATAAGTATGGGATTATGTATTTTGATTCATAAACTGATCTAGTGTATGCCATTGTTTAGAAATGACGCCCAGTAGAAGGAATGAGAACTCCAGAAATGCACATGATCCAAAGAGAAGGAAGGATCATATCTTTCATGGTCTTAAGAAAGAATTTATAAGAGAAATAGTCTCCCATGTATTATCATCATATGAAGAAATAATATCATGTGTTGATAAGATAAGTAAAGAGTTTACTGAGTCCTATGGCTTTGAAGGGAAGCAAGAGAAGAAAAGGATGGAAGAGAGAATGATGGATAAAGGGAAGAGGGAAAATATGAATTTTCCCATATGTGGTAACTGTGGAAAGAAACACCCTGGAACTTTCCTGAAAGGAATGGGAGTTTGTTATAAGTGTGGAGGAAAAGGGCACAAAGTACGTGACTGCAAGGGTAAGAAAATGGTTTTAAATATACAATGCTTCATTTGCAAGGAGTTTGGACACTACGCGAACCTATGTCCCAGTCATCAGACTATGCCGCAAATGATGTTATTAGATAATAATCAGGTTATGATACTACCACAGATGAAGAGGAATGATTAGAGTTCTTATGTTGATTATGTCAATTGAGTGTTGTATCAACAATGTACTTGTTATAATAATTATGGAGTATATAAGGATTGTACTGCAGTACTATTTCATTAAGGACTTGAGATTGTGTGGAACAAAGAAAAGTGACTCAATAGCAGGATAAATTTTTGGAAAATATATGGTTGAGAGAATGATAAATCATAATATTGTTCTGATACTGAGATAGTGATTTTGGAATAATATGTGATTGTTTTGGATAAATTATATTGGATATTCTTGACTACCATGGAACTGATCAATGATTTTTATATTCCATAATTGTTGGGGTTTAAAACATTTTTGGATTAATGAAGTATATCCAGCATTCTATATGGAATAAGGGAGCATGAATGTAATCAATAAGGAATATGGTAATACATGATGAAGGTATTCATATGCTATTACGGGGTAAAAAGGATCTATATTATGTTTACCTTCCTTATAAATGTTGGACTGTGAGTTTGGATAGAAGTATTTTGGATAGTTCTAGTTTGGATTATTTTGGATTGCCAAAAAAGGACAACCCGGAGGTCGGGCAGCAACCCATCGCGTCCGGCAAGGCTGCGAGACTTGAACCCGCAACTGAAGGGCGACAAGGGTGTATCACCTACCACTGGCCCACGAGATGTCCTGGATTAAATAATGTTGTTTTTTATTAAAAGATCTTGTAGATGAATTATAAATTCGTTTATTTTGGAACCCTATACGAATAGTGTAAATAGAATTTTTTTAAATTCTATTATCTTTTAGAGTGAAAGATGAGTTTGTGGTAGAAATTTATTAATGGATAAAACTCTAATTATAAAGTAAGTATATCTCCTTATGATCTTAGCCAATATCATAAATAAATTCCTCAATATTAAGAAAAGCAACTTAGAACAAAAATGTTTTCCTAGATGGTACCTTAAATCATCACTAATTTATGGCTTTGGGATTGTTGGCCTTTTCATAGCCATGTTCTCTACCACTCTCCATCAGATAATTGATGGTTATATTTTTCTTCCATATCCATATTTTCCTACATGGAACCCTAGTATGTGTTATTTTCAGTAATCTTCATACTTTCGACTCTTTATTTTAAATAGAGGCCTCATTAATTCATTTTTCGATGTGGGATTTCAACTAAGATATTTTGAAACATCAAAAATGTGTTATCCTAATACCCTATGTTTTGTTGAAATGATGGTATTTCAAATCATCATCGATTGATGAATTTAAAGACCTCAATTTTATACTTGTTTGTGATTGATGACCTCAATCACTACCTATAAATATTTACGTTTTTCCTTCAATTATATGTCTCTAATTTCCACTAATGTTCTCCTAATCGAGATCATAATTTGGTGGTGACCCTTTCATTTCACTTTTCCTCATATTAAGACTAAATTTTAGTAACCCAATTTCCGATGTGGGTTTTCCCAAAAATATATTTTCTATTTTCAACCTTTTATTTTCGAAGAACAATTTCAAATTGCAAGGATTCAATTTATTGAAGGAGGGGAGAATGTAACACCGCAAGATTTCATAGTGTGTTATTTATTCAAAATAATTCACTAACTTGCACTACACGCAACACCGAGTTCAATCACACCATGACTTACAAAAAAAATCCATTCAAAATAGGTTATGAATAGTATTATCTAAATTTTAAACTTTATATAATCCTTATAATTTTAGAATCCATATTATGAGTTTCTTAGATATAATGCAAGAACAAATTCATTTTCAGTATTGCACTTTTATCAACTTTTAATAGTGAACCCTTTTTAAATACAATATTTTAAACTTTTTGACTAAATGGGGACATCAAAAATTTAAAATGAAACATCCCAAGCTTCCACGGTACACTTTCTTTATATAATACAATAGCGTGTGTTGTACGCAAACTTGAGTTTTAACACACACCACAACCAATCAAACTAGCCGTTATGAATAGTAATACCTACTTTTCGAAATTATATATATTTTATATTTTAAAATGGACTTCATTTCTGGATTCGGAATATCGAATTTATCCTAAGGTGAAATTTTGGTACTTTTCGGATAACTTTCATATTTTGATGAATAGTGAAAATTACTAAATTTTAATTAAAAACAACTTTTTTAATCAAAATAATTAATAGTGATAAATTATGAATTCGAGTGGTTTTAAAGAATATTTAGAATATAGTTTTACAATTTAATATAATGTTGGTCATTGGACATAATTTTAAAATTAAACCGAACATAAACAAGTGTCAATCTTTTGATAGTTATTATCTCTTAAAAACACGCTTTTTTGTTTTGACAGCCGAAATTAATTTTAAATTAATTTCTGCCACTTCTGTGTTTTGAATTTAGAAAAATGGATTCCATATTTGGAATAAGGATGTCCAAATTGTGTAAATAGGTAACTTTTATTTTTAGACATTTTGAATAATTACTGTGGTAAATATTTTATTTACCATGGTTAACGGTAAATCTGGTAAATAAGGGTTAAGAAATAATATTATAATAATACTAAATTACCCTAAAATGTGTCATAGTCTTATTGGTTGATACATGTTCGACCATAGGCATATTTGGGTCGATTTGAGGACCCCATGGTGCCACTTGTAGGTGATAGGGACACTTTATTTTAATTAAGTTAAAATGAATACAAAAATGACACAAGCATATATCTTTTAGAAAAACAATTATTACATAGGGTAATATATGTTGGATTTTAGATTATAAATATTAATTAGAAACATAAAACGATTTACTACATAATTATATTTTATTTATAAATTTTATACATTAAATAATTTATTTTATTTATGACACAATGATGATGCAATAATTACTAAAATAGTGAAAAATTAAATTAATTGATATTATAAATACCCAAATAAATCTAATATGAAACTTTTAATGAATTAAAATAATTTTATAGGATAATATGATATATTAGGATTGATTTAATTTACTTTTTTTGAAGTAATCAATCTGTTATGAGTTTCAAAAAAATCAACTATTGATTAGTGTCAAAATTGACAAAAAAGAGTACTTAAAACAAATATTATATTATTAATTGATATTAAATTCCTAAAAATCTAAGGTTCGGCCAAGAGACTTATATCATGATAGTTTCATCATTAATGGACCACTTGGGGGTCTCTTGGATGTATATAGTAAGTTTATTAACCATATTATATAAAAATACAAAGAGACATTGTAAAAGTGAAACTAATTACCTTAGAGTTAATACTTAAAGATAAGGTTAATATAAGTACCCAAACCTGTCTAAATTCTATTGGTTGAGTTGTTTTCGACCCATCCCCACCTTAAAATTTGAATAGTCAACTTTGGAGCCATTGTAAACCGAATATGAATTTATTATAAACTAATATCTCTAGCTTTTCCAAAGGTGCCCCTCACCCCTCTTATAAAAGGGCACTCCTCCTTCTCATTTCTTCACACCTTCAAAGCCTTTTGGTTCGGCCAAACTCTTCCCAAATACTCTCCCAACTTCCCTCACTAAAATCTAGAGGCCTTATTTTGATCATAAAGCCAACCTATGGAGCCCTTTTGATCAAATCAAAAGGAAGAACCCGAGGAAGAGGTAATGATTTCACCACCCTTTTCCAAGTTCATTTCTTCTTCCACTTCTTATTCCTTTGTTGTTACCATTCTAAAATAATAAATCCAGTATCATATATATACTGTGATGTTATTATAAATTTGTTACAACCATATTCAGTATTCTATCCACCCTTTGAATAACATGTCACCATACGTGCGTACGTACGGCTTACCGTCTCCACGTCGTGGTGTAATTGTTATTCAATATATTATTATTTGGATGGGTATAATAATGATATGTAACTCATGTAAATAATAAATATAACATTTTAATGATTCTTTATATTTGATATACCATCCATTTATATATTATTTTAATATCAAAAGAATGATATTGTCGCTCGTGCGTACGTACGGACTACCGTCTCCACGAACGCGATAAGATTCATTCTCCATCGTATCTATTCAAGTATAATTATCATTTGATGCTTTAAAAAATGATTTTTAAGGACTTGATATCATTATGGATATGAATAATATACAACCTATCCTTTACAAACATGTCTTATGTAAGAAAACATATAAAAGAAAACAAGTAAATTAACACCCGAAACAACGATAATACTAAGATATTATTATCAAATCAATATTAAAAGATCATATATGATATCATATTAATGTATACGATTCTTGTATAATTTAATAACAATTATTTCACCACTATAAAGGAGGATAACCTACCCCAACCAAGGAAAAGTACAAGGTAAGGGGTTTTCATCTCACTCTTTATTCCCGTGAGATTCATGCCATATTGCCACCATCACCTTTTGTGTGGTGTATGTACTGCCCATAATTATATTCTTTGTGTAATAAACTCTAATTTATGTGTATTTACATATTCATTGTATGATACCAATTTCATGGGTTGTATGTTTCATAAGTTACCAAATTGGTAAGGGTTATTTCACAATCTCTTCATTATCCGAGGTTGTTTATATGTAATAATCTACTGGGATCTCTTTATCATCCACATCCATGTTTCTTCAAAATGTATTTCAAAACATTTTTATTATTTACAAGAATATGGGTTAATGTCATTTATACCCTTGTTTGACTTTTTATAAGAGTAATCTTTCCGTCATTTTCAAAACAAGGTCCTTTTTAACCTTTTCGACAGAATTAAGGTAAGAATGTTTTTTTTAACTTATACGGCGAGTGCGGTTATTTTCTGCCGTTATAAAATCTTCAAAGTTTTCATTACAAGCTTATAAGAATATTTTCAAGAAAATGTTTTATTTTATATGGCTCTTAAATGATTTCAAAAATAGAAAGAGATATTTCTCCAAAAATTGTTTTGATTTCATCTATGTCAACATCCTTTGATGGATTTTACTCTTATTTGAAGTTGATTTATTATGATACAAAAATTATATATTGTATTGAAGGTTTTGTGATATGTTTGACTGTGGATGTGCTATTTTTATACCATTCATAGTTTATGGTGAAATTATTGACATTTCGTATGCTATTTTTAATACGAATGTTTATGTTATGTTTAAACCTTTTCATATGGGAATGCATTGGACTTAATATGTGACGGGTGGAGCCCGCTATAGCTCCTCGATGCATCGGTAGGTCTCATGAGACAAACTAGTGTCTTGGAACAAGGCCTTGGCAAAATCATATTTGTAGTCTTGGCATGAGGCCTTGGCTATGTGGTTATGATAGTCTGGCATTATGCATTCCAACATTATGAAAGTGGTTATTGGTATTGCATGTGATTATTCGATTACTAGAATATCCATGTGAACAAGTAAATGACATTATTTCATTTTACTTTTGCCATACTATGTTGAAGTTCAAGTTTAAAAGGCTTTTGTTTTAGTTATACATAGCCTTAAATGTTTATTCTTATTTATGAAAGTTTCTGGTATATTTTTATCCTTACTGGGCATTTGATCTCACCACTTTTATATGTTTTATTTTTCCCAGGAAGTGAAGAAGTAAATTATGAATGACCTGCAGGGATATTATGTGGGTATATGAGTGTGGTTTATGGATACAATATGTTGTTGTAGTAGTTTTTCATTTTATGATGTAATGTAAGACTTATGAATATATCTAGTGTTTCCAAGGCTACTAAACCAATCGGTCTTTCGAGATTTGATCTTTCTTGTGATCATGCCAATGTTATGTAATAATGCACCGACTCTGGGTAACTAGGGTCGGGGCGTTACAGGATTTCTCTAAAAACAATGCATCATGGGACATATGAATCTTTCATTTTGGATTAAAATCAGTCTAACTGTACAAACATAATAAGAAAGATATATGGTATCCTAGAATAGAGCATACAGTTTTTGCACAGTATCTTAAACTACGCAACCAAACCATGCGACAAAAAATTATTATTCCGAATTATCTTTTCATGACCCAAAATATATCTAGTTGGTTGGGTTACTTATCCCTTAACTTTGGATTAAAAAAATCTAATCCTTTGTGATTTTGAAAAATTAATTTATTTTAGAGAGAAATATTGTTGGATCTTTTTGCATTCGATATAGAGACTTAAAGGTAAAGCCCATTCATCACCATTCTTCTTCATTCTTTTATATATTCCCTCATTTCTGAAATGGATCATTAGTATATCGTTTCTAATAATGTATCCATGGATTTTATCCTGAAATAATTGATAATATTTATTTATAGCCTTGGATCGAATATATTTTTCCTTGGTATTTTCTTCAAATTTGATGGATATATGTTTCTGTTTTTGTCATAGTTAGATCCAAGATTTTCTATGTTGGATTTCCTATTTCATTTCATCGGAATTTGATTTATATATTTAATGAATTATTTTTTTATAAATAATTTAGGATTGTGTAATTCTTTTAGAAGCATAAATAACACTTTTGGATGAATAGGTATTTTTCATGGGGTTTTTTTTATCAAAATAATTGATGTTTTGTTGAAATGAAATTTCCATATTTCCTTATCATGTGGTATTTAGTTTTTGAAATGAAAGGCCTCATTTTAATGAATTTATGTTGATTTATTAAAATATTTTCCATATGGTTTATTTATGTATTCTATAGATACAAATTTTGTAATTATATAAAGAATAACATAAATTTTTTCATTTTGGAATGTTTGATTGAAAATATATTTAACAACATTAAATAGATTTTCTATATTTTTTTGTTCTTTGTATAAAGGCCCATTTGGAACCTTAAATTGGTTTGTAAAGGAATTAATTATTTATGATGATTTGTAATATATGGTTCCATTTAATGTTTTATTTAATTTATAAATTTTTAGTTTATTAATCCATTTTATGTTAAAGTCATGTTTGGAGCATTGTGAAGTAAATTCT
The DNA here is from genome assembly GCA_963277665.1 of Viscum album. Classification (NCBI taxonomy): domain Eukaryota; kingdom Viridiplantae; phylum Streptophyta; class Magnoliopsida; order Santalales; family Viscaceae; genus Viscum; species Viscum album. The sequence continues at coordinate 2,115,461,280 of OY728133.1, read as the reverse complement.
CTTTTTTTTAAATTCTTGATGAACCCATTAGGTATTCTCTTCTTTGGTGACTAGTGCTGGGATCACATGATCAGGGGTGTTTAAATAGAGTTTTTACTCTTTGATTAATTTTTCTGTTAATAGTGTTATATTATTTTTTATTTTATTGAATCTTTTTGTTCATAAGGATATTATTGTGGATACGCACTGTGATACTTGGTACATGTAGTCTCACTCAACACTTTGTCTTTTCATGTCAAATATTGGTAGATATATGAGATACCCTAGATTTATTCTATGATTTCATATACTCGCAGCCCATTTAGTTTCTCCATAGAGAATTTATATTGAAGATAAAGACATGGTTAGAGGTGGTTGGTGTGTGCTGAGTCAGTAAGATTGTATACATGTTTGATTTAACCATTTCATATGTATGTTCATGGATTTATTTACGTGTACTTTTTAGAATAATAAATATATATAATAATTAGCCATGAAATATTAACTCAAAAACTTATATTAGCACCTGATATTCGAACTTGATATTTGACTCTTATTACATGATCATTAATCATCATTGGAGTTTCCACATTTTACTTCTTTTAATATATATTATTGATTACTAAGAGTTGTTTTATTTCCCCATGTATATTAAATTAATATTATAAAGAGAAAAATTCTTTCTTTATAAGACTATGAAATATTTTATCAAATATTTCTAGATCCATGAACTAAGACGACACGTGATTCCACATTACTGGGAGACTAGAATTTAATTTATAAAAATATTAATTATATTTTATGTCATGCATGAGTAGATTTTGAAATAAAATAGATTATATAATTAATATATTATAGGATTTGATATACGAGACCACAATCAAATATAGATCATGGGGTTTACCTAGGGGTGACATAATGTTGGTCGTTACCAGATGTATGGATGAGAAAGATGTTGGTATGTCTATTTAGTTTAAAGAAGATTATTACTTTATATATTTTAATTTAAATAAACTAAATCCAATCCAATAAAAATAGGTTATAATTAAATTTTACAAGAATTAGTTTCATAACTCTAGGATGTTTTCGAGAAGATATGTAACAAACACTATTGGAGGATCGAGACATGATGAAAACCATTGACAAGATTGATGTGAATAGGTGGGTAGAATACACAATTGATCAACCTCATCTCTAAATAATGTGTTCATCACAAAAAATTGTTCTGATATTGTGTTAAGTCTCATAAATATAAGTTTTTACCCTTTTTAAAAAATTTACCATTTTTATCTTCTATTAATTAATATATGATTAATTTAACTATTATCATGATCATGTTCTATAATTTTAATATTTTAACCCTCATTGTTCTCGGTAATCCATGCTTCACAACATGAATATCCTTGATCCATTCTCTTTGGCCAAGAACACATGGCTAATAATTGTTTTACAATTTTTCATGTTCCTTTACCCCCTCCTATTATTTTAATTTTTTCCATTGGAATCCAATTCCATGTTTTGAGATTTAAGGGTGGGTTCAAGAATGACCAAACCCCCTAATTCATGGTGGATGTTCACAGAAAAACCAAACCATCGATTTGTGAATAGATCGAGTTTGTCTGAAGGTAGCAGTGATAAATTAATTGATTCATGATTTGGGGTTATGATGGGGGCTGAATAGGTTGCCGGTGGGATATGATACAAGATTCCCATAGTTGTACGGATATGGATTTCTCGATAATAGAGGGTCAAAATAAACCAATGGAGGTGTTTTCCACAGATTTAGGGAGGTGAAACAGTGGTTTAGACTGTTGGAAAGGAGGATTTGGATTCCACATGAAATATAATTCTATTTCTAGGAAATTGTGATATACAAAACATGTACTTATATGAAAAAAATCATTATAATCTATTTTTTTATAGAGACTAGAGTTTCTGGCTTGTGTTAAATACCACATGTCATCTAGAGGGGACACACGCTGTGGTAAATAGATTCTTCTTACTCGGGATATACAGAGGTTACACACCTAGGATACCATTAATCCCCCACATATTGTACTTTGGTAGTACACATGCATTCCCTAAGGTACCCAGGCTTGACCAGGTACTCGAGTATAGCCAGATAAATTTCTAGCTATATGAGAAAGACCTAGGTATAATGAAATGACCATGAGAGAATCGGTAGGACACATGAATCGAAGACACACCAAGTGGCATAAATACACAATATTTAATACTACATGGTCTATCAAAACATGAACTATAGAGGATATGACTAGGTAAAGGAGTAGGGAAACATGCCATTTTGACCCCTTATATGTCATGCACTTATTTATGAATATTCTAACTCTCATATCTCATTTGTTTTGATTTAGATTTTAGACAACGAGGTGCATATACTTGGTGTTTATCAATGTATATTATGATGATTACCATTGTTTTTGGTTTTGAGATATGATGTTAGATGTTCCAGGTGTGATTCTCTTTATTAAATGCCTGAGGGAAATAGTGATCGAGCATGACAATAAAAGGGAGGCTAGGGTTGGAACCCCCTGCCTAATATGTGGGACCCGCTTATGAAGTAGGGTGTGGGTAATCGATATATATTCTGATTGGTAACCACCAAATAGATTAGGGTGTTGGACCTCTATCTTCTGACTGACATCCCACTTATACAATAGGGTGTGGGTCCTCAACATACTGAGTGGTACCCCCTTACGAACTGTGGTGTGGGTCCTCTATATACGCACTATGTGGTACACCTTATAAACTAGGTAATATGTCCTCTATATAATGAGTGTTATCCCCTTAGAAACTAAGGAATCGGGCCCCTACATACATAGTGGTACCCAATTACGTACATGAGCAAGGGTCCTCTACCTATCTACTAAATAGTACCCCTTAGGGACTAGGTATTTGTTCTTCTATCTATTGAGTGGTACCCTTATTATAGATTAGAGTGCGTGTCATCTATTTATTGAGTGGTAACACCCTTATAGACTAGGGTAAAATTCTCCTATATAACTATTAATTTGTAAACCATTTATGCTATAAGAAATTGATCCTATACCAATTGTTTAGTAAACCATGATAAGATAGGGTGTGGGTCCTCTACATATGGAGCGGTGCCCCAGATTTAATAAAGAATGGGTCCACAACTTACTAAGTTGTACCCCATGGATGACACGAGTGGGTTCCTTTTCCTAATGAGTTAAAACCCATGAAATACTATGGAGTAGGTCCACTGATTGGTACCCCCTGAATGAATAGTGTGTGGGTCCTCTATGTGGTTACATATTTAGATAGACATTTGAGTTATTGGGAATTGATGATGAACATTCAAAACTAGAGAAAGACTTCTCATCCAGGGTTTTTCTATGAGATAGAGATCCCAAATATTTCTCATAAGGGATTATAATATTAAAATTAAAATAATTAATTATCTATTTCATTGGGTTGCATTTCCCTATTTATTTGGGATGATATGACAAGATCTGTTGGGTATTTTATTGACCCTCTTCAATTTTCATGGTGTTATACAAGGTGTAAATATACTCACCCCTTCGTGGAATTTTCCCACAGATGTAATGTATTATATAGACAACAGATATGTTAGTGGTGTCATTGGTAGATCTTAGGGATAATTAATTGCATTTGACTATGTATAGTGATTGGGAATAGAATATTATGAGTTTTTCTCTCTCAACATTCTTTATTTTCTAATTATTGTCATGTTGGGACATATATTCTTGTGAGGATTTTATTTTTCAAATTACATTTTAGATTTGAGTTCATACTCATTTTTATTCCCTATAGGATATTACAATTATGGTTTTTCTATAGTTGTTTATTCCCCTCATTTTTAATCATTTATGCTTTTTTATAAAGATGATTGAGGGAATGTGTATATATACTTTTAGAAAAGGCCTTAATTTTATTTATTCCTTTTAGTGATTTTCATCATCCCCCACACTATGAAGGTTTCCTTATGGTAGCTGCAGATTAGCCTTTCTCTATTGAGTATGGACCTAGTGGGTCAGATTATAAATGATTTGTATCATCATTTTTTGACCTCAATATAATTTTTGAAGTTCTTTCACCTTATATGGTTTGGTTTAGAATATATAAAAACAATTTAAATGTTTCTTAAGTGTTGCATTCAGACTAAGGAACCCAAATCTTGGTGCGATGAATGATGTATCCATTCAATAGAACTACTACTAAATCCTTCTCAAATCAGAATATTGAGACATTAGTTTTAGTGGACATTGGTAAATGAATCATATTTTATGGACTCATTTGAATGTCCTTCTTGAGTTAGCTCCTCATACATATATGTTCATATGACCATTGTACTTCTTGACTAATTTTTAGGACATTTCCATGATGTTAGATACCGAGGTTTCTATAGTATAATCAAGTATAAGACCCAATGAGTGATGGGGCCTCCCTGTATGGGCTTAGTCATGTGGCAGTCTTTCTTGGGGATGGCCATATGGTGGTTCTTTTCCATGTTGATCAATTCACATAACCACGTTCAATGGATTATGTTCTATAACATGGATTACTATGTTTTGGATGGATGTTTTAGTGTTGGAAGATGATGTACAGGGGTTTGAAATTTATAATGAACTTTTGAGGTATGGTTCACATAGGATGTAGGTTCTACATTACCAATATAAAACATGTGTGCATCACATGTATCATCATAGGATACCGAATAATTCATATAGATATTGACAAAAATTCAGTCCACCAAGGAATAATCATTGTTATTCATGTGATGGGTACATACATATCACATAATATCGTCTAACCTGTCAGGATAACGTCGTAGTGATGGAGGATAAACTACATATAAGAGGCATCAGAAGGTGCTTGAAAATTTGCAGTGTGACACACTTGAAGCAGGAGTTGGGGGAGAAGTGATAGGATCCTAGTGAATTGGTTGGATGTTATGAAAATCTCCAATAGGAGGACCAATATATGATCATGAAATTATTTTTTATAATTTTAGTTATCCATAAGCACTATAGGTTCAAAACCTATAGGATCTTGGTGTGTTTTTAAGTATGAAATATGTTGCTTATACTAGTTTTGTAGTATTGTTATTCATAGGTAAAATCTATTAAATTACCTCCTTTGTTTATAGTGTATTCCAAAAAAATATAGGGAATTATTAGATCCTTATCTTGGTCTTATTTAACAAGAATTTTGATATTCATGGAAGTGGGATATTACCCCCACCAAGACGCCTTCTCAAGACATGATTAAAAAGATGTATATGTGAGTCAGTACCTCCCAAAGAGGATTTTTTCAAGGTGTGGTGGATGATTTCATGTGACTTGTGTGTTTGAGGTGTTATTTCATGCTATAGTGTCAAAGAAATTCTTTTTTTGGTATGTAGGTAGGAAGGGAAAAATGAGTTCCAATATGAATGATCTCATTCATGTTTAGAGTACAGTTTGAGGAACACAATATTTCTTCACTACCCACGTTATATTTTTTACCCAGATTCATGAGACCCTTTATCCCTTATAATATACCATGTTTGAGACCAAGTGATACCATTGGATACTTTTTTCTCATCCCTTGTGTTTCAGTATTGTTCTTGGAGGATTCATGATCACATGCTTCTACTGACAATGTGACCTATATCTGATAGGAGAGAGAAAACCTTGGTGTAATATATTCATAGTGAAATTGAGACACTAAAATGTTGTTCGCAGCATGGAATGGTTTCCTACCAATCAAGATGAATTGTTTTGAACATGTTAGTTTTGTAGTATTTTCATCTTGTTGGGACTGATTTTGACACCATTGATGACCGATCCCATTCATAGTAGAATGAGCTCATGGGAAAGAGGCTGTGACCAAATAATTTTAATTTCCATAGTAATAACTTTTGGAGTGGTGGATTGTACAATATTTTTTATTCCTCTAGTAGTAGTATAATATGGTGAGATATTTCCTAGGGACTTTATTTGTTTATCGCCACATCGAGAGTTGGGAATTTACATGTTTTGGCACCAGGGATCACCCATTATTTTCGTGAAAATATATCATCTGATGCCCATTGGTCTTCATAATATGATGTTCTAGTTGAGATTTTTCATCAAGAGGGGGTTTTATATAACCAATGTGGTCAATTGTATTGTTTATGGTTGTTTTCGAGAGAGGTGATTAATTGATTGAGGATGGGTGTGAATTAGTTTCACTTAAGACAAGTAATGAGAGGAAGAGTATCCACTCCTATGAATCATTGATTTCATTGAGAAGTGGTTTCAGTTGAAGAAGTTCATAGAGTTTTAACTCGAGAAAATTTGGCAAAAACTCTAGTTTTGGATTAGGTTATATTATAAGTGGCTTTCCAAATTCATTTTTGATGTTTTGTGATATTGGATGTGTCATTCGGTGTGTTGTATTCTATAATAGAATAACGATAATTTTTGAATATATCCTTAAAAATAATTTTCCTGGTTCATGGTAGTATTCTTTGATGACTTCTATGCATTATATATATTTAAGTTGGGGCACACAAGACACCTGAGGATGGTGTGGTTTACCATTAATCTATATTTATTATCCCTCCTTTTCTTCGTAGATTAAGGGAGGTACAATAGAGGGATTTCAATTATGATACTTTTGGTGACTAGATAACCATTATATATGTTCCTAATAGCTTTTTCCAAGGTAGGAGACTTATTATACTTTTTCATGGATAAAGGGTGACACCAGTCATGTTGATAAAGGAAATTATTAAAAGGTTGTTTTCCTTTATTAGTATATTAGATGTTTGTGATGATTTTCTTAGATCACATGTAATTCATAGTGTATACATGGTATTTAAAGTATTTCATCAAGTTAAACACTTGTTTTATTTTCTATCTGGGTGTGATGAGAAATAGAAATTTATGGAGAGTTCGAGACAGTCATTAATAAAAGATATAGTATTGATTCATGGAATTATATTGAAAATCATGTTTGAATGTTATTCTTAATTTATTACACAATTAGAGAGAGGATGTGAGATGTATTTTCGGATGGGTTGTAGTTGAGCATAGTGTTTCAATCTAGTTAACAAGCTAGGTAAAGTGTACTATTCTAGTTCTAGGGAACATGTTTCAGCTGACATTTCTTTTTTGATCCATAGATGAGAGAATCATATACCATTAGTAGAATATGCGCATCATGATGACTAAAATTACACCAATAATGTAAAACCTTTATGAGAACATGTTTGAATGACGTTTAAGTTAAATTCCATAATGGTTGGAGCTAGTGGGTGACAGTTATTAGGACCTATTTTGGGTTCTAGTGATGGTTTTGAGGGTGAAGTTCATCCATGAGAGGATTAAGACTTCCCAAAAAAGAAAGGAGTTATTTATGGAGAAGTGATGAAGGACATTAGAGTTCTAGAGTTACAGATTTTTATCCCAGTAATTAAGATATCATTAGGGTTCCTAGGAGCACTATTTTTCCTACACCTTTGTATGGATATCAAGGTAGTGCACCACTTAACCTCGTAACCCAAATATTTTTTGTTTCTTTTGTTCACCAAATGTCATAGATTAGGATATATATGCTTGGCACATTTTATAATATTGGCCTACATCTATTAGTTTGTGATAATGAAGATTAAATTTTTGAAGAGACAATTGTGTTGGCAACCAGCACAGATAAACCCTTCATGATCAATTATTTTCCTCTGATACATGTTTTTTGGTAGCACAAGTAACCATCAGGGTAATTCCTTGGAGTGGGAGAGCCAAATGCAGTCATTTTGTCCCCACCATTATAGTTAATTTATACTTTTGGGGTTGAAAATATTTGATGAAGATAATAATATAGAAGATCTATTTTTTATTTTAAGGATATGGAATATATAATGAAATATTTTCAAATCAAGGAACTAATATGACACATAATTCTGAGGCCATATTTTCCCAGAATTAATTTGATGAATATATTTTATAAATTTTATTTCACCCACATGAGGTTTTTTATATTAAATGGAAGATATCATTGAAATAATTTTGGATCATAAATTATAGAACATGGTCGAATTAGATTTATCGGTTTTACCCTGGGTGTGACCAAAATTTACTCATTAATGGATGTTAGGATGAGGGAGTCATAGGTTGGTGAATTTATATTAAAAATTAATTATTATATTTTTTTTATTTTAAATGACCTAAATCTAAAATTTTAAATGTATTTCATTATGAAATTAAACCCATGTTAGTCGCATAACCTTGGGAGGTTTCTGAGAAGATGCAAGAGGACCTTTTTTGGTGTATCAATACTCGACAATGATCAATGATCAGATAGAGGTGAATCGATAGAAGACGAATACCTAAGATCATACTAGTTATTGATGAACACAATCTTCACCAATGAATGATCCAATCTTGAGGTTGGTATCTCAAACTATTGTTCCCTCCCTTGATTAAAATATTATTCATTTTTATATCCTCTATTTTATGATATGTGATTAATTATAAAATTATAATGATGTCAATATATAATATTAATTGTTTAAATCATATTATTATCATTATGAAATGTTTCCCACCATGAATATCCATGATCCATTTTTGTTGGGAAAGAACATTTGGATAAACATTTTTAATAAATTTTTTATGTTTCCCCAAATTTAATTTGTGTTCTTTTCCATTTCCTTATTGTTCAATGGTTTGACATAGATGGGTGAGTCAGAGCATAACCAAACCCCCTGATTCATAGTGGATGTGGATAGAATGACTAGATCAGGGTTTTTTTAGATGTATTAGAACCGATTATGGGAATTAGTGATGGATTTATGGATACAATATCTAAGTAGGTGATTGAATTATCACACGAGGCGTGCATGACGCACTATGTGATTCCTACAGGTGTCTATATTCTGATTTTCATCCATAAGAGGGATAAAATCAGTAAATAAATGTGTTTTTCATCCCTTTGGAGCAGTCAAATAGATGTTCTAGTACCTGGAGTAGTGGATCTAGATTCTATTTGAAACATTCATTAGATTCTAGAAAATCTCAATATACACTACATGTAATTCAATGAACACAAGATGTGTAATCTAATATTATGCAGTGGATACAGATTTATTTTTGGGTTAAATATTACAGACTATGTGGAGGGACCATATGTGCATGACACACAACCGTGCGACTCGGTGTGCACAGAGGGTACACACCCAAGGGACCATGTGGCCCCATTTTCCATGTAATAAGGGAGTACGTTGGAGCACCCTAAGGAACATGATAAAGGAATGATACTTAGGAACCACAAGGCACCTGGCTAGGTATATAGGAATATCCCAATGTACAAGAAAATGGTCATGTGGGCATCGAAATACCTTTGGCAACTAAGAAAAATCCTCTGATAGAACCACATTACTTTTACTGCTACATGGATAGCAATGCCATGTGTTGTTGAGGACACTAAAAGGTAGAGGAGTAAGGCCTCACACTATTACATTCCATTTTCTTCTTTAGTATTATTATACCTTTCATATCTATATAGTTTTGATTCATATTTTTACCCGTGAGTAGCCAATATATAGTGTTTTTCATTTTAGAACGTGATGGTGATATTAATAGTGAAATTTTAGATACAATGTGAGATTTTTTGATCAAGAATATACTTTAGGTAATGGTTGATTATGGTTGTCATTTTTAAGGATTTTGATAGAGAGGTCGGGAGTCGAACCCCCCTACTTTCGACCGATTGGTGATACCCTTAAAGACCAGGGTGAAGAATCTTTAGTTATCTAGAATGTTGTACCCCTTTATGTACTAGTTTGTGGGTACTATATCTACTGAGTGGTACCCCACTTATGTACTTGGGTGTGAATCCTCTACCTACTAAGTTATACTCCCCTACAGACAAAGGTTGGTCATCCTCTATCTATCAACGTAGTGGTACCTCCATTCAAACTAGTGGGTTGGTCTTGTATCTATCAAGTGGAACCCCTTATACACTAGGGTCTTGGTACTCTACATACTGAGTGGTACCCTCATACAGTATATAGAATGTTTCCTCTGCCTCTTTACTAAGTGGTTCCCCCTTATGGTCTTGGTGGATGATCCCTTATCTATTGAGTGGTACCCCCTTATGTACTAGGGTGTGAAACCTATATCTTCGGATTGCTGGCCACATAATGACTAGGTAGTAGGTCCTCTATCTATCTATTGAGTGGTACCCAAAATATGCTCTAGGCGATGATTCCTCTACATATTGAGTGGAACACCTTGAAAAAATTGGGCATGGGTACCCTACATACTAATTGGTTCCCCTAAAAGACTACAGAATTGATCCACTAACTACTGAGTGGTACCCCATAAAAGACTAGGGCTTAGGTACTATATCAACATAGTTTGACCCCTTAGAGAATCAATAATTCATCCTCTACATAGTGATTTGTAACCCCTGTAGGACCATAGAATGGTTTCTCTATGTGGTTACTTTGAAAATCATATACATGAGATGATGGGTATCGATTATCAACTATTAGAGCTTCAGGTAGACTCATCAACCATAGATGGGATGTGAGATAGAGATCCCATTTCATTCTCATCTAGGTTTCTTATATGAGAAACTATATACATAATTATATTTTTATTGGGTTTAATTTCCCTCTTGATTTGGTATGATAAAAAAACACTATCATGTATTCTACTAATCCCTCTTTATCTTTTGGGGACTCCTATTGGGTATGTATACACTCACCCCTTTATTGAATTTTTCTACCTGTTTCATGTCATATGTAGATGAAAAAAGTCGATAGTGGAATTAGTGGATCTCAGGGATACATGGGTATATTTGAAAGCATATTATGGTCGAGGATTGTATAGTTGGAGTGAGGATCTCTCATCTTTCTTTATTTTCAATTTATTATTAGGATAAATAATATTCTCTTGATGGGTGTGTAATTTTACGATTTAGATTTAATATTATGAAATCATAATCATTTTTAATCCCATTAGGGAATTAGATGAACAGTTTCTACTCTACATATATATGTCTTTCATTATTATACTTCCGTACAACTGCATGGAGATAGTTGAGTGAATGAATATAGATAATTTAAGAAGTGGACTCAAATTTTAGTTAGTCCTTTTGATTATTTTCACCAACCCTTGGACGGAGGAGGTGGTCTTGGGGTAGCATCAGATTGGCCTTTGACCATCCATTCGGCCCCCGGTGGGTCGGGTCATGACATATGGTTTATTATTCTATGATACATGGTAATAAATCATTACTTCCTTATTCATTTCTAACCTTGTAATGCGAATGAAATTTAAATGATATCTTAAGTATGATATTTTAATTAAAAATATATTTTTATATTTTTGCCTTTTGAATTTTCTAAATTATTTTAATATAATAAAGGTAACAATTTAAACACTAATTTTCTAACAAATAAAAAAAATATATTTTATTTATTTTTTCAAAATGTGGTATATTTTACTTTCATTATTTATTAATACATTTCTTCCTCATTAGTGACGTTAAAACATTCATTTCTAAATTTCATTGTCGGGAAATTTCATAGACTTCTTGGATGGATCATAATGGGCTATATTTTGCATACACCCTACATATACCACTTTTTGTATGGATAATTCATGTTTTTATAGAAGTTGATCATTATGAATTTCTCTTAATTTTGTCAGTTCTATAATGGTTTTCTAAGGTAAAGTGACTTGGGACTTGGTGGGTGATCATAGACTACCAGATGATGGGTTTTGGTTTTTCTTTTTCTTTTTACTTTATATTCCTCTTATCTATATATTATCTTCTTGCGACTATTTGTGTAGTTTTGTTTCATGTAATTTTTTTTCTTCTATGATCTATTATCAATGTTCTTTTTTTCATGGGTGAAATTATTAACAAAATGTATTTATTGATGTCAAGCTGCATGTCATCCAGTCATGGGCCCTTCAAGCCATTAATAGATCAGTTTGGAATGTTTTTCTACAAGATTTCCAGGTCGGTTCATTACAATTTGTATAAAAGGAGGTTTTTTCCTAAAAACAATATTTGGAAGAACTTATTTTATATATTTTGGTCAAGTCATGGGTTAAATATGTTTAGTAATATGTGGATACTGAATTGGTATCTTCTCAGTGGGTTCTTAATCACCAACTATTGCAATGAGACTTGAGTTACCTGAAAATATGAAGGCATGAGTCTTTCTTAGGTGTTAATTTTTTCTTATTTTTATGATATTTAGATTCCTAATAACAATATAAAATTTATTTGTACACAATTAAGGATTTTTTGTTAGGAAAGATAAGTGACTAGAGAAGAAAAGTGCCTTCACAGTCTGGTAAACTAAGTGAAATTAATTTGGGTTATTTAGAAGTCAATCAACATACCATTATAATGTTAGTTCATGGTTTACCATCCCTTTCAAGAAATACATTCTTAGTTATTTTTTAAAAACAATTTTCATTTCGTTTTCATTTTTTAACTAACTTTACTAAAATGAGGTGATTTTATTGGTTTTTCTGGAGTGATTGGTGATATGTGTGTTGTGTGATCCTTTTTTTTTGTCATTTAAATTTAATATGTTTTGTGATGTATTTGAAATCCATTTAAAAACTAAATTTTAAAAATAATGTGGATCCCCTTTGATTTAATTTAAAGGTTTTTTAAATTACTAAATATTGTGTTTTATGAAATGTTTGGTTATAAAAGATTAATTTCAAAGGATCTTATGTAATGTTCCAAATGAAAATTTCTAATAATAAATTTTGGTTTAGGGATGGATTTTAAATGTTTATGGTTGGAATTATAGAATAATGTTTTGAAACCATTGAAGTATTTTAAAGACATGGTGAAATATTTTAATTATGATGTATTTATATCATGACATTATTTTTGGAATGAAATGTGTAACGATTAATAAATGGGTAAATATTGAAAATTTTAAAATAAATTTTGTTTTAATGAACTTTTTTATGGGATTTATTTGAAAGATTATTATTTTTTCATGTGTTCTATCATCAATTTGGTCTCACTATATAGTTTATGAACATATGTCTCCTGATGTCAAAAAAATGTCTCCCAGAATGTTTTCTAAGAGAGATAAGATTTCCATTAACCGATTTGATATTTGATGTAATCCCTTGTGTCCTTAGAAAGTTGTGTCTCAAGTATAAAAATCTACCCAAACTCTAAATCTAGTGGTAGAGACAATTTTTTTTCCAGATTTTGGATCATGTCCAAAATCTCTTGAATCATATTCTACCATTAATGGAGGTTATATAGGTCTTAATGATGTATTTATTTGTCTATAACAAATGGAATAAATCATTGAATCTCTCATGATTCCAAATATACTAATTTTCATGTATATATTATTTCTTCTGTAATATGATAATTGCAAAAAAATTTGGGAATTTTTGGTTCTTCCCTGTATGAATGAATTAGTGCCTTGGAAATTGTTCAACAATATTTTAATTAATAGTTAAAATCTTAATATGTGAAGGAAGAGGATGTTTCTAATCTCATTAATCCTAGTTGATGTAAGAAATCAACTATGTATTATGCAAAGAAATTTTCAATTTTGATAAGTTTCTCGACTGGTATAGTTGGTGATGGATCCCTTAAATCTCTTTATTTTAGAGTAGGCCCTCACCAGTGCCTTAGGTCTATTGTATCAATAGTCCTTTTGAACTCCAACTAGAATGTGATTGAAAGGTCCTTGTCATTTTATGTAGATAAACATGAAGTGATTAATTCCATTTTTCATGGCTGGATTAGGTGAATATTCCACTTTTGGTGAATCTTGATAGTTTTTTGAGAAGTGTAAGAATTTTCTGGGGAATGGAGGAATCTACTGTGATTCATTTATGGAGAACCAAGTCTTTCTAATAGATCTTCTGTGAATTATCTGAGTGTTTTTCATGGTTTTGGTTGCATGATTTTCCTTTAAAACATTTGTATGTTGGGTTATTAGAGTTGAATTTTCATGTGTATTCAGTTATTTGTGAGCTTTTAGTTTTCTGGATCCATTTGTATTTTCTCTTATAGACCTTAGTTTGTTCCATTTAGGGTTTTTATCTTGATGATTGATTTTTTAGATCAATTTAGTTTTTCTTTATGGGAATGCCCTCATGATATTTTTTGGAATTCATATACATTATTCTAATCTCTTGGGGATTTTTTCACTTTTAGGTATGTAATGGAATCTTTTGAAATGAACATCATCATATTTTGGGTATTTGACTCTAAAAATACATTTTTACCTTCAATTGGTGTGTATTTATAGTCGTTGTTATATGTTTTTTCGATTTCCTATTTTTCTTTTTGTGTCCACTCATTCTAAGATTTATGGTAAGACAACAATCTTGATATTTTGGTGATCTCCCTTGTTGAGGTCTTATTATTAACTATTTTTTCATTTTACTGGTTGTTTTTGAGCTCTTTCCGGATAAAAATAGATATAAATTTTGTAGTGTAATAATGTAACTAGGAAATTGCATATTATTAATGATTGGGGAACACAAAAATTCCATAATATGTTTCTATTAGATCATCATGAGATATCACATTATGTTTAACAATCATATATTTACATCATATACTTTACCATTGTAGAGATAAATTTCTGGTTTGTTTAATTATTTTGGATGGGTGGATATTTGATGGATATTTGAGGGTGTTGTCTCTTTTGGAATCATTATGAGTATTTGGTTTTGACTTTCCATTTGGAATATTTATTATACTCCAATATGGTTCATTTTTTTGTTAAATGTAAAGTAATTAGTCAAAGTGGCATGTTCTTGGCACATATAATAATCATGTTCAACCATTTTTTTGAATCATTAAATAGTGGGAGACTTATTCTAGATCTCCAGTTATTTTTATGATTTACCTCTTCTAAGATTTGTTTGTGTATTTTTTGGAGACCTATGGTAATCATGGATGTTCTGTTTTAATTATTATTTTATTTTTTTTATCATCAGCTATTTTGGAGGATCATACATAATCTATTCCCTTGTCATGATTCAACCTATATTTCATAAACCATCAAGCCCATGAGTTGGTTGTGAAATTTATTTTTATATATTTATATTATATTTATGGATTTGAGAGATTATTGGTATATAAATTAATATAGATGGGATAATTTTCACTTCTCTAGGTTACATTCAAGATTATATTTTCTTTTTTATGATATGTTGATCATTACTTTTATCAGATTTTTTTGGGTGTGTTTTGGAGGTTTTAAGAGTTTTATAGGCATGCATATGTTTGGACTACATTTAGGTTAAAATATAAAGTATAATCAAGAAAAAATATCATAGAAAAAATTTATCTCACATTTTTGGAGCATGTATAGTCAAATAATTTTACCAAAGCATGTGTCCTATCCAGTATCCTAGAGCAGGGTGCACAATTTGAAAAACTGGGTGGTAAACTTCACATGTAAATTTTTTTTTCTAAATTTAATTTTAATAACCCAAAATTAATCTGATTGGCCCCATTATTTCCCTAATTACTAGGATTATGAACCCAAGCCAAACCCTTGATGAATATTTTATCACATCCTTAAATAGAGTAATTTTGATTGATCTTGAGGCATCAAATTTGCAGAATTCATTGTAAAATATCATTGTATATCATTCTTTATATTCCTAGTAGATCTCATATCATTTCATTAATGAATCACTGGATTTTAGTTTCTATGAATGGATCTATACATTTTATAAATATCTACTTAAAAATAGTGATTTATAGTGTTTTATTATACATCTTCTCCCTCGATTTGTTGTTCTCCATAAAATGCGACATGTTTAAGTTTTCATTATGTTTGGATATTAGATTTTCCAAGTATGTGTTTCTATAATAATTAATATTTATTTGGTTCATGTGTTTATTATATTTTTATTTACTGTATTTTAAATTATTTTTTCATGATTAAACTTTTTAATAAAAAATTAATTTTTTTAATGAAAATGGTATTTGAAATGAATGGTTTTATTATAATAATTGATCCTTTATTTTGAAAGGAAATTATATTTTTTTCTAATCATAGTGGATTTGTTTTCAAAATAAAAAATCTTCATTTTAATGAAATTTGGGTTATTCATTAAAATAATATCCAAATGGTATATTTTGTGTTTTCTTTAAAGATGTGTTTTTGAATGATTCAAAAAATAACTTGCAATTTTTTTTAAAGTATTATTTAAGGATATTTCAAAAAATAAAATGGGGTGGTTGTAATTTTTTGTATATTTTTTAAATCATTTTTTCCATTTCAAATTATGTTTTATAAAAAGTGGTTATATATGTACCATTTTAATGTTTGGTTCATATTTATGTTTTATTTAATTTATAAATATTTTATTTTGTAATATAGTTTAACTTAATAAATTATTATGTACATTGTGATGTAGATGATCTTGTTGTGAAAATTCATGATGAATGCCCTATGTATTATCTTCCCTGGTGATTGGTGAATGAATCACATGATAATGAGTGTTGAAACTAATATTGTACTGCTTTATAGATCTTAGGGGTGAGTGTGACATGTCAAATTTGTATGACGTGGAATTCATTTTTTGAATATTGAATATATTGAGGATCCAGGTTGGGATCTTTGATACTTGTATTCTAACTCACCTATTTGTATTTTCATGGGAAACATAGGTATCTATGTAAGATACAATATATTTCTTCTTCTCTTTTTAAGACACAAACCTTAACTAGATTATCCCTGGATAATATGGTTTCAGGAAAGGGATGTCCTCCAAGGAGGTGTGTGTGTCGGGTTGTTAATCTTTTGTACTTGGAATATTATAAATCTTCAACAATTCACTCATGGATTTATTTTTTGTCATTTTTGGGACTCATTAACATATTTTGGACTTATCCTTTCCATATGAACTTGAATGTGGATATTGATACTTGATACATGACTATGATCACTTGATCATTACTAAATACTGGCGTTAACATGATTTAATTCCATTGCTATATATGATTAATTTTTATGTATTACTTTATATATACATATATATTATATTAATATGTTGTGTTTCTCCATGATACAAGGTAACATATCATAGCTTTATGATACATTACCAACCTTTCCACATGAAATTATTTCAAGGATTTCATAGATATTGTATTTTTTTCAAATGGGTTTTTACATGTTTTCCTCTTTCATTTGATAATGGATTTTGAAATAGAAAAAAGTAATGTATTATCCTCAATTTTTCTCAAAATAGGACTTTATGTTTTCCTATTCTCACTTTTAAAATTTGGCTTGTCTTAACTTTTTATTTATAATGAAAAAACATTATTTTATCATTCCACATTTTCAAACTAGAAAATCTGAATTACTTTTTATTTAAATTGAAATTGTCATGACCCGTCCTAGTGGGGCCCATGACATGATTACCTCATGCTAACATCCTATTGGAAAAAGGTTTGAGATTGGAAACAATTTGGAATATATCACAAATGGGAGGGGTTTTCTTAATTACATGTTCACATGCACATGATTAGAAACTAAATCACTGAAAACCATGCATACAAACACTAAACTCAACCACAAGAAATAATAAGATGTAAAGTTAAAAAGGTAAACTATACAAGTATAAAAGCCCACTAAAAAGGTAAAATAAAATCAATCATGTAATCATGTCATTGGTGTAACGCCCCGACCCCAGTTGCCCAGAGTCGGTGCATTAATTACATAACATTGGCATGATCACAAGAAAGATCAAATCTCGAAAGACCGATTGGTTTAGTAGCCTTGGAAACACTAGATATAATCATAATGTTTTACATTACATTTCAAAGTGAAAAACTACTACAACAACAAAGTCTTCATATCCACACTATTAACCCCTCATAATATCCCTGCAAGTCATTCATAATTTACTTCTTCACTACCTGGGAAAAATAAAACATAGAAAAGGGGTGAGCTCAAATGCCCAGTAAGGATAACAATATAGAGGAAACTTTCATAAATAAAAATAAACATTTAAGGCAATGTATAACTAAAACAAAAGCCTTTTAAACTTGAACATTTAACACAGTATGGCATAAATAAAATGAAATAATGCCATTTACTTATTCACATGGATATTCTACTAATCGAATAATCACATGCAAAAATCAATAACCACTTTCATAATGTTGGAATGCATAATGCCAGACTATCATAACCACATAGCCAAGGCCTCGTGCCAAGACTACAAATAAGATTTTGTCAAGGCCTTGTGCCAAGACACTAGTTTGTCTCATGAGACCTACCGATGCATCGAGGAGCTATAGCGGGCTCCACCCGTCACTTATTAAGTCCAATGCATTCCCATATGAAAAGGTTTAAACATAACATAAACATTCGTATTAAAACTAGCATACGAAATGTCAATAATTTCACCACAAACTATGAATGGTATAAAAATAGCACATCCACAGTCAAACATATCACAAAACCTTCAATACAATATAGAAGTTTTGTATCATAATAAATCAACTACAAATAATCTTAAAATCCATCAAAGGATGTTGACATAGATGAAATCAAAATTCTTTTTAAAGAAGTATCTCCTTTTATTTTGAAATCATTTAAGATCCATATAAAATAAAACATTTTCTTTGAAAATATTCTTATAAGCTTGTAAGGAAAGCTTTGAAGATTTTATAACGGCGTAAAATAACCGCACCCGCCGTATAAGTTAAAAAAAACATTCTTACCTCAATTCTGTCGAAAAGGTTTAAAAGGACCTTGTTTTGAAAACGATGGAAAGATTCCTTTATAAACCTCTTATAAAAATTCAAAAAAGGGTATAAATGACTTTAACCCATATTCTTGTAAATAGTAAAAATGTTTTGAAATACATTTTTAAGAAACATGGATGTGGATGATAAAGAGATCCCAGTAGATTATTACATATAAACAACCTCGGATAATGAAGAGATTGTGAAATAACCCTTACCTTGTACTTTTCCTTGGTTGGGGTAGGTTAACTCCCTGTATAATGGTGAAATAATTGTTATTAAATTATACAAGAATCATATATATTAATATGATATCATATATGATCTTTTAACATTGATTTGTTAATAATATCTTAGAATTATCGTCGTTTCGGGTGTTAACTTACTCATTTTCTTTTATATGTTTTGTTACATAAGTCATGTTTGTTGTACCTTAATCATATCTAGAATGATATCAAGTCCTTAAACATCATTTTTAAATCATTAAATGGTAATTATACTTGAATGGATACGATGGAGAATGAATCTCATCGCGTTCGTGGAAATGGTAGTCCGTACGTACGCACGAGCGACAATATCATTCTTTTGATATTAAAATAATATATAAATGGATGGTATATCATATATACAGAATCATTAACATGTTATATTTATTATTTACATGAGTTACACATCATTATTATACCCATCCAAATAATATTATATTGAATAACAATTACACCACGACGTGGAGACGGTAAGCCATACGTACGCACGTATGGTGACATGTTATTCAAAGGGTGGATAGAATAATGAATATGATTGTACCATATTTATAATAACATCACAGTATATGTGAGATACTGGAGTTATTATTTCAGAATGGTAAGAACAAAGGAAGAAGAAGTGGAAGAAGAAATGAACTTAGAAAAGGGTGGTGAAATCATTACCTCTTCTTCGGGTTCTTCCTTTTGATTTGATCAAAAGGGCTCCTTAGGTTGGCTTTCTGATCAAACTAAGGCCTCTAGGTTGTAGTGAGGGATGTTGGGAGAGTATTTGGGCAGAGTTTGGCCGAACCAAAAGGCTTTGAAGGTGTGAAGAAATGAGAAGGAGGAGTGCCCTTTTATAAGAGGGGTGAGGGGCACTTTTGGAAAAGCTAGAAATATTAATTTATAATAAATTCATATTCGGTTTCCAAAGGCTCCAAAGTTTACTATTCAAAGGATGAGGTGGGGATAGGTCGAAAAAAACTCATCCAATAGAATTTAGACAGGTTTGGATACTTATATTAACCTTATCTTTAAGTATTAACTCTAAGTTAATTAGTTTCACTTTTACAATGTCTCTTTGTATTTTTATATAATATGGTTAATAAACATACTATATACATCCAAGCGACCCCCAAGTGGTCCATTAATGATTAAACTATCATAATATAAGTCTCTTGGCCGAACCTTAGATTTTTAGGAATTTAATATCAATTAATAATATAATATTTGTTTTAAGAACTCTTTTATGTCAATTTTGACACTATTCAATAGTTGATTTTTGTGAAACTCATAACAGATTTATAACTTCGAAAAAAGTCCATTAAATCAATCCTAATATATCATATTATCTTAGAAAATTAGTTTAATTCATTAAAAGTTTCATATTATATTTATTTGGGTATTTATAATATCAATTATGTTAATTTTTTACTATTTTAGTAACTACTGCATCATCATTGTGTCATAAATAAAATATATTATTTAATGTCTAAAAATTATAAATAAAACATCATTATGTAGGAAATCTTTTTAGCTTTCTAATAAATATTTATAATCGAAAATCCAACATGTATAACCCTATGTAAAAATTGTTCTTCTAAAAGATGTAAGCTTATGCCATTTTTATTTTTATTTTAACTTTATTAATATAATGTGTCCCTACCACATACAAGTGGCTCCAAGGGGTCCCCAAATTGACCCAAGGATGCCCATGGTCGGGTATGTGTCCACCAATAAGGTTAGGACACGTTTTAGGTTAATTTTGTATTATTATAATATTATTTTTTTAACCCTTATTTACCGGATTTACCCTTTAACCATGGCAAATAAAATATTTACCGCAGTAATTATTCAAAATGTCTAAAAATAAAAGTTACCCATTTACACAATTTGAACATCCTGATTCCAAATATGGAATCCATTTTTCTAAATTCAAAACACAGAAGTGGCAGAAATTAATTTAAAATTAATTCCCGCTGTCAAAACAAAAAGCGTGTTTTTAAGAGATAATAACTATCAAAAGATTGACACTTGTTTATGTTTGGTTTAATTGTAAAATTATGTACAATGACCAACATTATATTAAATGGTAAAAATATATTCTAAATATACTTTAAAACCACTCAAATTCATAATTTATCACTATTGATTATTTTGATTAAAAAAGTTGTTTTCAATTAAAATTTAGTAATTTTCACTATTCATCAAAATATGAAAGTTATCCGAAAAGTACCAAAATTTTACCCTAGACTAATTTCGATATTCCGAATCCAAAAATGAATTCCATTTTGCAATATAAAATATATATGATTTCAAAAAGTAGGTATTACTATTCACAACGGCTAGTTTAATTAGTTTTGGTGTGTGTTAGAACTCGAGGTTGCGTACAACACACGCTATCGCATTATTCGAAGGGAAACGTACCGTAGAAGCTTGGGGTGTTACATTCTCCCCTCCTTCAAATAATTGCGTCCTCGCAATTTCTAGGGTATTACTGCATAAAAAGGCTCGGGTGGTTCTTCATCATAAGTTCCTCGGGATCCCACGTTGCCTCTTCCATCTTATGATTTCTCCACAAAACTTTTACCATACTCGTCGTCCGGTTTCTCAGTACTTGTTCTCTTGTATCAAGAATCCTGACGGGCTCTTCGCAATAAGACAGATCGGGTTCCAGTTCTAATTCCTCATAGGTGAGTACATGCGTTGGGTCAGGCATGTATTTCCTCAATAGAGATACGTGGAACACATCGTGAACTTTGGAGAGACTTGGCGGCATTGCCAATCGGTAAGCTACAACCCCAATTCGTTCTAGAATTTCGAAAGGTCCGATGTACCTGGGACTCAATTTACCTTTCTTACCAAAACGTATGACTCCCTTCCACGGAGATACCTTCAGAAAAACATGATCTCCGACTTGAAATTCCAAATCCTTCCTTCGATTATCGGCATAGCTCTTCTGCCTACTTTGAGCTGCTTTGATGTGATTTTGGATTAATTTCACCTTTTCCACCGTTTCCTCCACCAGCTCTGGGCCTACAAGTTTTCTTTCACCAACGTCATCCCAACAGGTTGGTGTACGACATCTCTTTCCGTATAACGCTTCATATGGTGCCATCTGTATACTCGAATGTAAGCTATTGTTATAGGAAAATTCTACTAGTGGTAAATATTGATCCCACATACCCTGAAAATCAAGTGAGCAAGATCTCAACATGTCTTCTAAGGTCTGAATAGTCCGTTCTGATTGTCCGTCTGTCTGAGGGTGGTAAGCAGTGCTCAAATGAAGTTCAGTATCCAGGGATTTCTGAAGACTTTTCCAAAATCTTGAAGTAAAACGGGGATCACGATCAGAAACAATCGATAGGGGTACTCTATGAAGTCTCACAACTTCATTAATGTATAGTCTTGCTAGACGTTCCAGGGGTAGATCTTCTCTTATAGCAAGAAAATGTGCTGACTTGGTAAGACGATCAACAATAACCCATATTGCATCGTTCCTTCTAGGAGTCTTTGGTAGCCCCATGACAAAGTCCATCGTAACATTGTCCCATTTCCACTCCGGTATGGGAAGAGGTTGCATGACTCCTCCAGGCTGTTGCCTTCCAGCTTTCACTTGTTGACAAACCATACATCTTGATACAAAATCAGCAATCTCCCTCTTCATGTTGTCCCACCAAAAATGTTCCTTAAAATCTCTATACATTTTGGTGCTCCCAGGGTGTATAGAGAAATTGGAACTATGAGCATCATCCAGCAATTCCCTTTTTAGATCAGGTAAATCGGGAACACAAAGTCTCTTCCCGAATTTCAAAATTCCACCTTCATACGCAAAGTCTCTCAATCTCCCATCATTCACAGCTTTAATCTTCTTTTGGAATTCTTCATCATCAGTCTGAGAACTCTTAATCCTTTCTAGTAAAGATGGTTTGGCAACCATTTGAAAAAGCATTGATGTTTCACCTTCCCTGGTTATTCCCATGTCCATCTTCACTAGCTCCATGAAAATTGGATCCCTTTCAATTCTCATATTGTTCAAAACTCCATGGTCTTTTCTACTCAAAGCATCTGACACCTTGTTTGCCTTCCCTGGGTGGTAGTGTATCGTACAATCATAATCCTTGAGTAATTCAAGCCATCTCCTTTGCCTCATGTTGAGTTCTTTTTGTGAGAAAATATACTTCAAACTCTTGTGATCAGTATAAATCTCACATTTTTTTACCATAGAGGTAGTGCCTCCATATCTTCAAAGCAAAGATCACAGCTGCTAACTCAAGATCATGAGTAGGATAGTTTTGTTCATGAATTTTCAACTGTCGTGATGCATAGGCAATAACTCTATCATTCTGCATAAGGACACAACCAAGTCCTTTCTTTGATGCATCACTATAAATAACGAACCCATCATTCCCCGATGGTAGAGTCAATATAGGAGCATTGATTAATCTTCTCTTCAGTTCTTTGAAACATTCTTCACACTCTTTTGTCCAAACAAATTTAACCCCTTTACGTGTGAGCTTCGTTAATGGGTTAGCCAATCGGGCAAAATTCTGGACGAAACGTCGATAATAACCTGCCAAGACAATAAAACTACGTACCTCAGTTATACTCGTAGGTGCTGGCCATTCTTGGATTGCCTTGGTCTTAGAAGGATCAACAGAGATTCCATCTTTTGAGACAATATGGCCAAGAAAAGAAATCTCCTGAAGCCAGAATTCACACTTGCTAAACTTCCCATATAATTCATGCCTCCTCAGAGTCTTCAAGATAATGCACAAGTGATTTTCATGATCTTTATAGGTTTTGGAGTATACCAAGATATCATCAATAAATACCACCACAAATTCATCCAGATACTCCTTGAAAACTCTATTCATTAGATCCATGAATACAGAGGGTGCATTAGTCAATCCAAATGGCATTACAGTAAACTCGTAATGCCCGTACCTGGTTCGAAATGCTGTCTTCGGAATGTCTTCCTTCTTTACACACAACTGATGGTATCCAGATCGAAGGTCAATCTTTGAAAAGTATTGAGCTTCATGCAGTTGGTCAAATAAATCATCAATACGAGGTAGGGGATACTTGTTCTTTATCGTTATAGCATTGATCTCCCTGTAGTCGATACATAACCTCATAGATCCATCTTTCTTTTTAACAAAAAGAACAGGGGCTCCCCATGGAGAAACACTAGGGCGAATAAATCCCTTATTACTCAATTCCTCTAGTTGTTTCTTTAGTTCGACTAGCTCTACAGTGGCCATTCTATAAGGGGTCTTCGATATAGGCCTTGATCCAGGAATTAAATCGATGGAAAACTCTACTTCTCGTTCTGGAGGATGTCCAGGTAAATCTTCTGGAAATACATCTACAAATTCTTTCACAACAGGTACATCCTCTATTTGAACATTCCTTTCCTCACCCGCAGTTATTTCATTCTCTTCCTCCCCAATAATTGAATTTAGTTGAGCTATTGAGGGTGGATCTAAATAAGAATTAGGTGGTGACGATTCTCCTCTAAAAATAAGGTGTTCCTTATCATTATCATCATGAATCGTAACCTCTTTCTTCTTACAATAAATCTTCGCATCATAGTCCGAAAGCCAGTCCATACCGAGGATTATATCAAACTCAATCATAGGTATGACGATGAAATCAGCAGATAAAGAAAATTTATGTGCTCTAATGGGGACTGATTCACAAAACTTTGTTGCAACGATACTTCCCTTAAGAGTTTTAACTGACAACTCCCTTATTAAATCAAATTGGAAATATCTAATTTTCTTAGCAAACTGGGAAGATATGAAACAATGCGATGATCCAGAATCAAATAATGCATTTGCTAAACTTGAGGAAACCATTAAATTACCTGCCACCACGTCTTTCGGAGCTTCTACCTCAGCAGTAGTGATAGCATAAGCCTGGCCTTGATCCCTTGGCCTTTTCTGAGGTAAGTTCTCCTAATGCTTAGGACATGCATTTTCATAATGCCCCATCTCCCTGCAATTGTAGCACTGAACGTTGGTAGCTTCCTTCTTCCCCTTGCAATCATGATCTTGGTGGCCTTTTTCACCACACTTGTAACAGAGTCCCATTCCCTTCAAGCAAGTACCAGGATGTTTCTTCCCGCATTTACCACAAGATGGATATTCAACCTTTCCCTTCTTCCCCTTATTTCCATTCCCAGATTGATCAGCAGGTCTCTTCTTCTCTTGCTTCGCTTTAAAGTCATAAGACTTAGAGAATTCTTTTTCGGTCTTGATAGCACATGAGACAATGTCTTCGTATGATGAAAAGGATTGTGAGACTAATGCTCGACGGAGAAATGGTTTTAACCCATCAAAGAAACGATCAATCTTACTTCTTGGGTTGCGAATATAATCTCCAGCATACCTCGCTAACCTTGTAAAGTTAGCCTCATACTTTGTGACATTATCATCCTCCTTTTGTCTCAGACTCAGAAATTGTCTTTCCATATCTGCTCGATGGTCGCGAGGAAAGTATTTTTCTAAAAACAGATCTTTGAACTCCCTCCATTCCATGTTTGATACTTCATCATCTTCCTTCATGTTTTGAATCAATGACCACCATTGATCAGCATCTCCAGTGAGGCGGTAAACTGCCATGGTAACTTTTTCCCTTTCACTACTCCCCAAAGCCTGAAATATTTTCTCTAGGGAAAATATCCATTGCTCAGCTACTAAGGGATTTGTACTCCCATTGAACGTTGGTGGTTGTTGTCTGATGAATCGATCTAACATTGATCCTCCACGCTGCGGATCAGGGTGCTCCATACGGGTAAGGTTATTATTCATAACCTGAGTAAGTTGTCCCAGTACGGTGATTAGCTGATCAGCACCAGTTGCATCACCAGCCCCACTATAATTATCTTGAGCAGGAGGGCAATCCCTACATGGAGTGCGTGCATTGATACGGTTTCCATTTCTTCCACTAGGCGCCATTTCTAAAAAATGGCATAAACTAGATCAGTTTATGCATCAAAATACATAATCCCATACTTATAAAACACTAAACATAAATTGAACTATCTATGGATATAATCCATAATCATAAATATGTTTTCTTTGAGGAAGTATATACTCATAAACCCTTCATAATGATTTGTAAAGAAAGTGAGAGTTATCCTAAGCATATCCCCCGGGAGTGTCGTAACCAATAGTGCAGCAAGGCCCGTTGTCGTGCACCAGTTCCCGTTCGAGTCTAGCTCAAAGCGGTGTTTTCGGGTTTTACCCCTAGGTACATCTGTGCCAGAGCCGCCTCTACCTGCTCGTATCCAGACAGGGATGTATTGCTCGGAAAACTCACAAAGTCTCTACAATACCAAAATTCTAGGAAGTTCTTCTATACTAATCCTCAAAGTTCATCTTAGGTCTATGTGCTCTAATCAGAGTTTATCTAAATCTAGCATCCAATGTTTGTACTAAACTTCCTCTGATACCAACTGTAACGCCCCGACCCCAGTTGCCCAGAGTCGGTGTATTAATTACATAACATTGGCATGATCACAAGAAAGATCAAATCTCGAAAGACCGATTGGTTTAGTAGCCTTGGAAACACTAGATATAATCATAAAGTTTTACATTACATTTCAAAGTGAAAAACTACTACAACAACAAAGTCTTCATATCCACACTATTAACCCCTCATAATATCCCTTCAAGTCATTCATAATTTACTTCTTCACTACCTGGGAAAAATAAAACATAGAAAAGGGGTGAGCTCAAATGCCCAGTAAGGATAACAATATAGAGGAAACTTTCATAAATAAAAATAAACATTTAAGGAAATGTATAACTAAAACAAAAGCCTTTTAAACTTGAACATTTAACACAGTATGGCATAAATAAAATGAAATAATGCCATTTAATTATTCACATGGATATTCTACTAATCGAATAATCACATGCAAAAATCAATAACCACTTTCATAATGTTGGAATGCATAATGCCAGACTATCATAACCACATAGCCAAGGCCTCGTGCCAAGACTACAAATAAGATTTTGTCAAGGCCTTGTGCCAAGACACTAGTTTGTCTCATGAGACCTACCGATGCATCGAGGAGCTATAGCGGGCTCCACCCGTCACTTATTAAGTCCAATGCATTCCCATATGAAAAGGTTTAAACATAACATAAACATTCGTATTAAAACTAGCATACGAAATGTCAATAATTTCACCATAAACTATGAATGGTATAAAAATAGCACATCCACAGTCAAACATATCACAAAACCTTCAATACAATATAGAAGTTTTGTATCATAATAAATCAACTTCAAATAATCTTAAAATCCATCAAAGGATGTTGACATAGATGAAATCAAAATTCTTTTTAAAGAAGTATCTCCTTTTATTTTGAAATCATTTAAGATCCATATAAAATAAAACATTTTCTTTGAAAATATTCTTATAAGCTTGTAAGGAAATCTTTGAAGATTTTATAACGGAGTAAAATAACCGCACCCGCCGTATAAGTTAAAAAAAACATTCTTACCTCAATTCTGTCGAAAAGGTTAAAAAGGACCTTGTTTTGAAAACGACGGAAAGATTCCTTTATAAACCTCTTATAAAAAGTCAAAAAAGGGTATAAATGACTTTAACCCATATTCTTGTAAATAGTAAAAATGTTTTGAAATACATTTTTAAGAAACATGGATGTGGATGATAAAGAGATCCCAGTAGATTGTTACATATAAACAACCTCGGATAATGAAGAGATTGTGAAATAACCCTTACCTTGTACTTTTCCTTGGTTGGGGTAGGTTAACTCCCTGTATAATGGTGAAATAATTGTTATTAAATTATACAAGAATCATATATATTAATATGATATCATATATGATCTTTTAACATTGATTTGTTAATAATATCTTAGAATTATCGTCGTTTCGGGTGTTAACTTACTCATTTTCTTTTATATGTTTTGTTACATAAGTCATGTTTGTTGTATCTTAATCATATCTAGAATGATATCAAGTCCTTAAACATCATTTTTAAATCATTAAATGGTAATTATACTTGAATGGATACGATGGAGAATGAATCTCATCGCGTTCGTGGAGACGGTAGTCCGTACGTACGCACGAGCGACAATATCATTCTTTTGATATTAAAATAATATATAAATGGATGGTATATCATATATACAGAATCATTAACATGTTATATTTATTATTTACATGAGTTACACATAATTATTATACCCATCCAAATAATATTATATTGAATAACAATTACACCACGACGTGGAGACGGTAAGCCGTACGTACGCACGTATGGTGACATGTTATTCAAAGGGTGGATAGAATACTGAATATGATTGTACCATATTTATAATAACATCACAGTATATGTGAGATACTGGAGTTATTATTTCAGAATGGTAAGAACAAAGGAAGAATAAGTGGAAGAAGAAATGAACTTAGAAAAGGGTGGTGAAATCATTACCTCTTCTTCGGGTTCTTCCTTTTGATTTGATCAAAAGGGCTCCTTAGGTTGGCTTTCTGATGAAACTAAGGCCTCTAGGTTGTAGTTAGGGATGATGGGAGAGTATTTGGGCAGAGTTTGGCCGAACCAAAAGGCTTTGAAGGTGTGAAGAAATGAGAAGGAGGAGTGCCCTTTTATAAGAGGGGTGAGGGGCACTTTTGGAAAAGCTAGAAATATTAATTTATAATAAATTCATATTCGGTTTCCAAAGGCTCCAAAGTTTAATATTCAAAGGATGAGGTGGGGATAGGTCGAAAACAACTCATCCAATAGAATTTAGACAGGTTTGGGTACTTATATTAACCTTATCTTTAAGTATTAACTCTAAGTTAATTAGTTTCACTTTTACAATGTCTCTTTGTATTTTTATATAATATGGTTAATAAACTTACTATATACATCCAAGCGACCCCCAAGTGGTCCATTAATGATTAACCTATCATAATATAAGTCTCTTGGCCGAACCTTAGATTTTTAGGAATTTAATATCAATTAATAATATAATATTTGTTTTAAGAACTCTTTTATGTCAATTTTGACACTATTCAATAGTTGATTTTTGTGAAACTCATAACAGATTGATTACTTCGAACAAAGTCCATTAAATCAATCCTAATATATCATATTATCCTAGAAAATTAGTTTAATTCATGAAAAGTTTCATATTATATTTATTTGGGTATTTATAATATCAATTATGTTAATTTTTTACTATTTTAGTAATTACTGCATCATCATTGTGTCATAAATAAAATAAATTATTTAATGTCTAAAAATTATAAATAAACCATCATTATGTAGGAAATCTTTTTAGATTTCTAATGAATATTTATAGTCTAGAATCGAACATGTATAACCCTATGTAAAAATTGTTCTTCTAAAAGATGTAAGCTTATGCCATTTTTATTTTTATTTTAACTTTATTAATATAATGTGTCCCTACCACATACAAGTGGCTCCAAGGGGTCCCCAAATTGACCCAAGGATGCCCATGGTAGGGTATGTGTCCAACAATAAGGTTAGGACACGTTTTAGGGTAATTTTGTATTATTATAATATTATTTTTTTAACCCTTATTTACCGGATTTAGCCTTTAACCATGGTAAATAAAATATTTACCGCAGTAATTATTCAAAATGTCTAAAAATAAAAGTTACCTTTTTACACAATTTGAACATCCTGATTCCAAATATGGAATCCATTTTTCTAAATTCAAAACACAGAAGTGTCAGAAATTAATTTAAAATTAATTCCCGCTGTCAAAACTAAAAGCGTGTTTTTAAGAGATAATAACTATCAAAAGATTGACACTTGTTTATGTTTGGTTTAATTGTAAAATTATGTACAATGACCAACATTATATTAAATGGTAAAAATATATTCTAAATATACTTTAAAACCACTCAAATTCATAATTTATCACTATTAATTATTTTGATTAAAAAAGTTGTTTTCAATTAAAATTTAGTAATTTTCACTATTCATCAAAATATGAAAGTTATCCGAAAAGTACCAAAATTTTACCCTAGACTAATTTCGATATTCCGAATCCAAAAATGAAGTCCATTTTGAAATATAAAATATATATGATTTCAAAAAGTAGGTATTACTATTCACAACGGCTAGTTTAATTAGTTGTGGTGTGTGTTAGAACTCGAGGTTGCGTACAACACACGCTATCGCATTATTCGAAGGGAAACGTACCGTAGAAGCTTGGGGTGTTACAATTGGAAAATCATAAATAGAGAACCCTACATGAAGGGTAGGATTAAGTTAGCTATCATAATATGTAGGATCTTACCTTGTCTGCTAGATCACTCTATACACAACCTAGTACTAGGCCACCTATGTCTCCATCAAAAAATTGATCATCTACACAAGCCATGACACATACGGGAAAATACCATCCAGGTATGAGTAACACATTAGTCTGTAGGTCCCCTACAAACAACAATGTAAATAACCCAAACTAAGGGTAGACATGATGTATTGTTATCTGACACATGTATAATCCTATGACACTAAAAACATGATAAATGGATATAGTCCACAAAACTCCCAATATTAACGAGATACACAGTCTCGATGGGACACCTAGTCCTAATGAGACAAAAAATATAGATGATACACTTAGTCCCAATGAGACACCAAGTCTTGATAAGTCATGCAAATTCCAAGTCACAAAGCCACCATGTCTTATAGTCACTGAGTCACTATAAGCCATAGGTTTCCATTTGTAGCATTATTTTTCTGGGAGAACCTACAACTCAAGCCTACAGTCATAAGTAAACCTCTATAAAAATTTATTTAGAGTATCTCAAAAGGAAAACCACATCTCAAGGGGCTTGACACCCCAAACGTCTCATAAAATGTAGTTACAGTGTGGATGTTATGGCCATTTAAGTAAAAAGGGGCTGGTGGGGTCCGGGTATTGTCCTACCCAGTCAGACTAACTTGATCTGACCCACCCGGTCCACCTCTTGCTGGGTGCAGCTTACTACTAACTCTAGCCTAGCCAACTGGCTCTATCCCAGCCCACTAGTTTCATCTGGGACCACTCATGTGGGCTTGTTCAACTGCCTGGGATGCGGTAGGTGCTATATCCTCGCCTAGTCCACATGGTCATCCACTACTCCCACACACAATCCATAGGGCCACAAGATAGTTGGTTGATGTGGTGATTTTTTTCATCATTGGTCTGCACCTTCATATCGCACACATGCTTTGGCTCCCATCGCATCCCGTGACCAAGCCACATTAGGCGCCTCCTCTGAAGGCTGCCTTTCTGGGGGCCTCACCACCACGAGCCACCACCAGTGACACCGTGCACCACCTCTTGAGACTAACCTTCTATGGGTCACTACTAACACCCCGATACCCTCTTTTCGATATGGAATTATTATTATGATCCTTGTGTCACAACCTCCACTACTTTGGGCTTCGATCATTCTCACCACCACTCTGGGGTTCTGACCGCGTTGAGAACCTCCCAGCAAAACGCGCCGCGACCATGAAGGATCTCCGGTGAAGAACACAATAATGGGGATATAATAATTCACCAAGAATTCCCAAATAATGAACTTAGGGCTTGTTCGTTTGGCCTTTATTTGTCCCATTAGAAAAATCTATAAAAAATAAAATTATTCACATAGAATATTATTCTTTTAAAATCCTACTGTAGAAGACCTCATCCTGCATGATTGATCGACCTGTGGATGTACATGTTCATGGGTTGAACCAAATACATCATTTTATAGAAATAATAGGAAATAAATTACTCATAAGTAAACCCATTACCTTGTGTTTTTTTGGTCATTGATGAAGAATGGAAGTTCCATTTTCATTCATCGATCTGTCAATCTTTGATCCCAGATCCAATATCTGATCCTAATTTGCTAGTTTTTTTCATCGAGGTAGCCTCACATATTTTTTAGGGAAAACATAGTGTTATGGTGATAACCCTAGATTTATTGAAAATATTAGTTTTAATTTTTTTTGCATCAAAATATTTTTTAGAAAATATTTAATGATGTTTACGTCCAAAAATTAACTTTTACCCCCAACATGTGTTGGTAAAGGATATGCCCCTCCTAAGGTAATGTCATTGTTCCTGACATAATGGGGACCTAATATTTTTTATTTGGGTACCCATTTAAAAGATATTAAAGTTCAATGTTATCATTCATACTAATTTTAATTGAAAATAGAACTTTATTCAATGATTTATTCGGGGATCACAAGGCCTCAAAATTTCATTCCTTCTCAACGCATGGTCATATAATTATATCAATTAAATAATTAAAAAAATTAGAGAAAAATACTAGTCATTTCATTCACCCCACATTATGGGATTACATCCATGAATGAAAACACATGTGGTACATGAAAAAAGGTGAGGGTATTGAGCATGAATCTAAGATTCCGACTCAAAAATGCTATCTTAGAGATTATCATGCTACCACCAAATAGAAAATATAGGAATCGAACACCCATATAGAATCCAATCTTGTCGATCCCCAATATCGATTAGGAACTCTACAAAGGTCTCCTCTAATCAATTTCCAACCCACCCCAATCGATGACATGTGATGGATCATACACGTACCTTATCTGATGCGAGTTATGATTGAAATCATGCACTAGATGCATCTTTGGGGATAGATCTAGGAAGTATTCCACCATGCTAGGTCTACACAATATCTAAAAATGGCGGATGAATCTCAGAGATAACATAATTCCCCAGCCAAATCTCTACCATATCCTTCAAGGTGAGACCCAAAGAAACACATTTTCTCCCTTCTCGAACTTCAAGGCCCCCCATCTCTTGTACTCATAAGATTTATGCCTACTCTATACAATTCTCATCTGCTCCTATATGATTTTCACTGTATTAGTGGTATCCTGCACCAACTCTGGACCCATGACTGCTGACTCCCCTAGGTATTTATATTATAATAGTGACCTACATAATCGCCCATACATGGCCTCAAACAATGCAATACCAATAGTGGAGTGGTAACTATTGTTTTATGAAAACTCCACCATAGGTGGGAGATCCTCCAAACTACAACCAATTTCCAAGATACAATCACATATCATTTAGTCTAGAACCTCGATAGTTCTCTCTATATTTCTATCTTGCTGGGGGTGAAACATCATTCTCAAGTGAAATAGAGTCCCAAAAGCCTCCTACAATCCCCTCCATAGTCGATATGTGAATTGAGAATCACAGTCTTGAATGATCGTCAAATTCACCCCATGAAGTCAAACTATATCCTGAAAATAGACGCATCCCAAGATATCTATTGATCTATTCTATAAGATGGGTATGAAGTGGGATGATTTTTTATGTTGTTCAATATCCACCAAAATGGTATCACGTCCCCTAAAAATTCATGGTAACCCCGTCACAGATTCCATCCATATTCCATAACACTTTCACTCAAGAAACTCTTATGGAAGAACCATGCCTGCTAGAACCTAATTATTGGCCTTCAAATTGAGGTAAATAGAAATGAATTCACCCACTACTTTAATCACCTCTGACAACCTGAACAAGAATCATAGATCCTTATAAATATTTTCCACACCCATAATCTCCAACAAAGGGGATGTGCGAAACTACCTTATATAATCCTCTCACAATGCCATTGGTACAACGATGCTCCCAATGATAAGGATGAAATACCCCCACCTTTAGAATATCCATCAGGGGCTTTCCCTGTGGATATATGAGCATGTTTGGTCTCATAGTTGACATCTCCAAGCATATACCCTCTAACTTGCTGTAAGAGTTGAGGAGTGACTACCATCGACTGAAGGTAAGATGCTCCATCACTATCCATGATGAATATCTTCATCACAAGTAACTGATCTGACCCCCACTCAGTAAATTCTAGAAAGATATCCTACTGAGCGACTCATCTACCACATTCCCCTTCCCATAAGTATATACAATATCGAAGTCATAATCCTAGATAAAATCTTTCTTCCACCTCTGTATCAAGGTCAAATCCATCTGGGAGAAGATATAATTTATACTATTGTGGTCAGAGAAGATGGTAAATTGTTCACCCATCATGTAGGGTCGCCACATCATTAATACAAAGACCACATCTGCTTTCTCAAGATCATGGGTCGCGTAGTTCTGATCAATTTTTCTCAACTATCATAAATTGAAGGAAATAACCGCTTGCCCCGATATCAGTACAGAACCCAATATTTTCCATGATACATTACAAAAAAATACAGACCCAACACCCAACTCTGGTAGTATCAATATGGGTGTAAATGTCAGCTTTTTCCTCAGCTCAAGAAAGCACCCCTGACACTCCTCCGCCCATACGAAGGGTAGTACCTTCCATGTCAAAGATTTCAAGGGTGGTTCTATCCTAGAAATGTCAGGAACAACCCCCTTTAGTACACATCAAAACCCAAGAAATTCCACACTTTGATAACCTTCTTGGGTGGCTACCATGAAAGAACCACATCTATATTATTTGGATTCATAGAAAATCCAGCCTCTGAAATGATGTTTCCCAGAAAGTAGAACTACTGAATCTAAAAATGACACTTTGAGAGCTTCCCATAAATCTGGTGCTCTAGGAGTGTATCCAAAACCATCCTCAGGTTTTTTATGTGCTCCTCCTTCGATGAGAAGTAAACCAAAAGGTCATCAATGAAGAACATGATTAACCAGTCAAGATAGGGATATAAGATCCTATTCATGAGTCCTCTGAATACTGTCGGTGCATTGGTCTCATAGAACGACATCAACTATTATTTATAGTGGCCATACCAATATCTAAATTATATCTTCATTACATAATCATCCATAACAGGAAGCTGATAGTATCCAGACCTGAGCTTTATCTTTGAGAACCACCTCTCTCCCTCACCTGATCGAAGGGGTCATCAATTCTCAATAGTGGATATTTTTTATGCACGATCAACTGATTCAGGTGGTGTTAGTTCACACACAACCTCAAGATCCCATCTTCATTCTTGGAAAACTACATTGCGGTTGCCCAGGGTGAAATGTTGGGCCTCATGAATCCATTCCTATAGAGGTCCTCTAGTTGTACCCTCAACTCACGATTCTCTATTGGGGCCATAAGATATGCCAGTGTGGATATCTATGACATCATGGGGTATATATCAATCTAGAATCCAAACTCCCTACGAAGAGGAAATCTTGTAACATATTCTATGAATTTTTCCTCATACTCATCCACCATTGATAGAAATTGGAGACTCTTATGATCTACCACATAGAGGATAAGACTAGCTAACTAGTGAGTAATCGTCTGAACCCTAATCTATGAATGTCCATCCAACACTACATGCACTTTTTTTCATCAATATTGTAAAACGTAGTCTCATCTCCAAAGAAACATATAAATTTATTCCTAAAATACTCAATATAAGAAGGGACTATGGATAACCATTCCATACCCAGAATGACGTCGGATGTCCACCATACAATTATTAAGAGATCCCAGCAAAGGTTATCGCCTCCAAGAGTAATCTCACACTATCAGCACTAGTGTGTGATCATTGAATCCCCCTTATAAGAGTTTCTAAACATTATGATCGAGCCAATGGATCCACCAGAATTTATGATCTCCGAACTAGGTCTACGGAAAGGAAAGAGTGACTCACACTTGTGTCTATAAGAACCAAATATATGGTGAGAAGACATAGATCACACCTCTAATCATATCTATAACATTGGGATGAAAAGAATATATCACCTAAAGAAGGGCCTACCCCTATCCTCAAGCTATCGGATCCCATAGTGGAAAACCTTGAGGTGGTGGTGGTAGTACTTAGAACCTCTATCCACCTCCTGCTACTTAGCATGCTTCCTTTCCCTATCCATTGCCTAGTGGAACACCCTGCTTGAACATCTTTCTCTTACTCGGTGGTCCCTCAACCATCTGGTGATCTTCTATGTGGCATGTTAGGCAATGACGAGCCATATGTCCATGAACAGAACACCTGTACGATACTCTATTCATTAAGCAACTTAATCCACAATCGGAGCCTAGTAATGTGAACCCTATGTACTTGGGCCATCCTCTAGAGTTCTTGAACTTCTTGGGTCCCTTCTTTTATTGTCGGTTACCTGTTACAAAAAAATAGGCTTCCTAGTGTTTGCTGGTAGCTCCCATTGTTGGAACCTTCTTGGAAACAAATATATCACTGATACGATCTCACTCTAGAACCCCCACATAATATGTAATTATAATGGAGTTTATCGATTCCTTAATCACCCATCATTCACCTGCTCAAAGGTTCAATCCCTAAAGATTGAGTCTCTCAACATATTTTGGAGTAGCGAGATAGTTCCATTAATATTGCTGAGTATTATGCTAACATTTGGTTTCCTTGATGTTGACGCAAGATATCTTGCATACACATTGATCATAACATAGATATAGGGAACTCCACTCTGAAGATTTTCTCATATTGTTCCTGAGGGAAGGTTGCCTCCTCATGTGTCTAGATCACTAAGCACCTCCATCATCACGTTGAGCCCAAAATAGGGCATGCGACTAGGATTGTTATCTAGTTTGGTACTGTCCTCATAAGGTGGAAGACTAACTTGACTACCTCTAGTTAATCCTAAGGTAGATGGTGGTTAGTCTCACCATTGAACCTGGGAGGTCACTGCCACTAAAACTCATGTAACACACTAAAACTAAGTGTATCATCTATCGATAGCGCTTGTAGTAACTTCCAATCAACAGGTGGTTGTACTGCTACTACACAATATAATGAGGATATCCTTAGTACCGGTCCCTGTATCGAAGCCTAATTTCTAGGAATCCCATCCTCATGGTAAGAAAACCGAATCCTAGATAACTATCATTGCTGAGACATCCAGAAACAGATCAACATTATCCACAGTCAATAGAGTATAACTATTGAGCTGACTCGATATGAACATGATGGCACACTCTATAATCCTTTAGGATGTATGTAACATTTAATTCCCTAAAACTTGTATTTTAATTTATTGAGTCTGAAATCTGGTTTCTAGAGTTCAGTTGTATGGATATGATGGTCACCGCGACAACACTAGTATCACTATCCTAAAATCCAAACTCGAAACACATAACACTATTTCCCCAAACCAATCTCACACACTCCCAGTCCCAATGATTAATCGAACCATCCCTCTAGTACCACTATATCATAACCTATCTTAGTGGGTCCCATGGCTTGACTAGCTGATGCCTGCCTCAAATAGGCCAGGGGTTGGAGACTAGCACCAAGTAGGCATATCTCCAAATGGGAGGTCACTTCCAAAGTACCTATACGCACACACATTACTAGAAAAGAAACCACTGACAGACATGCATGAAAATAGTAAATCCAACAACAAGGTATTATAGGATGTAAAGTAAAAAATTTAAACTAGACCAGTATAAAAACCCACTAAAAATGGAAACCGAAGACAAGAAAGTATCCAAGTCTTTGGAAGCTCATAAAAAAACACTACCAAACGGGAATGTGCATGTTAGATGTCAGAGGATGTAAGAACTTTCCTCATCCTCTTGATAAATCTATGTACCACATGGTCCTATACCACCTAGGTCTCTGTCAAAACCTCAGTCGTCTTCCCAAGACACGACACGTGTAGGAAAAGCCTGTGCAAGGGTGAGTAATAAAGTACACATTAGGTCACCCCTAGAACACAATATAGAGAACAAAAAATAAAGGTACAGATGAAGTATTGTTAGCTCATGAAGTTATAAGTCTATGAGACTAAAAGATGATAAATAGATGTAGTCTACAGAACACCCAGTATCGGTGAGACACATAGTCCCGATAAGACCCCTATTATTGATGAGAGACTAAATTCTGATGATACAGTAAGTCCCAATGAGATACCTAGTCTCGAATAATCACATTGACGACAAGTCATAAATCCACAAATTCATACAATAACCGAGTCTTTTCCTTCTGTAGGATTCCGTTCATAGAACACTTTTTCTAGGAGAACCAACTACTCAATCCCAAGGTTGCAAGTCAAATTTAACAAAAACTACGTTAGAGTACCTCAAATAGACTGAATCGCTGTAAGGGTCCCAATTCCAGAAAAAAGTCATCAAACATAACTATGGTTTAGAATCTATGTCTATTTATGTAAAATAGGCCTGGTTGAATATGAATCCAGCTCGACCCGGGTAGACCGAAAAGACCTGACTGGACCTAGGTCCTTCTTGACCGGGCCCATGGTTTTGTCCCGACCCGACCTTATGGGTTGACTCATCCCACATGAATGGGCCGATTATCCCACACGATAAGTGGTAAGACCCATATCTCTACCTGGTCAACACAGCCAGTTGTGAATCCCATCGTTCCTCCCGTAGCTGGTTTATAGGACTGCATGCCAGTTGGTCGATGCAAAGCTCTACTGCATAATTGGTCCACACCACCATGGATCCCATCATCACCCAAGTCTATGATACCATGGGATCCTCCACCACTAGCAGTCATGTAGGTGGCTATCTGCTGCTAGGTGGCCACATCACTACAAGACACCATTGGTGGGACCCCTTCTATGGGATTCCACCGCCGCCCAAATTCTCTATTTTTTCAAGAAAAAGCACCGTTTCAATTATCAGTTCATAAACACCACTTATTTTCCCTTCGATCCCTCTTTACACCACTCCATGGGTCCAAACACATTCAAAACCTTCTAATAAAACACGCAGCAACAACATAGGTTTTCCATCGAAGAACGAAATAATGAGGAATAATAATATACCATGAATGCCCGAAAAATGAACGACAACATTATTAATTCATATTTCATTCATCCCATTATAAAAGGGGATGAAGCATAAGTATTCAAATTGATTATTTTCTCTTTAAAACCACACAGAAGAAGGCCCAATCCTGCAAAAAATGATCAACCCGTGGATCAACCTGTTTGTAGTTAGGTAAATGTTCATAATTAAAAAAAAGGAATAAAATCACTCCAAAATATACCCCATCTTAATGTTTGGATAGATCATTTATGAAGAACTAAAGTTTCATCATAATTCATCGATATATTGATCTTTGTTTGTTGATCCAATCTCTGATCCCGATTCACTAGCCTTTTTCATCGAGATAGACTCTCCTCTTTATCCCAATAAAAATCCATTATTATAGAGTTAAACCTTGATTTCTAAAAAAGATTATTTTAAAAAATTAAAATCTCAACTGTGTCAAAATATTATTATTATAAATAATTTAAATCTTGTTTACATCCCAAAATTAACTTTTACCCTTGACCTGCATCAGTCAAGATTAGGCCCTACAAAAGGTAAAGACACTATTCTGGATTCCACGGTCCCCTCATATTTTCAATACGGGTACCCATTTAAAATATATTAAAGTTCAATGTTAGTTTCCCATGTGATTTTCATTTAAATATAAACCTTATTAAAATATTTATTTTGAGAACACTAGTCCACAGAATTTCATGCAATCTCAACGCCTAGTCTTAGAATTTTCTCAATAGCTTTATAAAAATAATTCAGACAAAAAAACAAGTCATTACAACAATGTATATTTTATGGGATCATAATAGGGTATATTTTTCGCACCCAAAAAATATATATCTCGGTGATAAATCCTTCATGTTTCTATAGCATGTCATCTTTATTTATTTATAATATTTCTTGGTTTCATGGTTTATAGGATGAGGGTAGGTTAATTGGGTCATGTTTGGTGGTCTTGGAACATATGGAGATGGGTTATGGTAGTAATGATTTTTTAATATATTTTCATCATATGTATATATATTGTGTCCTCGTATTGAGTTATGTTGTATTAATTCATGTAATTATTGATTTTTCCATCATAATCATGGATTTATGTTTTCTTTTCCAAGGATAAATCATTTCCCAAGGTTATTTATTAATTTAAATTTACCTGTATCCAGGTTGTGGGGATGGATAAAATCATTTGGTCTAATTTCAGATAAATTTAAATGTTGTTTTGGATTTTATTATGGATTTATTAATTATTTATAGAAACAATAATCATATTGAGAAATCATATAATCAATAAAAAAATTTCATGATGTCTAAATCATGATACCTTATTTTTAATATATGAGACATCGAAATTAACCTAGGATACCCATGATTGTTATCTATTTATACCACTCAAATAGTTTATAATGAAAATTTGAATTTTACAATGAATGTTTTGTTGGATTTTTTATCAAAGTGTGTTTTCTTAATCCCACTTAACATTCACTAGCGATGATAAATTTAATACCCAATCCAACCCTCTCATAATTCTTATCCCTATGTGAATTTCTTCCATAGACACATTGTATTTTCAATATCCTCACATATATTTATTTTATAGGAAAAACACATTATTTTATTTACAATAGCATTCTATTTTATTCTATACATAGACTTATCTTAAGGGTTATCACTAATGTTTTCTAATCATAATATATAAAAATAAATAAACTGAACCTTTATACCAACTGAGGTGACTGAAATATTTAATCCATAAAAATTAAATAATTTTATAGGGATATGATATACATATCATTAAAATACATACCCATGAACCATAAGGGTTTTGTTTCTTGGAATACCATATACATGATCATCTTGTTTCATGAAATATATTCAATATCACCCATTTTGTTCTTATCAATATTATAATTCTTATATATACTCTACATAAAACCATTCATTTCAATATGGGGAATGAGAATATAAGGAGTGAGAAAAGATTCCTAGTAAGTTTAAATATAAGAGATATCAATCAATGATCATATGTAAGAATAAAATAAATATAGAGGTGTGAGAATATGAGCATAAAATTTTAAAAATTACCGTATAAAACATATATCATATTCTTGGCCTAAGTATTTAAAATTGTATAAGAAATAAATCATTTAATATCATGATTTATGACATTATAAAAATACGTTATAGACAGATTCAAGGAAATTTCGGTATAGTCATACTCATAGAAATATTTTTTCAATGCTACCCACCATGAAATGTTTCACTTGTTATGATTAATATAACCACCCATATACATAATTTGTTTTAGGGATGACCTACAATGAACACCCATTAAAGCTTGGGATAACCTCCCTTGTAACCTTTTAGCTCAAAAAAAAATAAAAATTACCCTTTTAACTGGTGTTATATAATTGAAAAACCCAACAAATAAACATAATCCATTAAAATATATTCCCTAAGATAATGAAAAGATTTATAAATTGTTTGTAGCTTAAAAGGTGGAAAAGAAAATAGGTTTCACCAAAATTAATCATCATAATAAGAACCTTTATAGTTAAAAAATAATTATAGTATCATTGGATCATATCCCCATTGAATAAAGATTAATAATAAAGGATTTTTATCATAGATTAAAATACAGTTTGGATATCACTAGAACAAATCTTGAGGAAAATAACATTATAATTTTTAAATAACTTATTTAATATCTAAAAATTTAAATAATATTAGTAAACTTGTTGTTCATAGGATTAGAAAATGGAAACATGTAAGGTAATCTTCAAATCAAAAAAAGTTTCATGACTTTAGAGAATTTTTTTGTGCGGTATATAATAAAAAATATTATATTAACACACACTGTAAAAAGAACCTAATTCAAAAAGTGATAGAAATAGTAATTTTGACCAATTTTAAATTAATTTATATATAGGTAAAACATAATTTAACCAGTAAATGTGGAATATAAAAATATATTTTGAAAAATTAATGAAAAAATGGACTAGGAGGAAAAATATCCATGATTGAATATATAAATAAAGTGGGTTTTCTTTAGAAAAATCAATTCAAAAATATTTTTTATTTCAGGCGAGGGAAATCAAATTAATATTTTTCATAAATTAAAATAAAGAGATTAAAATAAAATTTTTTTTATTTATGATATATATATATTATAATTTCATCATTATAAATTTAAGCCTAAATGATCCCATAAAATAGTTAGATTGAAACATAAACTGTTATATAATGACCAATTTGCTTACTAATTTCAGTTAGACTCCCGTGTAAAAGAATTAAATTTATTATGCATATATTATATAATAATATTCTTTTATTTAATACCATAAATTATTACATATAGAATCATATCTCCAATTTATAATCATTCATTCAGTATCCACATCATTTTAGTTGTTAATTGCTTCATTTGTTCATATGTGTTCTGATTTGAAATTATGGTCCTTGCATTTTGATAAAGGATAAATAATATATAGAGTATTTATCATGATATAATATCATATATAATCATTATATAATTATTTTTAACCATTTATAATAATAATGTATAGAAAAATTAATTACATCATTCATGGAGACAGTAGTACACACATACAAATGAATTATGATTTCATTTTATCATGAAAAGAATGAAAGAAAAAATAAAAATATTTTATAACTCAAGAATGATAATTGTATGATAAATATAATACATATTTATTATATCTATTATGATATCTATTAATGTGGGGGAAGTGATGAATAATGAATCATATCCTTACATGGAGGTGGTAGTCTACAAGTATGCATGCGAGACACTTTCATTTATAATTTGATGGAAATGAGTTGGAAAATGGTTTTAGCCTCATCATAATAACATATTAGTATATTTATTTTAATGGATCTATTATTTTAGAGTGAATATAATATATTTATAATATTTATAAGAATAAATACACATTGGAAGTGTCGGTGAAGATGATCACCTCTACTTTGTTAGACCACCTTTGGCTTACACCATAATCCTTCGTAAGATAGTCTTACTGTAAAACAAACAAATAAATAATGAAGGAATGAAATATATTACTATTTATGTTTCGTGATATACAATTTGGATGGATTAATGTTTATGAGTAATTTTTTAGAATAACAACACTTTTTTTAGTCAGGGGAGGGAGACCCATAGAATTACATAAAAGATTTAAATAATATAGAGAAATTTTATTGTAAAAGTTTACATAAATGTCTAATATTTTTTAGTTAAGTTAATATAAATGTGAAAAATATTCCTAAAATAATATTTATGTGGCCTACCCAACTCGACAAACCACCCAAATAGTGCTATTAGGCTAGGTTCCACTAGCCTTAGGAATGCCTCCCCAAATTCCAAAGGTTGACGACTGGTTACGATGGTGTAATTCTAGAAATTTTGAAGACCATACCATATTGTGATAGATAATACATTGGTCCAAGTATAATGATGTTACATACAGTGGAAATAAGACCCAGTAGACTCGAATGATACCTATAAAGAAGAATAACAATATTTTCAAATAAATAGTAGATGAAAAGGGTAAACAGAAACAATAACTGAAAGTAAATAGATCAGCATGTCAAAAATCAATTGTAGACATTAGTAAATATAAACAAATCTAGGAACACATTTCATAACAAGTCCTACATTTTATGTACGAAAATGGAACTCACGAATAAGAACTTTATCTATATACTATATACAAAATAACATGCTAAAATAGGGAAGAATCAAATTAAACTTCTGCTAGGAATTTCTTAAAAGTCCATGGAAACTACATGAAAGCAACTACTAAGATCCGTCTCTTGAGGCTGGTACATTACCTAAATGTAAATTCATGAAGTCTATATGCAATTCCCTAGCCCCAGCTACCTAGAGTTGGTACATTATTACATAACATTGTCATGATGCAAAAAAAATCATTTCCTGAAAGATAGATTATTTTAGTATCCTTGGAAGTACTATATACACTCATAAGTTTTACATTACGTCATGAAATAAAAACATCAACAACATTTTGTCCCATTTTTAACCACACTTGTATCCTTAGACTATCCCAACAAGTCATCCATAAAATACTTCTTCACATCCTAGGAAAAATAAAACATAGAAATGGGTGAGATCAGATGCTTAATTAGGATATAAATATAGTGGAAACGTTTATTAATAATAATAAACATTTAAGGAAATGAATAAAACTAAAACAAAAGCCTCTTAAACTTCAACTTCAGCATAATATGGCAATGATATAATCAAATAATTCCATTTACTTATTCACATGGATATTTTAATAGTCAAATAATCACATGATATATCAATATCCACTTTCATAATAATGGAACGCATAATTCCAGACTGTATAACCACATAGTCAAGGCCTTGTGCCAAGAAACTAGTTTGTATCATGAGGCCTACCGATTCATTGAGGTTCTATAGTGGGATCTACCCGCCACAACTAAGTTGAATGCATTCCACATATGAAAATGTGTAAAAATAACATAAACATTCATTTTAAAATAATCATAAAAAATGTTAATACTTTATTCATAACCCATGAATTGTATCAAAATAATACATCCACAGTCAAACATATCACAAAAACTTCAATATAGTTTGGTATATTTTTCTTCTAATAAACCATCCTCGATCAAGAATAATATCCCATAAAGGATGTTGACATAGTTTACAATGATCAGTAAAAAACATTGAGATAAATAAACCTTTTTCATGAAAACATTTAAAAGTCACACTATTTATTAAGAAGCTTCATTAAAATAGATTTTTGAATAAAAGTTTCCTACAAAAATT
Source organism: Viscum album (assembly GCA_963277665.1). Taxonomy (NCBI): domain Eukaryota; kingdom Viridiplantae; phylum Streptophyta; class Magnoliopsida; order Santalales; family Viscaceae; genus Viscum; species Viscum album. Next base: position 2,115,416,674 of record OY728133.1, on the reverse strand, counting down.
TGAATCATTTAAAAGTAATTATAATTATAAAAAATTCATGTCCATATAAATAAATCCTTAAAACTATTTTTAAAATAATAACATTAATGAGAATAATTTAAAAGAATAAATATTTAAAAAATATAAAATGATATTTTTCTTAGAGTTCCAAACAAAATGAAAGAAACTTGAATAAAAATAATTGATGTAATAAAAACATTATAATATTATGGGAATAAATGGATTCACTATATACTACATCAATTAATAGTCTATACACTATATAAAAGTGAGTTGGTGTATAAAAATAAAGTAGTCTCAATACACTGTAAGTTGAGATGAATTCTTTTATAAAGACTATATCCTTAGGTTACAGATAAATAAATAACATGATTATGTGTGAAAAATATAAATACACTCAATATTGACAGATATTAAGTGAAAATAAATTAGAGGACATTCACATATATTCTTGTAAAAACATAACAGATGACATGGATGTTTAACTCAATGAATAGAAATTGAGTTAAAATTACTCTAATAAAATTTATATCGATGCCTTGAGAATTTATAAATAGAGTGATTATGTGTATCAAAATTATATTCACACAAAGGGGAGTGGAAATTACTAAATCAGTAATTAAATATTGATTTCGCACATAATCTTGGGGTAAAGTAATCAATGAAGTCTGCGTAAAACTGAATGCGTGGGAATTGAAATTTGAAATTCCCTTACCGATTTGGTAACTTACGAAACATACACCCCATGAAAGAAGGATCATACCATGATGATAAAAATACCCATAAATTAATGTATATTACACATACAATACAATCATGGGTAGTATATACAGCACAAAAAAGGTAATAGTGGCAAATATAGCATGAATCTCACGGGAATAAAAGTGAGATGAAAACACCTTACCTTGTAATTTTCCTTGGTTGAGGTTATGTTAACCTCCTATATAATAGTCAAATAATTTCTATCAAATTATAAATTAAATATATACATAAATATGATATCATATATGATACTCTAATATTGCTTTGTGAATAATATTTTAGTAGTATCATTGTTTCGGGTGTTAACTGATCTGTTGTCCTTTATATAGTCGGTTATGTAAGTCATGTGTTTCATGGATATGATTCATTTTATTCATATAATTAATGATATTATGTTCATAAACATTACTTTTAATCGTAAAATGAAAATTATTCTTGAATTATTATGATGGGAAATGAATCACATCGCGTTTGTGGAGACGGTAATCCGTACGTAAGCACGTGCGACAATATCATTATATTGATGGTGAAATCATCTGTAATTGGATGTTATACCATATATAAAATATCATTAACACATTATATATATTATTTACATCAGTTATACTCATTATTATACCTAAAAAAATAATGGTGTGTTTGAATAACGAACTACACCACGACGTAGAGACGGTAATCCGTATCTACGCACGTATGGTGACTTTGTCATTTATAGGATGGATAGAATAATGAAATTGGTTGTAAAATTTTTATAATAAAATCAAATTATATATAATATACGAAATTTATTATTTTAGAATGGAAATAACAAAGAAAGAGGAAGTTCAAGAAGAAAATAACTTGAAAGAGGTGATGAAATATTTAACTTTTTTTTCGGGTTCTTACTTTTGATTTGATCAAAATTGCTCCGTAGGTAGGCTTACTGACCAATGGAAGGCCACTTGGATTAAGGTAGGAAAGTTGGGAGGATATTTGGGAAGGGTTTGGCAGCTCCAAAAGTCTTTCAAGGTGTGAAATTAAGAGAAGGGAATGTTCCCTTTTATAAGGGAGGTGACTGTCACTTTAAGAAAAGATTGAAATATTTTTTTATAATAAAATAATTTTCGGTTTATAATGGCTAAAAATTAAATTATTTAAAGTATAATTTGGTTATGGGTCTAAAAAAACTCAAACAATAGGTTTTAGACAGGTTTTGGTAATCATATTATCCTTATCATATAGATTTAACTCTTAGTTCAATAGTTTGACATTTACCATGTCTCTTTGTATTTTTATATTATATGGAAAATAAACATACTATAACATTCCAAGATAACCCCATGTGGTTAATTATTCATATATATAACCTTATATAAGTCCTTTAGCCTATAATAATATTTTTAGTAATATTATATCAATTAATAACATAATATTTGTTTTAAAAAATCAATTGTGTCAATTTTGACACTATTTAGTATTTGATTTTTTTAAAGTCATACAAACTTTATCACTTTTAATACAATTTATTTAACCATCCCTAAAATGTCATATTAACCTAAAAAATTAGTATAATTCATCATAAGTCTCAATTTAAATTTATTTTGATATATATAATATAAATTATTTTAATATTTCATTAATAAGGTAATTACAGCATCACCATTGTGTCATAAATAAATTAAATTATATAATATCTAAAAACTATTAATAAAATATCATTATGTAGGAAATAATTTTATATTTCTAATGAATATTTATAATTGAATTTATATTGTGCGTAACCCTATATTAAAAATGGTTTAGTTATTAAAAATTGAATTTAACTCTTTTAATAGTTCTTTAAATAAAATAATAATAAATGTTCTAATCTAATCCAAGTAGAGAAAAAAGGATCATATTTTATTCTTAAGGTTGTTTTTGGTTAAATTATTCTTATTTAATATAATTAGGAAATGGTTTAGGGGAATTATTATATCATTTTTACACTTAATTATCCTAATTACTTTTGATCGTGATAAATAAAAATCAAAAGTTACTATTCACCAAAAATTATTTTCATCTTATTGATCCAAATTTTATTTACTGATATTAACCATGTCTCTGGAATTTCATGAAATTCAACTCAAAGAAGTGGTAAAATTAAGTTTTATGCAAATTTACAAATGCTCCTAAAAGGTTGGTAAAAGACGAAAAAAGATGAATAAAATTTTATACATCTAATTTTCTTATAAAATGACTCTAATGAATTAAATTGAACATATAAATGTATTATATATATATTTTTAATTAAAACCAATTTAAATAAAATAAATAAATATTTAAATAAAAAGTTGGTTTAAAACTATAATGCAATGTTTTTCACTATTCATCAAAAATTGAATGTTTTTAGAAAAATACCAAGAATTTACCCAAAGATAATTATGATATTATGAATTAAAAAATGAATTATATTTTAACAAATTCATAACATATAATTTGAATTGATTAATTTAAAATTAATTCCCGTTGTCAAAACTGAAGTGGGTTTTTAAAAAGGAAAAACTATTAAAAGATTGGCATGTGTTATGTCAAATATAAATGTGAAATTACATATAATGACCTAAATTGTTTTAAATGATAAGAATATAATATAATTATACTTACAAAACATTAAAATACCAAATTTAACACTATAAATTATTTCTATTAAAAGTGTCATTTTAAGTTAAAATATTGAATTTTTCAGTAATCATCAAAATATGAAAGTTATCAGAAAAGTACCAAAAAATTATCCAAAATAAATTTTCATATCCTGACTCTAAAGAAGAATTTAATTTCATTAAATTGGTTGTATAAAAGTGCAAAATATTGGTTTCAAAAAGGTTTTTCTATTAAAAAGTGGTAAACTCATATTTTTTTTAAAATACTTCTTTAATATGAAAAAATTAATTTTTACGTATATTATGTCTAAGAAACACATAATTTGTATTCGAAAATTATATGAAGTATATGAAATAAAAAATTCAGTTAATACTATTCATAACTGCTTTTGAATAGCTAGTTTGGTAAGTTGTGGTGCCCTCGAACATGGGGTTTCATGTAGCCCAAGCTATTGAATTACTTTAATGAATATAACTTACTATGAAATCTTGGGGTGTTATATTCTTCCCCCCTTTTGGAAATTTCATCATCTCAATTTTAAATTTGGGCTTGGGAACTTCAATGAATGTCCCACATCATAAATAGAGTCAACAAAACTATCATTTTAAAAGAAAGAAAGAGATGTACAAAGGTCACATGAGACAACACATACATGGATTCCTTATAGGATTACATGGATAAGGATGACAAAATAAGTGTCAAGTTCTAGTAAAGAGTGAATGAAAACATGATCAGGGGAAGGTTAACAATAATAAAACCAAAAACTTGTAATGGGATAAATGGTTATTAGATTCCTAGTGGGAAAATTAAATAGATATAATTTTTTCTTTTAAAGTTGACGATTTATTTTTTAGATTAACTAAGAACATAAAGAGATAAAATTACTTTTTATGTAGAGTTTCATCCTTTAATAAAATTTTACCACCAACTCAACATTTTTTTCTAACGATGAGTATTCAAGATGACTTGGTCACACCTAATGTGCTAGAATCAACTTCTAAAGAATCGCATAATCCACAATGGATAATGTATATATATTTATATTGTATTTTGAGATTAACCAAAACCAAACAGTTAGTACAAGATCAAATGATTCCCCCGAAAGGATAATCCTTTACATAAAGAAATACTAATATTAATTTCTAAAATTAAATCAAAAATACGCAAAGTTAAACAAATACCATTAAATAAACAATTTTCCTTAAAATACTTCAATATTATATAATCTAATATTGAAACCCGAAACATAGATGAATTCGATTACATAGTCTTCCATGTAAAATTGTATCTCTAAATAACATAGACTACTCTTAATGTCACATGCTTAAAAGTAATTAACCCAATCACATGTTATCTATGATAGGTTAATCATTTCCATTAATAACCCAAATCACTATAAATAAACAATAAAAACCTCTATAACAATCCACCATTACTCTTCAAATTAAATCCTATAGTATTCTATTTTCCTTTGTCATATAGTATTCCTGACAGAGCGAACGTATTCCAAAATAAAATTTATCACTTAATCACCAAATAATTTTCCTATAATAAGGATATCCATTTTGATAATACATAAGATCCTAAATCAACATATTATTTATCAATAAAATCATTTAACAAAAAATAATTAGTCACACTAACTAGGGACTTCACGTAGTCAAGTGGTAGGTGATAAATCTCAATGGAACTCTTGTTATATGTTCTATTCCCACAGATTTGTCTGACTTGATTGGTTGTCACACAGTCTGTGTGTTTTCCTTTTTTAAAAAAGTATATTTTATAACATTCCCAAAATAATATAAATTCTTCAAAATAAGTAAAAAATAATTTAACATCAAATTTAATCACATACCTCACAATTTTCTTCCAAAATATTAATAACAGGTAATTGCCTAAAATTCAAGGATTATATAAAACCATATAGTTCTTTATAATTATATCTACAAAAGAAAAGATAATTCTTTCTCAAATAGCATTTTCAAATAACAAACTACATGGTTACACATACAAGAGAATAGTCTTGTAATGTAATCCCATACTTTTAAACATTTATCCATATATTTATTTCCATATAGGTTCTTCCATGACATAGAGGTTATCCTATAGAAATGGGCATTTATTTAGGTAATTCCATGGTCCCTTAAATTTATGGAAAATGACTGTAATTGTATTCTTAGGATCATTTTTATTTTCTTTCGCAGTAATCTTCATTTTTCCTCAGAAAATATTTACTTTTGGTCCTTCTTTCCAAAACATTAATCATTTATTTGTTCCATTGAGACTCTTTCCTAGGTGTCTCCTTCCACATTTCCTACATGATAGAAATTGATCGTTCATTTCTCCATGGTCTCCACTATTGTAGCTCTTATCATTTACCACCTTTCTTATCTTTTTTGAGTCCGGGTGTTGGTTAAAATATATGTTCTTGATCAAATTTTTGGAAAGCTGATTCGACATGAACATGATATCTTTTACTCCAATCAAAAATACATTTCGTTGCACATTTCCACCACCGTGACCACTTTCTACATCATGTTCAATGTTACTATGACTTCCTTGGAATCTATTCATTGACTAACACAATAATTAATAGTGTGATTTATAAAATAATTTAGAGAATATCATAACTCCTTATTTTCAATATAAAATACCTTAGGACTAACCAAGATTATTTATTATCATCTTATATTAAAATCCTTCAAATCAGATTATAAAGTAAATGTGAATTATCCAATGTATATCCCTAGGTATTGTCGTAACCAAGAGTGTAGCAAGACCCATTTTCATGCACCAGTTCTCGTTTGAGTCCAGATCAGAGCGATGTTTTCAGGTTTTACCCCTAGGTACATCTATCCCAAAGCCGCCTCTACCTCCACGTATCCAGATAGGGATTTATTTCATTGAAAAATCACAAAATCTCTACAGTACCAAAATTATAGGAAGTTCATATATACTAATCCTCAATGTCTATCTTAGGGTAATGTTCTCTAATCAATGTTTTTGCAAATCTAGCTTCCAAGGATTGTACTAAACTGCCTCAGATACTAGCTGTAAGGCCCTAACCCTAGTTTCCTAGAGTCAGTTTATTATAACATAACATTGGCATGAAACAAGGAATCATGTCCTTAATGACTAATCATTTTAGTATCCTTCCAAGTACTAGATACACTCATTAGTTTTACATTAAATCATGAAATAAAAACATTAATAAAATTTTTTCACCTTTTTAAACACACTTATAACATTATCCTACCCCTATATGTCAACCATAAAATAGTTATTCACACCTTGGAAAAAAGAAAACATATAAAGGGGTGAGCTTAGATTCTCTGTAAGGATAACAATATAGGGGAAACATTTCATAAATAAGTATAAATATTTAAGGAAATGTATAAGACTAGAACAAAATCATCTTAAACATGAACTTCAAAATAATATGGAGAAGATAAAATCAAATAATTCCATTTACTTATTCACATGGATTTTATACTAGTCAAATAATCACATGAAATATCAATAGAAACTTTCATAACGATGAAATGCATAATTCCAGACTGCATAACCACATAGTTAGGGCCTTCTGCCAAGAATACAAATAAGATTTTGTGAAGGTCTTATGCCAAGACACTAGTTTGTCTCATGAGACCTAACGATGAATTGAGGAGCTATAGTGGGCTCCACCCATCATTTAATAAGTCCAATTAATTCCTCATATGAAAAGGTTTATATATATCATAAACATTTGTATTAAAACTAGCATATGAAATGCCCATATAGTATCCATAAACCATGAATGGTATAAAAATAACACATCAAAAGTAAAAAATATCACAAAACCTTCAATAAAATATTGAAGAGTTTTATCATAATAAATAAACCTTGATAAAGAATAATATCCCATAAATGATGTTGACATAGTTGAAAATGATCAGTAAAAATCTTTGATAGAAATATCCTTTTTTCCTGAAAACGGATAAAAGCCTCAATATTTCTAAAGAAGCTTGTTTAAAATAGATTTTTGAATCAAAGTGTCCCATACCACTTTTAAACATTTATAATTAATTTTCATTTTAAAACATTCATGTACAGATAAATAAATATTTAATACCATTTTTAAAACATGGACATTAATGAGAATGATCTAGAAGGAAAAATATTTGAAACATTTTAAATTATATTTTAGTTAGAGTTCATAAAAAATGAGAGATTCTTTATTAAAAATAACTGATATAATCAAAGCATTATAATATAATTATAATAAATGGATACATGATATACTATGTCAATGTACTGTGTATACACCATATAAAAGTGAGTTGGTGTATAAGAACAAATAAGTCTCAAAGGACTGTAAGTTGAGATGAATTTCTTTATAAAGACTATATCCTAAGGTTAAGGGTAAATTAATGAAAAAAATATATGTGAAAAATATAAATACACCCAATATAATTGGATATTTAGTGTAAATAAATTAGAGTACATTCACACATATTATTCCAAAAACAACACCAATAACTTGGATGTTTAACTCAATAAATAGAAGATTTTGGTAAAATTACTCTTACCAAGTTTATACCGATGACTTGAGAATTTAAAAATTGATTTATTATGTGTGTAAAAATTATATCCACAAAAATGGGATTTGATATTACTAAATAATTAAATAAATAGTGATTTCACACATAATCTTGGGTTAAAGTAATCAATGAAGTTTGTGTAAAACTGAATGAGTTGAAATTGAAATTTGAAATTCCCTTACTGATTTAGTAACATACGAAACATACAACCCATGAAATAAGTATAATCAAATTATGATTTAAAACCCATAAATGAAATTATATTAACCAAATAATACATTCATGGGCAGTACATTCAGTATCCAAAAGGTAGTAGTGGAAAATATATTATGAATCTCACGTGAATAAAAGTGAGATGAAAACCCTTTACCTTGTAATTTTCCTTGGTCTAGGATATGTTAAACACCTGTATAATAGTTAAATAATTGTTATTAAATTATAAAATAACTACACACATAAATAATATTTCATATATGATCCTATAATGTTTCTTTTTTAATAATATTTTAGTAGTATCACCGTTTCGTGTGTTTTAACGGATATGTTTTCCTTTATATAATCAGTTATGTAAGTCATTATTGTAATGGATAGGATGTATTTAATTCATATACAGAATGAAATTAAGTTCATAAAAATTATTTTTATCATAAAATGAAAATTATTATTGAATGATTACTATGGGGAATGAATCTAATCGCGTTTGTGGAGATGGTAATCCGTACGTACGCACGAGCAACAATACCATTATATTGATGGTGAAATCATATGTAATTGGTTTTTATATCATATATACATAATAATTAACATGTTATATTTATTATTTAAATTAGTTATACTCATTATTATACCCATCCATATAATGAAGTGTTTGAATGAAAAACTACACCATGACGTGGAGACAGTAATCCGTACGTACACACGTATGGTGACATTGTTATTTATAGGATGGATAGAATAATGAATATGATTGTACCATTTTTATAATAAAATAAAATTATATATAATATACTAGAGTTATTATTTTAGAATAGAAAAAACAAAGAAAGAGGAAGTAGAAGAAGAAAAGAAATTGAAAGAGGTGATGAAATATTTACCTCTTTTTCAGGTTCTTCCTTTTGATTTGATCAAAAGGACTCCATAGGATGGCTTTCTAACCAAAGTAATGCCTCTAAAATTAAGGGAGGATATTTGGGAGGATATTTGGGAAGGGATAATCCGAGCCAAAAGGCTTTAGATGTGTGAAATTAAGGGAAGGGTATGTATTCATTTATAAGATAGGTGATGGTCATTTTAGGAAAAGCTTGAAATATTATTTTATAATAAAATCATTTTCGGTTTTTAATCGCTCAAAAATGATTTATTTAAAGTACATACTGTGTATGGGTCTAAAAACTCTCAACCAATAGGTTTTAGATAACTTTATATCATCATAATAACCTTATATTTTAGATTTAACTCTTTGATAAATAGATTGACATTTACCATGTCTCTTTGTATTTTTCTATTATATGGTTAATAAAAATACTATAACAAGACAATAGATCCACATGTAGTTAAATATTTATATATATAAACTTATATATGTCTTTTGGTGAATCCTTAGATTTTTATGAATATTATATCAATTACTAATATAATATTTGTTTTTAGAACTCAATTATATCAATTTTGACACTATTAAGTATTTATTTTTTTTGGAAAGTCATAAGAACCTTATAACTTATAATAAAATTTATTTAAAAAACCCTAAAATGTCATATTAACATATAAAATTATTTTAATTCATCATAAGTCTCAATTTAAATTTATATGGATATTTATAATATCAATTTTTTAATATTTCATTAATAAGGTAATTACCACATCATCATTGTGTCATAAATAAATGAAATTATATAATGTATAAAAATTATAAATAAACTACCATAATGTATAAAATCTTTTTAGATTTCTAATGAATATGTATAGTCGAATTTATATTGTGTGTAAACCTATATTAAAAATGGTTGAGTTATTAAACTTTGAATTTAACTCTTTTAACTCTTCTTTAAATAAAATTATAATAATGGTCCAAATCTCATCTATGTGAACCAAAGAGGTTCATATTTTACTCATAAGGTTATTTATGGAATAATTATACTTATCCAATATAATTAGGACAAGTGTTAGGGTAATTATGATATCATTTTTACCATTAATTACCATTTTTACGTTTAACCGTGGAAAATAAAAATCAAAACTTATAATTCACCAAAAATTATTTTTATCATATTGAACCAAATATTAAATACTGATATTAACCGTGACTCATATTTTTGAAATTCAGCTCATATAAGTGGTAAAATTATGTTTTATGCAGATTTGCAAATTTTCATAGGAGGTGGGTAAAAGACTGTAAAATGTTCTATAAACATTTATACATCTAATTTTATTATAAAATGACTCCAATGAATTAAATAGAACTTATATGGGTAATATATATTTATTTTGACTTAAAATAAATTTAAATAAAATAAATAATTATTTAAATAAAAGGTTTGTTTTAAACTATAACGCAGTTTTTTCACTATTCATCAAAAATTGAATGTTTTTACAAAAATAAAAAATATTTACCCTAATTTAATTCTGATATTAAGAATTAAAAAATGAATACTATTTTACCAAATTCAAAACATAGAAGTTGAATTAATTAATTTAAAATTAATTCTCATTGTCTAAAGTGAAAAGCGGTTTTTTAAAAAGTAAAAACTATCAAAAGATAGACATTTGTTTATGTCAAATTTAAATGTGAAATTTCTTATAATGACATACATTGTATTGAATTATAAAAATATAATCTAATTATAATTATAAAACATTCAAATAAATAATTTAACACTATAAATTATTTTGATTAAAAAAGTTGTTTTCAATTAAAATTTAGTATTTTTTAGTATTCATCAAAATATGAAAGTTATCAGAAATGTTCAAAAAATTTATCCAAAATAAATTTTTATGTCTTGATTATAATTTATAATTTTATTTTATTAAATTATATTTGTAAAATTTTCAAATATTGTTTTTAAAAATGGTTTTCCATTAAAATTTTATAAAATTTCATTTTTTGAAAAATACTTCTTTTATCTAAAAAAATGAATTTGTTCTTATATTATGTTTAATAAACACATAATATTTACTCTAAAATTCTATGGAATATAAAAAACTCAAAATTCAGTTAATACTATTCAAAACCGCTTTTGAACAGCTAGTTTGGTAAGTCGTGGTGACCTCGAACTCAGTGTTGCATATAGCGCAAGCTATTGAATTACTTTAAAGAAAACAACTTACTAGGAAGTCTTGTCATGTTACACCACAAACATCTTAAAAGACTTGTGTAGGGTCTGAGATTAATCCTAGTAGGATTCCACCCAATGGTGTATACCATGTATAAGTGTTTAAGAAGATGTGTTGCAACAATTAGACAACACATATCAATGTAATAAATAAACAAGATTTCCCTGTTTCTCAAAAAAACCAGAAAACCATCACCTGCCTTGGCTAACACTAGAATCTCAATAGTCGAGAGGGTCCTTGAACCATGGATGAAGGAACACCTGATGTAGCACAATCTAGGTTAACCCTCAGATTCCACCTCAAATTAAGATACTGAACACCACATGTCTCCTTACACATCACATCTCTCATAGTCCTGATGTCTAGAAGCCACACACACGTAATAGTATCCAGGTCCCATAGACCCCTACTCTAAATATAAGGTCATCCAATGGCATGAAAACTGGAGGAGCAACGAGGTATGTCCTAAAAAAAATATACAGGCCTAGGGCCTTAATCACGGTGGGACTCATCCCCTAATTAGATAGCCTCATTGCTATCAACTGAAGTCTCCTCACCTTCCACATGAATTTCTACTACGAGACCCCCCCAAAAAAAATAAGACCTAAGGAACAACTATCGAGGAACTCTACCCACAAGATAAGTCATAACCCCACATCAATGGAGTCCTCTTATGTTCACATGACGCAATCAATACTTTTCCTATAATGGGTGAGCGACAATCACCAAATACAAAAACTAAGACACACCAACCATAACATAATTACCCTAAGGCCATGTTACTCAAATATTAAGGTCATTCCATCCAAGTATCATAGGCCATTCCCAACCTGATAGTCTTACCGCCTCAATCCAACAACTAAGATGCCCAGTCCTATGGTCAAGAACACTCATGAAAATCTGTGCCAAGCACAAACAGTGATCAACATCACTCAATCTTGATGTTCATGCCATCCCAAGATCAAGTTCATCCCATCATGACCGAATGGGTATCAACATATGAAATATCATGTGAATAATATACATATAAATAAATTTAGAACATTTTAAGCATGCAATTCAATTTAACAGATTGAAGTTCACAATCAAGCAATTACAACATATCAGCATGGAGGTCTTAAATGACTATACATCATATAACCAATCCATATATATGTAAACGAATAAATTTAAATAAAAAATTCAATATAGTCAATTTTATAATGCTGACCAAAATACTCCTTGGAGAAACAACATCTCAACTGGCCTTACTCAAGAAAAATGGGCATTGGGAAATCCTGGAGACATCCCACGGGTCACATGGTGATTTTAATATGAATAACGAGGTATATTAAGGTCCCTAACAACATTCCCCAAATAAATTCTTTGAAACATTCCAAGAAATTCCTAGAATAGCAAATGTTATGTATGAACCACCTTCCTTAGAATCATATACATAGGCACATCCAATATCAAACTCCAATTCGAAGTGGATCGGCGTAGATCTTAGTTTCCATCAAGAACATTGAAATTGGATTTAACAGAAATAATGGTCCATTAAGAGAAAGATAAAAAATAGGTAGCACGCATGCAGTTATCTATAATAATGTATTCCTACAGCTTCTAATGGATCAAATATGTTATCACTGGTTGAGGAGTTTGATCAAAATCCACCAGAGGAACAAAAATAGACGAGACCACTACTATGCTGAATGAGTGATAAAAAAGACTATAAAGAAGAATGAAAAAAAGAAAAAGAAAATAATGAAAAACATTAAAAAATATGTACTATCCTCATGATTTACCCACATGGTATTCCAAAACATATAGAAACTATGCGGTCTCTACTACCAAAGGATCCAAGCCTGAATGGGCAACTCACATAGTTTTTGACCATTCATAAATCGTATATCATCCCACTATCAAAACTACATATGGGATCACATGTCCAGGAGCCTCCCACACACGGTTTACATAAACCATGAGATAGTAAAAAACTAGGCCACACTACTACCTGTAAGGGGCCTCACAGTTCTCCCTAAACCATGCGCCCTGACCTGGGACTTCCAAGCAGTCCATTTGGCCTCCAAAGATCCCAAAACCAATCCAAAATAGTAGGGGTACTCCCCATGCCCCATGTATAACCCGAAAACTTTATATAAATCCACCATAATTTTTATAATATAGTTTCTATCAATGAATAAATGTTTCATAACCACTAATAGAAAATTTCAAAATGATTTTTGTTTTCGACCCAACTCAAAAACATGGTTGCTACAATCTCTCGACCATGAAAAATCTCTTCCCTAATCTATTATATTAAACTAAAATATGGTACTGAACATACCCATATTAGTAAAGAAACATAGACTACCCTAGTCTGAAGGGTATGTGCCAATTATGTCAAAGAGGGATCCCCACCGTAAAAATTTCCTAATATAATCTAATCCAATCCCATGTTCAAATAAAACAAAGGTCTTCCAACCTATTTCTATATCCATGGTCCTACCTTGTTGAATCATCACTCCTGCAACTCATGATGTCCTCATGTGTTGCTATCAACACCCAATCACATCATCAACCACATCAGTTCCTACCACGAACCCATGAAACCCATATCCTTACCAGGTCCCATATCCCATGGATGATAAAAACAAAATCAGGGAATCACACTTTAGTCAAACACTCCGCTGCCATGGCGCTCGAATTTTTTAGCATCCACAAGTTACCTGTATCCCTCAGATTCCCAAATGTCTAAGCACAACCAAACTCATATCCAAAAAATGATCTTGAAGCCAAGTAAATCACACACAGATATATATATATATATATATATATATATAATCACACACCCGAGATGGTTCCAACCTACTTACCATCATATTTTCAGTCTATATATATTTGGTAATCCTCATGAACTCCAAAAAAACATTCATCTTCAAGATATTCCAAAGAAAACTGAAAAAACTCATGGCCACACCGACAACATACATTTGACCATTGTTCACTCACCAGCCCGCTCAACCCCAAGAAGTATCCTAGTGTGGACATGGCCTGAAACATGGCTACCTGAATCCTGGAATCCCATTGGTGTTTCTCTAGCTACTGGCCATTGACACCATGATTGGGTCCCATTATATCTTCTATGTCATTCATGTTCTATTAAACATCAGTTACCATCACAAGTTACTGATCGTAAACTGATTTGTGAAGCCCAGGTCTGCCTCAGTCCCTACCTTCTAACTATTTGAAATGTTATCTTGTAGAACCATTCAAGGAGTCTGACATGTCTACATTCCTCACACTCATCTAGAGGCTGCTTACACTAAGTCCATACATGACCTGGATGTCCACACATGAAGAAAACTATCGAAGAGCCACTCCAAGGTGGTCTACGTGAGTCCTAGGTCTGACTTCCCTATTAGAACTATTCTCGAACCCATTTCATTCCATTAGATATATCACCTAAAGATACTTCCTAGCTCAATTGGGACATATCCATTAGGTTTCCCTCAGCTATGAGCATCTGATTCACCACCTCTGAGAATGTGTCCAACCTAATGTTGTTTACCTACACCTAAATGGTGTGTCATAAACCATTTTACTTTTGCCCCACCATAAAGGTGTCATAAAAAACCGACAAGTTGAAAAGTGAAATAATTCAGTGAAGAATGGTGAATTGCCCATGATGGACTTGTCACCCTACTAAAATATCCACAAATCCAAAAATTACTCCACCATCATAGTCTCTGGAAAAAAGATCTTGATGAATTTGGCCTCAAATTCTACCCAGACCAGTCCCTCGTGTCTGCCAACCTAAACCTGTACATTCCATTAGTGCATATCTGACCCCTTGAGCGTATACATCACTAAATTGACCCTCTGTTTTGGAGGCATCTGATTCTTTTTGAATATCATCTCCATTATGTCCATCCAGTTCTTAGCTACCTATGGAACACCCTCATCCTAGAAAAGTAGCAGGAGTTGCAACTGGAACTCAGACATCTGATACACCATCGAAGGATCTACTCCCTGAGAACCCCAGTCGATCCCTTACAATACACAAACAATATTTGGTCATATATTCTCATCTATCCATGACCCAAATGCTATCAAATATGGTAGTTTCCCTATCGGTGTTAGATCCTGAACATGATCATGTACCTAAGACTCATGATCTGTCAAACTATATGGGATATAAACATGTTCGTGCTCCTACTACACTATATCATATCCCTCATGACACTCCATTAATGCTTTCCAAGAGGAACATGATAAATACCATAAATGGTTAGACACCCCCCTCCCCACATATTTGTATTTATATATATATATATTAGGAAATAATTATATAGAAACATATAAAAACCACCCTTACTATCCCCATAAAAACCATGCCCCATGACATCCCAACCTCATAGACTACTTACACATCCTTAACAGATACAAGTATCAATATAACACCGGGCCAAGCCCATCTTAGTAGTCATATTTGTGTCAAACCGATAACCTAGTCACATAATCTTTGTGATTGAAATAACCTAATCCATATTACCTACCTTCTCATATAAGATCCATGCCAATTTCACATGACGCATGCACTTCCACACCTATATAATGAATAGAATACCAATTAAATATCGCACATAACATTTAAAAAGCATTTAAATAATGGAATTTCTCATTTTTCACATATTGTTTTGATATTTATCACATGGTATGAAAAATTTAAAAAGCATACACATTTATAAAATGGAAATACCCAAAAATGTGCCAATCAAAACCCATGAAACAAAAATAAAATCCCCATTTTTATACCGGGCCAAGGGTCCATATTCTCATCCCATACCTCACCAGGTCTGGGGATATATGTGACAACCAATAACATCACATTCCAATGATCCACTGAGGTAGAAATAAAATAACATTTATTCGGACATAAATAGAAAGAAATTCCCACACAGGGTAACTCAATATGTCCCTCCTACATGGTGCTATAAGAACCCAATCATGAGTTTTATATTGAGTTCCAAGAAAAACACAATCTCTATTCTACTGTAAACCACATTATAATATTAAGAAAATAGGTAAAATAATCTCCTTTGATACCACTTTTAGCATCCCTGAGCCGAACATCGACCAAAATAGTGTTATCATGTCAGGTGCCACTAGCCTTAAATATGCCTACCTAAACTCCAAAGGTTGTTGACTAGAAGTGAGGGCGAAATTAAAGAGTCTTGGGAGACTATAACCTCTAAGAATAGATAACAAACTATTGCGAATATAATAAGGTAACATGAAGTGAAAATGTAGCCCAATAGACTGCAACCAGACTCACAAAGTGGAAACCCAACAATATAAATAAATTGAAGAAGCAATGATAAAAAAAGAAACATCTGAATGTAACCAGATAAACATAAAAAACCCAACTTCTAGCAATTACTAAAAATAAATAAATAATGGCACACATTTCTTACCAATTTATATATGTCAGGTACAAAATGGGGGCCCATGGATAACCATTGTAGCTACATACTATATACATAACAGAATGTTGAAATAGTGAAGAATCTAAATATAACTCTACCTAGGACCAACCTTAAGGTCCATGACAACTCATTACAAGAAACTACTAAGATCATTCTCATATGGCTGGACTTTTACCTAAACGTATATTCATGAAGTCTATCACATCCGGAAGGACCTATGTAGGGTGTGTGATGAGTAACAGTAGTATACCACCCAATGGTTCATACCAAGCATAAGTGTTATATATTTCATGTTATAAAAAATAGAAAAATTAGGTAAATTTAATAAAAAAATGGTTCCCTAGGTTCTAAACAACCCCCAGTAAACTATCACCTTCCTTGGTGAATACTAGAATCTGATAAGTGGAGAGGGTCCTTTCCCCATGTCCCAAGGTACCCCTGATGTAGCATAGTCTAGGTGTTCCCTCAGGTTTCACCTCAAATCAAGTAACCAGGCACCATGTGCCTCATGACACCCCGTGTCTCACATAGTCCATACATCTCAAAGGGACAAATAAGTAATAATTTCCTATTACCATGGACCCATGCTCAATAGGTGAATTTAGCCTATTGTATGACAATTAGGGGAACAAATGTTTCTGTTCTCAAATATATTCAGGGTAGTGACCTGAATCATGGTGACTCTCAACCCCCAACTAGATAACCTCATCTCTATCAACTGGTGGTCCTCACCTTCCATGTGGATTTCTAAGATATGCGACCACAAATGAATAATAAATGAGCCATAAATATATGGGAACTCTACCCACCTGAGTGGTCACAACCCCCTCATCAATGGAGCCATCCTATATGCACAAGGCTCAATCGGTGCTTTTTCCATCACAAGTGAGAAACATTCACCAAATATAGAAACTAATCCACACCAACCTATACCTCATTCCCCTATGACCATGTCACTCAATGCTGATTGTCATGCCATCCATGTATCATGTTACATGACCAAACTAACAGTTTCTCCACCTCAATAGGACATCCACGATGTCCAATCATTTGGTAAAACCCACTTCAAAAAATCCATTCCAATAGTAACTAGTGATCAACATCACTCAATACCGATAGCCACACCATCCTAGCCTTGAGTCGGGCCCTTCACGACCTAATGGGTCTCAAAATATAAAATTTTAAGATATATATATATATATGTGTGTGTGTGTGTGTGTGTGTCATTTGAAAACATTTTAAGCAAACTATTGAATTTTATATATTGAATTGAAAAATGTAAAAATTAACACATATCAGCATAATGGTGTTGAATGCATCTAATTAATTTAACCAAGTAAAAATAATTTAATGGAATACTTTAAAATAAAAATTAATCAATTTAGTCATGTTTGGAACCCAAAATAATACACCTATGGGGAAAAGACCTATAACATGGCCATCATCAAGTGAAATAGGCATTGTCCATGCATAACTTCATCAAATTGGTCACACGAACATTTTGATTTGAAGAGTGACATATATTATGGTCCAAATCAGAATACCAAAAATGTGATCTTTGATCTGCACCACAAAAATTACGCAAAAAACAATATAAGGTATGCACCACCTATATTAGACTCGTAGATGTATGAACATCTGATATTGAGCTCCAATTAAAAGAAGATCGATGTAGATCTTTGTTTCAAAAAAACCCTGAAATTAGATCAAACAAAGACAATGGCCCATTGTGTGAATGATAAATAGGGAGGAACCACACATGGTTTTAGAGTTACTAAGATATTATAATAGATTCCAACGGATCGAGGAACAGATCACCAGTTAAATAATTTTATCAAAATCCACCGAAGGAGAATAAATTGGATGTTCAAAATGAGCGAGAAGTAAGATAAGAATGAAAAAAATAAAAAAAAACAATAAAAATAAAGAAAAACTTTTGAAAAAATAACCCTATACGAGCCGCACGGTTTACCAAAATGGCTTTTTGAATCGTGCGAAAACCATGAGAATCCAATTTTTAATGTTTCAAGACTATGCGAGATACCCACATTATTTTAAACCACACAAAACTCATGCAGTAACCCTATATAAAAACTGCAGAAGTGATCACACTATCGTACACCTCCTATAAATGGTTTACACAAATCATGCAGTAGTACAAAACTCGGCTGCACGGTTTCATAAAAGTGGTCGCACAGTTCTCCCTAAACCATGCACACAGACCTATAACTTCAATGTAGACCATTTTTCCTCCAATGATCCCAAAACCAAATCGAAACACTCGGGGAACTCTCTAAGCCCCTAGTAAAACCCAAAACCATTGTATAAATCCAATAACCCTCTTGAAATTGAATTCCGATCAAAAAACAAATTGTGGCATAACCACCAATTGAAAAGTTCAAAATGAGATTGGTTTTTTACCAGACTCAAAATCCCACGACATTACAATTTATTCAAATTTAACTTGAATTTATACTGTCATCCCTTAGTTTAACCCCCAGTTAACGTATTTTCACCATAAACATGGAAATAATTTTTTACTGTTTTTTACATTTCATTATAACCAAAAATGAATTTGAATCATTACAAAATTTTGAAAGTAAAATTCAAAATACCAAATAAATTTTATTTAATTCAATTTTCAAATGATTCAATGCTTACATTTAAAATAAATACGCAATAAATGATGAAGTCTGTTTTTTATAAAGAATACATTTTTATATATAAAACTAAATTTACTATCATTAAATCACTAAAAATTACTATTTGTAAAATATGAAAATAATTTATCAAATATATAAAAAAATTAATTTTTTTAGAACTGATTTTTCACTTATTAATATAATGACACATTGGATACAAGAAAAGATTTTTGAAAATAGCTCTTTTTTACCTTCACCTGATTTTATCCTCATTCATAAACATTAGATAACTAATTTACAAATGATTATTCATAAATTGAAAATATAATACATTAAACTAAAATTTCAATAATGATATATATATTTTATATAAAAATTCATAACACCACGGAAAATACATTTCTACAGAAAATATGACTTTTAAAAATGAAATTATTTTATTAAAAATTAATAATTATTTATTATAAATTAATAAATACATTTTAATTAAATAAAATATATTGATATACAATTAAAACTTTATTTAATACTATTCATACCAACCAATATAATTACTAAGTTATAAAGGAAATAATATACCATAGTATATTTAGAATCAGGGTTGTGTGAAATGCAAGATATCGAATACTTCAAATTTCTCTCAAAGGAACATATATAAAATCATAGGTTTCTAAAATATATATGGATTCCATTTATATATTGGTTATTATTAGTAAAATTATATGTAATTATTTTTAGACTATTATATACCTTGTTAATATCCCATCTATTAGAAAATTATAATGTTACTCATGTTTATGGGTGGATTTCAACATCTATTATGTGATTCGATTCATTTCTCATTTTCAATTAAAATGGATATTAATGAGGGAATATTTATGAAATATATATGATATTTATGATATTATTATGAGTCTAGAAAGATATATTAATATTTTCCTTTTAATATTTCTATTCGTTGGAAAATGAAACCATCGCTCAAGCGTACGTACATATAACATCCCTCAAGATGTAATGTTATTCATTTCTCATCACCCCTTTATATAAATGGTAATAAAAGTGAATGTAATGAAAAATTGTGTTAAATTTGAAATTACAAATATTATGAATGTGATGAAACCATGTGTAAGGTAATGGGTCCAGAACTATATAACTAAGATATACATGTGTAAAAGAAAATTTAACACCCAGAATGTTATGTTTAATAAAGAATTATTAATAAATGTTTAATTAGAAATTATAAGGGAATTATATAATATATGATTTGTTTTAATATGTTGATGCAAGAGATCTATAATAAATATATATTTATTATATAATGGTTTAAGATCATGTATAGTGGAACCCAAGACCAGAGGTATGGGTTTATGGTGCAATCTCATTTTTAATCGGGAATATTTATACCTGAATCTCATTTGTGGGAATTATATGAAATTGATGTCTAAAAACACACACTTATTCCTCTATTATGGTTATTTATATATTTTTAACTCATATTTTCTATATTCAATCAACTTTGTATATAGAAAAATATAAATATTGTTAAGAAAAACCCCACAATATTTATCCAGTTTAGTCACAAAACATTTTCTACCATGTACATATTATATAAATTGGTTCGATCATTTATTTATATACTATTATGATTCTTTATATTCATTTTAAAACATATTTTAATTTAGTTATATAGGATTAAAATTGAATATTATTGATTTTTTATATGATATATATTAGACTTTTTACAAAATTGTAGAAAGAATATTTTCTAAAATTTACCAAATGAATGAATTTTCCCATCATTATTTGTTTTTAAGACTCCTTTAAATTTTAATAGATTTTAAAAATAAATTTATATAATAATTTTTTTGGGTATTCTAGATTTCAAATATTACTAAATGAGAAGGTGTTTTTCTATTGATTTTCAATGTGTACATAAGATGACATTAGAAAAGTGGGTTTCCATATATATATATATATATATATCCTTTAATAATTTTTATGACTAACTATTTTTACTCTGTTATGATACCATTCATATTATTTTTCTAGAAGGATTGTGATGAATGTTTTTAAGGATGATTTAGTGAAACCTATTAATTTCCCAATAGGTTAATTAAGCAATGATGAAATAAAAAATGTTTTAACGATATTATGGAACAATTATGTATAAATTTCATTAATTGACTATAACACCATTATATTTAAATATAATTTATCATTAATCAATTTCTAAATGTTCAATAGCATTAATGACATAAAAAATATTAAAATGAATGAAGATATAGTTTAACAAAGCCATCAAATTGGTTAGTATGAACAAGATTAAAAAAATTATGAAATATATATAATATATTTTAAAATTCATAAAATTGATTTTATAATTTTTTAAAAAAGAAATCTTATTTCTCTATAATATGATTTATTAAAAAGTCGTTTTTTAAAATTTAATGTGTGAATTTTATAATTAATTTATATTAATTTTAAAAATTATATCTAAAAAAGTGTGAACTTTTTTTTGATTCATAATATGAAATATATCCTGATGTTATTTTTTGGATCATTCTAAGTCATATAATTATTGGGTGAATAATTTAAAATAATATTTTTATAAAATAGTCATTTATTTTAACTAAATCAAGTATCATAAAAATATCATTTTGATTGAAAATTGATTTTAAAGTAAAATATGAATCCTTTAATTAGATATTATATTCTTAATTACATAGTAATTACAATTATACATTATTTTGGTATATGTTCATTTTTTGTCTAAAGAACATGATTTCCAAAAAACATTTTAAGCAAGAATTGTGTATTTTGTCTTAATAAAAATAATTATTCCATATTCAAGAAATTATTTCTATAAAATATACATATTAAATGTTTAGTAAAATGTTCTAATTTTTTTCTAATGTTTTTTTGGCATGGTATACGATTAAATTTATTTTTATACTTAGAAGAACATATTTTTTTTAAATGTATTTTTTTCTATTACATGCTTATTTAGAAATAATGGTTTCCCTTATATAAATTGAGTCATAAAAAATGGCTTCATTATTTTGAATTAGGTGGATCAGATTTGGTAAATAGTTCCATTTTATTTTTAGTGATAATAAATAGTGACCATGGTAAATCTTTGTCACACCAAAAAGAGTAACATGTTTAAAATAAGGATAAAACTTCAATATAAGGATTTAAAAAATTTCTATATTTTTATCTTATATGATGAGTAAATTCGGGAAATGTTCAACCACGGTTCTAAAATATGGAAACTTGGTTCCATTTTTCTTTTTATTTTGACATTGAAATTATTTTTTGAAAAGGATAAATACAACATTTCACACTCTTGATATGTTTTTATGCTTATTATTCAAACTCATGGATGGGTATTGATTTATTATGTTACGTACTTTTATTATCCTTGTATTTTTAAATTATATAGTTTTAATCCATGACTAATGTTTGAGATCTATGACCAATTGGGTGTGAAATTTATTCATGATCACATACCCATATTGCTATATTCTATTTTCACATGATTATCTTTGATATCTAATATATTTTCACATAATAATCATCCATGTTCACCCTTTCTTATGTTTCTATTCCCTAGTTTATGTAGAAGGGTTTTATGTATGGTATGTCTAAGAAGATTATAATGTGAGAATAATATTGTGGGAGATGAGTAAATATTTAATGTATAGTAGTTTATATATCCTAGATTCTAAAACACTAAACCTTTATCATTTTAAAACTTTTCATAATGTCATATATTGAATAATGATAAAATAATTTGTAATAAATATGTATGAAATGAGTGGGTTGATATAGTTGGTATTAGAGAAGTGTTTAGTTAATCATTAGTGATTAAGATTAGTGAACTATTGTGAAATCCTTAGGGATAATTATATATATATCATTACATCAAAATGCTTCTATAAAGTATAGATTGTGTCAATTTCTAAGAAAATATATCAATCTAAAGATATAGGTTAGTAGATGTAGATGTAACACAAATACACCTCAGGGCAACACTCTAAAAGGGACAGATTGAGTATTTGATTGATCATCACTGGAGCATCATGAGTGAACCTAATAATTCACACCGAGATAGACACTCTAGGAGGATGTGCATTAGTGAATTACAATTTTAATGATGAATCATTATGATGGGTTTGAATTGATATTTCCCATATATGATGAAGGTTAATCCTAAGGTGTCATAGATTGTAAATATGGCGTCACGACTTACACATCCTATGGATGAGTTTTTATTATTACATGGTCACTCACTATGATTCTTATGGACCACACTATGATTTATAGTATTTGTGAATGGATAAAACATGGAAAGTTAATCTTAATTCTAAATGTGATGAATAATTGAAAGATTTTCTTCTTGAGAAGAAAAAAATGGAGATCGAATACGAATGTTGTTGTTTATGCCTAATTAGTTATCTCATTATATGATCAACAACCTCAACTCAGTTGAGATTCCCAACTCTCGAAAATAGATTAAAATGGGGATTCATTGGATTTGAAAAGACTGTTAAGGAAATAAGAGTCAGCTTTCTATACTTCATGAATCTGAGATGAAACTACCCGATTGGTGTGTAGATAATAATTCTTAGTTGGGACTAAGAGATTATTGGAATTGGTATTTTATATATTATGGTATTGGTGACCATGAAAGTGGTTAGTGAATTCATAAAAAATTAAATTAGTTTATCTTTGAAGATGTTTATTTCATTTTTGGATTTTTGGAATAGATTCAATAGTATGTAATTTTATTTGATGAATAAGGATAATGCTTAAATTTTGACGAATATATTTATATCAATTTGGTTTTATAGATTTTTTGGAATATAGAATATTTCAATAGAATCAATGTATTCAAATGTTTGGTATGTGATTTTTTATGATATTACTTGTTTTATTGGGTATAAATGTTAAATTTCATCATAAAAATATCATAAAAACAGTTTTTTTGGATTTTGAATTTGGTAAGATGTATTTTTTTATCTTTATGGATAATTATTTATAGAATGGATTATGTTGAACCTTGGGTGTCATTGTTGTGGTTTTAGAGAATATTTTATTGGATTTATCCATATGGGTTAACTTGTACTAACCATTATGGTTTTGATAAATATTTAGAGGTGGTAAGAATGACTCATGGATCTTATAATTAGGTAAAATTACATTTCAGTGATTCAAGAATGAAAAATTCATAATTATTTTCCATTTCATGGATTATGTTATGAGATAGAAGTGAAATTGATCAATGTGAAAGAAAATGATGAAGCTATTCATATGAAATAGAATGATATCAGGTATGTATATTAAATCATGTACTATATTGATATAGTAAAATAACAAATCAACCTTTGGAAAAGGATCCTAAAATATAAATTATTTTATTTTACATACAATTCTGATGCATTGATCATCTTTTCACTCTATAGTAATTTATGAATTTTTGGTTAATAAATTTCATATAACCATGTCATATATCATTTTATATTAGTATATATATATTAATTTTCAAATCCTTGTCAGTATTTTAATATCCCACCAATTATTTTTTTATCTAAGAACCCATTATTTGTTAGATTGAGTAAATATATGTTTCTCACTTCCAATTTTCAAAGGATGTTTTATTGTACCTTTTTAGGATACGATTATTCAACAAATATATATTCAAAATTTGAACCTCTCTTTATGAATTTAAAAAATATATGGAAAAATTTTCTTTGGTTGTAGACAGTTACACCCTAATATTTTTTAATATGTTTCCTTTTAAAAATTTATAACTAGTCAATATCTTGCTTGTCACAGAACAACGGGTTAACAAAAAATGTGATATATTTTTAATATACACAGTAAATCAATGATTATGAATAAGATTAACCAAATTATGAAATATATATAGGAATATTTAATGTTAATAAAACTTATTTTTTAATTCATAATATATATCTTCTCATGTTTTGGTAAAGTATTTTAATGTTCCAAAAATATGTTTTCATTAAAAATGGTTTTTATTGCATTTTTTTGTGATAATAATACAAAAAATTTCAACCAATTTTAAAATTATATTTGATTAATCTATATTATTTTTAGATTGATCATATATAATTTACAAGTGTTATTTTTTTGTATTTTTATAAAATATTTTTAGGAATAAATTGAAATGATATTTGTAAAATATTCATTTATTTCAGAAAATATTTTTATTAAAAAATATAATTATGTTTAAAAATTTATATTAATTTAATATAATTATCCATTAAAAAGATAAAATATAATTAATTACATATGAATCAATATTATACTTGATTTTTTATATTTTCTTTTTTGGGATTTTTTTGGTAAAAAATATTTTTTTACACAATGTCTATACATATTAATAAATTAAATTAATCATTATTTATCAGTTTTTTAATTTAATATATATATATTATAAATTCAATAATATATTTTAACACATGAATTTTTTTCTAGGATGGTGATAAGAATAAATTTAGTTTTATGATTAAAAACATACATTTCTAAAATCATTTTTTACTGTGTTTCACAAGCTTATTTAAAAATGAATTTATGTATCTTATAGAAAATTAAATTGTAAAAAATGTATCCATGTATGGAAAAAAGATTTCAAAATTTTCTGAACAATTCCCTTTTTATTTTTATTAATGTGAATAGTAACATCAATAGATATTTTTCACCACGGTATGGTTAAAATGTATAAAAAATGGTTAGAACAATGGAACCTGGATTTAAAATTTCCTCATCACCTGTCTTTATCCTATTGGATTAGTGGGGTTCAAATATTCTTTTCCATATTTAAAAAATATTGAATATTGGTACCATTTTTATCTAATTATGACCATTATATTATTCTAAGAAAATAATAACAACAAATTGTCAATCTATCCACGTGTTTTTATGATTATGATTTGAACTCGTGGATCATGATTAATTTATGATGATTATTCACACATATTACCCATTTATTTAACATTTATAATGTGTTATTCCATGTCTAATGTTTATGATTTCTGAGATATTGGTAATGATATTTGTTTATGATCCCATACCCTTATTATTTTATCATGTTTGCATACAATCAATGATTTAATTATTCTATGTTTCCCCTTACTAACCCCATAAGCTGACCCATTATTATATTTACATTCCTCGGGTTATGAAGAATGGTTTTAGTTAGGATATGGAAAATAATGTTATAGTGTTAGAAAAACATTATGGGGGAAGATATAAGTCTTTAATGTACTATTTTTATGTATCTTGTTTTTAAAATACACTAAACCATTAATTTTATGGCAAAGATCATAGTGTTATATATTTAATATTCATATAACAATATGTAATATATATTTATAAAAATTTTGGAAAATTATTTTGATGTGTGGGAACATAATCACATGTCATCTTAATTAATTAGGTAATTATTTATGTATCAAGAGATAATAAAAATATGAATGAGGAGTTAACCGTGTATATAAATGGGTTATATCCATTATGACTATTATAACAACAATCCTTAACTATAGAAACAATGGGAATGGGGAGTGAACTCTATCGACTATGGGAGTTTTACATGACGATAGTCTTGGTAGTGGACCATGAAAATGGAAATTATTTTCTATGATTATGTGTATGAAAAACTTCTATCTTATGATTATAATATTGTCTTATATCATTGATTTGTTTTTTATGATTCCACAATCTTATGACCCGTGTATTTTTTATTATTTTTTATATTGAAAATCATGATTTATGCTCTATGAAATGTTGGGTATGTAACTATAGGTTATGATCATGTTTCTATACACTTAATCTTATTTATTATCACTTATCCTAATTTATAGATATCACTAATTTTTACCCTTGAAGAGAATCTATGATCACCATTTATTATGTTTCCATTCCCCCTTGTTAGGAATAAATGGATTATGCATGGTATGAATAAGAATGGTACTATGTGAGAATAAATTAATTAAGAGTTGTTTAAGATCATTCATTTAATAAGTTGATTATGTATATAGTTTCCAATGTCCCATAAATGTCACAGTTATAGGGAATTTTTTTATTATGGGATGTATTGAAAATTTATCTTAAATTATATAATACATATGTATGGAATTCTTATGTCACCTCAAATCACCATGGGGTTTCTTCCCTTATTTGTTCAAAAGAGTAAATTATACACTTCTCTTCCTTTCATTTTCAAAATTATTTTCAATATACCATTTATCCTCTGTCGTCTTCTCTTACTTCTAATTTGAAGAAATAGGTTTTAAAAACTCTTTCCCAGTCTTGGAAAAAATTTCACTATTAAATTATAGGTTGAGAATGGATGATAGAATAATTCCCCTTGTAGGGATGTCTTGAAACCATCAAATAAATATCCAATCTTACTTTCTGGAATATATAAATATTTAATAAACATTATTTATACACATGTAAATATATCCACATAGTTTGAAACAACTTTATCATAATTTTTTCATTAATTTACGAAATTCTATTCAAGGTCATATCATTTATCATAAGGAATGTGCGTTTCAAAGAATATCACCAAAATGTATTTTAATTTCATATTCATTATCTCCCTTTCTTTATTATCAAATCAAATAACTAAATTCATCAACATATCCCTTTATATGATATATAACCATGATTATCATATCCATTTATCAATATTACAAATAACATAAAACTATTTCAAGGGACATGATCCCTTGATTATCAGCAAATATATTTGTGGTTCTATTGAAATATGGACATTATTTCATCATGATGCGATCTAGAATTATTACACCATGATTTTGGGGAACATATTATTACATATGGGAAATTTTATCGGTCATAAAGTAAGTTAAATACACAAATACATTCATAATACAGTGAGCCACAGTACCAATTTCACTGATTTAATTTGGAGGGTAATTAATACACTGGTTACAGGCGTTGGCACCATTTCAATTCCTTCCATTATGAACCACTTCTAAAATATGATTTATAATTAATTATTTTATGAATAAAACTATCAAATATAAATAATATTATTTAATTACTTTATGTTTTTTTATAAATTAATGTGATGTTATCTAGTAATATTTCTATAATATATTAATGGTTTATCCTAGGGTTATGCTCTATAGCAATGTACTTCTAAATCTATCTCGTAATGCTTCTACTAAACCTTATTTGATTCCAAATATAACACCCTGACTTCAAAAAACACCAACCAGTGTCTATTTTATAACCTCGATATAAAATACATAGATCATAGCATCCAAAAAATTATCTTTAAGAAACTATATTTATAAATTAACTTATTATAAAATTTAAAACTGAAGATAATCTATATTAAAAGATGAAAAAAATATTAATTATACTTGAATGTCCACATGTTACACATATTAATACACTTTGTTTCAGGAAGAAATTGAAAACTACCTAAAGGGGAGGGATCATACACTCAATAAAGGGTGGTTTATTGTCAAATCTATTATTCATAAGCATTTAATTAATAATATATCTGGAATAAATAAATTGCATATGAAATATTATATGAATGGGTTATATAACATTAAATAAATACTTAGATATAGAAAATTGATCATATATTTAATCAATAAAAAGTCTATTAAATGATGAATATATTATCAAGGACACATGGTAATACATATTACATAAATAGGTGAATATTATAGAAAATAAAAAACTTTTTTTCCTCATGAGACCTATTGTTGCATCAACACGATATATAATTTCTCACACACTGAATGCATAAAAAGTCAGATGAATCTATAAAAATAAGAGAATGAATAAATAATATATATTTTAATATTCCATATGAAACCCCATATAATATCTTGTCTATTAAATTAGTTGTTTTTCATATAGAAATAAGGATACTAAAAATATCAATTTACCCCCATTCAAAAGAACAATATTTCTATCTTGGTGAATATGTCAAAAACACTAGTTACAATGGTATATTCATAATGTAATGGAAATAAAAATTATCAAAATCATGATAGAAATGTATCATTTTGGAGTAGTTTTATATTTTAGGGGAATCAATAGGAAATAATACTTCATTATGGTTTTTAATGGATTTATGAATGATCCAAAATATATCTATAGGGAATATCTAACCTAGTGTACAATCATTCCAATTAGTTGTAAACGATGTGAAGGTTGATTTTATACCAAAAAATTAATTTTTTGGTTATTTCCTCTATTTTAATATTAGAAAAATCTTAAATCCATATTTTAATTTATATATCGATTTCATTTATAGGAAACTACGCAGTATTTAATTTACCAACATTTTAGGATGTTTTATGTTTATGTTAGTGTTTGAGTATTATAAAAGCATATGATGGTAGTATTATGAAATGGAATAATGAAATTTAATTTATAATAAAATAAACAATTTATAACATCAAATCATAATAAAATTTCTCATTATAAGTTAAATGAATTGAAATGATTATAAATAAAATGGTTAAAATAAGGTTATGAACATTTACCAAGAAGCATTGCTTCATAATTATTGGTAGGAACACCTAATAAACTTATAGAATTTCTTAGAGACTATTGATAGAGAAAATGGGAGGGAAATTTTTATCACTGTATTTTAATTGAAAAGGGATTTAAGGACGGGTCGATATTTATAAATGAGGAGGGCGTACTTTGGGATAAAATATTGATTATTTATATATTTTGGATAAATAATTTTAATTAAATATATTTTAATGAAATTAATGGTCTTAATATTAAATAAATTATGGTTATTTTATATTTAAATCAACACAAAACAGAAGTCCACCGTCCAACCAATCTATTTAATGAAAAGATCTAAAAATAGTATTATTATGATACAATCAAATTTTGGTACCAAAATATTAAATATAGGATTCTAAAATTTTCTTAATGGTTAAAAAATAATTATTATAGTCCATGAATAAATTTATTATTGAAAACAGGTTTCATAAATTTATAAATCATGCTTAAATAATAATTATTTCATTAAAGTTCAATATTTTTTGAAAATTGCAATTCATTACTATTCACTAAAAAATCAACTCCTTTTGAAAAATCCCAAAAAACACCCAAAACTAATTTTTATGTGATGATTTAAAATTTTAATCCATTTTTTATTTAAATAATTTTCTATATGATTTAAATTTTACTATTTAATAAAAACACTTGTGTATTTTAATATTATGAATTTGGAACATACAATTAGAAAACTCTTATTCTAGGAAATCAAATTTTTATTTTAAGTCATATGCGTGTAATTATTATTAATTGATCAATATAAATTTTTTATAATTAGTAATTAAATTATTGTATAATTATTTAATACATTTTATTATACTCTTGAATAAATAACAATAACATTACATTTGTTCATCACACGTCTTATAGTAGTAGTACAAAAAACCACCAAGAGATGTTATAAATTATTTTTGTGTCTTCATATGATGAAATTTAATTATATATATTTTAGGTCATGAAATAGAAATGAATATGACCAAATATATAATTTAAATATCATTTTATATTATCTTCTCAACAAATTTATAATTATATTTTCTATTATCTTCTAAAATGAAACCATGATTTTATAGTTATCAACTCTAGTATTTATAACAATAGACATCATCCGGTCACCCAAATTTTAATGATTCACTATATGAAATATTGGTGGCCGGTTTAAATTCAAATTCTTTAATGTTTTGATGGGTAGGTTACCGAAAATATAAAAATATTTTATCTAGTTATACATTAGTATAATAAAATAGCGAAGATAATTCCATGATACCACATTGCTTCTCAGTATAGTAGTATCATCAGGTGGGTTGGTAGTGAATTGTTATTTTTACAAATAGATACATTTTTCATATCTTAAAAATGAAAATATCGAAAGAAAATTCCATAAAAGCTTATCAGAAGTAATAATGTACAAATATAGTAGAATAAATATTTTATAAGATACAATATATTATAATAATAAATATTTAAATATAGAAATATATTATAAATAAAAACATAGAATACAAAATTAGATGATGGAGTTCTGTATAAAAATTTTAAAAATCATAAAATGATTTTATTAAAGAAACGATATTTACATATTATCCCCAAAAATTATTTCTTGTAATCTAATGTGGTAAGAGAATTGATGCTATATCTACTAAAATTTGTTTCAGGACGAAATCTCATCAATAATAGAGATTAGAAGAAGAAATTCCTATAATTATATTTCTTCGATGAATGATTGGATACACTCGATCTTACCTTAGAGCTTCATTAATCACAAAAATTTATACACTAAATAAGTATCCCTTGTAAATATTTATCCATGAATGATAAGATGTATAATTAATAAAAAATGAAAAAAAATATTTTATAACAATTTTTCGTACTGTTTGAATAACGTAGATCACAGTAAAACCCCACCAAAATAGCGTCCCTTTTTTATATATCTTGATTAGAAATCAGGTGTTAGTACATCATCATTTAGTCCTTGATTCCTCAACCCTCTATTTATAAACATTCAATTTAACTAACTCTCTTGAGTATTATATATCACACTAACCACTGTAGTCTTCACTATGTATGGTATAATGTTTGTGAAAAGGTTTAGGTTATCATTTTATATTTTTATTAATGTGTCTAGATTGGAATGGGATAAATAATGATTCATGTTTTGGAAGAAAAAATTATACAAAAAATAGACATGAACAATCTCAAGGTTAACTTGTGTAAAATAAAAATGTGTAGTGATTTATAAAATTAATATGAAGGAAACAATAATTTTATGAATGTGACTCAGAATGAGGATAAAAAGAGAAGAAATTATGTTTCAACTCATTTAATGATAGACCAAATGAGTTACTTCCCCTTGGTTAAATATCATTTTATCTCTACTCGATAAACCAGTTAGTTGTTTCAGATATTATAGTATTTTTTTAGTTAAAATTTGGCCTATTATTATTTAATTTTATTTATGTTCCCACATATAATAGAAGATGGGAAAGTGTTCCCAAATATAAATGGATTATGCATAATATTATTGTATTGTGTGTGGTCAATTATTTTTGTAAACACAAACATATAATAATTAACAAGTATTCTACGATAAAACATATTATCATTATAAATCAATAATATTTTTTATTATTATTTTATCACTAAGTAAATTTTATTTCGAATATATTGATAAGTACACACCACCAAAATAAAACTAATTATAACACACTATATTAAAATATTTTAATATGACGTTAAACATAAATAATAAAATTAAAATAACATTATATCATCATGTTAATAAAAATGATAAAAATATTTATTAGATAAGAATGTAATTAAATTATGTACATATGATTATATTTTAACTAATTATTTATGTTTTGATTAAATTTATAGGTTAAAAGATAAATATATAATGATGTGTGCTAAATAATATTAAACCTCTAAAAGGAATTCTTTTTAAATAATTTTTTTTAAAGATATGTGTATTTTAAATAATAAATTATAATTATATGATTATGAAAATATATATTATTTTAAACTAATATATGTATGAAATAATTTAAATATAAATTGATATAAAATAATATTAATAATATTTCATATTTTGATATTTATATGTATATACAAACATTTCTTCAATATATGTTGCTTTTTAAGAAGTTTAGATATTGACCATATGTTCAAGAATATTTCATAAAAAAGAAATCATTACATGAGTCTTAAGGAGTGATTTTTACAATAGTCTCCTTCATAAATGTGACATAACATTGTCAGATGTGCATTATACCAAATAAGAGAAACACTAGAAACTCTTTTGTAGAAATTCTATATTCCATATAATTTTCATCCTCATAGGTGTAAATTATAATTTAATAAATGAAAGAAATTAAATTTAAGAATCTATTCCATAAATAAATAAATATCCTAAAGAGATGAGTGCCATTGTTTCCTATAGCTTTCACAATAGTGGTGGAGTGACTCTTTAAATATAAATTGAGCCATCTGTATTATTTAGAAAAGGAAATTAAATTGTTAACTCTAGGAATATTATATTCAAGAGAGGAGGGGTCACGATAAATTCCACAAAATAATTCATTATCAATAAAATTATGTTCTCTACAGATTGAAGTACAACCCGATGGACCCATGTTACCCTTTTTGTTCCTATCACCAATGACTTTAATCAATCCTAAAATGCTAGAGACCAAATAACATCAATGGTAATGGTAGGAGGCATAAAATTAAAATAAATTCCCAAAAACATTGAAATATATATATCATTAATTGAATTATAATAGTGATCATGTTGAACTGAGTTAGTATCAATGGTGACCATATAAATTTTAGAATGATAATCATAGAGTGTTAAAGGTTAATTGTATTGATGGAGGGTATTTTTTCGTAAAAATATTATTTAAAGAAATAATACAATAAATTAAAAGAATAGGTTATACAAAAATGGAGTCTAGAATATTATAATGAAGTAGTGGAGAAAATGAGATTGTATGGTGGATTTAAAAGGAAGGTATATCAAAGAGAAAAAATAGATATATATATATATATGGAAAAAAAGTTACACAATAATGAAATAGATGATCAGTATCCTACCTATGTTGAATATAGATATTACATCTATAGTAAAATTAAATTATATTTGATTGACGGTAACTCTTTTTAAGAATTCATATATTATCCATCCTCCAAATCGGCCTCATTCATGATGGAATAGTCCATGTCTTATTATACATAACAATCTAATAAAATCATATAAATACATTTAGAGATGATGTGATAGAATCCTATGGTTGTAATAAATCCATTTTAGCTATTTCCAATATTTTCAAACCATTAATGGGAGAAAAGGTACCAACCATAACTAATATATTATTCTCCTCATGTATATCTTTATTTTGGAAAATAAGAATATAATTAATAGGTGTACTAATACCCACATTAGAATATGAAAATCTTAGAAAATTTAATGTAAGATGGATAATACAACTCTGAAAACAAAACATAATGGAGAACTCTATATAATAAATCAATATTTAGTTATCTATAATTATTAAAAAAGATTACCTTTAAGATATCTTTCTTGAGGGGTCAAGGTAATAAAAAATAGTATTCCTATTATTCTTATGCAGTTTAGTCTTGAGAATTCCCGATACCTATGAATTATTATTTATGGCCCACCACATGAAATGAAGTTGTATTGAATCATTGAAATGTTTAATGTTTTTAATGAAATAAACCCATCCTTTACGGTGTTACAATAGTTTTTACAAGGAATTGTCAAAGTTTTCCATTCAAGACTACTACAACTTCAAAAAAAATTATTAATACAAGAATTAATGGTCTTAATAAATTTATGGGAAGATCTATAAATCATAAATGTAAATAAAATCTTGGGGAATGAGTGGATATAAAAATAATTATTCTTACATCCAATGAATGTTACATTAATTTCCATGAATAATGATACTTTTTAACATATCCAGCTGCAAAAATGATGTGACATTCTTTGGATCTACCATATATCATCGGAACTATAGCATCCCCAACCCGATTGGTCACCTAAATAATTATATGTGGATAGGTTCCAAAATCATTAGGTGAACCTCACTGAGTATCAAAGGGTACTGAATAACTGCGAGGGAGTAAACATTTATAGTGGGAATGGTATACCCTCTAGGAAAGATAATATACTAGTCTAGGTAAAAATATATAGCTTGATAAATGGTAAATAAGACTCATTGGACTCTAACTGGAACCTCCATTGTTAGAATCACATTTATTTATAACTAAATAACAAAAGTAATAAATAATCAACTATGGCAGAAGATACATAATCAGATCAGTATGAAAAAAGACCATTATAACCACTACTAAAACAAACTATCATGCATAACAATACAATTTTTACATATCAATATACAAGAGAGGGTCATAAATGAACAACAAGTATAAGTCAAACATTGATATAATGATGATACTAGAATAAAATATAAAAAAACTAAAATAAATGGAAAACTCCAAAAAGAACAACCACAATGTCCTGTACTAAACTCCATGAAATTATCTATTTTGATCCTACTCCTAAGGTGGATCTATTACCTAAAAATAAATTCATAAAGTCTATAGAAATTCTGAAGGACCCAAGAAGGGTGAGATATGTGTCTTAGTAGGATACCATTCAGATGGTATGTACCTAGAATATGTGTTAAAATAAGCGTGAAATATAAGTAAAATTCAATCTGCTCAAATCCAAAATAAATAATCAAACTTATTTAGTGCCTTAAATCCATCAAGTTGTGTCACCTACTTAAACCAATGTCAGAATCTCAGAAGTAATAATGGTTCTTGGCCACTGGCCAAATAAACCACTAATGAAAAAATCCCCAGTGAACCCTCAGGTTCCATCTCAATCAAGTAACCCAGATCCGCATTCCTCATGAAACCTCATGTCTCAATATAGTACCATCATCACAAAGGTATTCCCAAAAAATAAAACCTTGTTCCTCAGAACCCTGACTGAAATAACACATCAACTAAAATCTCAATAACTAAAGGCATAATGAAACCAATCCTCATAATAAATACAATCACATTACCCCAATCCCAGTGAGCCTCATCCCCCGAAAAGTTATTTTCATCACTATCAACCAAAGGATCCTCACCGTCCTGATGGATTTATATTACAAGAACCAACAAACCATACTTAACTATTACACAAATACAGGGGTTCTCTACCTGTATAATTAGTCCGAACCACCTCATCAATGAAGTCAACCTAGATACGCATGACTTAATTTGCGGCTTTGGAAATCACAAATGAGGGAAAATGACTTAAAAATAACCTAATACACATCAAACTAGAACCATATCCCATTTTTAATATGTTTATCATATCTAATGGCTGATCCATCTAATATTACAAGACATACCCCTGACTGATGACATCTCCGACGCAATCCAGCATCCATGATGCCCAATCTTATGGTCAAACCAGTCAATAAATCCTATACAATCCCAACTAGACGATCAACATTACCTCAATCTAGAATAATTTTCCACCTCAACCTCAGGGTGATCCCATCACGACCCCTTGGTTCTTAGTAATTTATCATAAGAAACTATATATGAATAATTCACTTTTAATAATCATGCAATTCAATGAAACTGAATTTATCATTCACATAAATATAAAAAGATAAATCCAACTTAATTTTATTGAAAGGAATTGATTGAATAAACATTTAAATTCAATAAAGATGTCTTTAATGCCTCACATTTGAATAACTAGAACAAATCAGTTCAAAAAATTCAAATTACAAGAATTAAGCACCCACTGACAATTTTCCCAAAGGAGAGATTACCTCTAACCCGACCTCACTCTAGAAAAAATGGTATTGTTCATTAACAGTTACACCCCATCGGTCACATTATAAAATTGACATGTCAAAATTGGCATAAACATGTATCTTTAAATAAACCCGAATGTATTCTAAAAGTTTCAACACCTAAATGTCTTTAAATAAACACAAACCAATATATTCAACAACTACTATAGACCCGTATATATATGCATGTCTGATAACAAGATATATTTTGAAAGTGAGTGGAATAGATCAATGTTTACATGAAAAACCATAAAATCATATTAGAATGTATTTTTCGCTTATGAGATGAATGATATATAAGGATGATGGGTGGGTGAGGTTAGCCTTACCTCTATGACTAAAACTCACCCGGATGTTGGAATATTATACCACCGATGAAGGATAGGGTAAAAATCCACCAGAGGAGAGGAGAATGAGGTTTCCACTTGATGTGAATGTAAAAAGGGAGAAGAATGTGGGGGAAAGAGGAAAAATGTAATAGGATAAAATCATAAAATAGTACCTTATATAGGACATATAGTTTACTCACATAGTTTTCTAAACTATGAAAAAACTGTGTGAGCTGTTGTGCATAGGTACTACCTAAGTGGAATAACACATGTGGAGTTTTACATGGGTTTCTATAACTTATCAAAAACTAACCATAAGCCTAACCAATTACTACTAAACCCCTCACATGACCATGCATGTCTTTTTCATAGTTTACCCAAACTCTACAGTAGTTCAAAATTGGGCTACACTTTTACCTGGAAGGGTCTGCATGGTTTTTCCCTAAATCATGTTCCTTTTAACTAGAACCTAAAACATGCCATTTGGACCATTATTATTTTAAATCCAAAATTAAACTATTGAGGCACTCTCCACACCCTTAAAACAAACCAAAAAACAAGATAATAAGCTGATGGTACTCTCCAATTTGAGTTCTAATCATCATTTTAGAAAATTCTATAGATAATTTTTCAAAATAAATAAAATAAAGAGAGGTTTTTGACCAGACTCTAAGTCCATGTATGTTACAGTATCCCACCTTAACATATCTCAAACCTGAGCTATATAATGAAACATGGATAAGGTACTAAACAAACCCATCCCATTCACATCAAACCCAATATACCCCAATCACAAGGTTATAGGATAATTACCCCAAGGGATCCCCACCTTAGGAATTACCTAACCCAATCACATATAATCCAAAACTAAAATCCCACCATGGTCCAATAACCAAATATGGAAAACATTGTCCTCATATGATGAATCTCCACTCTTGAACCTCAAAAAGTTCCAATGTGCCATTCAAGATTCCCAATAACATAACCCACCCCAATAGTTCCTTCCTTGATCACATGCCAAAAATGGAACAATGAGGTCTCGCATCTCAAAAAAATTATCAAATAAATCCTAACTCCACATACTTCAATGAAGTACCACACCCCATTGGTTCCCAGATGCCTCTCAGCATTAATAATTATCACATCTCCTAGATTATCCTAATTTCATCGAATCCCAAAACACATTCATCCAACTATGCTCAATATACAAAAATTTGTTGCCACTAAACTCAAATCTATATAACACATGTGATATGATTTCAACCTACTGGTCAGAGTCTGGTCAAATCATTTGTACATCCAAGGAAACCAGTGCACCCAAAACATTATTGTGTCTATAGGCCATTCCAGAATAGTCATACCTCAATAAGCCATAGAAAAATAAAATATAAAGAAAATCACATACACACCCATGACATACCTCTGACATTCATTAGATCACTAGCCAGCTCATCCCATGGTAACTCCACGACATGATCCTGAACTGAATCATAACTTCCTAAAGTCTAACTTCCCAATGGTTATACCCTAACCCTTGAACAATGATCCCACTGATGTGTCTCACTGTCTTTGAAACGCCTGCCATGTGCATCTAAAACTAGGCTACCCACACCTCGTACTGATTGAGATCCATACTACGGAGCTTGATTCTTCCCGTAAAACAAATCCGTGGAAAAATGAAAAGTTATCATGTATAACCTATCGAGATGTTCAACATTCCAACATGATTTGGACTTATTTAGATGATTATCACAATAAGTCTAAACTTGTCCTAGTTTCCCACACTGCATAAGAACCATAGAATATACACCATGGGGTATTCTTCTCGAGTCATTTTCTTGATCGCCCAACTGGAACTCCATTCAACCTCACTTCTTACCATCTAAACCATTTCCAATGAGATCCCTTAGAGCCTCTTCTTGGCTTGATTATGATATTTCTATTGTGATTCCCTCTGTAATGAGTGTATTGTTCACTAAATAAAAAAATGAGTCCAATCTAAATATGTTTACATACACTCAAATGGAATTCTATAAACCATCTTTTAAGCACCTCATCTGGGAGGTGTCATCGATCTCCATTTCATTTGAAAAGCGATACAGCTTAATGAATGTCACTACATACTCCAAGACAGAAGTGCCTTCCTACTGAGGATTTTGGAACTCATGATCCCTTTCATCGTTAAGTGTCTCGGGGAAAATTTTATAAAATAATATGGACTCAGAATCCTTCTATGCCAAACCCTCATGCTAGCCAACCTAAACCTTCCCATCCCACTAGAGTTTTGCTGGTCCTATAATCATGTAGGTTGATATCTTGACCCTCCTCCCTAGAGGCATGTTTAGCTTCTTGAAGATCATATACATGCTCTCAATTGAGTTCTCAACCACCTAAGGACCACCCTCACCTTGAAAAATTGGGGGTTGTTTCGACTAGAACTTCCATGTCAGATAGACCATCAATGGATGTTCTCCTTGAGAACCCCTATTGACACCATGGAGAACATGCACTTGGCTCACTCAGTGTTTCTATTAAGGCCACACTCCAAGCGATGTATGATCTAGTGGTTGCCCCACCTACAATGGAATTTGTTTTGAACCTAAGCATGACCTAGATCCAATTCCTGCTCTACCTGACCCTTACGGGTTTGAACCTTCTTGTTCTCCTTCAACACTATTCCATCACCTACCTAATTATCCATTTGTTTAATCTTGGAAGAATCCTCTGATAGGTAAAGTAGTAAAATGTATGGAATCCTCAATACCAACAGATCCGAGTACCATAAAATCACTAGTCCATTACCATCCTGAAAACCCTCATTAACTCAAATTGATGACTGAGTCACCTAATCCGAATGATAATGATCACATCAACCATAGTACATACCTTTTTCTATGAGAGTTAGGACCATTTCACATCACGTGACATTATATGTATATATACCAACTTGGAATATCACATTTTATATATCAAAGAAATACTCTTATGGAATTTCACATGTTCACATGGAATTTGATATTTTTCACAATGTATAAACTCATTTCATATAATACATGCAATTATAAAATTTAAATACCCTAAAATGTAACTATTAAAAGAAATACAAGAAAGCAATCAAAATGTTACCTTTCCATACTAGGACAAGGTCCGATATCTCCCATACCTAACCTTTATAAGTGTCACACATTTAAAAAAATAAAATCACATTCCATGTGATGCACAGTGGTAGAAATTATGGAAACTATGATCTTAAAAAAATTGAATGGAAATTCACACACCTTTAAACTGAGTCCCTCCCTCATACATAGGGTTGTAGGCACACAACAATAATTTATAAAACCATTGAAAACATTAACTAATATCCATCCTAGCAATACCAAACTATTAAAAAGAGGCAAATATGTAAAATAAAATCCTCTAATTTCATTTGTAGCACCCCGACCCAATTAGCCACCTGAACAATGCTACCGAGCTGGGTTCTACTACCGTTAGGCGCACCTCCCTATAACGCCCCAAGCCCGCTCTTCTGGACTCAATTCATTAAAATACGATGTAATTTTTTTTATAAAAAAATAAACAATTACACAAAACTTTAATACAATGAGGAACTTTTAACGATCTAGGTTTTGAAGGATTAGTCAAAACATTGCATATATCAGAGTTCAAAAAAATGAAATTATTTGATTATCAGGCATCCACTACGTGCTACACCAAAAACGTCCAAATCCTATTTCGAACTTCTATGATTCCTGTAAAAAAAATTTAAAAACCAAAGGGTGAGCATTCAATTTTCCATGTAAGTAGTTTTGAAAACCTTTGATAAATTAAATTAAAAATATTTCTTTGATAATACAGATGAGAAATTAATTTTTAAATACATTTGTAAAACAACATTTACAAAATAATATAATGATTTTAAAATAATTATACTTCGAAAACACCATTAAACTAATCCAGTGATTCAGTTGAAAATATTAAGAAAGATCTAAAAAAACAAAACAACCGAGGCCACTCGAAATATTGAAGGATATCTTGGACCTACCCACTTGATGGATAGATTCACAATCCAATTACCTATCACATTTACAATGTTAGAGTACTGGTTTTTATAAAACATTTTTGTACTAGCTTGTCTTATATATATATAATATTCACTGGGGTTTGGTTATAAAAATATATTTATTACAATACTATGAACAAATATATATTAATCTTTACAGAAAGTTATATATTTGACTTGGTATGATAAAATCTCATGATACATGACTCTGAATAATCAAATGGATGTTAAATCAAAATCCATGCACATGAAATATCGAAGACACATTTAATAAATTTTTTTATGCTTGAAAGTATAAACTAATAAAAATAAGGAACATATAAAATTATCTTTTCAAAACTAATCAATAACAAAAGATATTTTTGCGTCATGCACAAAAACTCATCAAAACAACATTTGTTTACTAAATACAATAATCCTTTTATATGCTCTTATGTTTTAAGGAATATTAATTTAAGAAGATATGTATATAATAATGTATAAATATCTCGATAAAAAAATCATTGGTGCATGGTCATAATCATGATTTATATTTGACATGGACAAGTTAAAATTATGACATTTTTAAGTTATAAATTCATATGTGAATTATTACTTGATTAATAATTTATTTAAAAACTTATATACCTAAACATCAGGAATGTATATATATATATAATATTATACTGCAATGATAAATTAAAATATAAAAACATGTTTTATTTTGAATTAAAAAAAGTGGTAATTTTCATCCTTTCAAATTTCATGAGAAAATAAACTCAATTTTAAAACATAACCTTTGGATAAAATTGAGTTACACTATCATATATATATATATATATAAAATAGTAATAAAAATTGAATAGATAGATTACCCATGAAAATAAAATTACAAATGATAAATTTAAAAATAAAATAAATGAATATATGTATTTCTAAAGAAGGTATAGATATAAAGAGATATATAACTAAAAATATCATTCCATTACTAGAAATTATAATGATTTTGAAGAATAAAATCCCATTAAAATTAACTGTGGACATAAAATTAATTAATAAAACTAAATATTTGAAAACCAAATATTTTTCCCTTGCATAAAAATAGAACTTATAAATTTGAAATCAATAATCCAAATTCCCCTATAGGAACAATAATATGTATTTTCATAGGATATATTTGAAAATAAATAGTTCCTTACAAAAACATAATTTTAAAAAATAAACATAAATGAAAAACCATAATAAAATAATAATGGATTTGAAATGAAATTATAAGTAAATCCCTTACAAAAAATTAGAATAGCAGACTGAGTATTTGAAAATAAAAATTCCTTGACAAAAATAAGATTTCAAAATAATCAAAATCTTGAAAATAAATATTTCCCCGTACTAAAACAGGAGAATATGACACCTTATAAATAATTCTTATTGCAAGATCTCAAACATGACTCCTCATTCTCACAGAAAAATAATAGGCTTCTCCCTTTTTCTCTTCCAGCTTATCACACCAGACAGAGGACAAAGAACTCTCTCTCTTTCTCTCAGAGGTGTAAAACTAAGAGAACAACACTCAATGGGAAAAATGGTACTCTGAATCCCTCGCGGACTACCTATCCCCACTCTATTTAAACACTCAGTTCATTATAATAAATTACTATTTTATTTCTAGTTGCAAATAAATTTTAATTACTAGAACTACTTGTCGTGAAATCAGTGATGAGGAGAAGACACAAAGAGAGATCATAAAATATTCAGAATTGAGGTAGCAAATTCAACGACTAAACTT
This sequence comes from Viscum album, assembly GCA_963277665.1. NCBI lineage: Eukaryota > Viridiplantae > Streptophyta > Magnoliopsida > Santalales > Viscaceae > Viscum > Viscum album. Next base: position 2,115,373,633 of record OY728133.1, on the reverse strand, counting down.
GTTGACAACTTAAAATAGTTACATGAAAAAAACCCCAAACAGAATTTTTGCATAAAATAAAAATATTCGAACCAAAATTAAATGGAGATAGTGAACATAACATAAAAAAATGCATGAAAATGGCTATGATGGCACCCGAAGAAGGAAAAATCAAACAAGATGACAAATAGAAAACTTATTTCACTAATATGAGATAATATGTGATTATAAAATAATCATACTTGAAAATATAAGAAATATGAAATAAGTGGTAGTCCATTTTGGATAAGAAGAAAACAAAATGAATGAAAACAATGATAGTGTATTTAATAACAGAAAACCAAATCCAAAAACAGGATCTGATAAATCAAGACTCTATCAACGTCGCATGGTCTTACCTCATTTTCCATGCATGGATCTAAATAGAATAACTCATTATGGGTCTCAAACCACGGTCGTTGAAGCCTAATCAGATGTTGAACATAGGGTCTACAATGCCTCTCTTGGTTTCACCCTAGGTTCGTAAAGAAGAAGATGAACCCTATGTCTTGGCCTCGAACTTGACCATCACTCGACCTCCATGGATCCCTCGATTGAGCTCAGCTGGTTTCCCTCTAATGGAGAAGTAACAACTTACCTAACACTGTTTTTTAGCTAGACTTGGCCACGTCAAAACCCTATCCTCTCAAACAAAAACCTGATTATTTAATTCATATTATTTTTAAATTTGTTGTTTTTTAGTTTCACTGTATATATATATAAATTAAATATATAATGTTCAATATAAAAAAATAATATTATACTCATATTTTATTTATTATTTTTATTTTATTCATTTTTTTCCATCAATTTATATTGATATATATATATATATATTACTTATTTTTTGTCAAATTTTATATAAATATAAATTTAATTAAAATATATTATAAATATATATACATGTTATATTAAATATTATAATATCATTTTTTTAAAACCTGAATAGGAATAATTTTATAATAACTAAAATTGTGCATTTAAAATTGATATTATAATTTTCATGTCAATAAAAATTATACATGCATTTTCGTAATAATTTAATTTTCTAAATATAATTTTTTTAATTTATAATTACATAAAATATATTTTCTTTGGATTGAGGTGACTTTGGTAAAAACATTTATTAATATTATACAAATTTTTATAACATATATTGGTCTTAAATGTTAAATTTTTTAAAAATATTGATTTTCTATAAAAATAATAAATTAAATGTATTTATTATTAAAAATAATACTCCAATATGTATATATATATAAATAATTTTAGTCAATTTATTTTATATTTATATTATATACATATATTAATTTATAAAAATATATTTTAATAGTTTATACTTTGATTCAAAACATGTTTTGATTATTGAAAATATTTATTAAACCTTTTTATTAAATCATTCCTTCATTATTATTAATTATATATATTTATTAATAGTATTCTAATATTTAAAATAATTATTACTATGATTTGAAATGTATTATTTAATCAAATCTTATATACATAAAAAAAATTATAATATTTTAAATTTTTTTTAAAATTTTATTTTATTAAATTAAAATTAGCATTTAATTAATAGAATAATTACATCTTTTATTAACAACTTGGGGTGATACATTCTCCCCCCCTTAAATGAATCACGCCCTCACAATTCTTTTTTCAGAATTATGGAAATTTAGAATTTCCATCTTCACAATAAAAAAAATCTTAAGAGGGATAAACTATCAAACAGAAACTTTGTCTCATAGATTTTATTATCCTAAAAAGAGAACATTTAATCTCCAATGTCCTCTATAATATTCCTCTTATACCAATTATAACTCCCCAAGACCGCTCTTTCAGACACAGAGCTTGAAAATGTTTTGTAAAAGTTTTTTAATAATAAACTATTACACAACACTTTATACAAATGACAACCTTTTATTAGTCTAGGTTCTAAAGGATTAGAAAAAAATTTACATTTATCATAGTTGAACAAAAAGAAAATTATTGTCTAATACTTTTCTACTATATGCTACACAAAAAATGCCGAATTCCGATTTAGAACTTCTACGATTCTTGTGAAAATAATTTTAAAACCAAAGTGTTCACATTCAATTTGCCCAATAAAGAGTTTTGAAAACCTTTGATAAATCCAATTAAAAATATTTCATTGATAAAACATTTGAAAAATTTAATTGTAAATACATTTTTAAAATAACATTTACAAAATAATATAATGATTTGAAAATAATTATTCTTTGAAAACACATTTAATCCAATCCAGTGATTCAGTTGAAAATATTATGCACACTCTTAAAAAAACAACTGAGGCCACTCGAATCCTTGGAGGCTATCCTGGGCCTACCGACATGAGGGATGGATTAACTATCCAATTCCCTATCTTATTCACAATGATTGAGGACCCGTTTTTATAAAACATTTTTGTATTATCTTTCCTTATATACATATAATTTTCACTAGGTTTTAGATCTGAAAATATATTTATAATCATGCTGGGAATAAATAAATAATAATCATTCTAAAAAATATATATTCAACTTGGTACTATAAAATATCTTTATATATGACTTTGTATAATCCCGTGGAAGTTAAATCAGCATTCACACACTTGAAATTTCAAAGACACATTTATTAAATTTCTTTTATGCATGAAATTATAAAATAATAACAATAATGAACAAATAAAATTTTCTTCTTAATACTAACCAATAACAATAGATATTTATGCATCGCACACAAAAGATCATCAAAGAATCATTTCTATACTAAATTCGATCATCCTTTTTACATTCTATTATTTTTTATGGAACATGAATTTATGTAGATATGTATATATTAATTTATTAATGTCTTTTTTAAAAAATATTTAATGTATGGACATAATATTGATTTTTATATGACATGCGCCTGATAAAATTATGACATTATTATTTTATAAATTCATATGTGAATTAATAAATGATTTATAATTTATTTAAACACTTATATAATTGAACATAATTCATGTATATATATATATAATATTATATTGCAATGAAAAATTTAAATATAAAAACATGTTTGATTTTGAATTAAACCAAGTGTTAATTTTCATCCTTTCAAATTTCTTGAGAACATAAACTCAATTTTAAAACATAAATTTTTGATAAAATTGAGTAACAATTACCAATATATATATACATATAACATAGTAATAATAATTCAATAGATGGATTACCCATACAAACAAAATTTCAAATAATAATTTTAAAGATAAAATAAATGATTATCTTAATTTCTAAATAAGTAGTATATTTAAAGAGATAAATAATTAACAATATTATTCCCTTAATAGAAATTAAATAGATTTTGACGAAAAAAATTCCATAAAAATTAACTAGAGACGTAATATTCATTTATAAAACTAAATATTTGAAAAAAAAATATTTTTACCTTTCATAAAAAAAGAACATATAAATTTGAAATCAATAATCAAAATTCCCTTACAAAAACAATAATATATAATTGCATAGGTGATATTTGAAAATACATAATTCCTTACACCAAACATAATTTTAGTAAATTAAATATTAATGAAAAACATAATAAAATAATAATGGATTTCAAATAAAATTATAAGAAAATTCCTTACAAAAATAAAATAGAATTGCAGAGTGATTATTTGAAAATAAAAAGTCCCTTACAGAAATAAGATTTATAAATAATCAAAATCTTGAAAATAAATATTTCCCCTTACTAAAACATGAGTAGCGGACACCATAGGATTACTTCTTCTTGGATGATCTCAAACACGACTCCTCATGATTAATGAAAAATAATTGGACTTTCGCTTTTTCTTTTCTAGTTTATCACACCAGATAGAGGACAAATCACCCTCACTCTTTCTATCAGAAGTGGAAAACAAAGAGATCAACACTCAATGGGAAAAAATGGAACTCTGAATCCCTCATGTACTACCTATCTCAACCATATTTAAATACATAGTTCATTATAATAAATGAATATTATATATCTAGTTTCCAATAAATTTTAATTACTAGAACATCTTGTCATGCAAGCTGAGATGTGGAGAAGACACAAAGTGAGATCTTAAAATATTCATAATTGAGGTAGAAAATTCAATGAACTAAACTCATTTCCAAATTGAAACAGTTATAATAATAAGGCTCCAAATATAATTTTTGAATAAAATAAACAGATTCGAACAAAAATTAAATGGGGATAGTGAAAAAAACATAAAAATATGCATGAAAATGACTATGATGGCACTCGAAGATGGAAAAATCAAACAAGAGGACAAGAAGAAAAATTATTTCACTGATATGATATAATAATTTATTATAAAATAATCATACTTGTTGATATAAGAAATCTAAAATAGGCGGCCATTCATATCAGAGAAGAATAAAACAAAATGAATGAATACAATGATTGTGTATTTAGTAACCGAAAACCAAAACCAAAAACAGGATTTGAGAAATCAAGACTCTATCAACGTCACACATTCAGACCTCATCTTTAATGCATGAATATAAATAGAATCACTCATTATGGGTCTAAAACCGCGGTCTATGAAGCCTTATCTGATGTCGAACTTAGGGTTTGCAACGCCTCTCTCGATCTCGCCCTAGGTTTGCAAAGAGGATGACAAACCCTATGGATTTGCCTCAACCTGGACCATCGCTCGACCTCTTTGGATCCCTCGGTCGAGCTCGGATGGATTTTCTCAGGATGGAGAAGTAGATGCTGACCTCGCTCTATTTTTTTATCCAGAATTGGCTTCAACAGAACCCTATCCCACCAAACAAAAACCTGATTCTTCAATTGATATATATATATTTTTAAATTTGTTGTTTTTTATTCGGTTTCACTGTTTATATATATATATATGAACAAAATATATAACGTGCAATATAAAAATAAAAATATTATACTTATATTTTATTCATTAATTTTATTTTATTCATATTGTTTCATCCATTTATATTTATATATATATATATGACTTATTTTTTTCAAATTTTATATAAATATAATTTTAAAATAATTAACTAATAAATATATATATATACATGTTATATAAAATATTATAATTTCATTTTTTTTAAACATGAATATGATTATTTTATATTAACTGTAAATATGACATTTAACATTGATAAATTATATATTATGTTAATAACAATTATACATGAATTTTCTTAATAATTTAATTTTATAAATATAATTTTGTTAATTTATAATTACAAAAAATATATTTTCTTTACTGTGAAGTGTCTTTGGTAAAATCATTTGTTACTGGTATACTAATTTATTTATTATATATATTGTTCTTAAATGTTATAATTTTATAAAATATTGATTTTATATAATATAATAAATTAAATGTATTTTTTATTTAAAATAATACTCAAATATGTATATATATGTATCCTTGTAATCAATTTATATTACATTTATATTATATAAATATATTAATTTATAAAAATATAATGTAATGGGATATACTTTTATTCCAAACATATTTAGATTTTTGAAAATATTTATAAAATCTTTTTATTAAATCATTCATCATTAGTTTTAATTATATATATTTATTAATAGTAATCTCATATTTTAAAAAAATATTATTGTGATTTGAAAATTATTATTTAATCAAAACATATATACATAAATTTCCATTATAATATTTTAACATTTATTTAATTTTTTTATTAAACTAAAATTAGCATTCAATTAATAGAATAATAACATCTTTTATTAACAACTCGGTGTGTTACACTCCCTATATTTCAAAGGATTTTGACTAGTGTAAGGGGTGTAAAAATGCATATTGGGTGGGATATAAACTATGGGATAGATAATATAATGATATGAATAATAATATATACCATGAAAAAGAATAAATATGACTCAACATACTCAAACCAACAAACTATTTGGAAGAAGAACATTCAATATTAATTAAATAGAAGAAGAAATAAATAAAAAATTGCATTGAAGATAAAAAAATAGATCATCATGTAAAAATCACCACATACATCCACTACTAAAACAAAAAATATTGTATAACAATACTATTCATACATATCAATATATAATAGAGGGTATCCAATGGTCGACCATTACAAGTAAGACATATATAGCATACTGATTCTAAAAGAAAAGGTAAACAATTGAAAAAAAAGAAAAATCCATTTGGAATGACCTCATGGTCCCCTACAAAACTCAATTCAAGTAGCTATTAAGATCCATCTCCTGAAGCTGACACTTTACTTTAACATCAAGTCATAATGTCTACACGCATCCTGAATGACTCATTTAGCATGTGATATGAGTCTTAGTGGGATACCACCTAGATGGTGCATATATAGCAATGTGATTAAATTGGAGTATAGTATAATTAAAATCAATGTAGCACAATGTGTAAATAAACAATCAAACCATGGGGTTGGTTTTTAATGGATCCTAGTATATGTTAATCTTGAGAAACTATAGACTCCTTTGGATTATTACCATTGGAAATGGACTTAACATTAATGATTAATAAAATGCATTTAGATTGAAATGGAAAATAATATAAAATATATTTACATTTGGAATGAATCCTATTTTTAATTTTGGAAATCAAATACCTTTTTCAATATGGGTAGAGGGAGACCCATTACATAGCCAGAAGGGCCAGGGCTAAGTATCATGTGAAGGTATCCCCAACCCCCCATAAATCATCATTACTATATCATCTTGTCTTTTTTCATGTGGGATACATCATGCTTGCATCACCACCTAGATCACCAACTATTTCTTATATCTCTAAAGTGATAAATGTTAAAAATAATGAAGTAGCCATGGATTTTTTTTTCTGAATATCATATGAGATTAAATGATATATGGTTATTAGTAGTGGTTTCCTAGTGTTTAAGTGGTGAAAACTAGATTGGATCCTAAGACTAGGTTTGTTACCATATTTTAATTATTATTTGATACACCTGTAGAGTTTATGATATATTTTTTTCGAATAAATGTTATTTCATCAATATGATGCATTACAAAAAATAACAAGTCTTAATGAATTGTAACCAAGTATTAATATTATTATTTATAAATTTCCATTATTACATAGCTAATAAAAATGGATTCATGAATTAGAAGAAAGAAATATTAAATTTTAAGTATAATGGTTTTATTTAGAGAAAATATATTGATAAGAAATTAATCAATTTTTCTAAATATATTTATATGTTTCAAAAATACTATATTCTACGAAATGTTGTTTTATTTTTGTAAAAAAAATTATAAATGTAATTTATATTTCATTGATAATATTTATTTTAAAAAATAATTTTATTAAGTCTATATTAAAAAATTATATTAGATTGAATTATTTGTATTTTTCTAAAAACATAATCTTTTCAATGAATAATGGAAAGTACTGATTTTTATTGAAAATTATATTTTCATTTAAATAATGTATAAGAATAATATAATTTTAAAATGGTATTAAATGTAAAATAAATTAATATATATGTTTATTAATATTATTTAATTCATTTTAATCAATTTTATATATAATTTTGATACAAAAACCTTTTTATCTTTTGAACATTTTCTCTTTGGTAAACAGCCTTTTCATCACGTTTAGAGGGTTAATAATAAAATAAAATTTGACACTTAAGTGAATAAATCATGGTAAAATTATATGAAAATTTATATTAGTATAATATATAATATATAATAACATTGATGCAATTTTTATTAAAAAATAATAGTAAAAATAAATTATCACAGCTATGGTTAAAACAATTTAACGGATATCAAACTAATTTTATAAAGAAAAAATGACATTAAAACAAGTGAAACACCAATTTTATTGATATATTCAAATACTATATCCTTTAAATTTTTATAATGTCCCGCTTTCATGATTTTTGGCCTGTAAAAATCTTGGGAACAGTTTATTAATTTCAAAAATTCCATGCGATTCGTCTCCCCGGCATAAAAAAGGATACAACCTCTCCTATCGTATGAAATCTTAAAAAAAATATTTCATAATCTAATAAATTTAATTTTTTTTAATAGTTCAATATATACTTTCAACTGTACTTAAATTGACTATAAAACCTCTTAATAAGGCTTTAGTTATAAACTGAAAGAGGTTCTTTGATGAAGTGGTAAAATTCAGAAACATGTGATTTTGTATTATTTTTTCATCAAAATCCATAAATTATTCTAAAAATATTATGAAATAAAAAAAATAATTTACTAAAATATACATAAATTGTATTATTTTAATGTAATAACATATATCAATAAACAATTCCATGGAATCGGGAATGAAATTGTCGCTCGTTCGTAAGGCCGATTACCGCCTCACGAACCAATGTTATTAATTTTCCATCAACAACACTCATTATTAGGTATAATGATATATTTAATTTCAATATATGATATTTATGACATTATTATAATTATTTAGTGATAATAAAATACCTACATTATTACCTTTCAATCCTTTATAAAACAATAATATTTCTCATGTGTACGGAGGACTACCGCCACACAAACCGATGTGAAATGTTTTTTTATTATAATTAAATTGTAATAAGGATAAAATAAATAAATAAATATGAAAATATTAACATGATTATACTTATATAATTATTATATCACATATAGCTTCTAACGTTCCATTTTTGGGGGATATGACAACGTCGTTTTGGTGTAAGGCGAACTACTGCCTCACGAATGGACATGATCTGTTTTGCACTAACACAATTCATGGAATTTAATTAATGTAAATCTAATTAGTATATGTGAGATATATGAAATAAAAATTTTATTTAAGTTGGTATATTATTTTCCTTCCAATTATTACATTTTTCCTCAAAATTGAAATAAAATTCATATGTACGTAGGACACACCATCTCCAAGAGCTGTGAATTTAATTTTCTATCTATAACTTATATGGATCAACACACACACATATATATATATATTTACAATATATTTCATTTATATCATGTATAAAATTATAGGTATTGTTTAACCGTTATCAATGTAATTGGAATAAAAATAACAAACTAAAACAATCACAAAAAATAACGAAGTTATGACCCAAAACAAGATTTTAACAACGAATTGTTAATAAATGTGTAATAAACGATCATAATTAAATAATATATGGTATGATATATATATATATATATATATATATATATATTCAATAGATATATAATACACTTATATTTATTATAATTTAGGTTAAAATGTATATGAAGGAAGTCAAAATGTAAATTTAGGGACTTTGGTCTCAATTGGTCTTCTTGGGGACATACATTATGTTATAAACCTATATTATTTTATGTGGTGCATATAGATCCCATCATACATGTTATATCATAAATATCATTATATTCATGAAATTTATTTTTTATCTTTTTGTTATTATTTTTTTGGACTTATTAATCAAAAGTTACCAAAGTATTAAGGGTTTTATGTTATGATCAAATTATTCAATAAGATTGTTTATAATTATCATTTTAATGATAAAATATTATAATACATATATAAAAATTTAATAAATTTTCTTCAACTCTATTTATATCATGAGGATACATGTTTTACCATCATTTTCTTCTATTTATATACTCATGATTAAAAAATATAACTTTTAAAAAAATATGATATTATTTATCTATTTTTCCAATTATCCTTTATTTCAATCATATCCGTGCTTTCTAGAAAGGGTTAAAAATTTGCTTATATATTTCAATGGTATTTTGGAAATTCATTTTGTCCCTTTATATTACTTCTTTACAATAAATTTGAAAATAAATCTTCTGGTCATTTTTAAAAAAGGTCCCATTTATCATTTATTAAAAATTTGAAATGGATATTTATTTTAACATATAGAAAAATTCTCTCCGTTAAGACCACCCAATGTTTTAATGATTAATTTATAAGATTCAATGTTATTTTTTAAGGAAAATTATTTTGTTATTGTTTCTTGTTTAAAAAAGTGTTTTCAATGTTGAAATTACATTTTCATCAAAAAATATATTAAATGATTTTAAATATTATATTATAATTTTCAATTTTAATTTCAAATAAATTAATTTCTATAATATTTTATGAATTTATTACTTTAAAATTTTGTTTTTAAATGAAATTTTCAGGTCCTCAATAAATTTTCAAAGTGGGGTTTCTTTAAAAATAATTCTAAATCTAAAATGGAATCCAATGATGTATCCATTGATTTATTGGTGATATGAACCAAGAATACCATTATTGTTATTTATTTGAATGGTTTTTGTATATGATGAAAATATTTTTAGGAAACATGTTCCTTTATTTTCATGATATGTTTTTTATGATATTATTAAAAGTTTATCCAATCCATTTATTTTCATGGGTTATGATATGATTAATATTTATGAAATTTTGTCACACATATGTATTATATTCATTATGTGATGGATATGAACTATAAATCCTTCTAATTAATTGGGTAATGATTAATTATCCATAAGCTTCGATGGTATATGTGTGGTTATCCCAAACATGAAATGACATTACATAGGTTGTCATCCCAATCCCAAAGAAGGTACATATCTGGTTAGCCCAATCGTAACATCTTATGAATTCCTAAGTGGATATCCTTGAAAAAATATTTTCTATGATAATGCATATGCCACAAATTTATGTCTTAATCCATTATTATGTTGTAAAAGTCCTAGATATTTCCATATATTTTTAAATTATTTGTGATTATTACGAGACTACGAAAATTGACGGCACACGATTACATGGCCCAGAGAGCCTGGAAAAGAATTTTGAGTTTTTTAAAGGAATGTTCAGTGAATGTACGATCAGAGATTTCTATCTTTTGAACTGGTGCTCAGATTAAAAATCCAAGAGCACTATTGAATTCACAACACTAATATTCGCTTATGGAAATCTTATCTTTGTATGGAAAAATTCTAATAGAAAAGTGATGTTTCAGATATTTTGAAATAAAATAATAAAATAACTAAATGTTAATTTATTTTATTTTTTTCAACCATTGAGAAACGATGGTGGGGTGATAGTGCTACATATGACATTAAATAAGAGGTTTTCAATGTCTTGAAACTCTCATTTCATTGGTTTTTTGATGACCATTCCTGTGTACTTAATTGAATCATTAATTACAGTTAATTAATGAATCAATATACAAAACACGATGTGGGACATTATTCTCTTATTTAAGAAAGGATATGGCTTGGGTTTTACGGATTGATACGAGGAATCTCGGATGAAACATCTGTAGAAACCGACTTCAACAGAGAACGATGAACGAACGAACACTGATGAACACCCCTTAGAACGTGGGTTCATATTCCACATCCATAGTGCCTTATAATGAGTTATTGGTAGGGGTTTTGTTTAAGGGTTTTAATTTTCATCTCTCCTTTATGATGTTGAACCCTTCCTAGGTTATGATGCTAATGTGGAGGGTGCAGGCAGAACCAAACAAGGCCTGGACCCTCTACAAATCACAGTAATGATTTTCTTCTTTGTGGGTGATCGACCTATATTATGACAAGAAGAAACTTGGGGCCACACAGTGATGATGACATCCCGAAGGGCCCATAGGCACAGTCAGGTATAAAATCAAACCATCGGAGCATCACCGGTGGCTTGCGGATGCACCGCCAGCATGGAGGTGGCGTCGACTAGCCATCATTGGACACATTGAATCATGGAGGTGCTTCACGACAACACACCATGGAATCGAGGATGAAACTCTGAGCCATAGTAGTGGGTGAAGGGTAGACATGCTCCCACGGGACTCTCCGAGGAATAGTCCAAGAGGACCAGCTAGGTGGAGCGATGCCAACTGGCACTGGAGATTGAAGAGATGAATGGAAAAAATATCTTTTCTGGAGGGGATTTTACCCCCAAAGTTAGATGGAGGGAAGCTCCCAGCTAGCAAGTCACAATCAGAATGTGGGATATGCCTAGAAGGTAGGCTGCGCCCAACAACCGGGTAGGGTTAGTCCAGCAGGTCAGGCCTATCCCACGGCCCAACGGGATGAGCCCGTGGCTAGCAGGCTGAGCCCGCATCCCATCCCCTTAGACCGAAGCCCCACCAAATCATGTTGAGACCAACCTCTTCGGGGTGGGTCATCTTTATTTGATCGGGTCAGATAGGACCGAGACACACTTACAAACCAGTTTCAATTAAAGGCATGTATCTGGTAAACCACGCATCCATTTGACAAACTGTCTACAGCGCTGGAAACTATAGGAAAAGGTAGTCCTTTTGATATACTCCACATGGGTTTTGAAAAAAAAATTGGCATACGAGTGGGATGGATCAGACTCGAATCCAACCAAGCCCCCAGTACTAAAATGCCTGTAACTTACAGACTGTGCGCCTGATTGACTCATCATCTGTTGTGTTGGAACTCTTTTGGAATGGTGGTTCATTGGGTTACGTCTACATGGGGATTTGTGGTAGTAGAGATATGAACTATATCTTGAATAGAAGTTTCTCAGAAACTCAAGTGCACTATGTAAGGGGATCTTATGGCTAGCTGTCTAGTAGCATACAACCCTATATGGATCGACAGTAGAATGACCATGTGTGGATAAGCAATAGTGTAAACCGATGTGGAACAACATTAGAATGGACCATCATGGAATAATGACTTATGACCCTATGTGGATCGGTGACTTACGAACCTCTATGGATAGAATAATTTTACCCTCTGTGGATCAATGACTTTTTACTTGGTGTGGATCGACGACTTACAACCCTGTGTGGATCCCTGACTTATGAACTTGTGTGTATCAGTAGTAGTGAGACCCAATAAGGGCCAGTCATAGAATATCCTATTCTGGATCAGGGACATTTTACCCTGTGTAGATCAACGGCCTATGACCCTATGTGGATCAGTGACTTACGAACCTATGTGGATCAGTGAAAGAGAGACTTTTTCCTGGTTCAGCTGTGGATCTTCGCAATGGAATAAAGTGAATTAGGTTTATGACTAATAATCATTATTACTACACTTTAAGTTATATATCTGGTTTGAGCTGAGACTTTTACTTGTGCATTGTGACTGTGGTCATGCTTTGTGGTTTTTCCTTTATGGAATTTTGGGATACATTCAATGGGTCTCGGGGTCCCTACTGAGTATTTTTATACTCACCCATTGTACAAGCTTTGCCCATACCTTGTTCGGTCTTGTGCAGATGATGGAAAACATTGACTGAGAATAAAAAATCAAGGACAAGACAGTGCATGGAGGTGACCGATTCATGAAGAGAGTTGTAGTGGCGATCTATAACTTCCCTTAATATAGGATCCATTGTAGAAAACCTCAAGAGAGATTTTTTCTTTTTTTTTGTATCTCTATTATTTTGGCTTGTATACTGGCCCCTTTACTATCAGCTTACACTTTTACATCAGGGTTTTACTACGTGGTTTACTTTTGTTGTCTACCTAGTATGTGTGTGTATAGGTTTAAATATAAAGGCTTCCCATTTTAGGGATACACCTTTCTTATGCTAGTCACTAAACCTTGTCCTATGGAAGGTGGGCTTGGGGTAGTTGCGGCACAGGCACTGGGGGACAGGTCATGAAAAAGTAGTTTTAGAGAGGTCAGTTCTACCGAAGAACAATGACTATGATCTTACCAATGGGGAAATATTGTAACGTGATTCATGTATGGTTTTTAGTTTGGGGAGTCCAATGGTGGTACGATGGCTGACGTATCCATACACCAGGACTCGGAATTCTGATTTCCCACTCGGTACACAAAAACATAGTCTGCATGTGTTTTTGAATTTTTTTCTTTTGATATATTTTTGAGTCATCTTACCAGTATAAATTATAGACCGTAACGAATCTATTTATTTACAGAATTCCACTGCATAGATAAACATCCAATATTCTAGAGTGATTTCACAAGGATATCCCATTGAGCGATGAGGCTTAGGTGTGTGGACCTCATACAGTGACAATACCTTAGGGCGGTGTACAGGTTGAACCACTAACTGTAGTGTAGAAGATTCCACCAGCCCCACCAGCAATCTATGCATGATATTGAAGTGAGTTTTATGAGATATAGAGACAATGGCCTATGAGGTTTCCAGCTGATACAAATCCCCTGGCTGCAGAGGAATGACTGGAGGCTTTGGCACATGTTTTCCAATTGTTTGAGACACCAGTATACAAGATGGTGATCCAATCTTCTAATCTATTCTAGGTAAGAGTAGGGAGATGGTGGATCCTGACACTCCAGAAGCACATTGAGGTGAACCTTAATTGGTTGGACTTCAAGGGCCTCTTCAGGGAAAAATTCATTCCATCGACTTTACGCTCTGGGAATATTAAGAAGCTACTGCACTTACAGCAGGACATCCTGATAGTTTCCTAGTACTCAGTGAGATTTACTAACCTCTATCTCTACTCCATCAACATGGTATGAGACCATTTCATGAAGGCCCAAACCATTGATCAACGTGTCCAATGGGATATCATATTGTCGATGATATCACTCAATATCTTGATGCATGCTGGAGTGCTTGAGAGAGCGCTATTGGTGGAGATCATCAAATCTAAGTATGCACCAATGTTAGGAGCCACGACCAGATGATATATAGTCGAGTCATATTCAGTGGGAAGTAGGCAGATGATGTAGAGGTCCAAGCAAGATAGTCCTTCTAGTGAACGACCCTAGGATATAGAGTCGGAGGTGAGAAGCTCATGGGTTAGAGGAGGTCAGTAGGGGAGTAGACTGTGCTAATCATGAGTTGTACAGGGTCACGTGAATCATGAATTCTCATCCCACCATTTCGATGATCATCATAAGATCGAGGGACCTTCGAGGTAGAGGCAGATATTCGAGCGAGGAGGCCCGTAGGGTGGCATACATGGTAGAGAACCAGGTCATGCAGTTGGTAGTGGGCGATGGATGGATGTTCTACCACCAGCACCTCCAGGTGGTCCACCCTGACCTCAGGGAGCAAGTGTACATGGACGAGCGTAGCTTCATGAAGCTGAGGCCTATAACCATTATGCTCTAGAAAGTATTCAATGTATGATCTATTTATACTCTATCCTAGAAGTATATTTTATAGGAACACGTTCGAATAACTCTTTTATTACCATTAATCTCATTCAGAGCTCGGAGATTCTGGTAGAGGCATTGGCTTGATCCTTATTTTTAGAGACTCCTATAGTAGATGATTCGAATATTAAACACTAGTTTCAGTAGTGTGAGATTACTCTACCAGGTGAGATCTTTGGCTGGGATATTCTAGTAGTAGCGTTGAGGCCTTACGATATCATCTTAGGTATGGAGTTATTATATATATTCAACACTCAGATTGACTGTTTTAGGAACAATGTCCAGTGTGACCGCAAGGATTGGACCTGGTTTCCTTTCGGTAGAGAGAATGGAACCTTTTTAGATCATGATGGACTTTTTCAGAGGAGGGTGCATTTGATCACACATTATTTGGATAGACATACCCTCAGGGAAGTTTATGAGAGGATTCTGAGCTATCCCATAGTGGTGGAACAGTACGATGATGTCTTTTTTGACGATGTACCAAGATTACCTCTCTGTAGAGAGGGTTATTTCTACATCAACATGTTCCTCGAGATGACACTGATATCTACACCAGCATATCAGATGGCTACCCTGGAGCTTCATGAGTTATGGGCAGATATGGATGACTTGAAAGGAAAGGGGTTCATATGGCTTAGCGTTTCACCATGGGCAGCCCAGATTTTGTTCACCAAGAAGGCAGAATGGATTTTGAGGCTTTTCATGGACTATTAGTGCCTGAACAAGGTGATCGTGAAGAACAAGTATCCACTACCAATGATTGATGATCTCTTCAACCAACTGAAGGTAGATCAGGGGTTTTGAAGATAGATCTCAGATCATCCTATCATCAGCTCCAAGTAAGAGATGAGGACGTACTGAATATAGCCTTCAGATACAGGTATGGAAACTACGAGTTCATGGTGATGCATTTCGGAATGACCAATTCTCCAACAGTGTTTATGGGTCTCATGAACTAGATCTTATTGCCTTTCCTCGATCTTTTCGTGGTGGTGTTCATTGAAGAAATGTTGATATACTCGTCATCAGAGGAGGAGCACGCTACGCTCCTGAAGATAGTTCTTAAAACACTCTGAGAGCACCGACTCTATGGAAATATCTGAAAATGACAATTCTATATATGATATTTATACTTTCTGAGACACGTTATCTTGAAGGCTAGAGTTGCGGGGGATCTAGCTATGATAGAGGTAGTGCTTACTTGGGATCCACCTAGGTGAGTGACTGAGGTGCAGAATTTTCTAGGGTTGGTTGGGTACTACTAGATATTAGTACCTAAATTTTCCAAAGTAGAAGCACCCTTGACAGCTTTGACACTGATGGGAAAACCATTATTATAGATAGGGAGATAGAAACATAGTTTCCTAGAGATGAGGTGGATACCGATGAGTATCCACATCTTGGGGCTTCCATAAGAGGGTGTTGGGTATGTAGTCTACTATGGCACATTAAAGACCAGATATGGATTTTTCCTGATGCAAGAGCAAGCGGTGATTGCCTACGGCTCATGGCAGCTAAGGAAGACCAAGAAGAACAATGTTACCCCTAACCTAGAGTTAGCAGTAGTGGTATTTTCATTGAATATGTAGTGACACTAAGTGATGGGAGAACGGTTTACTATTTTCTCTTATCACAAAAGTCTCAAGTATATCTTCTTAATGAAAAACCTGAACCTCGGATAGTGGGGATGGCTGCAGTTCCTTTAGAACTATGACTTTGAGATAGTCTACACTCATGGGAAGGGGAACGTGGTGGAAGACTCACTTGGTAGGAGGAATGATTTTAACTTGCTAGGTGAGGTGACTGAGCTGATAGATCCATAGCATATATACTTCTTAGATAGTGATGTAGCATCTTACCTCCAGTCAATGACAGTTACACCCCCACTTCTTCAGCGAGTCAGGGAGGCATAGCTTAGGGACACTGACTACAAGGCCTTACCTACTCATATATAATTAGGATGGGCTTCAAAAGGATTTTATGAAGGTGGGGGGAATTCCATCCTTTTTATAGAATGCACTATGGTACCAGGGATTCTATGAGAGGAGGTGTTGTGGGAGTTCCACACATCCCCTTTGGGGGGGAATCCTGGTGTGGAAAATATGTAACATGAGATCCAACGTCAGTACTAGTGGCCAGGTATAAAGAAACCAGTGGAGGAGTTCATTTCACAATGCCTCACCTATCAGCAAGTGAAGGTCAAGCATCTGGTTCCAACACGATTGACACAACCACTTGAGGTGCCAAAGTGGAAGTGGGATGACATCTCCATGGATTTAATTATAGGGTGACAACATACTTCTATGGGCCATGATTCCATATGGGAGATCATTGACCGACTCACTATGTCAGGCCAAATCCTACCCACCCGAGAGCAGGGATCAATAGAGGGATTGAGACGCCTCTACGTACAAGAGATAGTAATGTTTCACTGGGTGCCATTAATGATCATCTCAGATCATGGTTCTCATTTTACATCCCTGTTGTGGAAGGAATTACAGGAGGCATTTGGGATTCATCTACAATTAAGGAACACCTTTTATCCTTAGATAGATGGTCAGATGGAGTAGATCATAAATATTCTTGAAGAAAATCTCCATACTTGCATTCTTGATTTTGTCTGCAGTTGGGAGACCACCTGCCACTATAGTAGTTATTATACACCAATAATTATCACACAACCATCGGAATGGTGACATTTGAGACCTTGTAAGGGAGACCATGCAGATCACCTCTTAACCAGACATACCCTTGGGAGTCATCACTTATGTGTCCATAGATGGTACGTGCTACCACAGAGAAGGTTGATATCATCCAGGAGAGGATGAAGACTGCATAGATGAGGAATAAGTCTTATTCCGATAGTAGATAGAGACCCTTGGAGTTTGAGGTGGGAGGCCACATCTTCCTATGGGTCTCACCTCGATGAGGCTTTTAGAGATTTGGTCAGCGTGACAAGCTCTCTCTGAGGTTTGTCAGACCTTTCCAGATATTCAGCAGAGTATGTGTGGTGGCGTACTTCCTAACTCTTCCCCCATAGATGCACTGGGTTCATAATGTTTTTCATGTGTCACAAATGAGTAGGTAAATGCCTGATCCATCGCATGTTATCGACTTCAGTGATCTGGACATTGATGATGGGGTGACATTTGGGGAGTTCCCAGTGTAGATAGTGGATCAAAAGTATTGAGTCCTTTGAGGGTGGTCAATTCCTATGGTGTGATATCGGTGGCATCATGGGAACCTCTATGAGAGCACATTGGAATAGGTGGCTTATATACATGTTGAGTACCCCGACATGTTTCCATAGTTTTGTGGTATCTTTTTGGGATATAAATCCCTAAGGTGGGGATGATTTAAAGGCCCGAATATTTTCCTATAATTTTTTTTAAATTATTTGGGATTATTATGTTTTTGAGAAAATTGACGGCACACGATTCTATGTCCCAGAGATCCTAGAGAAGAATTTTAAACATTATTAAGGTATATTCAGTAAACATGAGAGAAGAAATTACTATTTTTGAACTAGGGAATGGATTTAAAATCTGATAGAACTGTTAAAATCACAGCGCCAAGATTTTCTAATGGTAATATTATCTTTGTTCAACAAAATTATAGATTGAAAATAAAAAATTTGGATATTTTGAAATAAATTAATAAAATAACAAAAGGATATATTATTTTTATATTTTACAACCATTGAGAAATAGTGGTGAGACCTCAATTCAATGCTAGACATTAAATAAGATACGTTTAATGTCTTGAACCTGTCATTTATTTGGTTCTTTATTGACCACACTTGTGTGTTTAATTGAATCATTAATTACTATTAATTAATGAATCATAATACTAAACACAACATGGGAGATGATTCTGTTATTTAAAAAACACTATGGCTTGTGTTTTAGGGATCAATGTGAGGAAGATATGATGAAACGCTAGTGGAATCCTACTCCAATAGAGAATGCAGAATGAACGAATGCTGACGAACACCCCATCAAATTCATGTTCATCTTCCTCATCTACATCACCTTCCAATGAGTACCGGGTTAGGTATTTTTAAGTGTTTTACGTTTCATCTCATATTTATAATGTTGATGCCTTCCCATGTTATGATGATAATGCGTAGTGTGTAGGCCGATTTGAACAAGCCTCGAACCCTTCGCCGATCTTGGTATTGATTATGTTCTTCATGGGAAACTGATCTATAAGGTGGAAAGATGAAACCAAGGGCCACAAATTGATGGAAACATTCGGAATGGCCTGTAGGAAATGTCTAGAAGAAAATAAGACCACCAATGCTTCACCGATGGCCGGTAAAAGAACTCCCGGCGTGGTAGTGTCGGTGACTGGTAGAGACCGGTTGTCACCAACCACAAGGAGGTGGCAGCACCAGAAGGTGCTGCTGAGGATGAGGGGGGCAGCCAACCATTGCTGACTGCGTTGAAGTAGGGCGGCATTCCATGACATCAGGATGTGGAGGAGGTGTCGTAGCTCCGAGCTACGGTGGTGGGCGAAGGGTGGACTCATGCCCGCAGGACCCACCGATTAGTAGTCCATGGGGACCGACCAGGTGGATCTGTGCAAACTGGCGCCTCTGATTGAAGATTCGACCATACAATTTGTCTTTTCATGAGGGGAGTGTACCCTTATTCTTAGGTGGTGGGCCATGCCCATCTAGTGGGCTGGGTAGGTCCAGCTGCCCAGCAGGCCACGCCCAGCCGGGTGGGTGAGGCTGGTACCACGGCCCAACGAAACGAGCCTGTGGCAAGCAGGCCGAGCCCGGGGCCCATCCCCTTCAATCTAGGTCTAGCCGAACCAAACGCAGACTCACTAACAATCCAAATTCAATTAAAAGGATACATCTACAAAAATGGATGTCTGTTTGATAAAACTTATTTGGTGATGGAACCCTTAGGATGATGTGGTTCTTTGGAGATACTCCACATGGTTTTTGGAGAATGTTGGAGTATAACCAGGTCGGATTGATCTTTAATCCATCCAAGCCCAGAAAACTAAAATTTCTATAATTTACAAACCAGACGTCTGATTAACGGGCCATATATTGCATTGGAACTCTTATGGAATGACAGTTTGATAGGTTACTTCTTCATGGAACTTTGTGGAGGCTGAAGAGCAACTGATATCATGGGGAGTGGTTTCCCAAAATCTCAAGTGCACCAAGTGCGTGAATCTCGTGACCGCCTATCATGTAACATACAAATCTCTATGGATCGGCATCAGAACAACCCTATGTGGGTCAATAGTAGAATGAACAGATGTGGAACAGCCCTAGAGCGGCCCGTCATGGATCAGTGACTTACGACTTTGTGTGAATTGGTGACTTTCGACCCGGTGTGGATCGATGATTTACAACCCTGTGTGGATCGATGACTTATGACCCTATGTGGATAGATGAATTATGACCCTGTGTGGATTAGTTGTAACACGACCTGACAAGGACTATACTTAGAGTGTCCCATTGTGAATCATCAACTTTTGACCCTATGTGGATCAGTGACTTACGACCCTATGTGGATCAGTGACTTACGAACCAGTGTGGATCTGTGACAGAGGGACTTTTTCATGGTTCAACAATTGAACTTTTCAATGGAATTAGATGAATTATCATTATGACTAGTCAGAATTATTCATTTTATTGGATTTATATACCTTGTTTGGGGTGATTATTTTACCTGTACATTGGGATTGTGGGTCAAGTTATGTGGTTTTTACTTTGTGGTATTTTGGGAGTCCTTCGAGAGTTCTTAGGGTCCTTACTGGGTATTTTTATAATCACCCCTGTATGGGCTTCACCTGCACCTTGTTGTGTCTTGTGCAGTCAATGAATAAATTTGAACGATGTTAGGGAGATTAGACCACATGGTGTACAGAGGTGATTGGTTGATGCAGAGAGCCGAAGTAATGAGTTGTAACTACCCTTCTGGTAGGATCCTTGGTAGAAGAAATCAAGAGCATTTGTTTCCTTTTCATTGTATCTCTTTCAGTTGGGCTTGTATACGTGACCATTTACTTTCATTCTAGACTTTTACATTAGTAGTTTTACTAAGTGATTTAATTTTTCTGTGTTCCTAGTCTCTTTATGTACATGTTTAAAGTTAAAGCCTTCCTGTTTTAGGGATATGCCTTTCTAGTGCTAGTCGCTAACCCTTGGCCCATGGAAGGCGAGCTTGGGGTCATCACAGCACGAGCCTAGGGGGATAGGTTGTGACATATGATCTCAGGGATAATGATCATTGATTCCATTATGATTCATGCCTTATAAGACTATAATATATACTCTATCAATCATGATTATGATCTGTTATGTATACGGAATTATTTACAAATTCTATTCTCAAGTAATCATACCAATATTATCATTTAATTTGGATACATCCATTCTTTATCCTTGCAAATAATATGAGACCACCGTTTCTTATGATTCCTTTAGGAAGAATATGAAAAAGTGTATTATTAATGAAATGCCTAAGAAGGGTGGTAGTAATGATGATCTTAGTGGGAGATGAAGTTGTTCACTTATAAACTAGTTTTTTATTTTTCTATGTTTCAAAAGGTAGTAGACCTAAATGCTTCTTCCAAGGAGAGTTGTTTCATTAAAATAATATTAATTTTATATGATGTGATATATATATATAATAATTTTGGGCCTTTAATGTTGGTATCCGAGAAGGGTTTAGTTAACATTTTGAAATTAGGATAAGAATAATTTATTTAGAACAATAAGGATAATTCTACGTATTGGAAAATAATATGGAATTTTGGTGAAGAATAGATAATGTGGTTTCCAATAAACTACATCCATGTCTAGATAATACAAGTGGATGTGGATTTCAAAATTATGTAACTAGGGTTAATAACTACGGAATGGGTTTATTGAACTAGACAAGATTATCCCATAGTTCATGACAAAGAGCCTTATTTCACACCTAGTTTGACACTCTTGTGAGTATATGGTTTGAAAATTGTAAAACTATTTATGAACCATCTATAAGTATTTTATTAATGAACATGATTTAACTATTTTAGACATAATTTTTCATAGATTGAAAATAAAGTGACAAGATTTATACCTCTAATAAGTGATTTTTTATGATTATGTGGTTTATCAGTATGATTAGTGTTGAAGAAACTATGATTTTTAGTTTCAATCAATGGATGGTTCCTAAAACAACTATTTGAATGGTGATTTCAATAGGTAAGGAAATGTTCATCTTTTTTATAAACAAAAAATTTTGGGGAATGGAATGTATTATCTTGTTTATATGCTCACACAAATGTTTCATGTTATGAATCAGGCTATGCTTCCATATGAGAAAAGAAGGTAAACAGAATTTTTTGAGTCATTAATGACTAAACATAAAACCTCTTTAACTATTTTTATAGATCCACTAGTTTCTAAGAAATGGATTTGTATAATTTAAAATATATATCACATTCCATAGTTTTTTGATTAAGAATTATTTTTGTCTATATGTTGTTTGGAGGGTGAAATATATTAATGGGGGAATCTTTCCAATAATATTAGACAACATGATGAAATTGGCATAATGTATTGGTATTATTTTAAGGGATTATTTTTCAATATATAACTCCCTCATATAATTAAAATTAAAATAGAGTAGGGATTTCTTCTTCTAAATATGATGGACAATGTATACGTTTGTACTAATGAGGAAAATTTTATAATACTTGTGAGATATGGATGTGCTATTATCTTCTATCAAGAAATTAGGCTTCCTCAATTTTTATGTTTCTTTAAATGAATTATTCAAAGGAATTTATCCATAAGGGAATTTAGTAGCTATGAATAAGTAGTTATATATTCAATTGAGGTGGAAATATTTATTTTACTAATCTATTAATCACATGGTATTTATAAGTAAATGAAGATGAAATCTAAGGGTAACTTGAAAAACCCTGGAGACATAATATGATATATCTATCTTGTTCAAAGTGTGGAAGGAAACATGGATGAAATTTTATTAAGGGGACTACAAAATATTTTATGTGTGGAAATAAAGTTCATCAAGATGATTAATTCTAATATGACGGGAATATGTTATATAATTATAAAAATAAATATAAATCTCCTAAGAATAAAATCCAAACACATCATTGTTTCAAAGGCATGGAGTTGCTAATTTTGCAAATAATTTCCATAATCAGAGGGTGGATGAAAATGATGAACGTGTCTAACCATTTAAGATGAGGTAAAAAGGGAAATATCATGTGAAAACTATTTCAAATTAGTTTTATGATAACCACATGGTAAATAGTACACTTATCATCAACTATATAACTATTAATGTCTTATTTTTCTATAGATCTATGATGACTTTTATATATGAAGAATCATATATGGGTATAAAAATATGATCACATAACATGTAAATAATTCATATCTGTTTGAATTCTAGGCCATGTGCATCATGCAAATATTTTCATCCTTCCTATAATTAAATTTAATATTATACTATGAATGAATTTTATTTTTATATATAAATACCACATCAGTTATTGAGGAATGGAAGTCATATTTGATATTCCAAACCAAAGTATAATCATCTATCATCATGATTCTTAATATGAATTTCTGATGGAAAGAAAATTTATTATATGGGTTTCTATTCCTAATCAAATGGGTAGGTTATCTCATTCGTTTTGGGAGAAAATAAACATAGAGGATATACCTATTTTAAAATAGTTTTTTATGTGATTCTATTGGACTTTTCTATCATTCAATAGAATTTGATGTTTTGTTTCAATAAAACAAAAACATGGTGAAACACTTATTTCAAAGAGGCCCTATAGATTAGACCATATTGTGGTAAATGAATTAAACAAGAAACACAAGGAGAGTATTATAAATGGATTCATTTGACTAGGCATTTCACCATCAAGTACACATATTATTTTTGTTAAAAATATTAATAAATCTATGTAACTTTTCATTGATTATTGAGGGATGAACAAGATCACGATCAAGAAAATATTCCCAATAACCCACATTAATGAATTTTTTGATCAATAGTATGAATATCAATACTTTTTTAAGATTGAATATTTTCATATATATCATCAATTGAGGGTTAATGGGGAGTTTAAAACCAAGATAACATTACTTAAAAGGTATAGAAACAATTACTATATATTAATGTCATTTATTCTTACTAATTCCCCCCAATATCATTATGTATTTAATGGATAGATACATTAGATATTACCTTGATCTGATTTACATATAATTTATAGAAAACATTCTTATTTTTTTGAAGAGTATGTAAGAGCATGAATATCAAAAATGGATAATACTAAACACCCTAAGGAGGTATAAAATGTAATAATAAATTTCAATGTTAAAATTAGGGATAAAAAACCTTCATTTTTGGGATATATAATTTCATGTGACGGTATATCGGTGGACCCATAAAATATGGAAGTTATTGAATGTTTTCGCAGACCAACATCTCCGATTGAAATCCAATGTTTTCTTGGTCTGAATGTATAATATAGTTGGTTAATGGATATTTTTTCATGAATATATAATACCCAATTCATTTTAACATGGAATAGAGCCAAGAACATTTGATCTGACGAATGAAATGAAAATAATAAGGAATATAAGAGAATATTAGTCATCAAAACTATGCTTATATTTTCATGTAGAGGTGAAAAAACTTTAATCAAAATTAATGCAACCATGAATGGATTAAGATGTGGACTTATAAAAGTTGAAATGGTTATAGCATCTTCCTCATTATAACAGAATGTTCATGTGAAAAATTAATAAACTCGTTATTTTGAGTAATCTGTGGTAAATTTTCCATTAATTATATGGGAAAATTATCTTTTGAGGAAAAGTGTGATATACATATTGATCATAAAAGTTTAAAATATATATTCACCTAGAAAGAGTTGAACATGAAAAAAAGAGAACTTGATAAGATTATGGATTATTATTTCACAAAAACATACCATCATCAGAAAGAGAAAAAGGTGTTCGACCCTTTGAGATGAAATGATTATTATAGAATATCCATGATGTGGGTCATAAACAATCAAATATTTCAGTATTTTCAATGAATGGTCTAATAAATCTAGATGAATGGGGATAAATAATGTATTTCTAAAATGATTGTTTGACCAACTATATAAGTGGAAATTAACGAGGCATATAAAGATGATATAGAGGTACAAAATAAGGTGGGAAATGTTCATGATTAGAAATTAATTTTTATTGAATGATAAGGTTTAAGAACAATGTATTTAATCCATCCACACTAGATTTTAAGAAGGTATTTTGAGAGAAAGCTCATAGTTTTTCATTTTCAATTAATCAATGAATTAACAAGATGTATAAATATTTAAAAGGGTATTTCTGGTTGGTTTAAATGAAGAGTGACATTATTGAATTTGTAGCTCAGTTCTTGGTTTCTTAGCTGGTTATGACTAAGAGGCAAAATCAAAATGGATTTTTAAAACCATTACCCATACCATAAAAGAAATGGGAAAACAACTCCTTGTATTTTGTCATTAGAATCCCCAAAATGTCTTAATTCTATAATGGTATATGATTTATAGTCTAACACCTTACAAATATAGAACACTTTATCATAATAATAAAATACTTATCTTTATATCAGTATTATTGAGTATACATTAATGAAGTGGTAAGGTTGTACGGAGTACCAAATTTAACTAAATATGATCGTGATAGGAGGTTTACCACAATATTTGGGAAAATCCTTCAACAATGTCATTATAAATAGTTGAGTTTTAGTACTACATATCATTTTCTATATAGATATACAGTCTAAGAAAACCCTAAAAACCCTTGAAGTTACATTCTGATCTTGTTCTATGGATTTAAAAGGTGGTTTGGATCAATAACATCTTCTATTTATATTTTATTACAAAAATATTTTTTTCACTAAAGAATTTAAATGGACCCTTATGATGCTCTTTATGGAATGATGTATAAATATAACCTTAAACATTATATAATCATGATTTTTAATAAAAAAGCTATTTCTTTCACATTAAAGATATTTTCAGGTTTAGAGTCATAGAGGCTTATTCCATTACATTTACATTATATATCAAAAATTACAAACTAGACACTTCTACTCTATCTATTCTTTTCACAATAATAAAAATCCTTAAATAAAACAATAATTATTTTCTTTCTAAATATTTTCATGAAACGTTCCTTCATATAATCCTTCATTATACCATTTGAAAAACATTTAAAAAACATTGGATGAGCATAAAAATCTCAGTAAGGAATATAAATTAATCAATGAAACTACTTTTCAATGAATATTTAAAACCCATAAAAACATTTTCAGAAAATCATTCTTTTGATACATAAAAAATATACTGTTTAACATACCTTATAGAATAATGTGATTCTTAAATAAACTCCTAGAAATCAGAAATCAAAAAGGATACCTGTGGAATTCCTAACATACTTACATTGTAGCTTTCACAACTACGTCGAGAGTAACCATTATCGTTATGTTTGGAATACCCATCATAGTATATTCCCAAAATATCTTACGATAAACCTTAATGTTTACCTCAATCATGTAACCCAATGAATTGGTCAGCTATCACATGCTGACCCTCCCAAGTATTATCCTAGAACCACCCGTATTTGGTTTATCTCATTACCAAAATTCAAATGTCCATGTACCATTGCATAATATTAACACATAAAAGATAGAAATTATCAATAATTCACTCATCAATCAAAATAAAATAAATCATGATATTAGAATATTCATTCCATTTTAAAACCTATTTAAAATATTTAAGAAATTATCCTTCGAATCAAATATTCCTATAACACTTTGGAGATTTTTAAAGGAATAAAAATTCTATAATAGTAATTTCCATATATATTAATCATTAAAACCATTTTAAAACATGTACATTAATGAGAATGATTTAGAATACTAAATTATTAAAAACATTTAAAACAATGTTTTAGTTAAAGATTCCCTTACCACTTGAGAAAATAGTAGAATAAAAATAATTAAAGAATAAAATTAAAAATATATATAATATCATCATAATAAGAAGATTCATAATATAATATATCTTTGTAAAGTATATGCACCATATAAAAGTGAATTGTTTCATAATAACAAATAATTCTCAATTGAATGTAAATTGAGACGAAATCTATTACAAAGATTGTAACCTTAGATTATGGATAAATCAATGAAATTATTAAGTTCGAAAAATATAAATAAACCCAATATAAGTTGATATTATTTTTATGAAATCATAGTTCATTCACACATATCCTAGTAAAAATCAAAAAAAGATAACATTTATATTTAACTCAATGATTAGAGATTGAGTTAACATTTCCCTTTAAACGTTCTTATAAACGATATAAGAATTTATAAATGGGATTATTATGTTTAGAAATAGTATATCCACTTAAAGGGGAGTGGAAATTACAACATAAATAAATAAAATGTGATTCCACACATAATTGTGGCATAATATAATCAACAAAGTATGAACAAACCCCAAGGAATAGAAATAATGTTTAGAAATTCACTTACAAATATCATTTTTTAATCAAATAGATCAATTATGGGTATTCAATATAAATACCCATAAATCTAGTATATATAAATTATAATATTAAGAAATTATTTTCTCTGGTAATAATATCATGTCATAGTCAAGTAGTAGAAGATCAACCAAAATAATGGAAATTGGGTTAAGAAGTTCTGTGACCTTGAATCCGACTTGTCCTAATTGTTCATTAATTTCATGAATAATAAAAATAGGTTAATTTATAAAATATTTATAAAATTTTAACATCCATTATTCATTATATATCACTTATTAATTTTTTATATAAATTAGTTAATTATTTTAGTAGTTCCTATCAGACGTTTTGTCGATGTTCGGAACTTTAGTAAAAATTGAACTTATTTTGATTAAAATTATCCATGTGGTCGTATGTACATTACCAAAAAAATATTATTCATGATTTAAATATAATATATATACATCATATATGTATTTATAATAGTCCATAACATTTGGAGAAAATAAACGAAATGCATTGTTCATAGAGACGGTACGTCGTACATACGCATGAATGCTACTTTCATTTCTTTGTCATATTAATGGAATGAAAACTAAGTGATAAACATGTATATTATAATTAAATTATAATAACTATGTTATATATATTACATAATTCCATTTATTCCATCCTTTAAACGTTTCATGTATGACATGAACACATCATTTCACTATAAGGGGGAGGTAGTCCACATTTTCTCAAAAACAATTATCATATTTAGACATTATGAAAATCATAAAGGTATATGGTAATTAAAAATTATAAAAGTACAGAGATAAAATAAATATAATATATATTATATATAAAAGCATTTCAATAATAATAGATACTATGATTGGTGGTATGGAAAGATGAACAATCATTGTTTCATGATGTAGTAGTTCATTTTACACAGAAACAATATGTTCGTTTACATTAGAGGGAGGTGTGTGTATGTGTCATTCAAATAACTATCATAAAAATTTCTTAGATATTTAGGATACCATTTTTGTTATGTAATCATATAGTAAAAAGAGAATAGGGACTATAGAAGGGAAATCAAGGATAGTAACTAGGGAGAAGACGTTACCTCAAAATCATGTAACTTATTTTGATTTGAGCCAAAAATACTTCTTGAATTAATTTATTCCCATGTTAAGGATTCTAGAATGAAATTAGGGATGTTGGGAGCTTATTTGAGAATAATTGGGATGATATAAGTAGCATGAGATGTGTGAGTAGGTGGTTTGAGGTTTTGGCCTTTTATAAAAGGGAGGAGGGGCACTTTAGGAAAAATTGAAATATTAATTTATTATAAATTTAAATTTGATTAAAATGGTCAAAACTAATATAAATATAATATAAGATGAAAATTTTTAGAATAACTATCATCCAATAATTTTTAAATAGGATTTCATTTTTTTATCCTTATCGTTATGGTTTATCCCTTATTTTAGCCTTTTTAATCTTAAAGTGTTATCATGTTATTTACACAATGTTGGTTAATATAATAAACATATAATGTCAAATGACCCAATAAAATTATCTTATGATATATTTACACCTATCTTAGCAATTTTGGAGAATATTATATTTTTAGTAATTTAATATCATTTAATAAACTATTTTATATTTTATGATATCAATTGTGTCAATTTTGGACACTATCCATACCTGAATTTTTTATAAATTCATAAAAACAATAGTTAATCAAAAAAATCATTGAATAAATCATAAAATGTCCTATTAACCTCTATAACTCATGTTTGACAATAATTTTGTAAAATAATATTTATTTTAATATTTATAATATCAATTATTTGAATCCTTTATTAATGAGGAAATAACCACATCATCATTTTGTAAAAATTATATTTATTTATTTAATGTCTAAAAATTATAAATGAAATATCATAATGTATGAAATATTTATATATTTCTAATTACTATTTATAGTCGAATATATCACTTATATAACACCATATAATTTTTTTGTGTGTAAGAATATACAGGTTTATGTTATTGTTTCTCATTACATTAAATTAATTATTATAATATGTCATGATCACTCTTACGTGGCTCCATAGGGTCTTAAAATCAACCAAAGTATCCCCATGGTATGACATATCTCATCCAATATGATAAGGACATGTTTTTCGGTATATTGATATCATTATAATATTATTTTTTACCCTTATTTAAATGATTTATCCTTTAACCATGGCAGAAAATAATAATTATTGAAGATACAAGTCATAATGTCGAAAAATAAAAAGTAATTATTTACAAAATTTGACCTTCTGATCACAAACATGGAAAAAAATTCCAAATTAAATACATATAATTTTCATAAATTAATTTAAAATCAATTAACGTTTTCATTAAAAAGTGAGGTTTTAAAAATTAAAAACTATCAAAATATAGACGTATGTTTATGTCCAATTTAAATATGAAATTACTTTCAATGAAAATAATTGTATTAAATGATAAATATTAATCCAATTACAGTTTAAAAATAATTATATAAAAAAAATAACTATATAAATAAATTATATGAAAAGAATGATTTAAATTAAATTCAGTATTTTTCACTATTCATTAAAAATAAACTTTATATGAAAATCACAAAAAAAAATTACGAAAGTAAATTTTGATGTCCTGTGTCTATAGATGAAGTTTATTTTTTTAAAATAGAACATATATAAATTATATAAAGTATATTTAGAAAGTTTTTACCATCAAAAGGAGTTAAAATTAGAATTTAAAAATATTAGAGTATTTTATTATTACAATTATATTTATTCTCATTTAAAGTAACTAAAATTAATTGGATAAATATAAAAAAAAAATGTGTAATCATATATCTATTAGTTGTGTTCATTAATTCCAATACAATGTCTAGATTTTAAATAACATTTAAAATAATGATAATATTATTAATTTTTTTGATATAACTGAATGTTTTGTGTAATGTTAGATTTCGGAGAAACCCATTGTTATGTGTTGGGTACGCTATCATATATATTTTCCCATTTAAACTAATAATAATATTAAATTCAAAAATATTAATATATATGGAAATTTATTTTTCTATAAATACACAGGTCGTTACATCATTCCCCTATTGAAAATTGTCTCCTCGGAATTTTTAAATTTGGCATAGAAACTTTATTAAAAATCCCACATCAGAAAAATATTTAATATAAAAGTAATTTAAAAAATAAAGCAAAATAAAATGGTCACTTGAGATAATACATACATGGATTCCATGTAGGAAAACATGGATATGGAAGAATAACTAACCATAATGTTATGATGTAGTGTTATAGAAAACATGATTAGGAGAAAGGTAAAAACCAGAAAACCCTATTCTTGTGATGGCTTAAACGGTAATTGATTTCCCAGTAGGAAAAATAAATAGAAAACATTTTTGTTTTATTTTCCATTTTATAATGTTAAGTAATTTATTTTTGTTCTTGACTAAGAACATAAGAAAACATATTTACTAATCAAGTAGAGTTTCATCCTTTAATACATATATACCTCAAAGTAATCATTTTGTCAAATGATGGGTATTCAAAATGAATTAGTCACAAATAATGTTATAGGATATACTTATATAGAATTAATTAATCTATAAAAGATAAACCATACATTTCACTTGCCATTAGACACTTACCAAAACCAAAATGTTATGTACAATATCATATAATCCCCAGAAAATATATACATTTATAAAAAAATCACAACTCGTAATATACAATAGTCAACAAAAAATACCCAAAGTTCAACAAATATTATTCAATAAAAGATTGTCCACATAATTTCTAAAAAATATAAACTAGGTTTTTAAACCAATAATTTATAAGGATTTGATCACATTGTCTTCTATGATTAATCTTAACATATATCTCCAAATAACATCAACTCATCATAATGTATCATACAAAAAAGTAATTACACTAATCACATATTCTCTAAGATAGGTTAATCATTTCCATAAATAACCCAAATTGACATATTTCCACAATAAAAACATATATTCATCCAAAATAAAATTCAACCATTAATCAAATGAAATACAATCGTATTATATTTTATTTAGGCATATAGTGTTCCAAATTTTCAAACATATTCCCAAATAACATTTCCACTTAATCACAAGATAAGTTTTCTATACTAAGGATACTAATTTGATAAAATATAAGTTCCCAAAATCTAATTATTCATGATCCATAAAATCATTTAACTAAATATAATAAATCATAATTTTATTCCCACAACCCTTCCATATGTGATGGGTTTTCACGAATCATGCAGGTTATCCCATTTATAAAACTCAAAAATAACCCTAACATGTTTTAACCTCAATTGTTTTATTATAATTCTCTTTTTCATCCCCAATCATAATGAAATCAACATATTAATACATGAAATCTTATATATATTGATATTTTTATATTTCACCTCCATATGATAAAATAAAACTATTCCAAAAGAAAGAACTTTGTACCTTGATCATGGTGTTCACCAAGTTTCATCATCATCTTGTTCACATAGTTAGAATGTACCTGCATTGAAACAATGATTTATAGATCCTTCAAAATCATTTTCTTCTTTTATCCAAATATACCTGGTATAAATTGAGTCATATGGAGTTTCACAGAAAAATATTTTCAGTAAATAATAATGTAGGACATATAATTCCAAAACATTTTATAAAACATGATTTTTATAAAATTGTCAGATCAAGTTTCAGTAGATACATTAAATCAATGGTCTTTTTAAAGTACAATTAGTATGTACAAAAAGAAAATATTTTAAAATCAAATATAAATATGATTCCCAAGCATCTCCTTCCGTACCTTTTTCAAAATCGTAATATGCATCAATATCTGGTGATAAGGTAAAATATTTGAAAATTCATTGATAGTATTTACCATTCTTGAAAATATCAAAATATTGAGAAAATTGGATTTTATTAAATACAACCCATGATCCACGATGATATCGAGGTATAGTTGAGGTTTTTGATATCTCAATAAATTGCTTTCATGTGATTTGTATGTTAGAAAATGTTTTAAAATCGTCTTGACATGAATTTTCAATAATTATAACATGAAGGTCTTTAGGAATATATAGAAATTTTGTTTCAGATCCTCCTCATTCCATTTGAAAACTAACTTTCCTTGATCTAAAAAACTTATAAATTAAGGATATAACTGAAATAATAGACAATGAGGACAATCATGTGTTTTATAAAACCTCTTAATCCATAAATTCCACTAAACCATTCCTCTGATAGAAAATATATTTCCCCAGCCTTAAACCTTATATAATCATTAATTATGATACAGAATTTACTTTCTTTCACATTGGGGATATTTTTAGATTTAGATTTTTAGATAATTAGTCAATAAATATTAAATAACATTTCAAAATTAAGAAATTAGACACTTCTACTTTATCTTCATTTTTCACAACAATAAAACTCTTAAAATAAAAAAAAATATTTTCCTGCTAAACAATTTCTTGAAATCTTATGTTCTCTAATACTTCATTATAACCAATGAATAGTATTTCAAAACATGGGATGAGAAGAAAAAGCATATCAACGAATATAAAATTAGGAATAAAACCATTAGTCCATTAATATTTAAAGCCCATGAAAACATTTTCCTAAAATCATAATTTTCACCCATAAATCATTTACTCTTCAACATACCTTATGAAATCATAAAATTATTCAATAAACACATAGAGATAAAAATCATAAGGGAAACTTTTGGAATTCATAACATACATATATTTTTACTTTCACAGCTACATAGGGAGTAACCTTCATGGTTTCATTTGGAATACACATCATAGTATATTCCCTAAATCTCTTAGGAGAAACCTTAATGTTTTCCTCCATCATGTTATCCAATGCGCTGGAGAGCTATCGCGAGGTCACTCGACCAAGGTTTATCACGAAACCACACATATTTTGTTTATCACATAACCACACATAAAATTCCCAAGTACCATTACATAATCATTACACATAAAATATTGTAATTATCTACATTTCACTCATCAATCACAATAAATTAATTCAAGATATTGAAATATTCAATCTATTTCTGAAACCATTTAAAACATTTAATAAAGAGACATTTGAATCATAGTGTCCCATACCAATTTTAAAATTATAATGAAATTAAAATTTTAAAACATTAATTTACATATAAATAAATCATTTAGAACATTTGAAAACTTGTACACTAATGGCAATTATTTAGAAAATAAATCCATAAGACATTTAATATGATGTTTTAGTTAAATAGTCCCTTACAACTTGGGAAAATATACGAATAAAAATAATTATAGAATAACATTAGAAAATACTACTATATCATGATAAGAAAATATTCATGATATAATATGTCAAATGTATGTATATACACAATATAAACGTGAATTG
Organism: Viscum album; assembly: GCA_963277665.1. Lineage (NCBI taxonomy): Eukaryota > Viridiplantae > Streptophyta > Magnoliopsida > Santalales > Viscaceae > Viscum > Viscum album. The sequence continues at coordinate 2,115,339,407 of OY728133.1, read as the reverse complement.
GTGCATAACAAAAAATTGTCTCCGTGGAATGTAAATTTGAAAAGAAATCCTACAAAAAGAACACATCCTTACATTAAGGAAAAATAAATAACATTATTATTTTTAAAAAATATAAATAGACCCAACATAAGTGGATATTTAATTTATACAAATCCTAGGTCATTCACACATATCGTTAAAAAAATTCAATGACATGGATATTTAACTCAATAAATGGAGATTGAGTTTTGACTTTCCTTACAACATTTGTATAAATGATGTAACAATTTTTCAATGGGGTGTTTATTTGTAGAAAAATTATATCCACAAAACGTTTATTAGAACACAAAACTTAAATAAATAAATAGTGATTCCACAAATAATCATGGTATAATATAATCAACAACATATCCATAAAACCCAATGAGTGGAAATTGAGGTTAGAAATTCACTTACAAAAGATCATATTTTTAATCAAATTGATAAGTTATGATTATTCAATATAAATCCACATAAATCAAGTATAAATAATTTATAAGATATATAAATTAATATCTCACATAATCATAGCACGACATACTCATGTTTTAGAAGATCAACCCAAAGATTGGAAATTTGGCTTAGAAGTTCCCTTACGTTGAATTCGACTTTTCCTATTAACTCATTAATTTAATGAATAATAAACATGGGTTAATTTATACTTTCACTAGAACATTTTTATTTTTTATTATTGATTTTATATCACTTATTACATTGTTATATCAATCATTTAATTATTTTTTTTCATATCAGACTTTTTATTGATGTTCGGTAATTGAGTAAAAATGTTCTAACATGGATGAAAATTAACTATGTGGTCATAAGTCCATTATCTCAAAAATATTATTCATATTTTAAATATAATACATATCCCGTATATATGTATTTATAATAGTCCATATCATTTGGAGATATGAAATCAAATCCACCGTTCATGGAGACGGTAGGTCGTACGTATAAATGAACAGTACTATCATTTCATTGTCATTTTAAAGGAATTAAAACTAAATTACACATAGGTATAATATAATTATAGTATAATATATATGTTACATATGTTACATAATTTCATTTATTTCATCCTTTTTAGGTTCTATGTATGGAATGAATGAGTCATATGACATTGAGGGGGCGGTAGTCCCCACTTCCTCAAATGAAATTATTGTATTTACACATTATGGAAGGCATATAGTTATGTTGTAAATAAAAATTATAGAATAATAGAGACAAAATAAATAAATATTTCCATATATTAATATATTTCCATCATAATGTCAACAATGAGAGGTGGTAGGGAAAAATTGAACAATCATCATTTCATGAGGCAGTAGTTCATCATACACAGAAATAGTATATTCACATCCATTAAACGGATGTGTGTGTAATTCTAATTTGAATCATTAAAACAAAAACAACCTAGTATCTTGAGGATATTTTCTTTTATATGTAATTATATAATAAAAATATAATAGAGAGTGTAGAAGGAAAATAATGAAAAGAACTTAAGAGAAGACGTTAACTCTAAATCGGGTAACTTCGTTTAATTTGAGCCAAAAAGCTTTATTGAATTTCCTTATTCCCAAATTAAGGATTATAGAAGTAAATTAGGGATGTTGGGATCTTATTTTAGTTGATGTTTTACAATATAAGGTTATTGAGAGGTGTGAGTAAGTGGTTATATGTGGTGGCTTTTTATAAGTGGGAGTGGGGCACTTTAGGAAATTCCTGAAATATAAATATATAATAAAATCAATTCAAACAAATTTGTGAAAAGCTAATTTTATTCGAAGATAATATGATTTTGGTTTGAATACCGATCATGAAATAATTTTTAGGCAAGTTTTGAAAAAAATTATCCTTTTTCTGTTTAACGCTTATTTTACCCTTGTTAATATTAGAGTTCTATTATGTTATTTACACATTGTGGGTTAATGTAATTAACATATCACGTAAAAAGACCTAGAAAAAGTAATTTATTACACATTTAAACTTATATTACCCATTTTTCCAAGTATTATATTTTTAGGAATTTAATATCATTTAATAAACTATTTTATATTTTATGTTATGAATTATGTCAATTTTGGACACTATTCCTACTTTACTTTTTTACAAATTAATAACGACTCAATTTTTTCAATTTTTTTTAATAAATGCTACTATATAATATTCACCTAAATATTTTTTTATGACATTAATCATGTAAATTATTATTTATTTTAATATTTATAATATCATTTATTTAAATCATTTATTAATGAAGCATTCACACCATCATCATTGTGTCACAATTAAATTTATTTATATAATGTATAAAATATATATATAATATCATGATTTAGGATATCTTTTTGTCCTTACAATTATTACATATAGATGAAATTATCACTTTCATAACACCATATAAAAATAGTTTTTGTAATAATATATGTGTTTATGTTATTTTTCACATTACTTTAAATTGATTATTATAACATGTCATTATCACTCCCTAGTGGAAAAAATGGAGTCCAAACATTGACCAAAGGGTGACCAATGTAAGAAATATCCCATAAAATAGAATTAGGAATTGTTTTAGGATAATTTTATATTATTATAATATTATTTGTTACCTTTATTTACATGATTTACCTTTAAAAAATGGTGAATAAAAATAATTACAAAAGTTAATACTCATAATGTCCAAAAATAAAAGGTACATTTTTACACAATTTGGATCTACTAATTCAAAATATGGAAACAATTTTTCCTAATTCCAAACATAGAATTTTCATAAATTAATTTAATATTAATTCCCTTTTCCAAAACTAAAAAGTGGGTTTTTAAGAAATAAAATTTGTCAAACAATTGACATGTGTTTATGTCCCAATTAAATTTGAAATTACTTATAGTGAAAATAATTTTATTAAATGATAAAAAAATAATTCAATTAAAAATTAAAATTAATTAAAAATACAATCTAACTATATAACTAAATTAGTTGAAAAGGATGTTTGGAATTAAAAAGAATAATTTTTCACTATCCATTAAAAATGAACTATATTGGAAAATAGAAAAAAATTCATCCACCATAATTTTTGTGGTCCATATTATATTGAAGATGTTTATTTTCTCAACTGGAACATGTAAATGTGAGAAAAAATACATTTAAAAGGGTTTCACGATCAAAATTCTGTAAAATGAGGTTTTAAAAATATTAGAGTATTTTATGATTCAAATTGGATTCTTTCTGATTATAAGCATCTAAAATTAATTAGATAAAAGAAAAAAATTTAAAAAACATGTGTAATAATATTTTTGTTAGTTCTTTTCATTCCTTCTAATACAACGACTAGGCGTTAACTAATATTTAAAATAATAATTATAATAATATTTTATTTTTTAATATAACTCAATGTTTTGTGAAACGTAATATTTTAGAGAAACCCATTTTTGTGTGTCACGTATGCTATTTTACGTTGTGTCCCCTTTAATCAAAACTTAATATTAAATTTGAAAATATTAAATGATATGAAAATTTATTATTATATAAATACCTGGGTAGTTAGAACTCTAACATGTTGGGATAATGTGGGAGAAAGATAGATATTGGGACTATAAATAAATAATAAAAAGGAAGGGAATTTTAGAGACATTCCACAATACATAAGGGCATCATAAATTTATTAGAAATGATTTTCTGATAATAGTTGACATGATCCATAATTTAATTAGAGGCAAAAATTTCTAATGAATTTCCCCATTGAAGAAGGTAATGATATTCAAAACAAAAGGAATCATAATCCCTTGGTATATTGGTCTGTTTGAAATTATTGTTCTTATTGGGAAAATAGATTTTCTCTTGGAGATTCCACCAGACCTCTTTCAGGTTCACCATTTGTTCCATGTATCTCTCTTGGGATGAACATACATAATTTTACACATTTAATGAACATAGAGGTTGTACCTATGGTTCATGATATTTTTTATCAAGAAAAAATGGTGGATATTCATGATCATATCAGGAATGTCTTGTGAAATAATACAACTCACCAAGTTAATGTTTTTTGGTGAAACCACCAACTTTATGAAGTTACATGAGAATATGAGGAAGTAATATGAAAAACGTTTAATAAGTTTTTTGTACCAATGTGAAGACTTTTTAAATAATAATTTACTTTTAGGGGTGGAATGTAACACCCTGATATTTTATGAAATATTTTTAAAAAAATAATGACCATTTATAGCTTATGCTACATGAAAAAACTTTTATTAATGAACAATGAAAAAAAATTAATATTATTATTTAAACTTTATTTTTATTACTATATGAACCTAATTATTTTTATTCTAATAAATCATGTAAATTTTTAATAGGGATTAAACTTTATGATATCATTTCTCACAATAAGGATGTTTGGTGAACGTTTAGTTAAGTGATAAAAAGACCAACCGTCAAACATCAATCACAACCAAAAATAAAGCACTGGTGAAGACACATCACCACAAATAGAGTCATAATATTAGTGTTGAGTCACAATAATGATGGAAATTTGGATAAGTATCAAAAAATAATATTTGAAGAAATGAGTCACTGTTAAGGATGAATCAACACCAGACATAACTCACCATTAATGATTACCAACTGGCACAATTTAACTACCACCAATAAATTTATACATATGTTTAAAATACCTTCCACTAGAAAAGACTCACTATTGAGTTGCCTCACTATTGATATGTGTCACTACTGAGATGAGTCCCCACTTTGATGAGTCACCATTGAGATGAGTCACTTTTTTGCATGATCTACTACCAAATGACCTACCATTGGCCTAACTCATTATCCGCATAAGTCATAACTGATAATGTGAGATCACGAGAGTTGTCTCACCGCCATAATGGTCACCATCACTATTCTAGGATGTTTAAAATAATTGTTTCTAAAGGCTATATTATCGGATTTGTTTATGAGTATTAAAGTAATGGTTGTTCTTAAATAAATGTAGAGAACATTAAATATTATGTCAGATTTGAGTATGAGGATAAAAAATACCAGGATAATTGTTCCTCTAATGAAGTATCTATCCAGAATCACTATATATTATAATAATTCACCTTCTTTGAAAAATAGAGAGAATACATGTATACCATCTGAGTGAAAACAAACTATAAAGTGTATCGTTCAATGATGACCTTTACATAGTGCATATTCCATACACCCAACTGTGAAAGAGTGGAGCATGATGATCTTTTAGAGCCTTCCATAAATTTTGAACAATGAGAGGTTACGAGGCTCTGTTTTACAAATATTTCCAGAAAAACTAATTGATAACATCCCCAAGATATTTTCAAATACTATCAATATTTTTTAAACCATCAGAATGATAAAAAACAATCCCTCTCTTTCATTATACATTATAATTCTATGTACGGAATTTACATTTGAAGCATTGTATGGTGTACCAAGTTTTCTAAATAGACACTAACTATTATACATTAACTGTAATATAAATGATATCTTCTTTATTTTCATTACTTCTTTTTACCCATGGTGTTGTGGAAGAGTTCCATACATGACTTTTGATTGTTCTGTTCCCATGATTATTATTGAAGTTTTCCCTATGTATCATGGATACTATTTCATATTCCATGTAAACTTGATATAGGTTGTGTATTATAAGAACCCTGATCTTTTTTTCAGGTATGAATCTTTCTTTCTGGTTGTTTTTGAGAAAAAGAGGAGTTTCTTGAAATTTCCGGAGTACACGTCGTGCTATTTAAGTACACGTTGTGTACCCGGTTTCATCTGGTGAACATGTGCTGGACATGTAATGGATGAGCACATGATTGTGGGTGGTGACCAAGAGACCACCAAATGTTGAGGTTGGAAAAGGCATGTACACACAGTATACTTTTTAAGTACATACAATGTGCTTTCTTTTTTCATTAAACGGACTAGGGTTGCGTTTGATGGAAAGAACCATCTTCTTCTTCTCATGTCTCGTCCAAGAGAATCCGTATGACCACATATCTTATCCGAGGCCCCAAAACGAAGTATATTATCCAAATCGGCCTTTGTCGATTGTGTTGGAATCACATCGGTGAGTTTTCCTTTATTCTTGAACTTCAACTCATGATTTCTCCTCTTTCACATGTTATCCTTAGTTGAATGTCTTAAATATTTTTGTAGATATTTTTTGTTCTAGGGTGATTTAAGTCCTAAGGTTAATGTATATAGATATCCCGATGCAGATGTAGGTGGTTTGTGCCTTTCCTTAGATAGTCATTGAATTTTATTAGCAAAAGTGCCCAATACCAAAGAACATGGTATTGTCTGTTATGGTTTTAGCCATGTTATAACATTCTATGCCTTTTTTGTTTAAATAGAGGTTAATTGTTGTAAATAGTGTTAAATTTTCTAGGCTATGGATTTTTTTCCCATGTTTTCTTGTTTTGACTGTTTGGTATAGATTTTCTTGTTAGGTTGCTACTTTTCTTTCCATGCCTAGTTTTGTTAGGGTGGAGTAACTTTATTTGACATGATATGATATGTTTCAGATTGTTTATCCAGGTAGTTATTGAGGTGTACTTTGGCTGCAATATATCACTATGCTTGATTGACTAGCATTGGGTCGTGATAACTAGGTTTTGTAGACCATCATAAGAATAGAAGTTGAGGGATTCTCTGGAGTGTATGTTTTGTTGTTACGTTATGAGACCATAGGGGGGTGGACATTGAGTGCTCCCACAGAATTTTTGTAGTTCATCAATATGGGCCACATGGGAAATTGGATGTTGAGTTCTTCCCTAGAGCACCTATTAGTTACCAATATGATACTATCGGGGGAATTAAGGGTGTTTTCTTCCTTAGAGAGTCTATGCTAATGTTGAACCAGAGGGGTTAGACTATGTGTACATACAAGAGGATTTCTTGTTTTTGGTTTGGTTGAACCAGAGGAGTTAGGATGTGAGTGATTCCCATATGGTTACCTACTTTTGATTAGTATCTTACCTGATATATGAAAATGCATGCATTTGAAATTGTAGGATTGTAACTATGCGTAATTCCTTGTTAACTGATTCATTTTGTTAATTGTCGGCCATATATATTCATTGGCTATTAGGAACAGATATTTGGGTGGTTGACTAGTAAGATTAGTCTCACAGCCTATTTGAGTAATTCTTTTGGGACCAAGAACATTATATTACTGCAGGTATAGATAAGATAAAGTGACATATTACGTTAGTCACTTCATTACTGCGATGCAAGGGAGCATGGGACCAAGCATAGGCTTCTGTTTCATTGAATAATTTTATCTATTTTATATTGTACTTTGGTTAAGTATTGTATTGCAACATTGTGACTTGTTTTGATGCTTTCCTATACATATGTACATGCATTATATATATGTGTGTGTGTGTGTGTGTGCTCCAGTTGTTTATTACTTCCACTGTTTACCTAATGCTTGTTTTACTGCTTCCGCTATCGCTATCTGTTTTACTTATGTTTTTTTACTCTGCCAATGAGGGCATTGTTTCCCTAATATCACACCCAAGGCCCTCGCTGGTAGTTGGTAGCCTCTAGCTTTTGGGGAAATTTGCATGAGGCCATATGAACAACCGGGTAGGGGGCACCTCTGGGTAGCTCTTAGAACCAAGTCGTTACAAAGTGGTATCAAAGGAATTCATTTGTTTTTGAATTACTATTTGGAGCCTATAGCCATGGATATGAATAAAATAGGTATTAGGTAATAATCTATTCATGGGAGTAGCTATCCCATGTATATGGAAAAGACAATCTACCTCATTATTAAATTTTTTTTAGTTTTTCTATTTTACGGTTGATTTGATTTCACCGTTGGGTGATTCACAAGTTTTTTGATGTTATCATTGATATTATTATGGTTCTATTTCTATTTCAACATGACGATATGAGGGTATTCCATCTCATGCATCATATAGGCACTTGATTGAGATCACATTTCATGCATTCTTGTCGTACCATTTATGTTGCATTAGCAATTTGATGTTGTTGCAATAGATGTTGTGCTTGATATGAATGCTCTTTTGATAGATGTCTTGATAGAATTCCTACTCTTGAGAGGGTATTAAACAGTGTAAGGTTTTATTTAAATGAACTCCAAACATTGGTTCTTGATGTTTTAGGTGACCTCATAGACCAAATTTGGTGGATAATTTCTCTTTTATGCTTATATATAACATATATAAGATGCCAAGCATTGCTTTTTAGGGATTATGGGCCCTCATGGATAGGAATTTGGAACTTTTAGTGTTTGTTTCAGTGTTTTCCTGGGTTATGATGTAGTTTTTGAGGCTCATTGTCTGGAAGAACCCAGAATACATGGCTTGCAATGATGAATAAATGTCATGTGTCCTTTTTTCGGTAAGGGACTATTTTTCTTATGTATACGATGTGTATTGTAAGTACATTCTTTTTAGTCAATAATCGTGTCACTGGCTATGTGAGTAGAGACACAGGGTTGGGAAAACATTGGGGGAACACGACGTATACCTATTTTACATGTTGTGTTGTGTAGACATTGTGTCCACCAGTGTGACTAATGAAACATATGGATAAAAAAAATTATGCACACCATATCAATCTTCAACATGATGGGTTGTGTAACCCATGTATCCATCCATGTAGCGAACAACACGGCTCAGTGAAATACTTCTAGTATATACAGTTTATAGAACAAACACTCTATGTAGAGTTAGGTTTGTAACTAACAACACGAGTAAGTGAAGTTCGTCTAGTACACATTGTGTCTAGCACTAACACGCCATTTAATCTAGTTCAAGGAGAACCATGTGTCTCAGCCATGTTGAAGAACTAATGCAGGGGAAAATGATTCAAGTAAACACTATGTGTTAGTACATCACATCGTGTGTATAAGGTGTTACATGTCCTGAGTTGGCATAAGTACACGCCTATGTGAAGCCATAAAGGAACATACTGTGTAGGTAATATACACATTGTTTATCCATGTTTTAAAAAACATGAATGCTTTCTTTCTCTTGTTCCATTCCGACGCTTCTATGTTTCAGTTCCAATTATTCATAATCTAAGGTGTGTCTTGACCTTGCAGAGTCATGCCACCGAGACTTCCTCCAGTTGTTCACTAGTTACATGGCAGTGATCAGGCCCCAGATATGGCTAATCATGGACTACCAGTAGATCCTCCAGTTGTACTAGTCGTGTCACTAGCCGTCATTCCAAACATAGGTGATGAAGTATTGTTCTGAGAGGGCTTTATGAGGTTTATGCAGACCTTTTGAGGAGTACCACATCTTACCCCTTATATGGAAAAAATGATGTGGGTTTTCTATCAGCAACTTCCTCCCTCCTTCACAGGGGATGGAGGACCTCAGACTATAGATTCATGGTTAGAAGCCATTATTTCTTTCATCGAGCATTTGGAGACACCTCTAGAGGGGAGGGTGAAGATTTATACTAATATTCTTTAGGAAACTACCAATAGATGATGGGATATGATCTCATTGGCAGGATTCCAGTAGGTTATGGGTTGGGATGAGTTCTTGTGTGTCTCTTATGACTACTTATACTCTGAGAATTTGAGGGCCGATATAGCCTGAGAGTTTATGAGTCTGGAGCAGGGTACTCTTTCTATTATGGGGTATTCTTCTTGGTTTATAGAGCTGCACCACCTCACACCTTTTCTAGGTGGTGACGAGTTATTATTGACAAGGAAGTCTGAGAATGGTCTCAATCACGACATCTGATATCAGGTGACATATTCAGGTTGACATCGATCACATATATAGTCAATCAGACGCTAATCATGGAGTGAAGATTGAGGGATTATAGAGTGGTGAGCCATGGAGGTTTGACATTCAGTGTCAGTATCCCATATACTGATAGAAGGAATCATCGAAAAGAGTCTACCCATGGGGATCTGAGGAGGCGGGACACTTCTTCTGGTAGCCAGGTGGTTTTCTACCAGTGCGGGAAGAATGGGAATATGATTCCACATTACCCGAGTGATCCAGTGGAATCCCGATCACGCGGAATAATGTTTCATCTTCATCATTTATATTAGTTTTTCTCACCAGCAACTGGCGATAGGTTTTTTTCTATGACTCCACATTCAGAAGTAGGACCAACAGTTACTCATCATTCAGAGAACTAGAGTTATTATAGACATTCAGGATGAAGGGGAGGTCTTGGATGTGGTAGTTAGTCACCAGGAGTTTAGCGACAAAATGGTGGATAGGATCAGGGTGGTTAGACAGGGTTGGAGGGTCGTGATGTAGGTCATACTTTTGCAGTGGAGAAAACCCAGTAGGAGAAGGATCCCAAACCGTCTATAGTTTGAGGTACGATCCTAGTTGCTTTAGTTTTAACTTATGCTCTTTTAAATAAAGGGGATTCCCATAGCTTTATATTTGTCACTTTTGTGGAGATCTTGGGGCTCCGTATCATTTCTTCTACTAAGATCTTGACATTAGACTATCTGCTAGGGACTAAAACGGCTAATGTATGTCAGTGCAATGAGTTCCCTCTAAAGGTTGGTGGGTATCACTTCTTATGGTACCTTTAAGTCCTAGATATGAAAGGCTATGATTTCATTTTTAGAATGGACCGGTTAGTTCCCTTCCAAGTAGTTGTCAATTGATATCGCCATAGGGTGAGTTTCACATCACCAGATGGTAGATCTTTTCTTCATAAGTGAAAATGGGATATCTAGGTGAGAAGAGTGGGACTCCAGAATCATGGGTTGGGAGGAGTTATAAAACATATTTCTAGTCTATATCTCGTTGACTAGGGCACTTCATAGATGGAATTTATTCTGGTGGTGGATAGTTTCAGGGATGTCTTTCCAGGGTACTTTTTAGGTTTGGCTCTAGAGTGAGAGGTAGAATTTTCTATTGAGCTCATTCCAGGGGAAACACCGGTGTCCATTCCTCCTTATAGGATTTCTACACTAGAGTTACAGGAGCTCAAGAAGCAATTGGAGTTGTTGCAGGGTAAGAGGTTCATTCAACCTAGTATTGTCCTTAGGGTTAGCCTATCCTATTTGTGAAGAAGGCAGACAATGTTCTCAAATTTTTTGGGGATTATCATAAGTTGAACGAATTGACGGTCAAGAAATGATATCCTTTTCTGAGAATTGATGATATCTTTGATCATCTTTGAGGAGCTCGGGTGTTCTCAATGATTTACTTGATATCTTGTTGCCATCGGTTTTTCGTTAGACCATCTGATATACCTCTTATATCCTTTCAGAGCAGGTATGGTCTATACAAGTATGTGCTTATGTCGTTCGGTCTAACAAACATGCCTGAGGTCTTCATGGAACTGATGAACCAAGTGGTCCATCCATACATGGATTCATTCATGATATACTTCATGGACAACGTCTTGGTGTTCTCTCACACTCGACCCAACCATGTCACAAATGTTGAGATCATTTTGATTACACTAAGAGAGAATTTTTTATGTGCACAACTCTAAAAATTCCACTTTTGGAAGGACCAAATTCACTTCTTGGGTCATGTCATCTTAGAGGAAGGAGTATCAGTGGACCAAGAGAAAGTGATAGAAGTAGTTATCTGGGAGTATTTGAAAAATTTATTTGAGGTGGTTAAGTATTATTGGGCTGGCTGGATACTACAGAAATTTCATACATGACTTTTCATGCTTAGCAGTGCCACTGGAAGAACTAACTAAGAAGGGTGTGAAGTATTTGTGGTCAGATTCAAGCAATTCATCCTTTCAAGAGATGAATGGGAGGTTGAATTCAACACTGATATTAGTCATTCTAGAGCCTGTCAAAATCTATAAAGTGTAATATGATGCATCACATATCGTGCTGGGAGGAATTCATATGTAGTTATAAGGGGTTGTTGTGTATGGGTCTCGGTAGTTGAGGCCACATGAGAGGAACTACCCAACGCACGATCTCAAGATGCCTGCAGTTGTTCGTGCTTTTGGATATTGGAGACACTGCCTGTTGGGAGAGAATTTTGTGGTTTCACCGACCACAAATGTCTAAAATATATCTTCACTTAGTGGGAACTGAATTTGGGACAACGAAGGTGGGTTGAGTACCATCAGTCTTTTTACATTGATCTTTCTGGAATGCATGAGAAGGGAAATGTAGTGGATGATGTGTTGATTATGAGGACTCAGGTACAAGAATTTCAGGAGGCTATTAGTGAGTGGAAGCTTGTGGCTCTGTTTTTTGAAATTCATTTGGAGGTGCATAATAGTCAGGGGAAGACGTTTCTTTCTTCAATGGCTGTTACCTCTACTCTATGTGATCGAGTGGGAATGATAAAACTATCAGATACATAAGGCCTAGTCCTACAGGATGGTGTGTTAGGAGAGGACCCTATTCCTAGATGGATAGTATGGGAAGATGAGATCTTGATTTTTCATGGGCATGTATGGGTGTCAGCAGACATACGTGAGGAGCTGATGCGAGAATTTCATTCCTTAGTTTGGAAGTTCATCCTGGTGTCACAAATATGTATCGTGATCTACACCATTAGTATTTTTGGCCATGTATAAAAATAAATGTTGATAGTTTTGTCATAAGTTGTTCCACCTTCTAGCAGGTGAAGGGGAAGAATCAACGACCAGTAGGGCTTTTTCAGCAGTTACCCATTTTTGAGTGGAAATTGAATAATGGCTCAATGGACTTCATTATAGGTTTATTGGGGTCTCCTCGACAGAATAATACAGTATGGATTATCGTTGAAAGACTCACAAAGGTTTCATAATTCTTTAAGATTATGGAGACCTTCAGTGTTGATGAGTTGGGAAGGTTGTACTTCCAAGAGATTGTACATTTGCATGGGATTCCACAATTCATTATTTCAGACAGGGATTCATGTTTTATATCTTAGGTCTGGGAGGGACTTCCGATGGCTTTGGGTACACAGGTACTTCTGAGTAAAACTTACCATCCCCAGACAGAAGGCCAGTCCGAGCGTACGATTCAGGTTCCTGACGACATTCTTCGAGAATGCATCCTGGATTTTAGAGGTTCTTGGGAGAAACACATACCTCTTGTGGAGTTTTCCTACAATAATAGTTTTCAAGAATCTATTTAGATGGAACCTTATGAGGCTTTGTACGATAGTCCATGCTGATCACCATTATGCTAGCTAGAGGTAGGAGAGGCAGCTATGTTGGGACTTCATCCTCTCTAGGAGACCACAGAGTAGATAGAGTTGATTCAGAAGAAGATGTCTACTGCTCAGTCATGACAGAAGTCTTATGTTGATCGATAGAGATGACCTTTGGAGTTTGAGGTTGAAGAGCAGGTTTTATTACGTGTCACACCAAGGTTGGGACACCAAATGATTATAAGGTAGGGTAAACTGTCACCAAGGTACTTCAGAACATTCGAGATTTTGGAGAGAGTCGGACCAGTTTCCTATCGGTAGCAGTTACCTGAGAGGTACTGGGCTATGAATGATGTCTTCCACTTTTCTCATCTTCAAAGTTACTTCTCAGACACATCTCACGTTTTTCAACCAGAAGAGGTTGAGTTAGAGGTGGATGCCTCATTCGAGGAGCTTCCTATCCATATTGTTGATCAAATTGCTATGGTTCTCCATGGATAGTCTGTTCATCTGGTACGAGAGTTGTGGCTACACAATTGAGTACAGGATGAGACTTAAAGAGGGTGGCCGATGTACGATTGCAGTGGTCGGAGCTATTCGAGGATTATTCTTCTATGACACCTTGGTAGGGAAATTGGGGGAATAATTTTTTTAACGAGGCATGTTTTTAAGATCCCAGATCTTCTTTTTAGGTGTGAAACTTTCATACTGGTTGTTTTTTAGAAAATGAGGATTTTCTATAAATTTCATGAGTACACTCCATGTACATTAAGTACATGCCGGGTAGCTGGCTGCCGCTGGTGACCAGGTGTTGGACATGTAACAGCCGAGCACATGGCCATGTGTGGTGGACTAAAGACCTCCTAATGTGGAGCCCAAAAAAATAAAGTACACGCCTTGTACTTTTAAAATACATGTTGTGTAATTTTTTTCCATTAAATGTACCAGGGTCACGTCAGATTGAAAAAAACATCTTCTTCATCGCTTGTCTCATCTAAGAGCATCCATATGACTTTGGATCTTCTCTGAGCCCTGAGATGCCATCCATTCTCCGAATTGACCACCATCAATTGCATTGGAATCACATCAGTGAGTTATCCATTCTTCTTGAACTTCATCTCCTGATTCCTCCTCTTTCATGAGTTATCCTTGGTTGACCGTATTAAGTGTGTTTTTAAATATATAGTGTTCTAGGGAGTTCTAAGGTCTAAGGTTCACTTATATCGATCTCACAAAGCTGAGGTAGGTGGTTTGTGCCTTTCCTTAGTTATTCATTTAATTTTACGTGAAAAAGTTACCAATACCCTAGAATGTGGTATTGGGTGTTATGGTTTTAGACCTGCTATTACATACTATGCCTTGTTTGTTTGGATAGAGGTTAATTGTTGTGAATAGGGTTATCGTTTCTAGGATATGGATGTTTTGTGCATGTTTCCTTGTTTTGACCATTTGGTCTAGCTTTGACTGTTAGGATGCTGCTTCGTTTTCCATACCATGTTTTTTTAGGGTGGAGTAAATTTATCTAACATGCTATCATATGCTGTAGATTTTTTATCTAGGTAGTTCTTGAGTTGTACTTTTTCTTCCATATAACATTGTTCTCAATTGACTAACATAGGTCCATGAGAACCTGCTGTAGTAAACCATAGGTAGAATTGGTATTGGGGGATTCTCTAGAGTATCGGTTTTTCCGTTACATTCTGAGACCGTAGGGGGGTGGATGTTGAGTGCTCTCTCAATGTGTTTGTAGTTCCTCTAAGTGAGCAACAAGAATTGGACATTGAGTGATTCCCTAGAGTGCCTATTAGTTACTGACATGATGCTATGTGGGGAATTTATGATGATTACATCCTCAGAGAGTTTGTGCTAATGATGAACTAGAGGGGTTAGAATGTGTGTACTTCCCTGGGGGTTTCTTGTGTTTGTTTTGGTTGAACTGGAGGGGTTAGGATTTGAGTGCTTCCCAGAGGGTTACCTGCTTTCGATTAGCTGCTTACTTGATATATGAACATTAATTCATTAGAAATTGTAGGATTGTTACTATGTGCACTTCCTTGTTTGATGATTCATTTTGTTTATTTCCTACCATATATATTCACTGACTGTTAGGCACAGGTCTGTTGGTGTTTCCCTACTAGGATTAGTTTCACACCCAGTTTTGGTCATTTTTTTGTGCTCAAATAGATTATATTTCTACAGGTATAGATAAGGGAAAGCACCCTTATAATTCATGTACATGATTGCTGCGGAGCTGGGGAGCATGGGACCAAGATAAGTCTTGTGATGTTGTGGATCATTTTATCTATTTTCTATTGTACTTTGGTTCAATATTGTATTTCGGCATTGTGACTTGTTTGGATAAATTCTTAGACATTTGTAACATGCATCATATATATGTGTGTGTGTGTGTTTGATTTAGTTGTTTATTACTTACACTGTTTACCTATTTCATGTTTTACTACTTCTATCATTTCTATCTGTTTTACTTATTTTATACTACTCTCCAAATGAAAGAATAGTTTCCCCACTATCACACCAAAGGCCCTCACTACTAGTCGGTAGCCTCTAGCAATATGGGAAATGCACTTAAGGTCCTGTGACCAACTAGGTATGGGGAACCTCTAGGTGGCTCCTAGAACTAGGAAATTATATGTATAAACATTATTTTATATAATCTACTTGGAATTAGGTGATTGTCACGTAGAGGGGATTTGGTATCAACATGATACATAACCTTTTTCTTTTTAGTTCCTCTTTGTGTTTTGTTTTTTTCAAATCATTGAATTGAATATATATTAACATATAAATGAAACCACTAATTTTATTTTCAATAGTAATTAGTGTTTACATAGGATTTTTATTTTATATATTTAATTCAATTGGTAATTTTTTTTTCATATTACATGAACAGAAACATAATCACTCTATGATAAATTTTTTAAATGATCTGAACCAATAACTATCTATTGTTTTGATTAATTTAGATATTTTAATTAAAATAGGGGATTTTATTTAAACTTTTTTTGACAAAAAAAATTGTGTACTCAATTCAATCCCTCTTGAGATACTCTCTCCAATAAACATTTTTCATAAAATGTTTTATAATCATCTCAACTATGATTTTTATTTGTGTTTTAAGGATCATAAATTTTTGTAATTTCTAAATTTAGTAATTTAAATGGATAATTGAAAATAAGGTTATGAAACCAAGATCCCTCTTTTGTCTAATTGAAATAAACATGTCAATGAATATTAGAGATGAAAATTCAAATTGAATTTATAATTTCTAAAATATGGTCTAATATAAAAGATAAATTTTAATTACATATGACTGCTAGGAATTCATGGGATGATGATAGTAAAAATGATTATAAACACACACAAAAATCCATGAATGTTATTTATTATGCCTTATGTAATGTATAATTTAATATGATATCTTATAGTAAAAAAATTTAAAACTTTGGATATAATAACTATTTATCATGAAGTGACAACTAATGCTAATGATATGAGATTTACTTGTATAAAATTAAATATAAAACCTGATGAGTTGATTGTTGACATGTCTCTTAGGTTCAATTTTTTATTGAATACAATGAGCCTCATATGAAATCTAGTGACATAGAAAGATTAAATCATATGACTGTTGATATGTCTTCCGGAATGGTGGAGTAGAACATCAGTTTCGATAAGGGAATATTATGATATTTTCAAACTACCTATCAAATATTTGAATGGGTAGTATATTACCTATGAGGAATGGATTATGGTTAGCAATTAATAAGACGTTGCACCTATGTGGCATTAAGTATTCATAAAGACAACTACATCAATATATAAAGAAATAGAAAAAGTATATGAAGAAAGATATTGTGATGAATAATCAGTAACAAAAATTGATGAGGAAATATTCCATCATAAAAAAACAGTTAACAAATCCCATAAAAGTAATAAATTATTCATGAAACTTAGTTAAAAGGGAATGCATGATAATATAGGGAATTGGAGGAACAATTGGAAAAAGTATGATAATTAAAATGACATTCAATGTTATGAATCTAATATAAAAGGACATGTTAAAGATGACTATCCCAAGTTATAGTATGATAATGAATATAAAAAATACATGAAATCAATAAAATCCACCTGAAGTACCTCTGAGGATATTTCCAATGACTTAGACACAACACCTTAAGAAAAGGCAGGTTGAGAAAATATGTGTTTCATGAAGAACATATATGAGGTACCTAATGTCTGTCATATATCTAATTCCAATCAATATAGAAATTAAAAATATGATGATGATATTTTAAAAGATGAAATGTTTAAATATTAACATACTCTTAAGGATAAATTTATGGAGATTAAATATAACTGAAAATTTGTAAAGAAACAAAATTCTGTATCTACAAATATTGAATATGATTTTTCTATAGTAAAATAAAATAACTCACACTTTTTAAAAGAAAATACTCATCCGAAATTTTATAATTAGTAGTCATAGAAAAATTAGAGATACTTACTAAATGTAGACAAGATCTCACTTAAATACTAGGGAAAAAATTTCTTCTAGATATATTACTGGCTAATGATACAAACCTAGAAAAAGAAGAATCGTTAGGAGATATTTTGTTCCTAAATATATTTATGAAAATACTACTTCTAATTTTTAATCAAATGGGACAAATAATTTATTTTTTTCTAAGATTTTATATTCTTCTTATAGGAAATCCATAAAACAAATATGGTTTCCTAAAGCTCTTATAACTGATATTTACAGACCTAGTAAATTATGGCTAACAAATATCTTTTTGGTATGAAAGTGTTTTTGTGTGGAATAAAAATGAAGTTATTCTATATAAATATATAGCACTAGGATATAAACTATTATAGACATACGAAAATAGATTATTTTATATTGATTAACATGATAATGTTTTGTGGTAGGCATGTCACATATGGTGACAATGGTAATGGAAAACCATTGTCCGTGGACAGATAAAAAAGTCTAATTTAGTTTTAATTTATAAAGTAATTTTTTATAGTTTTAAATAAAATTTCATTAGAATATCACAACTATGTAATGCTGGTTTTCATGTAAAATTTGAAAATAATTCTTTTAATTTTTAGGAATTAAAAATAATTTTGTATTTACTATTTTAAGAAATGAAAATGTGTATTCCTTACATCTATATTCATTAATTTCATAATTTTTTTCTTATTTTACTTTCCAATAGAATATTGGATTTTGGAATTGGAGAATAAAAAAGATAAATATTTACTAACTAAGACATTTTACTAAGAAATGGTTAGTCCGGGATCTACAGAAACTTGAATTCCCAATGGTAGTGGCTTTAACCCTTATTGAAAAATGGAAACAACAAAAAATATCATTTTATATAGAGAAGTTTCTACTTATCAACAACTTTATTTGGTTCACACGGACTTATATAGACCATCTAAATAATGTATTTTAAATGAGAAACACAATATCAATGTACTTTTAGATGAATTTTCCTGGTTAACTCGGGTATTATTTTTAGACAAAAATAGAACATATTAATATCAATTTACCAATTATTCTAAATATGTAGAAACCACTGTGGATATAAGATTAAGAACATAAGATGTAACCACGGTAGTGAGTATGAAGATAAATACTTTGAATCCTTTTTCAAACAAAATTGATATTACTATAACTTGTATGACACCCCGGAATAATGGTGTTGTAGAATGAATAAATAGGAACCTTTATGATATATCATATACACTGAATAATGAATATGAAATTCTAGTCTAAATTTGTGATGAGTCCATGAATACAATATACTATATAATTAATATGGTTTTAATTAGACATAACTTGAAGAAAAATCGTAATGATCTTTGAATGTTTGGTTACTTAATTTTGATAATTTTAGAGTTTTTTTGATGAAAATTCATTATTCTTATCAACAAAAAGAATCAGTATATGTTTTACATAAAGGGTGATAAAGAAATTTTCCTTGTATATTCAACCTCTAGAAAATTTTATAGAGGGATTAAAAAAGAACAAAGACTTTCAGAGAGTTTACCCATGTAATGTTTTATGATAATGATCCTCATGAACCTAATACAACTCCCAAAAAAGATAGAGGATGATTTATTATCATAGAACATATATGACAAACTGTCTGATATAATTGTGAAGCATATATAAAAAACATATTATTATTAGGAACATAAAAAACCAAAACCTGGACCTATATAATATCATGAGGTTATCTTCCCTTCTCTTTCTATATTTTTTAGGACTCTTAAATACCACACTTTATATACTATATTTAGAGACATATATTGAGGTACACAAACTAGTGTTTCTATAAAAATACAGGTTGAACATCGAAATTTCCTTTCACAATTTGAACTTAAGAACATCACTGACGAAATTAAGGATGAATTATTGGTAGTTATGAAAGAATAACATAATCAACTTGAAAGAAATAAATTTCCAGAACTTCTACATGGTAACAAACACACCATAAATATAGTCACTAAATGGGTGTTTTTAGAAATGGATATTGAATCCTGTGCTATAGTGAGAAATAAGTAGAGGATAGTTAAAAAATGTTATAGTTAGGAATAATTAATAGAATATGAAGAAACCTATTCACCTATATCAAGAAATGAAGCCAATAGAATTATATTTAACTATGTACAACATGTAGATTTCAAAAAATATCAAATGGATGTAAAAAAGTGAATTCATGAATAGGTATATAATTGAGGATGTTTTTATGAACAAACCATGGATTTTAAAAACAAAAATTTTTTAAATAATGTTTTCAACCTAAATAATATATTTATGTGGTTTAAAAAAATATCTTATATTTTTGTTTGATATGATCATTGATTTTATTATTTCTAAAAGATTTTAAAAAGTATTTTTCATCCCACCCATTTATAAAAAAAAAATTAAAATAGGTTTTAATTTTTATATTTGATGTATATAATATTATTTTTGGATTTCAAAAAATTATTTATATAAATAATTTTCAAGGATGATGCAAATTGAATTTGATATGAGTTTAATGGGTGAAATAAAATCCTTTCTTGGTTTTCAGTTTTTACTAAATAACATTAAAAAAATATTGGTTTGAATAGAATTAAGTGTATTGATACTCATATGTGTACCATATGTATGTTCTCTCTTGATGATGCTGGGAAATAAATGGTTCAAACTAGTTACAAAGGTATGATTTTGTGCCTTCTCTAACTAATTACTAGTAGCCCTAACATGATGGTTAGTTTTTGTATGTGTACTCATTTTTATGAAAACCCAAAATATTATCATTTACTTTATATTAAAAGTATTTTCAAATACCTTAAGTGTACAACTAATTTATGATTGTTATATATGATTGTAAACTCATTTGACTTAGTAGGTTATTGAGACATTGATTTTTGTGGTTTCAAGTAAAATAGAAAATGATACTATGGAACATTTTAGATTTTGGAAAATTATCTAGTTTATTGGTGTACTAATAACCAAAATTATATAAGGATTTAACTACTAAATAAGAATATATAGATATATGTATCTGCTATGCTCATATTATTTGATATGAAACCCTTTTCACTAGAGTATGGATAAAATTTCCAACATATACCTATAAATTGTGCCAAAAAAGTTTATATAAATATTTCTTATAATCCAGTGTCTCACCCAAAAACTAATCACATTTATGTAGGACCTCACTTTTTGATATATCATTTTCAAATGGGTGATATAAATCTTGAATACCATGGTATTGAAATCAATTTCTGATATTTTTACTAATCCATTGAATTCTGAGAGAATGAAGCACATAAAAATGAATTAAAAATGAATAATTTTGGCTAATCAAAATTTTTTGGGACCTACCATTGGATTTTACCCATCATTGGAGTTTAACCGCCATTGGAGTTGACCCACCATTGGAGTTTACCCACCATTGGGACAACCCAATGTTGTTTTGGAGTCACTATTTCTAATTTTATTTGAGTGATTTTTTATTCCATTTAATTAAAAATATTTATGTTCTTTATGCATTAAATGTTATTTTTGGTTTCCCATTTTTAAATACCCAAAATATATAACTTAGAAACATGTCTAATTTCAACACACCCATCCTCTCGCCTTACCTTTTTATATTGTCATGAACATTTCTCTCATAACTATTAGCCTTCCCTCAACCTTGTCTTAACCATTCAAATTATTTGAAATGGATAGAGTGAAGGAAGAATAAATATCATCAACCAATGAGTCACATCATTCAAATAACCAGAATGGATAATCAATTTGATCTATAATCAATCCTCTAAACCATAGATTCATAAATTTAACTATAGTTCTTGAAAAGAATGTACATGCTATGTGGTTTCTATCATGAATCTCATTGGTTCTTAGAATAATACAATACCAAACATGGTTATAGTGGTTATCAAATAGAGAGAGGTCAATTTATATGAGGTTAGATCATTCATTTTATCAAAATATAAATTTTAGATTTTGAGAATATAAAGACTATGTTTGAAGTAGGATAAATGGGTAGTAGTTTTTCCTTTCAGGAAGTTAATGGGATAAATTTATTAAGGTGACTCATAAAGGTGTAAAAAATATTTTCAAGGATATATTCTAAGTAACAATTATTTATTCAAGTATGAGAATACCTAGGTTGTGCTTACT
Source organism: Viscum album (assembly GCA_963277665.1). Classification (NCBI taxonomy): domain Eukaryota; kingdom Viridiplantae; phylum Streptophyta; class Magnoliopsida; order Santalales; family Viscaceae; genus Viscum; species Viscum album. The sequence goes on along the minus strand of OY728133.1, from coordinate 2,115,317,581 downwards.
AGATATAGAATTTTAAGAAGACCAGATACAACATAGCCAGATGGGGAGTGTCATTTATTGTTCAAATTTATTCATCATAAATTGTGACATTGAAAATGTGAGTTTAGATAAATGATTTATTAGGATATATATCTTATATCTTATTAATATATGATAAAATATTAATTTATGAAGTTATTTAATTATTCATATAATGGATATGGGTAAAACATCATCCACTTAAAACTTACTTATCTACCGTAAATTCATTTTTTCCAGGCTTGGGTCCCAGGGTTTGGTAGATGAAGATGATTAAGAAGATGGTAAATGATGAGCTTTTTTCCATACAATATTAATTTTTATGATTATGAACATATGTTGAAAACCATGGTTGGGGAAGTGTATTTTTTATGATGACAATATTTATGGGGATCTCAATCCTTTTGATAACTTATAAATGATATAAAAAACATTTCGATCCTAGATTAAAGATAGATAAAGTTGTGTGGAGTATTATAATTAGGAATATATAGAATAATAGGATGATGTATCTTGTATTTATGAGTAGAAATAGTTCTCATTTGATGAGGGTTGTGACCTGGATATTCCCAAGAGTCATCTAGTTATATCTAATGGTGAACATATTCCTCCATGATCTCTCCATTTTTGAGATTCTCTTTTATATTAAACAATCAAATAAGATAAAGAAGAGTGATATGGAAAACAAGAAGAAAAAACATTTCAGGGAGAAAAACATGAAAATATGAGGGAAATTATTTTTTATATAATAGTGTTGATGGTTAAATCATATCTTCCTTGATGTTAATATTGGTTACAAGGATATTGAGAAGCTCTGTGAACTTGTTTCTTCCCAAGGATTATCAATTTATTCTAGAGTAGAGGAAACACTGAGCTTAGTTCAAGATACTAATATGGATAATAGAGATGAGTTGATGGAATTATCTAGGTGGAGGAATCCCGTTGTTTAATGATTCAATGACTTATACCTTTAGATGTAGGGTATACCGATGTTTATTTTTTTGTTTCTTCATTTGGTGAATAGAATGTTGATGAGAAAATAGTTGTTTAACATGAAGTTATTGAGCTGACTATTATGCCATCATCCAGGTTGGATGTCACATCCTTTAAGGAATCGGGGATGTTCCCTATTAATGAAATACAAGGGTTGGAATATACTAACTTTAATTATAAGAGAACTTCTTTTCTAGTTTTGATGGAGATAGATCCTAAGGGATCAATAGTGGAGTATATTGATGTTGCAGGAGTGCTACTAATGTTTAATTCAGATATGAATACCAGTTCTGAGATAGTAGTGGTTGTTGTGGCTCCTACCATTTAATCATTACCCTTTAAAGATACTAAAATTTCTTTAGTGTATTTTACTTTTATATCCAGAGTTGACCTAGAGATTTTTAGGGAAACGTTTCTCTCTTATTTTTGTATGATGATGAGAAATCAAGGACCGCGTGTTAGTAAGCTTAGTGAGAGTGATGCGATATACTTATTTGAACTTGTGATACACCATTTCTAACCTAAGATGATGCATCAAATTCAATAAGAGAATTTTGAGAATAGAAGACTATTTGTTGATCAAAACACATTGAAATCAATGATGGTGATGAAGTAGAATTATTCAGGCTTTTATGGATACATTGTTAGGGAGTTCGAAGAGTATTCTATATATGAACTCTACTTCTAGTGCACCACCTAGATCTTCTTCAATGGATTTTGATTTAATCTAGTCATTTAATAGGGAATGTATGAGAGCAATTTTGGAAGATTTACCTCATATCCCTCACGAGTGTTTGAGGAAGATTAGGCATAAAAATGATCATGTCCACAAGGTGGTTAGGAAATTCCTAAATGAGGTATGAGATGATAGGGAAAAAATTACCTAAGATGAAAAATATTTTTTTCTTGATGTTTTATACTAATAATTAAACCAATACACATTTTATGTTCCTTTTTGGGAATATTAGGATGCCTCCAGTTATATAATCTGTCAATGAACATGTCAATTAGCCAAAAGTGACGACCCCAGTGCCCATATTGTTTATTGTAGAAAAAAAAGAAGACTTTTTAGTTCCATGGATAGTGGAGTCAATATTATCATGGATTTTATCAAACTGATTAATCACTTTCATGATGTTTCTTGTACAACATTAGTGTATTATGATATCATTATAGTGACTTATCATCTCAATCCTCCCACCACAACATTAGAGATGTAATGATAATCTATTATTTGATATCCAATTGCACCTTTTCATTATCGATTCAAGCCTTTCAACAATACTCAAAGAGAAGTTTTCCAGCGTCTCTAGAGTATTATCATTCGAGAGAATATTTCTATACCTTATATCCCTACTTCCTCAAACATAGTTTCCTTAGATCTTACCAATATGTCCTCTACCACAAATAAAGGTAAGGGAACATCAAATGTTATTCCTACTAACCATCATGAGACGTGCTCATATTAGGCTTTTATTTTGATAGGGACTTCTTTTTTAATTTTGTTAAATCAATTTCATGATATACTTAAATTAATTTCTCACTTAAATGAAAATTCCCTTATTACTAAAATTTCATTCTTTGAATTTCCAAGTTTTATTTTCAAATTTTAATAATCTCAAATGGGGGAGAATGATTACAGAATTTAATTACACTTATGTTATCCTTTTATAACATTTCATTTAAATTTACTTTTTCATATCCTTTATATCTTCATTATCGGTATTCTTTTCTATCCACAAGTATGTATTTTATCCCATTAATACCATATTAAATCATCATGACTATTTACTTTTATGATTATGTTATTCTTTCATACCATATTTATATAATACCCTTCATAATGTCAGTTACTTAGTATCTTTAATATCATTAAATTTTGAAATCTATGTATGAAACCTTACATTATCATTTTATAATTTTAAGCATATATATTTCAATTCAAAGTTTATCTTTTACATTAATATAAAATTCCACAATTTTTCATCCTCAAGATGGTCGAGATTGTTGGAAACTTTTTATTTTAATGCTCACAAATCATGTTAATTTGTTTAATGGATTATATGATTTATGGTAGATTTTTAAAATGTGTGGAAGTTTGGAAATTTTTTGGCTCTGTGATGAAAATTACTACCCTCAGACTATACTCACCGCATGAAATGACGAACCATTGAATATGAATCACCACCACGAAAGACTAACCATTATATTTGATTATCCATCGAGATGAAAATTTGGAAAATTAATGGAATGAACTACCCTCAAAATGGATTCACCATTTAGGATGACTCACCAAAAAACATGAATCACCAATGAAGATGACCAAAAATCAAACTTTATGAACCGCTAAGAAATTTTAAAAGTGTAGAAATGATCCACCTTTAGAAAATTCTCCCCATTAAGATGAATCACTATTTAAATGAGTCACTATTGAGACATGTCACTACTGATGGATTCACTACTGAGATGAGTCACCATTGGGAATGACCTAGCACTATATGTCCTACCATTGGACTGCCCCACCATTAGATTAATTCATTTCTAATAATGAGACACTTCTAAAGTTGTCTCACCACCTAAAGAGTCACCATCACTATTCTGAGATATTTATATTAAATTTTTCTAATGGAAATAATATCAAATTTAATTATGAGGATTAATTTAACGACTGTTATTAAAATAATGAGGAGAACATTAAAGACTATGTCAGATATGAGAACATTGATGCATAATACTGAGATGATTTTTTCTCTAATGATATATTCGTCCTGCAACTCAATGTATTCAAATACGTCACCTTCATGAAAAAACAGATACAATACATGCATGATGACTAAGTGTAACAAATGATCAAGTGTTTCATTTAGTGAATATAATTACATGGTGAATCTTATCTACAACCGAATTTGAAATAGTACTTCATAATGAAAACTTGTAACCTTCCCTACATTCAGAAAAAATTGAACTTATGATGAATATTTTACTTTGATTTGTAGAGAAAAAAATAGTGTTCCTCCCTAAGATATATATAAGGAATCTCGAGCATCTGGATAATATTGGACAAATAAACACCATTATTTATCTATCTTTATACAGTCTCCTTCTTCTTATTGTCTTTACATTTTGATTCATGTGGGTTATATCCCAATTTATTAAACACGCAATGACTCCTACAATTTAATTATAATATACTAGTTATCTTCATTAAATTATTTACATTTGATTACCCATAGTGATGTGGGAGATTACCTTGTGCAGACAGTGACTATTTTATTACCACATTTATTATGGAAGTGGTCCCTCGATGGCTTGAAAATATAGTTAGCTATTATTTATACACAATCCAGGTTGGGGATAAATATTATATTATATAATTTTCTCAGCTATAGGTGATATCTATGTGGGGGGATTAGGTCTTATCTTGAGATGAGACCTATTTTTTTAATCTTGTTATGTGTTTTTTGATTGAAATCATTTAACTAATTTTTTTCGTCTATTGAATAAACCATTACATTTATCGTTAATCTTAATTATTATTTATATGATATTTTGATTATGTAAAATCATTTCAAAAGATAAAATATTTTTACATTATTTGATCTAAGACATAATCATTATTTGATAGTTTTTTAAAAAGAATAAAAAATATATTTATTTTTTGTTTTAATTCACTAGAATGATTCAATTAAAATGTGGGAATTTATTTAATCATGTGTTAACAAAACATGTTATTTAGTACTACTCAATTCACCCCCTCTTGAGATACTCACTCGAAGTAGCAATTACCTAGCTGTTAAAATTTTTATATTGAAGATGAATAACTAAATTTTAAATAATAATTATAATTATTTTCTATAAATAAAACATATTAACAAAAAATTACTCAATTTTTGGTTAAGTATTAATATTTTTGTAAATACTTTTTTCTCAAAAAAATTATTTTTTTTTGTGAAAAAATAATATTTGAAATTTTTGAAAAAGTTATAAAAATATTTCCCAAAATTATCTTAATTTATAAAATCTACATGTAAAAATTATTTTTTGATGATTTTTTTGTATCTTTTCTGAGAATATTAATTTTTCTGATGAATAGTGGAAAATGATGGTTATTATTTAAAACTAAATTTTCATTTAAATAATGTATATGATATTTTTGTAAAATGGTTTTAAAAAAATAGTTCACTTATATATTTATAAATTCAATTTATATCATTTAAATTAATTTCATATCAAAATTTTATATAAAAACTTTTTAAATGTTTGATAATTTCTCTTTAGAAAATGACATTCTCGTAGAATGTGGGTTTAATTTTTGAATTAACAATTTCCAATTATATTTACATAATTTGAAAAAATGGTTTTAATATTTCAAATCATAATAATTTAAATTATATAATATTTTCAAATTATTTTTTTGGTGGGATGAATTGTTAATAGAGTAAAAATAAATTATTGCATCTAACGATAAAATGAGTTTACAAGGGGTTAATATAAAAATCTAAGGATTAAAATGACTTATAAACCTTACAAAAACCAATATAATAGACATATTTTGACATGATGACAACAATTGTTCTAGAATACCCCATTTTGAATATTTTTAGAACGTAAAAAACAAGGGTACACTATATTCTTTTTGAAACATCCATTTGTGTCCCCTCCCCCACGAAAGGCCATCCCTTATTATCTCCTCTTCAAAATTCCAAAACCAATTAGTTTTGATAATTGTGACACCCCAACGCGGGTTCCACTAAATGATTCCCAGAGCTTGTTGGACACATGCCTTCAAGAGCCCCTCCATGTACCCTAGAGGGTGCCGACTAATAGTGAGTGTTTGGTAGGTCAGTCTTGTAGGGGATATAACCTATTTTATTGGAATAAAACACCAATTGAAGAAAAATAATAATAAAAAAGTGCAGAAGTATATAAATAACCATAAAAACACCATGTTATATGATATTCAAATGATGAAAAAAAATAATCTATTTAATGTAAAACATTATATGACAATGTGAATGTCAAGTGTCTATGATGCAACTAAAAGTAAAGACACCAAAAATCTCAAGTGGGTCCCGAACCAAGTTCGGTTCCCTCTCTCATGCTCAAATCCAATACAAAAACCTATCATAGGGCCTTTCCATTATCATATCATGCAACAAAAAAGTCTGCTCAGGTGCTGACCATGCATCCTGAATTGGGTGTGAGTACAACTCTGCATGGCACCTCCAACGGTGTCTAAAACATGTCCAGTCAATAGATAGTTTATGTAGTTTTATGAAAAGATAAATCAAATGCTTAATTAAACAGTTATCACATTTTCATTTAATCATTAATAATCACCTTAGGCCCAATTTCAATTTAAGTCTTCCATTTGAGTCTTGATTCATTATTATCAATCATTTTGTGTTGAACGTCATATCAAGTACCCAAAATCTCATTTAGTATAGGCCTATATGCCTAAAAATATATATCTCATTCAGTGTAGGTTATTATGCCTTGCACCCCAAAATCTCAAGTTTGGATAACTATTGGGGAGGAATTCCAAGTCCAAGTCCCAACTTCTAATAGGTCTAGAACACCATGTCGAGAACCACAAAAATATAATCCATTTAATCATTCATAAATTCACAATAATTATCCGCATCATTCAATTAATATTCCAACTATTAGTTAAAAAATTCAAAATCCATTAGTTAACTCAATAATTAACTTAGTAGATAACCCATTAATTAATTCATCAATTAATTAATCAATCAAGACAATTATCATTCCACAATAAATTCATAAAATTTAATTATCCATATCAAATATCTACTTTTCATAATTAATTCACAGAATTAATTATCTTGGATCGACATCATTTCATTAATAATTTACCCCAATTAATTATATTAATACAATAATTTAAATATCTTGATTACAATATCTCAACGCATAACCATTCTCCAAAACTAATTTCTATTTAGGAAACCCCATTCATTTGTTATGTGATTCAATTATCAACTAATCACCAAGGAAATAACAAGTGAATTCAACATTCAAAATTACTCCAATTTAAGAAATAAATTATATAGGAGTACTAAAAAATCCATTAGCATACATTCAAATATAAAATCTATTACAATGGGAGTTTGATTTAGGCCACCTATCTCAGTTTATTGACGGATGTTAGCCTAAAAAAATACCTAAAATTTGAGTGTCACAATGTCGTTGATCGTGATACGAATCTAAATACCCAAACCAAAATTAATATCAATGGAATAAAGATCCTAAAAAATAGATCTATATCCATAACACTAGATCTATATCTCAACTCATAGGTTTAGATCCATGGAAACGATGTAGATATTCGACGAAAAGATCAAAGAAAGGTAGAGGAATGAATGAGAGAAGCAACGAGATGAAATCCACTTACCAGGAATATAGAGCATATTCAATCGGTGATTTCAATCTCAAAGAACGATGTTTGAATCACCTTGTAATCTATCTAGAAGGCTTTGGTATCACCAACAATTTTTCAAGCCTAAGACAGGGTTCAAAATATGAGAGTCTCAAGGGTTTGGGTGGTTTTCAAATATATTTTTTGATAATTAATCCCACACAAATGGTTTCCTGGGTAGGGTAACATTATTAGGCAAAACAGTGTTCCAACCATGAAGATCTCTCTATCTAGGTTCTCACGGTCTATGCGATTTAGATGAACAATTTTTCAAACCGTGTGCAAACTGTGTGAACCTCTTTATCCCGGTTATCACGGTTTGCATGGTTTAGTCGCACGGTTTGTAAAACTGTGCACAAAAAGTTCACATTCAATTATATGATAGTTTTTATTAAAAATTCGCCTAAACTTACCCCAAGACACTTCTCAAAAATATAGTTACCTAAAAACCTCAAAATGATTCTAAAAACGCGCCTGAGATGACTCTAGAAAAGGTCAAGATCTTACAATCGTTGTACCTTATAACATCTAATCCTCGAGCTGCGCTTTATAAATTCCCTATGATTACAAGAAAAAAAAGATTGGTTCATTGAGACCTAGTGTATGATTCCAATTACCACATTTCCTCTTGAACACTTCCATGTTTCCCTGACCCATGAACTAACAACACAGTCTTTACCTGTAACACTTTCTCACTGCGACCCAGCACACGTATTAGATGCTCCACAAAGGACGCAACACTCTTGAGGTCAAACACTTCCACATTAGTCACATGTGAAGGGTTTGGGTGATACCATCATAGTTGCGAAACATGGAAAACATCATGCATAGCACTGAATTTATGTGGAAGAGATAATTGGTAAGCCACTGGCCTGATTCCATCCATCATCACTAACAGACCTCAAAACCTAGGAACCAACATTCCCCACCTTTGTCTCTTGTGGTTACCAAATCTAGATGATAATTGAAGGAATAAATGGTCGCTAATTGTAAACGCTAGGGGTCGTCTATGTCTATTGACATAAAACTTCTGCATACTCTGATCTGTATCCATACGTTTCTGAATCAACTTTATCCACTCCGATGTCTCTTAAATGAGACTCGGTCCCAACAACTCTAACCCAGCAACCACTAATAAACATAGAGATGAACTACAAGGTCTTCCATAATGTGCCTCATAAGGATCCATTTGTATTTTTTTTGATAACTATTGTTATAAGCGAACTCCCTTAAACCCAAGTGCTTTTCCTCAGAACCACCAAGGTCAAGAACACATGCTCACAACATATCTTCTAACACTTGTGTGGTACGCTCCAACGACCCATCTATCTGTGGGGGGATGGTGGTACATAATAAAACCTATGTACCAAGTTCCTTATGTAAGCCCTTCCAGAAGTGTGAAGTAAAGAGCATATCACAATTTGAAACTATAATCTGCGACAACCGATGAAAATGAACCATCTATCATTCATATAGTTCTCCCAACATATCAAATGTAAAGGTTTTCATGATATGCATGAAATGTTATACATTTGTTATTCAATACACAATGATCTATATAACATCATTCTTACCATGTGTCTTGGAGTTTCCTACCATAAAATCCATAGTCATGTCATCCCAATTCTATTGTGGAATAGGAAATGATTGCAATAGGACTCCAAGTATTTGATGCCTTCACCTTCTGACAAATGAACCAAATTATTATGAACCCTACTATTTCATTTTTCATTATTGACCACCAAAACTGTCATCATATGTCACGGTACATTTTTTTCACCCTAGGATGTACCACCAACTTTGAGTCCTGCAATTCTTACAAACTCATAGGCACAAAAACCAGATTTTTCACATAGATTATCCCAACAACATCTATTATCATGTCTGAAGGTGTATCCCCACCTTAATGGATTTCCCATTTAGGATAAACACTATACATACTCATACTACATGTCCTTGATTCATCTGAAGAGAGTATACTCCCCTAATACAGAAACCAGAGTCATCCTCTCCTGACTCTCTTGGACTACAACATGCATTTCTATCAACAATCTCATCATCCTCCACTCTTCACTCGACTCATATACAAACTGTGTTTGAGTTTTCCTACTCAGGTAATCATCCACACTATTCCCCATTTTGGGTTTATATTTTAGTTCAAAATCTACGTACTGCATATACTCTACCCATCATCATAGCCAAAAATTCAAGTCGCATTGTGAAAAGATATACTTTAATATTTTTTGATCCATAAAAACTTAAATATTTTCACCGAAAAGATATTGTCGCCAACAATTAATATCAAAAACCACTACTTTCAACATGATTTCATGCATAGGTTAATTTTGTTCATTTGGCCTCAACTACTGAGACCCATAAGAAATGACTCGATCCCCTTGCATCAAGACAACTTCGAGCCCGATCCCAGAAGTTTCAAAATACACAGGGTACTTCTCACCCAAATCAATTAAGATCAAAATTGTGGCTGATTTCAAGTGATTCTTCAAATCATGGAAGGAATTATCACATGATTCATCCCAATCAACCATTATCCCTTTCTTTGTAAAAACTAAAAGTGGTTCTACCAACCACAAAAATTCCTGGATGAACCTCCTATTAAATCCAGCTAATCCCAAAAAATTTCAGATATCAAAAACATTCTTATACTGCTCCCATGAAGTCAATGTCTGGTCATTTTCTTGTTCCACTACAACACCTTATTCCAAAATTATATGCCCCAAAAAGTTCACCCCTGTCAATCCAAAAATGACATTTAAGTATCTTGGCATATATTTGTTTCTTTATCAGTGAACCCAATATGTTGTTAAGATGTTGGTGATGATTGTATTGCATCTTATAGTACACCAAGATGTCATCCAAAAACACCACCAAAAACCAATCTATGTACGGATGAAAAATCCCATTCAACAAGGCCATAAAAACTAAGGTAGAATTTTTCAACCCAAAAAGAAATAAAAAAAACTCAGAAAGGAAATACCTCTTTTTGAAAGCAGTTCTTGTTGTATGAGAAGTTTGAACTTCCACTTGATGATACCCTGGTCTTAGATCAATATTTGAGTAAAAACAAGCCCCCTTCAGCTGGTCAAAAAAATCATTGACATGAGGAAGAGGACATCAACTCTTCAAGGTTATTTTATTCACCTTACGGTAACTGAAACACAATAGTAAACTCTAATTCTACTTATTTGCAGACAAAACAGGTGACCCCAAGGTGACATACTTAGACAGATAAACCCTTTATCCTCCAACCCCTCTAACTACATTTTCATCTCTTAAATCATAGTCAATGTCATTATTTAAGGTGGAATAGATACTAGCTCAACCCCTACATGAGCTCGATAGATAATTCCACATCTCTATTAGTGGAATCAATGAAAACTCTTCAGAAAAAACATCCTGAAATAGTTCTACCTTAGGTGTAGGGACATTTTTCCTTCCACTCACATTATCCAAAAAAGAATAGAAAATTGGGTTGTGAGCTCTCTTAGTTACTAAGTGATTGGCCCATCTCGACCATCCTGGATATCCTATTCTCCACTATGAACATATTGGTCACCCTTAGGATATAAAATGCCCACTCTATTGTGGTAATAATATATGAGGTATTGATATGCGATGAGCCTTTCAATACCCATAATCATGTCGAATCCCATTATATCAAGTACATATATATCTGAATGAAAATGATACTCTCCAATATCTAGTGAACATACCTTGCCTAAACATATATCTCTAGAAATTTTTTCCAATAGTGTATCGATATTCATCACCCTGATTACGGGATCCACCTCTAGTCTCAAACCCATAACATGATTTGTAGATATAAAGGAATGAGAAGCACTAGTATAAAAAAAGATAGTATCTAATGTATAATAAAATATAATAGTACCTCTCACTATCAATAGACCGTCCTCACTCTCCACAATTATAAGATTCACTACATGTAAATTTTCTACCCCTCATCCCTATGGTGTTTTCCAACTCCAATGAGAAGCACTACTACGATGATAAATGAACTCATATCATGAAGCAAAACGTCCACTAACTCTACAACCTCTATATATAAAGTTCCAACTTCTAGACCTATATGGTGTAAAAGACCCCCTTCCAACACTCGGATTCTGAGCAGCTGCACCCTAACCTCCAGATTATCGCTACTTCCTATAGAAAATCTGTAGGATTCCCATATTTCCACCAAACCAGAACTCCACTGGTGGTTGAGGAAAATTGGTATGATAGTTTCCCTACCTACCACTCTGGTGAAAAACACATGAGTATGATATTATGCAACCAATCCTCCTATATGTCCACATTTCCATCCACTATCCAAAATAATGTTATGGTAACGGAACATCCTGTCCATGGAAGGCACACTCTCTGATCATCCAGTGGTAGCTACATGTCCAGTATTAGAATCCTCTTATAGATTCCCATCTAAAATGATTGCCTGATTAACCGATTATGAGAAATTCAATAGCCTAATGACATTTACTTGGGACTTAATTTCACACCTATGTCTATCCTAAAATTGTTTTTTCGAAGACGCTTTATATGCCACCAAAGATGTAGTGAAATGGTATAAATGTATGAAACTTTTAGTGTAATCCTTTAAGGTAGTTCTTCCTTGGGTCAGATGCATAAAATTTGAATCCTTCTCTTGTGTTAGCATCTCTGGATAGATGTTCTCCAAGAACGTCTTTAGAATTTCCTTCCATAACATATCATAAGTATTTATAGAACATACCTAAATGTCCTACCAGCGCTTTGCTGACCCCATAGGATATAAGCAGTCAAATTTACCCTCACCCTACTTGGAGTCTTCAAAATGGTCAGGTATCATATCTTTGGATTCAATCCAAAATTCAAATCCTTCGGGTCCACACTCTCTATTAAAGGTATGCAGGTTTTGTAGCTGAAACGCCCTTGTAAACTCGAACATGATTTTTAGAACCCACCCAGGGTCTCTCTCCATGAAATGCGTGAAACATGCAATGTTATTTCAAAAATTTTGTCCTTCTACCTCATCCTTCACCAAAAGTGACTCATGTTCCCTATTTGGAAGTACATTCTTGGCCATACCCCTTGGTCTGTCCCTAAACAAGCCTCATGGAGGCATATCTTTATAATCCAAACACACATCATTGGCCTCATAATTAAACCACATAACATTTATGTAAGAAAATAATCTAACACAACATGTTTCAACATGTTCTTTCCACCTTTTCTCTCCACACGGTCAACATTGAGGCCTTATCACTACCCTTAACCATCATACTCCTAGGTCTTTGTTAACAAGGGTATATACCATCTCATTAATTAATCCGACCATTAACTAATCAAATTATCTAAAATTAATTAATTCAAAAATTAATTAAACAATTATATTCAATTCATCAATCATGCTTCTCATTAAACACCCATTTATTCTTATTTTTCATCATTATTTTATTCTCTCAAAAATAAAAAACTATTCAAGTTCAACAACTTACCCATAACCCATTTTCCCGTGAGTTCCGAGAATGATGCATGCCAGAACAACCATGAGTGACGAGAATAATGCATGTAGTATATTGAATCATGCCTCTGAAGTTGATTATTCAAAATTTAACAACTATCAAAATAAATATCACACCACACTACAAGTGCATCACCCTAGGGAAAATAACATCCAACCATAACAAAAAATAGTAATAACAAAAATCCCATCCTAAGTACTTGAATTTCCCCTCGTACATGGGTTTGTAACTCCCATGCACAATATCAATATCAATCCCCCATTATTACTAGTCTCCTATCTACCTTTTCCAAAATAGAAAGACAAAATATGAAAAATGAAATGAAAACTCCTCTAATACATCTTTGTGACGTCCCAACCTGGGTACCACTAAACTGTGCCCCAACCCGATTGGCCACATGCACTCAAGTGCCCCCCCCCCCCGTATGCCAGAGGGTTCCGACTAGTAGCAAGGGTCTGGTAAGTCAATCTTGGTAAGTCTATACCATATTTTATAATAAAAAAAACCCAATGGATAATAACTATAATAAAAAATTGTGGAAGAGTATAAATAACATGAAAAATTCCATGTTATATGATATTTATAAAAAACAATACTAAACTAAAAGGTAAATAATTCTATGACATTGAGAATGTTATGTGTCTAAGATTCAAATAAAAGTAAAGACACAATGACTCCCAAGCGGGTCCTAAACAATGTCTAGTTCCCACTCCCATGATTTAATACCAAACAACAACCTATGCCAAGGCCTTTCCCTTATCAGATCGTACAATAACAAAGTCCACTAGGGTGTCGATCAGGTGGCCCAAATAGGGTGTGAGTAAAACTCAATAGGCCGCCACCAATGGTGTCTAAAACAAGTCTAGTCAAGAGATAATGTATGTAGTTTTATGAATCAATAAATGAAATTCATAATTAAATAGTTATCACATTGTCATTTAATCTTTAATCATCACATTAGGCCCTATTTCAATTCATGTTCTCCATTTGAGTAATCATTCATTATTATCATTCATTTAAATCACCCCACATTTAATTTAGTGCGTGTATTCATGCCTAGAACTCAACATCCCATTCAGTGTAGGTCATTATGCCTTACACCCCAAAATCTCATGCTTGGATAACTATTGGGGATGAATTACATTCCCATGACCCAACTTATAATCTATCTAGAACAACATCTATAACACCACAAAAATATCATCAATTTAATCATTATGTAATTCAGAAGAATTAGAAACATAATTTTACTACTAATCTAATGACTATTTAAAATTTTTAAATATCATTAGTTAACTCAATTGTTAACTAAGAACATAACCCATTAATTAATTCATATTTTATTTAATCAATCAAAACAATTAACATTCCATAAATTATTCATCATAATTAATTATCCATATAAAATATCAACATTTCATAATTAATTATCACAATTACTTATCTTTTATCAATATCATGGATCATAATTAATTATTCCAATTAATTATGACACATAGTCATACATTATTTCATAATTAATTTCACAAAATTAATTAAATTAACACGATCAATTAGTTATCTTAATTACTATATATTAACCCATAAACAATATCTAAAACAAATATCTATTTGGGAAGCCCCTTTTAATTTTTCCAATGATTTTATTATCAATAAATCACCAAGGAAATCAGATGTCAATTTCATATTATTAATTATTCTAACATAAGAAATCAACTATCATGGAAAAATAGCAAATCCATAAACTCACATTCACATATCAAACCAATGATTATGGGAATTTGATTTATACCACCAAAATCTATTTATTGATGTATTTCAGCCTAAAAGAAAACTACAAAATTCGAGCAGCACAACGTCATTGACCAAGCTCTGGATCTAAATCCCTAAACCAGAATTTTGACCAAAGGCATCGTGATTTTTAAAAACTAGATCTAGATACAGAATACTAGATATATATCTCAACTAAAAGGTTTATATCCAAGGAATGAGTGAATATCTTCCATGAAATGATCATCTAATGGAAGAAGAATGAATGAAAGAAGCAACAGGATTATATCCACTTACTAGGAAGATAACAGATATTCAATCCGGGCATTCTATCTCAATGAACGATGTTGGAATCACATTGTAATCCCCTCAGAAGGCTCTAATATCACCTATAATTTTTCAAGAATGAGACGAGGTAAAAAATATGGGAGTCTCCTGGGTTCTAGTGGTTCTAAAATATATTTTCGGATAATTAATCCTGTGAACACAATTTAATGGGCAGGGGTGCACGGTTAGGACCAACCATGTGCCAACCATGAGGACCTCTCTATCAAGGTTTGAACGGTAAAAAATGTTTAGTCGCACAATTTTCCAAAATGTATGCAAACAATACGGACCTATCTCTCTAGGTTTTCACTGTTTGCATGGTTTAGTCACACAGTTTGTAAAATCGTGAACAAACCATGCACAACCGACTATAAAGTAGTTTTTCTTAAATATTCACCCAAATTCACCCCATTCCAATAATCTGAAACAAATTTACTTAAAAACCACAAAAGGTACCTAAAACGGTGCCCGAGTTAACACCAGAAAAATCTAGGATCTTATAATAATACCTACCCAAATATCTTCCTTACATACCACAATAGTTCACATAGTCTTTCTTGGTATTTTGTAACAATTATTATAAATATTTAGCTATAAACCAAAACAGATTCTCTGATTAAGAGGTAAAATAATTAAACTTATTTGGTTTTATTTCTTCTTCAATGTCCTTGAAATATTCGTAGAATATGCTGATAAAATTTCACAAGTATTTAAAAAATATTTATATATTATAATTTTAATGTAATAACTTATATCCATCTTCAATTCCATAAAATGGGAAATGATACCTTGTCTCATGTGTACAGAAAACTATCACCTTTCAATCTGATGTTATTCATTTACTATATCCACCTATTATGAGTAGAAATAATTATTGATTTAATATTACATAATTTAATTTTTATATTATTATACATCTTGAAATATAATATCAGTCCTACCTTGTACCTTCCAAAAATTTTCTAAAAAAATAATGACGCTCCTGTGTAAGATAGACAATGTCATAGTGAACCAATGTGATGTGTTATTTATTTATTTTTTCCCTTTATTTTAATCTCTTTATGTACACATGGATCAAAAATATTTTTTTTAAATAAAATAAAAAAAATATCCATAATTGATGAAAAACCATTATCTCATATATATCCATGTTTTCCAAAAAGTTTTTATTTTTTAAAAAAAATTTCTGGGATTTCTAATCCAGTTTAATACTTAATTTGCATTTCATAACATAATTTATAAGGAATATTATTAACATTTTCAAAACTTGTATCTTTTTTATTTTATTGAAATCTAAAATAAACCATTCTTTTAATATGTATAAAATTTACCTTCATCGTGAAAAATTAATTTTTTAATAAATAATTTATATGTTTCCATGGTTATTTTTAATTTAATGGAATTTAATAATGATTCATGTTTAAAAAAATTATTTTTCAGCGGAAGTGAAATTTTACCCATGAAATTAATTAAATGAGTTTTAAGAATTATCTTATAAGTTCTCATAGTTATTTTAAAATAAAATTACTTTTAAAATATTTTAATAATTTATATTTTAATAAATCTTATTTTTTGAGAAATGTTATTTTCACAAAAAAAATATCTAAGTCATATTTCATTAAAAACAATTTTCCATCTTATATGAAATTATTTAATATAACTTATGATTTATCTAGGATATGATCCAAGGTTAACATTCTTATTATTTCTCATTATCATTAATATTTTTGATGAAAAGGGTTGTTTAAAACTATTCCATTTTCCACAAATTATGAAATAATGATATGATGAAATTTTTATGATGATCATTTTTTATATGGTATTATATGATGATTTTTTTATGATATTGTGGCCCGAATATGTATACCTTACATTATTTTACAGGTGGGACCTATATCTAGATCTATTGGTTTGGGCAGTTATTAATGTTATATGATCTTAGAAGGTAAAGAGAAGGATATCCTATGACTGAAAATAGTGGGAACTAAAGGTTGTCCCATTTCTGCAGAAGGTACAAGGATGGGTTCCCATGAATAACATTTGGTAATATCTTGGTGGATACCATTAACATAACAATTTCTATGTTTATGTGTATACAAAAAAAGTATGGCTTCTGATATTATTATTCCCTCATGGATCATGTTCTATGATTCCATTATGAATCATGTCTTCTAAACTATCATGATTTATTCCATGACTCACTTTTATGTTGTATGATATGTACGGTATGTTTTCCAAATGTTATTATCTTGTTCTTATACACACAATCAAATGTTATTTTAATATTTTTATTACTTATCCTTACTGAGCATAGGATCAATCCTTTTTTTTCATTTACAATAGATATAGAGAATGGTAGTATGTATTTTATTTATGATAATGGTTCTAGTTCTGAATATCTTAGTGGGGGATTATTTATCTCACTTATAGATCAGTTGTTTATGTGTCCATGTTTCCAAAGTCACTAGACCTAATTTTTTTGGTCTATATCATTATTTTATAAATTGAATACCCATATAATAAAAATTTATATTTATGTATGGGAAATCTAGGTCTTTAAAGATAGTATATGACAGTGGTATAGTAAAATTTATGGAAAATATGATGAAAAAAATTCAGTGGTAACTATAAAGATAAGTCTAAATATAGTAATATATCATATAATTTTAGTGAATGACCAAGTGAGTGGTTTCAATGAAATTTAATCCCTATCTGGATGCTACATGTAGATATGGTTTTAGAGTTGATGTACCTAGTAAAAAAATCTATAAATGATACATTGATTTGGACTCAATCATCACCTGGTAAACTATAATGGTCCTTGATTTTATTTTATTTTTGATTATGTGGATTCCCAATATGATCAGTGTTGCTAATGATTTGATTTTTTTGTTTTAGTCAATGGATCGAGCTTGATAGAATTTTGTCAATACAAAATTCAATATAAATTAAAATTATTTTACTCTTATGAAACCAAATTTTATGGGATATAGAATAAAAAATCTTATTGTTATGCTCACACAAATTACTCAGGCTAGGTATCATGCTGATCTTAATAATTAACATTGAAGGGAAAAATGTTCTATTGATCCATTCATGGAGAAACATTCAACACTATTTAGAGTTTGTTTATGCATTACTTGTTTCTGAGAAATATATTATTACCATTGAAAAGTGATTTTACATTCCCTAGTGTTTGGAGCATGAAAAAATTATTTTTTTCCATCTATCATTTGGAATGTGAAGTGGATCAACAATGCACTATGACAAAGAATATGTTGCAACATGATAAAATTGACTACATATAGTGGTATGGGATTAAGGTCATATTTGTTAATAATTACATCCCACATATTCTAAAACCATAAATACAGATGTGTTTGTAGGAGTGGAAACTCAAGAGCGGTGAATTGAGTTCCTACTTAAAATTTCTGTTACAAACATTATGATAAAGATCACCTAATTTTAAAATGGCCTAGTTAATTAAGGGAGTATAGATATAAATGTTTAGTTGGTCAAAATGATTCTAAAAGGGTGATTAGTACTAAGTTGAATTAGTTTAAAAAACTTCTTCAACATTTTAAACAGGTTTACTAAATTTAACACACACACACACTAACCAGAACTAACTATCAGAGTCAATATAAAAATAGTTTTCTATTTTTAAATTTATAAGCAGCTAAAAATAGACAAAAGAAAGTATTAAAAAATATAGTACACATAAGAGTTAAACAATAGGTTCAGTCTCAAACTGAGACTCAATCCTCTCCACTTGGTGGTCACATGCCACCAGGCAGTTTATATAAATGATAATCTTGACACACAACCTGTATCGTGATTTACAATAGTTTTCACAAACTGTCCAGGGTTGACACCCTCTTCCACAATTATTCAAGTAAAAAACAAACCATCATGTCCCAACATGGTCTCTTCCATAGTTATATGTGGAAAACACGGTTTTAGTGAAGTTTGATGTGAGGATTTTCAGTATCCTTCAGTTCAGGCATCGAAGACAGTGTGTGTAACAGATAAAAAAAATACACATCTCAGAAATGTACAATAAAAGTACATAATAGAGAAAATATTATATGAATGAGTTTAGAAAGATCCATGTGTTTTCAGTTCAGCTCTTGACTCCCTGGAGTGAAGAAATTGCAGTTCGAGTCTTTCTCTAGAAATTTTCCTCAAAACAGAGTGTCACAACTCTAGGTTATTGGTTTCTTGAACTAAGTGTACTTCTTCTTGAGATGACAGAGAGATGATGAAGAAATTAAGGAAGACTTGAATAAATTCTCCCAAAATGATCATCGTGACGCTCATGGATTCACAATGTAAGTGCTGGATGGTTATTCCTTATTCACATTGGTCTAGCAAGTATGTTCTTTTACATGCATTCCTATCTCTTCACTTCTATACCCACTTCTTCTCTTCCTTAGTATTCTAATTTATATTTGATGTCTAATAGTAGGAATACCTAAACCATGTGTTGTCCTCCTTGTACCTCTTACTGTCCCCAAATATGGTCTCTTGATATATCTACAACAAGCATTAATTAATCTCAGAAGCCACAAATTTACCAAATATGACTGTTAGAATGATCTTAAGAATTTGAAAAAGTGTGGAGTAGAAGAGGAGTGAGCATCGGTAGACAAGAAGCAGTATCCTTCTCAACAGCAGGCTTCAATTTTAGACTCTATCTGTAGCCTTCAACGGTAACCTTCAACAGTGACCTCTATCAGTGACCTTCTATCGTTGACCTTTCATCAGTGACCTTTCATCGATTACTATTCATCGGAGACCTTTCATCGGTGACCTTTCAGCGGTGACCATTCCTCTTTGACCTTTCATCTATGACCTTTCTATCCGTGACCTTTCTATCCATGAACTTTCTATCAGTGACCTATCTATTATTGACATTTCATCAGTGATCTTTATCGGTGACGTTCAATGATAACCTTTATACTTTGATAAATTTCGCACTATAAACTTAGACAATAGAAAAATGATATTAACTATACATAGGTATCACTAGATAGAAAATATAAATATTAGTGACATGATGATTGTATAACAGAAACATGATTATTATATAAATGAAACATGATTTGGGATTATCAAAATAGGTGAGTCCAACAATCTCCCCCTTTTGGATAATAAAAAATTATACAGATGAAAATTTTGATTTAAGTAGTATTGAATCAGGGTTATGCACATTTTCAAATATCTTCATAGGTGTTTAAAATTAGAATTTAACCATGTTTATTGTGAAGAAATATATAGTCTATATGCAAAGAAATCCAGTCAACAGAAAAATTAAAACATCTCCCCCTTTGTGATTAACAAAATGAATGCATGACCAGAAGGAGAAAAAAGTGGAGTGTAATATTAATGAAGTAAGAGTACAATATACAAAATTTTTACAAAGATCCATATCAACTAAGACACCCCATATTCAATCCACATCAGATATTTCCAAGGGATATTAGTATTTGGAAGGTGAGGAGTCGGGTTATAAAGATTGAGGGATAGGCTTAGTTATGGCAGTGAGCAGTATTGGACGAGATGATATAGAGAAATTAGTGGATCTATAGTGAATTGATATCTGAGGAATCATATGGGTCACGCTTCTGATGTCCGGAGCAGGAGTCATTAGTGAGGAAACACTGGTAGAGCCCGAGGCATCCGAGGAAAAATGTAATACTGGAGGAACAATAATTGGAATTCAGTCTACATGGAGGAAGGGTAAAAAAAGATTTCTAAAATCCATAATAATTTTGCCTCCTCTTTCCATAGCTGAGATAAAATCATCCAAATTCTACATAAATTTCACTAAGGCGGGAGTCAAATCTCTAATATTGCTAACATTATCCTTAAACGCCGAAGTGATAGGTGGGATCCTCCAGATCTCCAAAAGAAGATTAAAGTGACCATCCATCTGATGCTTAGTGTACAACCTTTTTTAGTAGAAATCAACTTTCTATTTGATGTCCTTATGATCTTGATAAGCTTCCCTTAGATATTATCCCACAAGCTTATGAATTTCCCTAGTAGTGGAAATAACCTAAGACATAAAAAGAGGGTATGAGGTACTTGCACTAGAGAACTTCTCCACCTATTCTCTGAAAATCAATCTAAAAGATTCAAGATCAATATGATAATAGGCTGAAGAGGTAGTAGACGCACTCATAGGTTCCATAGTAAAATCCGCTATCTCCTTAAAAGATTTGGTAAGACCACTGATCAGCCTCTTCAAATCATCATCTTATCCACTAAAATGTGCCTCCATAGACATCTTAATGTCCTAAAACACAATGACCATCTACTAAACAACACTCTTCACATACTTATGGTCTCTTTCCACATGAACCCTTGAATCCATATATAAGTCTATACTAGAAATTTATTTCTTTATAGCTTCCATAGACTCTGCCAAGGATCTGATCTGATTCAGAAAATTCTTCACTTCATGAAGAAAATTTGGGTGAGAGGTAAAATTTACTCTTTTCTAAGGAAGATTATACAACTTCTTGATTTAGGGAACTTTTCGTTTTCTCTCAACAGATATATCGTAAATGTGTCTCTTCAAATCAGATTATAAGGACTCTAAATCATTATTCTTCACATTGTCTCGAGGTGAGAGCATACTGGTTGTATAATAATAGTTACTAAAAGAGAAGTAATTGGAGGGATTTTATTAGGCCTGTCATCATCATAGGCTCCATCTTTTAGGCATAAGACACCAAATCTAGTATCTTTTGACCAAAATACTATTGTATGTGTGACAAAAACTG
Source organism: Viscum album (assembly GCA_963277665.1). NCBI lineage: Eukaryota > Viridiplantae > Streptophyta > Magnoliopsida > Santalales > Viscaceae > Viscum > Viscum album. The sequence goes on along the minus strand of OY728133.1, from coordinate 2,115,295,706 downwards.
AACCTATGGCAACAGGTTCCTCCCCCTCACTTAGATAAATCTCTTGATCAATTATATCATTCTCTAGTGTACCTCTTTGATCAACTTCATCAACAAAAGAGTCAATTTCCACATCTTATACAGAATAATCAACTACTCATATTAAAATTTCATCTTTGAGTAAATCAAAAACCTCTTAATCTACAATTTCTACAATTTCTTTATTTCCTATTAGAGGACCGAGACATAGAAATTCCTCTTCACATTTATTAGTAGCTTTCTCAAAATCATCCGGACTAGATTCAGTTTCATCCTCCTCCTATGAGGTCTCTTTAATGTCTCTAAGGAAATATTATTCTCTTTATTCACTGGTTTCCTCACCATAAATATATCTTAAGATAGTCTCCCTTCTAGGAAAACATTTTGGAGGGATAGGCTCACAAAAGGATAAATTATTGGCATTTGGATTTGAAGGAAGTTCAGGATCACTCTTGTCATATATAGGAGAATCCTCTCTTTCTTTCAATACAGCTACTTCCTCTTCCTCATTTGAGTATACAAGCTCCACTTCATCATGCTTTAGACCAGGGTCTCTCTTACTATTAGACCTAGTAGTATGTATAATAGGGTCTAATTCCTCATACAGCTTAGACTCATCATTCACCCATTTTTTTGTAAACGGTTCCAGTTTATCTTCAACAACTTTCTAATAGTTTTGGTAATGTAGAATTTTTCCCTTATAACAACTATTTACTCATTATTTCCAGTAAATCCTTTCACATTCATCTTCAAGGATACCAATCTGGCAGGAAATAAAGCATTGGACTTGGAACTAGTCTTTGTCGTATCCTCTAATTGAATCATCAGCAACCAACACAAATTAATCATTTGTCCATGATTCAACATATACAAAATAAATATTTCCAGATACTTCAAGGTATAAAATTACGCTCTCTTGGGACTCATGAAATGTTGAAAAAAATTAAATAGTAATTTGTATTCTCCTTCCATTTCAACATAAATCACATTTTAGGGATCCCATTCCAAGTCAGTTCATCGAAAGACTCTTCATAACAAAATAACTAACTAGTGAGAGGTACCACTCCTAAGTAGTAATAAAAAATACCTTCATGTTGGACTCTCAAACAATCAACCAATTCAATATAGGAGAATCTCACACTTACTCTATTAACCTTTTTAAGCATTCAGTTCCCATTATCAGACTGCTCAAATATCAGAGATTCATAGAATTCCTCCACTAGCTTCATGTAATAGGGTCTATTCTTATTTGCAATGAATTTTAATGAATATTGAGCTTCATGTGACTTTTGTTTTAGAGACCTACTCTATGGTATCCAGTTATAACTTAATTCCTTCTCAACTATGATTTACCTCTTTGAAAAATGTGGATTGACCCACTTTTACACTACCTTACTTCCACTACTAGACTCATCTCAAGGTCTCTTAGGGTTCGACACATTACCTTTATCATTGACCATCGGTCTCTTCAATATTTATATGATATCTGAAGAGGTTCGAGTGTTTCGGTAGAAGGTGAGGTTCTAAGGTTAGGGAGGAAGAGGCTCTAGAGAGGTTTGAAGTGCATTGAAATTTGAGGTGTACTTAATTTTTCTAATTAAGGGATCAAAAAACAAATCAATTAAAAGAAATATGTAATACTAAAAATGTTCCAGATTCCGACAGAAATACACAAATTCACGAAAAAGTGGACTATCAGTAAGGTGGAAAGAGTGAGGTCTGAACAGTGGGGTCCCAACAGTGACATTCCTAATGGAGAGGTCCAACAGTGAGGTTCCTAATGGTGAGGTTTCTAATGGCGAGGTCCCACAGTGAGGTTCCTAACAGTGAGGTCCAACAGTGAGGTTCCTAACGCTGAGGTTCCTAACAGCGAGGTCCAACAGTGAGGTTTCTAATAGTGAGGTCCAATGGTGAGGTCCAAACGTAAAAGTTTATCATACATAACTAATTTTTGATGTAATTTATCCTCTCAGAACTCAAAGTATTTGTGAATATATTATCCAAATGGTGTTCAGTGCCAATAAATTCAAGAGTGATGTCACCTCTTTGATAATAATCTCTCAAGAAGTGATGTCTCACAATAATGTGATTTTTCCTTGCATGATATACTATATTTTTTGAGATGTTAATATCACTTATGTTATCACAATTTATAGAGATATTTATCAATTGATATCCATAGCCCTGTAAAGTGTGTTTCAACAACAAAATTTGAGCACAACAACTATCAACATCACTATATTAAACTTTAGCAGTAGATAATGCACCAAAATTTTGTTTCATACTATACCATGATTCTAGGGGCTTGCCCAAAATGTGACATGTTCTAGAGGTTCTCTATCTATCTATCTTGGAACTGGAAAAGTTTTCATTTGAATTACTTATTAAATCTAATGATTTTCCTCTTGGATAAAATTGTCTTAAGTTTGTAGTATACATTAGGTATTTAAAAATCCTTTTAACAGCAGTTAAATGAGACTCTTTGGGATTAGCTTGAAAACGAGTACACATTCATACAATGAACAAAATATAAGGTCGACTAGCATTAAGAAAAATTAGACTCCCAATCATACCTCTGTAATTGTTTTGATCCACTAGTTTTCCACTTTCACGAGCATCCAATTTCCAAGTGGTACAAATAGGTGTATCACTACCTTTATTAATATCAAAACCAATACATTTCAAAGGATACTTAGTATATTAAATCTAATTTATAATAATACCATTTTTATTTTGAAAATTTTTAAATCCAAGTAAACATTTATGTTCCCCCGTTTAACTTATTTCAAATTCATCTTGTATCATTTTTGATAAATTATTACATAAAGAATTTTTAGTGGATCCAAAAATATTGTCGTCTACATAAATATGTACCACTAAAACATATTTGGGGGACCTTTTAATAAAAATAATCAGATCATTTATTACATTATTAAAACCTTTTGTAATAAGAAAAGAACTAATTCTATTATATCAGGCTCTTGGAGGTTCTTTTAAACAATATAGAGCTTGAGAAATTTTAAATACATTATTTGAAAAAATGGGGATTTGTACAACCAAGTGGTTGTTCAAAAAATACATCATCATCTATGTACCCATTTAGAAATTCACTTTTGACATCCATTTGATAATTTTTGAAATTCAGATGAGATGCATAAGCAAGTAGTATCCTAATGGCTTCTAGTCTAGATATAGGTGAAATGGTTTCCTAATATTCTATTCCTCCTTCTTGGCTGTATCCTTGTGAAAATTGTCTAGCCTTGTTTCTATCTATGTTTCCGAATTCATCAACATTATTTCTAAACACCCATTTAGTGCCTATGGTCGAAGTGTCTTTAGGTCTTTCTACTAATTCCCAAACATTGTTTCATTCAAATTTATTTAATTATTATTTCAAAGCTATCACCCAAAATTAATCATTGATTGCATCATTGATATTTTTAGATACACATTGTGAATGAAATGTTTGATGTTCACCCTAGTTTCTTAGATAATCTCTAGTTTGAGGTCCTCTTTTTAGATCTCCTACTACAACATCTAATGTATGATTATTGAGAGTTCTAATACCTCTATAAAGAGTTAGACTAGACTTCCCATGGTTTTTTATAGGTTCAGTTTCACCATGCTCAGATTTTGGAAAATTTTCAGAACTTTTTGATTTCACTAAGAGTTCACTCTATTTATCATTATGGTATATAATTGACATATCCACCTCAAGATATACAATAGTGATTTTGGGTTCATATGGACCAGTCTCATCAAATTTTACATGAACTAATTCTTTAACACATTTGGTTATCTTATTGAATAATCTATAAGCATTACTAGAGACTGAATAACCTAGGAAAATTCCTCCACCACTATTGAAATTAAATTTTTTAAGATTACCCCTAGTGTTAGGGATAATGAATTTTCAACCAAACACTCTGATGTAATCAACCTTATGTTTCCTATTTTTCTATAACTCAAAATGGGGTTTCTTATGAATATGTCTAATTAAGACTCTATTGATTATGTAACAAGCAGTACTGACAACTTCACCCAAAAATAGATAAGTAGATTATAATCATTTAGAATAGTCCTATAAATCCCTTTAAGTTTCCTATTTATTATTTCTGTGACCCCATTTTTTAGAGGTGTTCTAGGAGCAGAGAAATGATGATTATAGCAATTTTTTTAGCAAAAATATTCAAACTCCAGATTTTCAAACTCACAGCCATGATAACTGTAACGACCTAGTGTTTTTAAATGGAAATTCCATTCTTATATTTATTTTAAAAAAACAAAAAATAATGAACTACTATGTGATAAGTGACCTTTAAACATAATTTTGTTACTCCTATGTTTGGAATTTTGAAAATCCAACATACATGGTTGTGTTCAAGATGATTTTTGGAGTCTAATGAAACAAAAATAATTTGTTGTGAATAATAATGTACCCTTAGGAATAGTAACATTCCCTTAGGAATAGTAATATGAACGTTATGAATAGTTAATCTTCCAAGATAAGAGTAACATTACCTATGAATAATAAAATAAAATTTAGACATCTTAGAAAGTGACAATTTGACCATAGTAAATGTTTTGGTATTTTGTAAGTCATAAATAATTAATTATAATTAATTAATTAATTTAAAAGAATATTTATTTCCTTATAATGTATTCATAAATTATTGAATCAATGTATTATAGTTTTTAGATAATTTTATAAGACCCTACGTTATTTTTGAATGCACTATAAGATCAATTTTAATCTTAAAAACTATTTTTTAAGAAAATTATGATTTTAACTAAATATTAAATTAATAATATTTAGAAAATTATTTTTGAAAAATGGAATTCATTTTTAGATTCTACATATTGAACAATGGTTGGGGTAAATTGTTGGGATTTTTCTGAGATACATGAATTTTTTATGAATAGTGAAATACCGTAATTTACAAAATAGGCTAAATAAGCTAATTATAGGGGCATGTGTGATGTTATACTGATGTAAGCCCACTTTGGTCGGGATTAAATTATAAAATTACAATTTTGGTAGTTCAAGAGTCACTATTCCTTGTCTTGTGGGGAAATAATAAACTAATGAATTTTATATTAAGGAAACCCCTCTCCCCTCCACTATAAAAGCCACCCTTCAAACCCTCATTTCCTCACACCTCTCAAGCTCCAAGTCTTCTCTAAAATCTCCCCAAACCCCTTCCCTAGCCCCTCCCCCACGTCCTAGAGCTTTTGGTCTCATCAAAAGACCAATCATAGGCCCTTAAGGAGGTTCTCAATAGAAGGATTCAAGAGGTAATTTCCCTCCCTCTTCTCCTTTAATTTCATTTCATTTCAAGTTCATTTCTTGATCTCTCTCCACCAATGTTCATCCAAATTGTATTTTAACTCCATTATTATACATATAACATAATTTTATAATTCTAATGGGATATTATATCATCCAACCTCCTTTCCCTCTTCATTTTATTTTATTAAAGAGAATGTTGTTCGTGAGGTGTTAATTTATCTCCTTCAAGAACGACATGCTTTCTTCTTCCATTTCTACCTTCAGATATGGTCATGAAACAATTTTTATGGTTGAAACAAAATATTTTATATTTTGTATTTCATATTTAAAGTTCTGGATATATCTTATTGCCATATTACTAATTGATAAGATAAAACAAGTTCGTTGTGATTCAAAAACTGCCCAAATTTACCCAAATAACCATTATTTAATTCTTATATAATGATTCATACACATGGATATAATATAATTAATTATAATAGCATTAAAAATACTTTAATATCATTTATTACATTTAATATCATTTCTGTATGTTTACCCATGTTCAACTCGAACTTCAATTTGTGAATACAAGTGAACAACCCAAGAAAAACCATAAAAACAAACATCCCCAAAACAATGTTTTTAAACTCTATAAGTCATCCAAAGGAACATAAAATTCAATAACGGAACCAGAATGAACCCTATTAATGTACACATGGTTATGGATTTCTAATTAATTAATATAATGTCATTATAAAGTACATTAAAGAGAAGGAAGCATTCAGGTATAGGGTAAGGGGAAATTCTCGAACCTAACTTTCATCCTTCGGGTTATACCTCTTTCACTCTATTTTTAATATGGTCACTCATTAAAGATAATTTTTTCATAATTGTATTTAATTTTCTGGGATATAAATGTTTTCTAATGATGTTTATGTCAATCCAAATGTTTTCCGAAAGAACTCTTCTCTTAAGAATTCGACTTTTACCTCTCATTCAAGGTAGATGGTTCATGTATGATGTATGTTGTTACCTCTTTATTTTGGGAAACCAAAGTTTATTAAAGTTTTTTTATGAGATGAAACAAATTATTTTGCATGGGTTAGTTATGTTCATTTATGTTATATTTTCATTGTGGCATGCATGATAAATGATAATGTTATGATGTGACGGGTGCGCCCAGAATTATATAGCGCAATATGAATTCTTAAATGTGATGTGTGCGCCCAAAATTATATAATGCTCCAATGCATTGGGTAAAGTGATGAATATAATGACTAAATGTGAAATTATGTGTGAACAAGATTCTATCTAGGTTCACATGTATGTGTGGTAGCTAACCACTAATACATGATGTTTCATTTTTATGCTTTTCCACATTTCAAGTCTTTTATTTATGCTCCTCTCATGTCCATGATCTTTTTCCTATGTTATGATTATGCTCACCCCATGATATATTGTTCTTATCTATCCAATTACTGGGCTTCTAGGTCACCCCTTTTGATGTATATCCTCAGGTAGATACATGTGCTAAGGAGAGGAGAAGTGCCAATAAGAATCTAGACAAGAAGAAATTAAATAAATGTTTATGATTGATGTTGTATTTGTTATGTATGGTCCTAGTTTTCCCAAGACACTAAACCTTTTGATCCTATATGTGTAATACTATTATTTTTTTATCACTAATATGATTTATTAGTAATGTAAGAAAATCCAGGGTCACTATAGTTGGTATCAGAGGCAAGGATTAGTTAATTTGGGAATTAGGATTAGTGAACCCTAGAGAGAACCTCTAGTACAAGACCAAGTAAAAATATGCACACAAGAATATTTACCTAGGGTTCCCATATGCTTTGTTTTCGGTATAATTTTTTAAATTAATAAGTTATTCATGACTTTTTTAGTTATGTATTGTTCTATCGTCTTTAATTTTAGAAAATGGTGGGAACCAAGGGAAATCAGGCCAATAACTCATGAAAGGGTCAATTAAACGATTGCCCGAATGACATCCCTAATGATTTGGGAGATGGAGTTCAGAACATCATGGCGATTCTTACCCAATTATCTCAGGTTATGAATAATAACTATAATAATGGGGAACGTCCTCTTTCACCAAAGAGGGAACAACTGGCTAATGAATGTTGTATGTGGAAACGACCACCAACGTTTTTTGGATCTTCCGATCCACTAGTTGCGGAACAATGGGTCAAATCCAGGGAGAAGATCTTTTCTGTGCTTCACTGTTCTGAGATGGAGAAGGTTACTCTAGCCGTTTCTCGTCTTGATGGATAAGCTGATCCATGGAGGGATTTTATTAATAAGACCAAGCCAAGGGTGGAAATTGAAGATATGGAATGGGAAGAATTTAAGATAATGTTTCTTAATAAGTATTTCCCATGAACTATTCGCACGAAGATGGGGAGAGAATTCATAGATCTCGAGAAAAAATAAGGAGAATCTGTCACAGCCTATGAAGCGAATTTCACAAGGCTCATAAGGTATTCATCGGGTTTTGTTATAAAAAATGATAGAAAAATTGATAGATTATTTAGTGGATTAAAACCACACCTTCGAAAGGCTCTTGAAATTTGAGACATTGGGTGTTATGAATAAGTTGTTCGGTGTGATCTCAAAGTGGATATGGAGTTTGGAAAATTGTCCCATGTCTATGGTGATAAGAAAAGAAAGATTGAGTTTCAAGCTAGTGGATCTAATGATAATGGTTGGAAGAAAAATCAATGAACCACATGCCAAAAATGTGGGATGTTTCACAATGGGAACTGCCTCAAAGGGACAGAAAAATGCTTTAAGTGTGGGAAAGAAGGACACCATTCTCAAGAGTGTCGAAAAGACACGAAAAGGAAGGATAATATAGCCGATGAAAGGAGATAACCACCCACAGATCAATGATACAACTGTAGAGAGCTAGCGCACTATGAAAACCACTCTACTAAACCTTGAGCTCTCGAGGGTAATCAGTGCCAGAAACCACCAAAGCCAAAGAAACAAGGTAAGGCTTTTTCCATCACTACTGCGGAGGTGGAGCATGAAAATAAATTTGTACAAGGTATACTTCCAATTCACTCAAGAATGTCAAAAGTCTTATTTTATTCTGGTTTACACATTCCTTTATATCTTGCAAGTTTGCTAGAACTATAGAATCGAAGCCCCAAAACCTTGATGTAGTGATATCTGTAAAAACACCATGTGGTGCAATCATTACAACCCAAGTGTTTTAATCTTCTACTATTGGTGTATGTGGGAAGATTCTTACAGAAAATCTCATAATACATCCCTTGGTGGAATTAGACTCTATAATGGGAATTGATTGGATCTCGTTATTTAGAGCGCATATCAACTGTCGGGAAAAGAAAATATCTTTTCATATTCTGAACCATCCCATGCTCCTCTACAAATTCATGGAAGATCATGAATCTCCATTGAAAAACCCTTCAATGGTGTGGGTGTTGATTCCCTATGAGGAAGCATACCTCACCCAAATGGTTGAGTTGAAGGAAAGTTCCAACCTTGAGGAAATTCCCATAGTGAGGTAACACAGTGATGTATTTCTGGAAGAGTTACCCGGAATTCCCCCGGATCGTGAGGTAGATTTCTCAATTGAACTCATACTCGGAGCTACTCATATCTCAAAGATCCCATATATGATGGCTCCTATCGAACTGGAGGTGTAAGAACCCGGTTCTTATTTTTGAGGTACGAGCTTCTTTTTTTCCTTAACCTTAAGTGTTTTTGAGAAAATATGGAAAATGGGGAAAAATGCTAAATTTCAAAACTTCATGTCGTGTACCTTGTCCACACACCGTGTACTTTTGGCCGTGTTGGGGTGAGTACATGGGGCGTGTAGCCTTGTCGGCGACGAGGGGTGTAGGAATCGAATACACGCCGTGTAGTGGTACCTTACATGTCGTGTAGTCAGTCGGTAGGCTTGAATAGTAAGGTCGTGGATTCGCCGCCAGTTGGGCGACAATACACGCCGTGTACTCAAGAGTACATGTCGTGTACTTAGGTCGACGGGTGAACAGTGTGGCGATGCCGCCAAATTAACAGTCAAATGAAAGAAGTACACGTTGTGTACTCAAAAGTACATGCCGTGTACTTTGTTTTTTTTTGGTTTAAAATAGGTAGCAGCCTCCTCATTTGGCATAGGAGGCATTTGAGACATTTTGGAGCCATGGAGGATGGTCGGACCTTTGATGATTCGTCGGGTGTTTGTCTGGAATCCGATTCAGCTTCGGACGATCTCGTTGGAACAGCATGGGTAACCCCTTTCTCCTCCTTAATCCGTTATTACCAACACTTCCCCTAACAGAAGTTATATACATTTGAATGGGTTTTGTTCTTCATCATATCTACGCAATTTCTGGGTGTTTCTGGAGTCGAAGTTCGGGTATAACATTGTTTGGCATATAAGGTAGGTGGATTTGTGTTTATTTTCCGACTGTCATGCATTTTTGTGCATTTTTGTGCCATGAACCCATGTTGGGGTGTCGTGTGGCTGAGGCCGTGGCTATATTCAATGCATGGATTTGCATAGGTGATTAAATTGTGATAATAAAATGCTGGTGGGGATCGTTGCTTGGATCCGGAACCACCCCTGGGGTGTGTTTCACTGTTTATCCGTTTGGCCAGGATACCCAAGGGTATGCCTTCATTGTAGTAATTGTAGAATTTCATTGAGAGTAATTTCTTGTTTACTGCATTTTGATATGTTGGGCATGGCCCAGTATCCTGTTTAGCCTGAGGGTGTTGTTGTGATTAGCCTGCGGGCACTGCACTACTTAGCCTGAGGGCAGTAGTTACTTCGGCTTGAGGGAAAATTTTTCCGTGCCTGAGGGCAATAGACACTGTGCCTGAGGGAGACACTACCTATTCCCGAGGGAAAAATTTTGTTATGCCTGAGGGAAATTACCTGCGGGTTGGGTTCTGCTTACCTGAGGGTAAGGTTTTGCTTATCTGAGGACATGGACTGTTTACGTAGAAATTCACTGTGGTGATTTATTGTATTAAATGGATTAAATGAATAATAAAAATGGCAATATAACTGATAGTTGTTACTTTTGAGTACTTCTTACATTATTGCATTTCACTACTACACACTATCGTTGCATGCTTACACGCAGTTGGGCACAGGCCTCTGGTGGGTGCCTACTGAGATAGATTTCTCACACCCTATTTGGGTCATGCTTTTCGGCCCAAACAGATTACATTTCTGCAGGTGTAGATAGGGGCAAGAGTCCCTATACATGTACATTACTCTTGATGTGGAGGATGATGGCATGAGACCGAGCCTAGGCTCGCGATGCCGCTGCCAGCTATTTTTCTTGTTTTGCTGCACTCTGTATATTGTTGAACTGTATTGATGTATAACATGTTATGGCTATTTTCTTAGATCTTGAAACATGTAGAATCATCATTTATATATATAATTTTGGTTATATCCACTTCTATAGTTTATTTCAGTTGTGTATGGTTTACTGCTTCCGCTGTTTGTTGTATGTTTTATTTAAATTCCGCTACGCTACACTTTGACAAAATGAGGGCATAAATTCCCAACTATCAGACCAGGTCCCTCGCTTCTAGTCGACAACCTCTGGCGTTTGGGGAAATGTGCTTGAGGTCATGTGGGGAACCGGGTTCGGGGCACCCGTTGAGTGGCACTCGAGGCCGGGATGTTACAAAGTTGTATGAGAGGCAGGTTTCTTTTATTTGACATACTATTTGGAGCCGTAGTAAGGGATAGGACGGAACGGTAGTTGGTAATAAGTTGTGCCTAGGCGTATCTATCCCATGTACAGGGAAGAGCCAGTCTACATCGTATTTTACATTATTTTGATTTTTCAATTTTACGGTTGATATGTTTTCATCGTTGGGTGACGCACTTGGATTGTGCTGTTTATATTTTATCTGTGGGTTCGATTGAGTTGCAACCCGATGAGATGAGGATATGTTGTCTCATGCATCATATAGGCACATGCTAGATATCACATGCCATGCATAGTTTCCTTTCCATGTAGGTGCATTAGAATTTTCATGTTGTTGTGATAGTTGTTGTGCTAATAAAGCATCCTGTCGTGATAGCTGCGTGATAAATACCTGCCTTGTGATATGGTATTTCAGTTTGAGCTCATTTATAGAATGGATGCCAAACATTGGTTTTTGGGGAGTATGGGCCCCCATTGACCGGAATTTGGTGGATCATTGACTGTTTATTCATTATAACACCTATAAGATGTCAAACTTTGATTCGTGGGGAGTATGGGCCCCCACGGGTTGGAATTTGACACTTAGGTGTTGTTTTGCAGTGTTTTCTGGGTTCCGGGGAAGTTTCTGAGGCATACTTTCCAGAATCCCAGTATACATGCCATGTAGTACTTTATACACGCCGTGTATATCCTTCTGTTCGGGAAGAAAAATGAACCTTTCGAGTACACGCCGTGTACCTAGAGTACACGCCGTGTAGTCTCTTCCCGTGTCACAAACCGTGTGGGCGGTGACACGGGGTAGGTAAGGGCTTGGATAAAACACGCCATGTAGTTTTTTGCACGCCATGTAGTGTTGAACCGGAGTCCCGTCGTGTAACTCAGAACACGGGTCGGTGAACTCCTATACAGAACACGCCATGTTAATGATGAACACGCCATGTAGTGTGACATGGGGACTTGGCCGTGTAACTAACAACATGGGCCGGTGTCACCTCTCCCTGAACACACCGTGGACCTGTGGGCCACGCCGTGTAGTCTTGTCCGAGGATAGACCGTGTAGAGTTAGCCGTGTGGCTAGGAAATAGGGTGGTGTACACGCCGTGTGTAGGTGTAACACGCCGTGTAGTGTCAACACGAGTAGTCAGTGGTGTCACAGACGGCATGGGCAGTTGGAAAATAACACCGTACACACCATGTAAATATTATACACACCGTGTAGTTTTGTTCGACGGAAGTCGTGTGGCTTAGCCGTGTAGAAGGACCTGGGTAGGGGAAGGAATGTCAGGTACACGCCGTGTAGTCATTGTAAACGATGTGTAGTCTTGTTTTTCAAATTTTTAATTCCTTCTTCCTCTTATTTTATTTGTGGTTCCTTCTCTTTTCGGTCATAAGAAACATGAATCTAAGGCGTGCTTTTGACCTTGCAGTGTCATGCCTCCTAAGCGACCGTGAGTTGTTCACTAGGAGAGCGGTGAAAATTATAATCCGGAGATGGTGGGCCATGGGCTACCAGGGGATCCTCCAGTAGAGCCAGATGCAGCACCGACTGTTATACCCGACACAGGTGCGGAGGCGTAGTTCCGTGAAGGTTTTATGCGATTTTTGCAGACCTTTCAGGGAGCACCACAGGCGGCTACATCTATGGATGAGCTGACACATATCTTTCAGCAGCAGCATCCGCCTACGTTTTCAGGGGATGGCGGACCATAGGCTACAGAGTCTTGGATGGGATCGATGCAGACTATTTTCGATCATCTTGAGATTCCTCCAGGGCGTAGGGTCATGCTCACAACTTACATGCGGTGTGATTCCGCCAAGAGGTGGTGGGATGTTACCACCTAGTCAAAGCATCACAAGGACATGACGTGGGAAGAATTTCAGGCGTCATTTTATGACTTTTTCTTTCCCTAGATGCTGAGGGAAGATAGAGCTCGAGAGTTCATGAATCTGCAGTAGGGCATTATGTCAGTGATGGGCTATTCTGCTCATTTTACGGAGCTTCAGTGCTTTGCACCCATGCTGGTGGGTGATGAGACGCTGAGAACCAGATGTTTTGAGGATGGTCTTCGGTATGACATATGAGCGCTGGTGAATGTTTTCAGGTTACCTACTGTACACGCGATTGTGAACCAGGCGTTGATTACAGAGACGAACCTACAGGAATCAAGTGGTGTGGGCCAGGTCGGTTCAGCACCAGTTACTGGAACTATTTCTGCTGGAAAGAGGAAGAGACAGATAGACTTCTCTCAGGGTGGCAGTACCAGCCAGACAGCTTCTTTAGGTGGTCCGGTCAGGTGCTACTAGTGTGGCAGAGAGGGGAACAAGAGACCGCAGTGTCCACGAGACCCAGTGGAGTGCCGAGCTTGTGGCAAGATGGGTCATCTACAGTGCTTTTGTAAGGCGTTTCCACCAGTGTCTAGTGAGAGAGGATCTGTGTAGACTCCACGTGCAGGAGCTGGACCAATGGCTTCTTACCAGTCTGGGAATTAGAATACGTCAGGGCGTGCATGCATAGATGGTGTTCGTGGCCGTGGTAGCGAGACACCAGGATCGCAGAGGAAACAGGGTGGGACAGCTCAGGGTAGCCAGGTTATTTCGTAGGGCCGCGACACTGGGCAGCCATATGCAGTGCAACCGACCCAGTAGGAGCATGATCCCGGACCTTCTACAGTCAGAGGTACTATTCAAGTAGCTTTTATCTTGTCTTCGGTACTTTTTGATACAGGTGCTACGCATTGTTTCATATCTGTACCCATTTTGGAGAGCCTTGCAGTTGGTGTTTCTTCTTCTTCTGATATCATGACGCTAGACACTCCATTTGGGACTAGAACGACTGGTATGCGTCAGTGCATGGAGTGCCCCCCTTGAGGTTGGTGGGTGTCACTTCCTTTGGGACCTCTATGTCTTAGTGATGACAACCTATGACGTCTTTCTTGGGATGGACTAGTTGGTTCCCTTCTGAGATTTTGTAGACTTCTATCATCATAGGGTGCGTTTCACATCACCAGAGGGTGGAGAGTTTCTATACAAGGGAGAATGGGATGTTCAGGCAAGTCGAGCCGGACCAGAGCATCATGGGCAAGGTGGAGTCACAACCCAGATTATGAGCTTAAATCTGGATGACCAAGGGACTTGTCAGACGGATTTCCCTCTAGCTGTCGATCATTTCAGGGATGTCTTCCCGAACTACTTTTCAGGTATACCTCCGGTGTGTGAGGTGGATTTCTCTATCGAGCTAGTGCCAGGAGCAGCACCGATGTCCATTCCTCCTTATAGGATTGCCATGCCTGAGTTACGGGAGCTCAGGAATTAGTTAGAGGAGGTATAGGTGAAGGGTTTTATCTGACCCAGTACTTCTCCTTGGGGTTCCCCGGTCCTTTTTGCGAAGAAGGTGGATGGTACCCTTAGGCTTTGCGTGGATTATCAGAAGCTGAACCAGTTGACGGTTAAGAACCGATATCCCTTACCGAGGATTGTTGATCTGTTTGATAAGCATTGTGGAGTACAAGTGTTCTCGAAGATTGAAATGAGATCCGGATATCATCAGCTACGTGTTAGACCATTTGATATACCTCTCACAGCTTTCTGGAGCAGGTATGGTCTATATGAGTATACGGTTATGCCGTTCAGACTAACGAACGCGCTAGGAGATTTCATGGATCGGATGAATCACGTGCTCCATCCTTATCTGGATTCTTTTGTGGTGGTATTCATGGACGTCATCTTGGTGTACTCTCACACTCGACACGACCGTGCCACCCACCTTGGGATCGTATTTAGTACACTGAGAGAGCATCAGCTATATGCTAAGCTCTCAATGTGCCACTTTTGGATGGACTAGATTCACATCCTAGGTCACATTATCTCAGAGGCAGGAGTTGCAGTAGACCCAAATAAGGTGAGAGTAGTAGTTTCCGGGGAGCAGCCTAAGAACGTGTTTGAGATACGAAGCTTCTTAGGGTTGGCTGGTTACTACATGCATTTTATACAGAACTTCTCCCGCTTAGCAGCACCGTTGATGGGCTTGACTAAGAAGGGTGTGAAGTTCATTTGGTCAGAAGCTTGAGAGACAACTTTTCAGGACCTGAAGAGATGGTTGACATCAGCACCAATCCTGATACTCCTAGAGCAGGGGAAGAGCTATAAAGTTTACTATGATGCATCAGGGATTGGGATGGGAGCCGTTTTGATGCAGGGTGACCGAGTTGTCACGTACGGGTCTCGGCAATTGAGGCCACATGAGAGGAATTACCCGACGCATGATCTCGAGTTGGCTGTAGTTGTACATGCGTTGTGCTGTTGGAGACAATATCTGTTGGGAGATCATTTTGTGGTTTTCACCGACCAAAAAAGCCTCAAGTATATCTTTACTCAGCGTGAACTGAATCTAAGGCAGATAAGGTGGGTCGAGTTCCTATAGTCCTTCGATTTTGAGCTTGGCTATACACCTGGTAAAGGTAATGTAGTAGCTGATGCATTGAGTAGGAAGACTCAGATACAGGCAGTGCAGGAGGCCAGTGGTGAGTGGTAGCTTATGGCTTTGTTCTCTGAGATACATCTAGAGGTTCATGATAGTCAGGGGAAGACTTATCTTTCCTCGTTAGCTATGACTTCTACCCTCCGAGATAGAGTGGGGATGAGGCAGCTATCTGATTCAGAAGGCCTAGTTCTACGAGAGTCGGTGGCAAGTGAGGACCCTCCTCCCGGTTGGACGATAGGCAACGACGATGTTTTGCGTTTCCATGGACGAGTATGAGTTCCGAGGAATATACGCGAGGAGATGATGCAAGAGTTTCATGCTTCAGCTTGGGCAGTTCATCACGGGGTTACCAAGATTCACCGAGACTTGAGACGTCAGTACTGGTGGCCGGGAATGAAGAGAGAGATAGCTGGGTTTGTTACGAGATGTTCCACCTGTCAGTAGGTGAAGGCAGAGAATCAGAGACCAGGTGGACTATTACAGCAGTTACCCATTCCAGAGTGGAAATGGGATGATGTCGCGATGGATTTCGTGACGGGTTTGTCGAGGTCACCACATGGAAATGACGCCGTCTGGGTTGTTGTGGACAGACTCATGAAGGTAGCTCACTTTTTTCCAATCAAGGAGACCTTCAGTGTGGATGAGCTCGGAAGTCTGTATATCCGAGAGATCGTATGTCTACATGGGGTCCCTCGTTCTATCGTTTCAGATAGGGACGTCCGCTTTAATTCTCGTTTCAGGCATAGTTTTCATAGGGAACTGGGTACACAGGTTCTTTTGAGCACAACATACCACCCCCAGACAGATGGCCAATCAGAGCGGACGACACAAGTGCTAGAGGACATGCTGCGCGCATGCGTCCTAGACTTTGGGAGATCTTGGGAGAAGCTATACCCTTAGTCGAGTTTTCCTATAACAATATTTTTCAGAAAACAATTGAGATGGCACCATACAAGGCTTTATATGGTATGCCATGCTGATCACCATTGTGCTGTTTAGAGGTAGGTGAGGCAGCTTTACTGGGGCCACAGCTCGTGCAGGAGACATCTGAGCAGGTCCAGTTGATTCAGAAGTGGATGGCTACTACACAGTCTCGTCATAAGTCTTATGCAGATCGCCGTAGACGACCTTTGGAGCTCGTGGTCGGGGATTAGGTTTTTCTACGTGTTTCACTGAGGCTGGGACACACGCGGATCAAGAGACAGAGTAAGATTTCACCGAGGTATGTGGGACCATTCGATATTTTGGAGAGAGTCGGGCTGGTTGCCTATCGGTTGCAGTTACCGCAGCAGTACCGAGCCATGCACGACGTCTTCCATGTGACTCGGTTGCGTCGCTACCACTCAGACCCATCTCACACCTTTCAGCCTGAGGAGGTTGAGCTTCAGCATGATGCGTCCTTTGAGGAGCATCGGATCTGTATCGTTGATAGGAGCAGTAAGGTTTTCTGAGGCCGGTCAGTTCCTCTCGTACGGGTGCTATGGAAGCATGGCCAAGTGTAGGACGAGACCTGGGAGCGGGAGGCTGATGTAAGTACACAGTGGCTAGAGCTTTTCTGAGCATTATCTTCACCACCATTGGAAGGGCAATTCGGGGATGAATTGCTATAAGGGTGGATGTTTGTAAGAACCCGGTTCTTATTTTTGAGGTACGGGCTTCTTCCATTTCCTTTTCCTTAAGTGTTTTTGAGAAAATATGGAAAATGGGGAAAAATGATAAATTTCGAAACTACACTCTGTGTACCTTGTCCACACGCCGTGTACTTTTGGCCGTGTTGGGGTGAGTACACGGGGCATGTAGCCTTGTCGACGACGAGGGGTGTAGGAACTGACTACATGCCGTGTAGTGGTACCATACACTCCATGTAGTCAGTTGGTAGGCCTGAATAGTAAGGCGGTGGAGTCGCCGCCAGCTGGGCGACATTTCATGCCATGCACTAAGGAGTACATGCTATGTACTTAGGTCGACGGGTGAACAGTGTGGATGTGCCGCCAAATGAACAGTTAAATGAAAGAAGTTCACGTCGTGTACTTAGAAGTACATGCCGTGTACTTTGTTTTTTCAGCTTAAAACAGGCAGTAGCCTCCTCATTTGGCAGAGGAGGCATTTGATCCATTTTGGAGCCAAGGAGGATGGCCAGACCATTAAAGATCCTCCGGGTGTTTTTCTAGAATCCGATTCGGCTTCGGACAATCTCGTTGGAACCGCACCGGTAAAACCATTATCCTCCTTCATCCGTTCTTACAACTCTTCCCCCAACAGAAGTTATTTTTGTTTGAATGGGTTTTGTTCTTCATCAGATCTATGCAGTTCCTGGGCGTTTTTGGAGTAAACGTTCGGGTATAACGTTCGTTGGCGTATAAGGTAGGTGGTTTTGTTTTTATCTTCAAACTATCGTGCGTTTTTGTGCCACGAACCCATGTTGCGGTGTCATGTGGCTGAGTCCGTGGCTATATTCAATTCTTGGATTTTCATAGGTGATTAAATTGTGATAATAAAATGCTGGTTGGGATCGTTGCTTGGATCCAGAACCACCCCTGGGGTGTGTTTCAATGTTTAGCCGTTTGTCCAGGATACCCGAGGGTATGCCTTTAATGTAGTAATTGTAGAATTTCCTTGAGAGGAATTTCTTGTTTACTGCATTTTGATATGTTGGGCATGGCCTGGTAACCTGTTTAGCCTGAGGGAATTGTTGTGATTAGCCTGTGGGCACTACACTGTTTAGCCTGAGGGCAGTGGTAACTTCAGCCTGAGGGCAACTTCTTCTGTGCCTGAGGGCAATAGACTCTGTGCCTGAGGGAGACACTACCTACGCCTGAGGGAAAAATTCGGTTACGCCTGAGGGAAATTACCTGCTAGTTGGGTTCTGCTTACCTGAGTGTAAGGTTTTGCTTCTCTGAGGACGTTGACTATTTACGTAGAAATGAACTGTGGCGATTTCTTGTATTAAATGGATTAAATGAATAATAAAAATGGAAATATAACTGATAGTTGTTACTTTTGAGTACTGCTTACATTATTTCATTTCACTCCTGCATACTACTATTGCATTATTACACGCAGTTGGGCACGAGCCTTTGGTCGGTGCCTACTGAGATAGATTTCTCACACCCTATTTGGGTCATGCTTTTCGGCCCAAATAGATTATGTTTCTGCATGTGTAGATAAGGACAAGATTCCCTATAAAGGTACTTGACTGTTGTTGTAGAGGAGGAGGGAAGGGGACCGATCCTAGGCTCGCGATGCCGCTGCCAGCTGTTTTTCTTGTTTTGGTGCACTCTGTATATTGTTGAACTGTATTGTTGTATAACATGTTCTAGCTGTTTTCTTAGAACTTGAAAAATGTAGCATCATCATTTATATATATAATGTTGGTTATATCCACTGCTGTAGTTTATTTTAGTTGTGTATGGTTTAATGATTCCGATGTTTGTTGTATGTTTAATTTCAATTCTGCTGCGCTACACTTTGACAAAATGAGGTCATAGTTTCCCCACTAACAGACCTGGGCCCTCGCTTCTAGTCGGGAGCCTCTGGCGTTTGGGGAATTGCGCTTGAGGTCATGTGGCGAACCAGGATCGGGGCACCTGTTGAGTGGCAGCCGGGGCTGGGACGTTACAGGAGGAGTTAAAGAAGCAGCTGCAAGAGAACTTGGAAAAAGGGTTCTTATGCCCTAGTGCATCACCTTGGGGTGTGATAGTGCTCTTTGTGAAGAAGAAGGACGGAACCATGCGGTTGTGTATCGATTATCGGAAACTCAATAAGATCACCATAAATAACAAGTATCCTATCCCATGGATTGATGACTTGTTCTACCAGTAAAGATGAGCTCAATACTTCTCAATGGTAGATATTCGTTTTGGATATCATCAGGTAATGGTGAGGAAGGAAGATAATCAGAAGACTAACTTCCGTACAAGGTATGGGCACTATAAGTTATTGGTGATGACCATTGGACTTACTAATTCCCCAGAAATTTTCATGGATTTGATGAATAGAGTCTTTAGACATTACCTTGAAAAAAAAATTGGTTGTTTTTGTCGATGATAATCTCATCTACTCCATGAGAAAGGAGGAACATGACGAAAATCTAAGACTTGTGTTGGCGACATTGAGAAAGGAGATGTTGTACGCCAAGTTCAGCAAGTGTGAATTTTGGATGAATCAAGTCACGTTTTTGGGACATGTGAACATAAGTGAGAGAATTTCTATGGATACTTCAAAGACAAAGGAAATTGAGGAATGGACCATGCCCTATAGTGTCACAGAAATCCATAGTTTTCTTGGATTAGCTGGGTACTACCGACATTTTGTGAAAAACTGCTCACGATTTTCAAGCCCACTAACTAAGTTAACAAGGAAAGGGGTAAAGTATGTCTGGATGGATGAATGTGAGGGAAGCTTCAAGGAGCTAAAGAGAAGGCTGATCACTGCACCTGTACTCACAGTACCGAAAAGTGGAGAAAGTTTTGTGATATACAGTTATGATTTAACAAAAGTCTTGAGTTGTGTACTCATGAAAAACGATAATGTGATAGCCTACGCCTCACAACAGTTGAAGATCCATGAGCAGAACTACCCAACCCATGATCTAGAACTGGCAGACGTTTTTTTTACCTTGAAAATCTAGAGGCACTACCTTTATGGTGAGAATTATGACATATACACTGACCATAAGAGCCAAAAGTATATATTCACACAAAATGAGCTCAACATGCGTCAAAGGAGATTCTTAGAGTTAATCAAAGATTACGATTTCTCTATTCACTATCATCCTGGAAAGGCAAACAAGGTAGCTGATGCTCTAAGCAGAAAAGAACCTGCTACTCTATCCATGCTGCGGATTGAGAAATACCCTATCATCATGGATAGGTAAAGAATGGATTTGGAAAACATAATGGCAGGGGATACATCCTACCTTTCCCAAATGATTGTGCAACCATCCATATAGGAGAAGATTAAGAGAGCACAAAGGGATGATGTGGAGATAAAAAAGAGGGTGACTGCAGTAAAAGAATGGAAGCTGCAAGAGTTCCATATCGACGATGGTGGTGTGATACGGTTTGGAACGCGACTTTGTGTGCCATCATCACCTGGGATAAAGAAGGAGCTATTGGATAATGCACATAGCTCAACTTTCTCTATCCATCTTGGGAGTACCAAGATGTATCGTGATCTCCTAGAACACTTCTGGTGGGATAACATGAAGAAAGATATTGTGAAACATATATCAAGGTGCATGGTATGTCAGAAAGTTAAAGCTGAGTGACAAAAGACCAAAGGTATGATGCAGCCATTACCTATACCCATGTAGAAATGGGATAATGTCACTTTGGACTTTGTCACAGGTCTCCTGAAGACGTCAAAGGGAAATAATGAAATATGGGTTGTGGTTGACCGACTCACCAAGACTGCCCATTTTATCGCTATTCGGGAAGACCTCTCGCTTGATCAACATGCAATGATATATGTGAAGGAAGTGGTGAGACTGCACGGTGTTCCACTCTCAGTTGTCTCTGACCGTGATCCAAGGTTCACATCTAAATTCCGGAGGAGCCTTCAACATTCTTTGAGTACTGAATTAAATTTCAGCATGGCCTATCACCCCCAAACCGATGGCCATTCTGAAAGGAATATTTAGACCCTTGAAGATGTGCGAAGATCCTGCTCTCTTGAATTCAAAGGTGGTTGGCATCAGCATCTACCATTGGTTGAGTTCTCATACAATAATAGCTTCCACTCGATTATTCATATGGCTCCATATGAAGCTCTGTATGGAAAGTGATGTAGAACTCCAATATATCGGGATGAAGTTGGAGAAAGAAAGCTCCTTGGACCCGATCTTGTTCAAGAGATGACAGATAAGGTTCAATTCATCCAAAAAAACATCAAAGCTCCTCAAAGTCGGCAAAACAGTTGTGCTAACAACCTATGAAAGGACTTGGAGTTCGACGTTGGAGATAAATTCTTCCATCGAATATCTCCATGGAAGAGAGTCATGCGATTTGGGAAGAAAGGGAAGCTAGGCCCAAGGTATATTGGCCCCTTTGAGATCCTTGACCGCATAGGAGTCGTGGCCTATCATCTTTCACTTCCACCAAATATGGCTCAAGTTCATGATGTGTTTCATGTATCACTACTGAGGAAGTACGTACCCGACCCCTCACATGTACTAAACTTAGAGGTGGTGCAGCTGGAAGATGATCTCTCCTATGAGGAGCAGCCAGTAAAGATTCTGGATCAGAGAGATAAGGTTCTATGAAATAAGACAACCCATATTGTCAAAGTGTTGTGGAGGAACCATATGTTGGAGGAAGAAACTTGGGAAGCAGAAGAGGAAATAAAGAAGATGTACCCTCACCTATTTGTGTAAAGTGATATCTCGGGGGCGAAATTCCTTAAGGGGGGAAGAATGTAATGACCCAGTGTTTATTAATGGAAAATTCCCTTCTTATATTTATGTCATAAAGACAGAAAATAATGAACTACTAAGTGATAAGTGACCTTTAAACATAATTTTGTCACTCCTATGTTTGTAATTTTGAAAATCCGACATACACGGTTGTGTTCAAGATGATTTTTGGAGTCCAATGGAACAAAAATAACTTTTCGTGAATAGTAATGCACCCTTAGGAATAGTAACATACCCTTATGAATAGTAATATGACCCTTATGAATAGTGAATCATCCAACATAAGAGTAAAATTACCTATGAAAAATAAAATAAAATTTAGACATCTTAGAAAGTGACAATTTGACATTAGTAAATGTTTTGGTATTTTGTAAGTCATAGATAATTAATTATAATTAATTAATTAATTTAAAAAAATATTTATTTCCCTAAAATGTATTCATAAATTATTGAATCAATTTCTTATATTTTTTAGATAATTTTATAAGACCCTACAAATTTTTTGAAACCACCATAATATTAATTTTAATCCAAAAAACTGTTTTTTAAGTAAATTATGATTTTAATTAAATATTAAATTTATAATATTTAAAAAATTATTTTTGAAAAATGGAATTAATTTTTGGATTCTACACATCTAAAAATTATTGGGGTAAATTTTTGTGATTTTTCTGAGATACTTGAATTTTTGATGATTAGTGAAATACCGTAATTTACAAAATAAGTTAAATAAGCTAATTATAGGGGCATGTGTGATGTTCTGCTAATATAATCCCACTTGGTTCTGGATTAAATTATAAAATTACTATTCTTGGTCGTTCAATACTCACTATTACTTGTCTTTTTGGGATATAATAAACTAATGAATTTTATATTAAGGAAACCCCTCTCCCCTCCACTATAAAATCCACCCTCCACTATAAAAGCCACCCTTCACACCCTCATTTCCTCACACCTCTCATGCTCTAAGCCTTCTCTAAACTCAGCGCAAAAACCGTCCCTAGTCCCTCCCAGACGTCCAAGAGCTTCTGGTCTCATAAAAAGACCAGGATTAGTCCCCTAAGGAGGTTCTCAAGAGAAGGATTCAAGAGGTAATTTACCTCCCTCTTCTCCTTTAATTTCCTTTCAAGTTCAAGTTCATTTCTTGTTCTCTCCCCACCTATCGTCATCCAAATTGTATTGTAACTCCAGTATTATAAATATATTGTAATTTTATGATTCTAATGTTATATTATATCATCCAACCCCTTTCCCTCTTCCATTTATATTATTAGAGAGAACATTGTTCGAGAGGTGTTAATTTATCACGTTCAAGAACGACATGCTATCTTCTTCTATTTATATCTTCATATCTGAAAATGAAACCATTTTTATGGTTCATCCAGAATATATTATAATTTTTATTTCCTATTTAATGATCTGGAAATATCCTATGGCTATATTACTATGTGATAAGTTAAAACAAGTTTGTTGTGATCCAAAAACCGCCCAAATTTACCCAAATAACCACCATTCAATTCTTATCTAATGATTCATCCACATGGATCTAATATAATTAATTATAAGATCATTAAAAATAATTTAATATCATTAATTACATGTAATATCATTTCATTATGTTTACCCATGTTCTTCCCGAACTTCAATTTATGAATACAAGCGAACAACCCAAGAAAAACCATAAAAATGAACATCCCCAAAACAATGTTTTTAAACTCAATAAGTCATCCAAAGGAACATAAAATGACATAATGAAATCATAATGAACCCTATTAATGTACCCATGGTTCTGGATTTCTAATTAATTAATATAATTTCATTATACGAGATATTAAAGAGAATGAAGCATTAAGGTACAAGGTAAGGGGAAATTCTCGAACCCAACTTTCATCCTTCAGGTTCTACCTCTTTCACACCATTTTTTATATGTTCACTCCTTAAAGATCATTTTTTCATAATTTTATTTCCTTTTATAGGATATACATGTTTTCTAATAAAGTTTATGTAATTCCAAATGTTTTCTGAAAGAAACCTTCTCTTAAGAACTCCACTTTTACCTCTCATTCATGGTTGATCGTTCTTGTAACAAGTATGTTGTTCCCTCTTTCTTTTGGGAACAACAAGTTTATGAATGTGTTATTAGGAGGTGAAAAAAATTTCTTTTCATGGGTTAGTTATTTTAATTTATGTTATATGTTCATTGTGGCATGCATGATAAATGATAATGTTATGATGTGATGGGTGCGCCTAGAATTTTATTGCGCAATATGAATGTTTAAATGTGACAGGTGCGCCCAAAATTATACAGCGCTTCAATGCATTGGGTAAATTGATGAATATCATGAGTAAATGTTAAATTATGTGTGAACTAGTTTCTAACTTGTTTCACAAGTATGCGTGGTAGTTAACCACTAAGACGTGATGATTCATTTTTATGCTTTGACACATTTCAAGTCTTTTATTTATGCTCCTCTCATGATATTGATCTTTTTCTTATGTTATGATTATGCTCACCCCATGATATATTGTTCTTATATATCCTCTTACTGGGCTTCTAGATCACCCCTTTTTATGTATATCCTCAGGCGGCTAGATGTACTAAGGAGAGGGCAAGTGCCAATAAGAAGCTAGAGAAGAAGAAATTAAATAAATGTTTATGCTTGATGTTGTATTTGTTATGTATGGTTCTAGTTTTCCCAAGACCCTAAAACTTTGTATCCTATATGTGTAATACTATTATTTTTTTTATCTTTAAAATGATGTATTAGTAATGTTAGAAAAGGCAAGGTCGCTATAATCACTTTGCATGGTCTTAATTCTAAGTCCCATATGATTTTCTACAGACTTGGAATATTTAATGAAGTAAGAACATGATTCACATTTGTAAGATAGAATGTATACACAATTGTATCTATAAAAATCATATAAAATAACATAAAAAAATTACTTCCCGTTTAAAAATGAATCTCTATATGGTCCAAAAAAATCCATGTAAACCAACTCAAGAGGTTGAGAAGCATAGAAATATTCCTTTGGTTTGAAAGAAACATTGAGTTGTTTTCTTTTTTGACAAGGATTAAAAAAACTGTTATGTGGAAATTCCAATTTAGGTAAGTCTTGTACTAAACATGTTCTAATTATTTTCCTAAGTGAGATCACATTATAGTGTCTTAATCTTATATGCCATAACCAATATTCCTTATGAAATGAATTTAAACATGAAAAAATCTTCTTATCAAAAGAATTTAAATCAATAGCATATTCATTTTTATTTCAAAGAGTAGTGTATTCTAAATAATTCATATATTTAAAAAAATTTCATGTATCATTTCCAAAAATAAAATTAAAACCATCATCACACAACTGAGAGATACCAAGCAGACTATATTTTATCCCATTAACAAAAAGTACATTTGCAATTAATATAGTATTAGGGTTACCAATTTGGCCTAAGACGATGATCTTCCATTTGGAATTATCACCAAATGTGACATGTCAACCATAAACATTAATGAGGTTCTTGAATCATAAATATTTCCATGTCATATGTCTTGAACATAAACTATCCAAGCACCATAGTGTTTTATGGGAGATCTTCAAGAAATTTTACTAAAAAATAGATTATGTGTAGGGTAACTTTGGTACCATGATTTTCTTAGGTCCAGAGAGGTTATTAATTAATGATTTGGGAACCCATACATGTCTCGTAGGTTTCTTATAATCACAAATATATTATTAGACATGAATAAATTCTTAGGTACTTTAGAAACGTTTTTTTTCAAAAGATGG
The DNA here is from genome assembly GCA_963277665.1 of Viscum album. Taxonomy (NCBI): domain Eukaryota; kingdom Viridiplantae; phylum Streptophyta; class Magnoliopsida; order Santalales; family Viscaceae; genus Viscum; species Viscum album. The sequence goes on along the minus strand of OY728133.1, from coordinate 2,115,270,012 downwards.
TCCTGAACATGAACTAATAGTGAACTGTCCGGATTTTGGACTAAATATATTTTTAATAATCCTTCTCTATCATGGTTGTTATCCTAGACCGATTGTGTATTTTGGAGAAATTTTATTCCCTAACAAATGATTCAATGTATCTCTACCAACATCAAACTTTTATAGATCCATTTTTAATTTCTCATTTGAAAATTTAAGTTATTTATTTTCTTTTAATAGCTGAGCACACTTTTCTTCCTCAATATCCAGATTAGACATACAATTAGCATTTAAAGCATGTTGTTTTTTTAATAATTAATATTTATCCTTGATTTCATTGAAGGTGTCCTCCTTAATTCCACAATATTAAAATAATTCATCTGTAGTCATATTATCATCATTATTTGATTTAATTTCATTACTAGAATAGTAAGCATTAGGTATAAGAGAATTGGGTGTTACATAGATGGTTCTTTCATGAAACACAAATTTTCATGTTTGTTTTTTTCAATATAAGAAGAGCCAGATCCATTGGAGCTATCTTTTAAAGAACTCCAAGTGTTTTTCATATCCTTTTTATATCTATTTCCTTTTTCTTCATATTTATTCTTAAATTTTATCTTGGGGAAACCAGCCTTCACATGGCCTTTTCATTTACACTCATAGCAGACAATCTCATTTGTGTTGTAATTCCATTTTATGTCCTTTTTACACTATCCTTTACTATGATACATTCCTTTATAATTTAATTTTCTAAAGAACTTCTTCTTTTAGTATATCTTCTTGAATATCCTAGAAAGATGAACCATATCATCATCACTATCAGAATCTGATTATTCACTAGTAGATATTTCTACAAGATCTTGAACTTTTTCTTTATCTTTGATCTTTGATGTAGTATCCTTGAATGCTACAAATTTCTTTCTTGGTTCTTCATCTACATCTTGGTTTATCTTATGCTATTATTTCTACATCATATGTTTTTCGTTTCATTCCTTCACTCGTAGCATGCCTATGACACAAGATTCTCAGATAGAAACAAAAGATCCTCTCCATATGTCAAGTAAGAATTTAAGAAACCTCATAACTTGGTCCTTGGACTCTACTGTTTTCCAATGAAGGATCATGGTATTTACAATTTCATTGAACCTGAGATACATTTTAGATATATGTTCATTAGGATTTATTTTAAAATTTTCATATTTAATAGTTTAAGTATTTAATCCCATTTCATTAATATTGGGGGTTCCCTCATGGTAAATATCCAAAGTATCCCAAATTTCATATGTAGTTTTACAGGTAGATATTATATTTAAATCTTCTTCTCCTATAGAACAATACAATTCATTCATTGCTTAACAATTATTTTTGTATGTTTCTTTAGTCAACTAAGAACATGTGTCCCTATTAGTATGAGGAAAATCATGTTTTTATTCAATTATGTCCCAGATTTCCGGACCCATGCTCTCTAGATATATTTCTATTTTTAATTTCCACTAAGTATAGTTATTAATATTAAATAAAGGTGGCTTATTTTTAGAAACACCCTAAAATATGTCATCCATAGTTAATTTGAATTTTAATGAACTGAAAATTTAGATATGACAGAAATGATAATATCTTTAAGACACAACTATAATTATAGTTGAAAAGAATTTGGAACCATGCACAATAGTTAAGATGGTATTTAAAAAATTAATCCCATCTTATACTTAATGTTGGTCCGAGTGGAAACTCAAGAGTGGGGTTGAATTGAGTTCCTACATAAAATTTATGTTAAAAACATTATGTTAAAGATCCCCCAATTATGAAATGGCCCAGTTAATTATGGTTGTAGAGATATAAATATTTAGTTAGTTAATAAGTTTCTCAAAGGGTGATTATTCCTCAGTTTAATTAATGTAAAACACTTCTTCAACTTCTGAAACTGGTTTACTAAATTAAACAAATACACACACTTACCATAACTAACTATTAGATTAAATATAAAAATAGTTTTCTGTTTTTTTATTTATAAGCAGTAGAAAATATAAAAAATAGAGTATTGCAAAAATATAGTCCACAGAAGAGTTAAAAAAGATTTTCAATCTCTATCCGAGATGTAATCATCTCTACTTGTTGATCACCTACAACCATGAATTTTATATAAAATATAAACATGATACAAAACATATATCAGGATTTACACAAATTTTTACAAACTATCCAGGGTTCACACCCTCTACCAGAGTTCTTTGTGGAAACAATATACAATCCAGACCACACATGGTCTCTTCAACAGTTATATGTGGGAAACAAGGAGTAATTGATGTTTTATGTGAGGATTTTTAGTGTCCTCCAGTTCAATCACAGGAGACAATGTGTGTAACATAAACACACACACAATTCTCAGAAATGTAAAATAAAAGTACAAAATAGATCAAATATTATAGGATTGAGTTTAAAAATTTCTATGTGTTTGTAGTTCAGATCTTTACACTTTAAAGTTAAAAAAATTTAAGTTTGAGTCTTTCTCTAGAAGTTTTCCTCCAAAAACAGTGTCACAACTCCAGGTCCTACCTTTCAGAAATGATGTTTTCTTTGACTGCAGTTGACAAAGTGTTGATGAAGTATAGAATGAAGCCTTGAATTTGATCTCCCAAAATGATCTTCACTATGCTCTTGGGTTCACAGTGCAAGTGTTGGATGGTTATTAATTGTTCTGTTTGATCTAGCGAGTAAGTTCTTTTACATGCAATCCTCTCTCTTCACATCTCGACCCACTAATTCTCTTTCTCAGTATTATCTTTTATATTTGATGTCCTATAATAAGAATATTTAAACCATGTGTGGTCCTACTCATACCAAGTACTATCCCTATATACGGTCTCTTGATTTTTCTACAATAAGCATTAATTAATGTCAGAAGCATAAAATTTACCAAATATGATGGTTAGAATAATCTTAAGAATTTTAAAAAGTATGGAGTAGAAGAGGATTGAGCATCAGTAAATTGGTAGCGGTAGCCTTCTCAACAGTAGGATTCAATAGTAGACTACATTGGTATCCTTTAATGGTAACCTTTAATAATGACCTTCATTGGCGACCTTCTATCAGTGACCATTCATTGGTGACCTTTCATCGGTGGCATTTCACCAGCAACCTTTCATCTATGACCTTACATCGGTGACCATTCCTAGGTGACCTTTCTATTAGTGACCTTTTTATCGGTGACCTTTCTATTTGTGACCATTCTATCAGCGCCCCTTCATCGGTGACCTTCATCGGTGACCCTTATACTTAGAATAAATTTTTCACTGTAATCGTAAACAATAGAACCGTGAGATTAAAGATACATAGGTATTAATGGATAGAAACTATAAATATTAATTACATGATGAATCTATAATAAAAAAAGGATTATTAGATAAATGAAACATGATTTGGGATTATCAAAATAGGTGAGTCCAACCAGAATTAATTACTTGAGATAAATTAGATGGTTAATTAATCTGTTTTTACCTATGAAGAAAACATTACCTGACATGAGAGGCACACTTTGGGTATTATCATCCATCATGAAATTACCATTAATTAATTAATTAGTGGTATAAAACCATTTATTTGAAGAGAGTTTGGAATACAGGTTTTATTGAAGCAATGAATAAATCATTCATTGTGCTTTCATTTTGGAAATAGATATTGGAGTGACCCATAAATCACATGGGTTTGATAAGAAAATAAGGATGTAATTAAATAGAAACTATAAAAATCATGAAGATAAAGAGAAGATATTTATTTCGTGTTTGATGTTTTGAAGAAAACATGGAAGAAATATTATTAATGGGACTAATTAATATTTTATTGGTGGGAAGGGAGGTCATGAAGTGGATAAATTCTTAAGGGATGTGATAATGTTATAAAATGATATGAATAATGGAAGAAATCCATAGAATGTACCTCCCAAACATCAGGGTTTCAAATGTGAGGAGTTCCAACATTAGGTATATAGGTTACCTAATATAATATTTGATGATAATGTTAAACATTATATCCATTTATACAGAGAGATAATGTGAAATTTCATGGGTTCACTAGTTGAAATGAGTGGTGGAATAATGACGTGATGAAAGGTACACTTCTCATCAACTCTAGAACTGCTAATATCTTATTTTTCCCTTGATCTACCCAATCTTTTATATAGGGGAAATTTTACAAGGATATAAAAATACACCTTAATGATTACAAGTTGAATTAGTAATGAAACCCCCAAATAAAATAATGATCACATCACAAGTATGGGGTTCTACTCTGATTGAGGTTTGATAGAATGTGATTCATATAAATTTGGTTGTTATTAATATGACATCACTTTTTGTTTTCTTTTATTTTTATTGCCTTCTCGACATAAATACCATGTGAAGTTATGAGAAAGGGAATTCACATTTGATATTCCAAAACCAACCTTTGATCTTATATTAGTGGGATAAACCTCCAATGGAAATCAAATCCACTGTATTGTTTTTTATTCATATCCAATGGTGGTGTTAATCTCAAATGGTATGGGAGAAAATAAATATTAATGGTATGCCTATTGAAAGGGCTTTCTTTTTCAAATGAGTTATGTATTCTTTAACTGAATCATGAATTTTAGTTCTCATTAGAAGTAAAACCTAGTGCTACACCTATTTCAAAGAAATCTTTTATAATTTCCTAGATTTAGATGCATGAATTAAAGATGAAAATCCCAGAGAATCATGATATGTGATTTATTTATCCAATTATTTCAAGTTGGGGTTCATCTGTTGTTTTATTTAAAAATAATTATGGATTCAAGTGACTAAATATTGATAAATAAGATCTGATCCAGATCTCAATCAAGAAAAATTATCCTTTATCCCACCTTGTTTATTTGTTTAATTATGATTGCAAAGATAAATAATTTTCTAATATAGACCTTAATTCTAGATATCATCAATTGAGGGTCATGATGGGGGCTATACCCAATACAACACTCTGTACAAGTTATGAACACCTTGAATATATAGTAATTCCAAATAATCGTACTAATTCCCCAACTATATTTTTGTATTTAAGGAATAGTGTCATTAAACAATACCTTGATTAGTTTGTGACGGTCTTTATAGATGACATTCCTTTTTATTATAATAAAAATGGAGAGATTTAAGATCACATCAGTATTCTACTAAAGGCTTTAATTATGGATAAACTATATAAAAAATTTTATAATTGGGAATTTTGGTTACAGAAGTTATAATGTTTTGGTGATATAATCTCAAGTTAGGATACATTATTAGACCCATCAAAGATAGATTTTATTTAATGTTATTCCAAACCAACCACTGGGAATAAAATACAATGTTTTTATAGATTTAATGGGTATTATCAAATTTTGTTGGAAAATTCTTCAATAATATATAATCCAATCACTAATTTAACTCGAAAGGGTTCCATTTTCCTTTAGATATATGAGTGTGAGGAAAATTAAAAGGAACTAAATAGAATATGAGTCATCACACTTGTGCTAGCATTACCCTTCTTTAGAGAAGGGTTTTTAATATACTATGATGCATCTAATAAGGTATTGGGACATGTTATTACAAACACTTATAGGGTTATATTTTATTCCTCATGAGAATTGACGGTTCAAGGGAAAAAATACTCCACTCATGATTTGGAGTTTGATGTGTTAATTTTTTTATTAAAGATATAGGTGCATAATATTTTTAGAGAAAACTGTGAAAAATATGCCGATAAGAAATTATTAAAATATATTTTCACAAATATGGAATTCTGTATGAAATCGAGAAAATGGCTAAATATGATTAAATATTATGACTTCTCAATATAGTACAACCCTATGAAAGAAAACAACATAGACGATGCTTTGTGTCGAAATGATCATTGTATCTTATCTGGGATGTGGATCATAAAATATTCAGAATTTATGGATTTATAAAGGATAAATATAGAAATATGGAATGATGGGGAGATATATTATCTCTGTCAAATGAGTTTTACAAAAATATATCCATGTGAATATTAAAGAGGCATGGAAGGACGATATAGAGCTCAAAGAGATGGTGATAAATGATTAATAATTTTACCATGAATTTGGTGGAATGATAAGTGTAATATATAACATTTTCTTATGTATGTTCCTCTATGTTTTTTTGATAAACATATTTCATTGGGTTTTCCATTTTAATCAATCCTTGTTGGTTGACTCATGTTTGGATATAGAGGGGCATTGATTTTGTAGAATGGAATAATGTTCAGGGATGCATTTTTTTCAATTACTAGATTCTGGGTATAATAAGGATGTAAAATGGTTTACAAGGGATTTATATTGTATGAAAAGGTTTAGAGGTGTTTGGAGATCCAAGGGATGAACTGGATTGAGAAATTCACAATGGAAATTTACACATCATGAGTTATTTACATGTTATGTAAATTCATAAAAATATCTCATGTACCGGTGTAGGGTGTGAATCTATTATAGGTCATGTAAACCTTTCATATAATGTAAAATTAAATAATGGTAAAATTTTAACATAAGGCAATGAGTTTTTATTGTATATATTTAAAAAGAAATACATTATGTGTAAATGGATTACACGATGGTTAAATATCCTAATAAATAGATTTATGTAGTTATGTGCGCATGTTATTCATTCCACCAATTTATGATTCCCTTACTCTCAAACCCTAGTAGACTCTAGAATATAATTAGTGGATTTAAACTCCCAAATATGTCATGGTTTGGTGTTTAATACCTATTTGGTCTCCCTGGTTTCGTATCTTCTCCTTTAATCTTTATTCCATCGTAGTAGTGTCATAATTTGATATTTTCTATGGAATCCAAATGATGTTGTTTCTTTGTGATCCATGTTTTCTTTTTTGATCTTACACACGTTTTTTCTATTAGTGTTACCCATTATGTTGTTGATAAATCACAAGTATAAAGATAGTGTATCTAAATACTAACCCTATGTTTTGATTTAAATTAATTAAGTGAATTCAACATACAGAATTTCACCAAGGAACCCAAAACATTAATTAATAGATTAATTTAAAATGATGAAAATTTAATTGGATCACACCATTGATATATTTAGGATTTTTGATATGCATCATGGATTGTGGATTCCTTTGGAAATGATGAATTGGTAGTGGTTTGCATGTGAATTTTTCATGACATTATTTTCGGTTGATTTTTTGTTATAGATTATCAATAGAAAAGATATTATTTAATTTATTGAATAAATGGGTAAATTGAAATAAAAATGATTATTAGAATATTAATGATTTTTTTCTTTTTTTGTTATATTGTGATCTATATACAATTTTGATATTCCCCTATAAGACATGTTTGGATGCTTATATAATAGGATGGGGCCTCACACATGCTACAATGCCTATAAATCAGGCAAGGCCCTAACACATGTTGTGATCCATTTGTATTGGCTTAGTCCCTCAAACATAATGTGATTCTTATATACTGGGATATTCCTTGACACATATTGGGATACTTATGCAGTAGGTTTGGTCCATTAGTGTGTTATAGCATGTGTATATGGTTTTGGTTAACACGTTTTTTTTAAATTGCCAGAGACAATCAGATAGGGTGATGGAGAAGGTTGATTCATATAATATATTAATTTTTTAATCAATTTTTAAACCTCTTTATTTATTTAGTTAATTCACTTATTAGCAGGCTAGTATTTTTAGACATTGTGGTTTCGCCTTACTAATATTACCCACACTCTACTCGAGCGGTAGTTTGGTACCTATGTAGATCACATGGCCTTAGGTTTTCATAATGTACATGGACGATGCAGTTGGATGTTTCTTACTGGATGGTTTGGAGCTTTGATATAGGACTAACAAGGGTTCAGGGATGAGGCCAATAGAATCTTTATTGATTATTATATTATTTTATCTATATGACATTAAAATTCCATTTAGTTTCATCCGTCTTGTAATTAAATTATTCCTTTAATATGTATTGGATAATTCAGTGGGAATTTATTGTTTGTATTATCCGCTTTGTTGTATGATTTGTTTATTTCAACACTCTAATATTTATGTATTTTCCACTCGACTATGACTCTTATAAAAGGGGTATAGTTTATACACTATATTTACCACACCCAAATCACTATTTGGGTGCATCTGGCATACAAGGATGCATTCTTAACCTCACGTAACCAAACTGGCTGAGTCATTCTATGAAGAACCGGTTCAGGGACATTACAATGTGGTATCAATGCACCATGTTTTTTCTATTTCGTGACTATTTAGGGAATGTAGAAATGAGACTAGGTTGTTTCTATATTTAATAATAATCTTTTTCATAGGTGTATCTGACCCATTTGTGGTGGAAATCCGATTGCATTATGATGAGTCTTTTTTTCATTATATTCAACTGTTATAGTTTGATGTTTTTTCACATTGGGTGATTAACATGATGTGTGATGTCATTATTTCCTGAGATTTATACTAATGGACTAGTATGGATCAAGATGAATATGTATGAATCGTAATAAGAACACAGGGATGTATAATAACATTGATTGTTCATTAAAATGACATATTTATTCCATGTGATATATTTTCAAATATTAACTGTGAAATGAGACACCTGTTATATCTAATAAATAAATTAAATTAAATTTTAGGTCATGCTAAATCAGTTGTTAAGCCATGTATAGGGATACCATGAGCTTGGGGTTATCGGTTTTTGTCTTTTATTAAGGTTCACTTTGTTTTTACCCTATTTTTTAAAAAGAGTGTTTGTATTATATTGAAAATTAATCTAAGTAATCACTGAATGGATTTCAATAGAGTCGTAATTTTCACACTCCTAAAGCACCTGATGCAGAGCTTCTTGTTTCTCTAGATAGTCAAATGGATGTTCAGATTTACAAAATATTTTCGACGGTCATAAAATCGATTGAATGAGAGTATTTATTGAATTGTACCTTCAATTTATGAGATGATTAGAGTGTTTTATCAGTATCACTAGCCTATATTCAATGTGGAAGGAGGCCCCCACGTAGCCGATTCTTGGACCAAGTCATTTCAGATGATCTTCATGAACCTTGATACCCCCATAGATAAATGGGTGAACATTGATGTGTATATAATTCATGTAACTTTTTATAATTAGTGGTATAATATAAATAAATACGGGAAGAAAGATGAGTTATTCTAGGAGAAATGAGAGAAAATGTTCTTTAGTTCATTCTATCCCATGTTATTGGGGGAGGATAAGTCTTGTGAGTTCATACACATGACATAGGAGGGAATGTAAGTGATGAACTATTCCAGTCATTTCACTGACATAGAGTCCATTTCTCCATCTCTATCAGCTGATGAGGCTTCTAGGGTGAGATATTTTTATGATGGGAGTTTCTATGAGATCAAGTTACATGTGTCTATTTTACCTTTTGGTAGTTTTCTTTGGAAGTGATGAACCATGAACACATAATTGAAGGAATTTAATAGTGGACTGAAGCTACGACTATGATGTTATAACATTGAAAAATGGGTTCTTTTCTTCGGTTGGAAAAATGTTTTGATAAGAAATATTTTAGTAATAAAATTGTTGGACAAGAAGCCATGTATGTGTGTTTCCATCTAAAGAAAATGGTTTGTGGTAGTTCTGTCACTATGGAATGTGTGCCTACAATCAATCTTGGTGTTCATACCCTACATTAGAGTTCTATACTTATTACAAAATAGGCCATCTTTATATGTTTTGTGGTAACATCCCACAATATAGTAGAGTTAGGGGATCATGATAGACTCTTGATACTATAAGTGGATTAGATTCCCCTTAGTATATATGTAGCTAGAGTTCCACTAAATGATTAGACCGAGGTAAGGGCATGGTATATGACGACCCTTCCATTTATTACACTTTATTTAATGATCTATTAAGAAATATTACATATAAAACAACACAAAATATTGATATTTCAATTGTATTTTGGAGTTAGGTATATAAGATAAAATATTGAATATATAACGGTATAACATTATTGAAAACATCCTCATCATGCTTATAAAATTCCACATCTTTTAAAATTGCATGAGGTAACCTAGGGACATACATAAGAAATGTGGGAGCTATAAAGACCAATAATGTAATAAAAAAATAATTACATGAGGGAATCATCATAAGAAAGACAATAAGCAATAGTACCTAAAAGGGGTGAGAATAATAAACATGAATAATAAGGCATGATATCATATGTTAACATATAGGCAATATGGGAAATGTGGAAAATACTTTAAATGTGGAATCATAATCACAGGTCACAACTAACCACCAAGCAATCATGATGGGAAAAGAGGCTTAATGGATTAGTTTGAGTGTCTAATATCTTTCATGAAATATCATGAAACTATACAATTACCCTATTCATTAGAGAACTATATAATTTTAGGTGAACCTATCATTTTCATTTCATTCTCAAGCATACGTGTCTCACATAGATCATACAACATGGAATCATTAATCATGCCACTTTATTCAAAGATCATGGAGTTGGTAATAAATACATTCATGTACCCAATAAAATAATTATACATGAATAATGGTCGAAAAGATTGATATACAATGGTTATTATCATTCACTACACATGTTTTTTCATGGAAAATAATTTGGAAATTTGGGCAGCATAACAATAGTACATGACGATTCATAAAAATGGTTTGATGGAATAGAATTTGGTCTATATTTTTTATTTAATTTTAATAAAAATTAAGAGAGTTATGCAAAATAATTTTTTATAATTCGGATTTGGTTATAAAAGGCATAAAATGATGTGTATTATTTAATTGAAAAGAGGAGTGAGAGGTCACGTACCAAATTTCAGCATGGTAATAGTTGTATATAAAGGTTAATGGGAGGGCTTAATGAGGGTGTAATGCATCTCTCATTACATGTAAATAAAAAAGGGATGTAATAGGTATGTATAAAAACATACACAAACAATAAAAAATTGAAATTAAGAGGCATAACATAAAGTAGGTCAATGAATAAAAAGTAGAGTGGGAGATCCCTTACTATGTTTTGGCTCAGTAACATGTTTAATTAATGGCCTTTAGGATGTATTATTGTAACACCCCAATATTTCATATTACGTTATTTCTTCAATGTAATTCAAGAACATGCACTACACACAACACCGGATTCGAGCGCACCACAAGATTACCAAACTAGTCGTCCAAAAGTTCTTATGAATAGTATTTACTGAATATTTAACTATATACAATCCTTATTATTTTAGAATCCATATTATGAGTTTCTTAGACATAATGTAAGAAGAAATTCATTTTTTTCAGATAAAATAATTATAAACTCCAAAAAATGCACATTTACCGCCTTTTAATGATGAACCCTTTTGAATGTTTTATATATTGTATTTTTCAAAATAAAAATATTCTTTAGAATTGGGACATAAGAATTTAGTATCAATAATTTTTTTGTTTTTCTGATAAAATTCATATTTGGGTGAATAGTGGTAAATAGTAAATTTTAATTGAAAACAACTTTTTTAATCAAAATAATTTATAGTGTTAAATTATACATTTTAATAGATTGGTATTATAAATAGATTATATTTTTAACATTTAATCAAATTCTGGCCATTTTAAGTAATTTGACTTTGAGATTGGTCATAAACAGGTGTCAATCTTTTGATAGTTATTGTTTCTTAAAAATATGCCTTTTGGTTTTGACAATGGGAATTAATTTTAAATTAATAAATGAAACTTCTATTTTTTGAATTTGGTAAAATGGACTTCATTTTTGGATTTGGAATATCGAAATTTGCTTCGGGTGAATTTTTATTATTTTTATGAAAACTTTCAATTTTTGATGAATAGTGAAAAATACTGAGTTATAGTTTTAAAAAGAATTTTTATTTAAATAATTTTTTATAATATTTAAATTTATTTTGGGTAAAAATTTATACATAATACCTATATATGTTCAATTTAATTCATTGATGTCAGTTTATAATAATTTTAGATATATAAAAAATTTATTGATCTTCTCACCGTGTTTTACCCAACTCATAGGAGAATTTGCAACTTCAGATAAAACATAATTATACCACTTCTATGAGTGTAAGTTCAAAAATCGAGAGACACGGTTAATATGAAGGAGCATAATGTGCCTCAATAATATAAAAATAATTTTTGGGGAATAGTAATTTTTTATTTTTATTTTCCACAGTTAAGAGTACATAGGGTAATTAAAGGTAAAAATGATTTTATTATTACCCTAACACTTGTCTTAATTATATTGGAAAAGTATAATTCGACCAAAAACAACCTTAGGAATATTATATGAACCTTTTTGGTCTACATGGATCAGATTAGGACATTTATAATTATTTAATTCAAAGAAGAGTTAAAAGAGTTAAAATCAATGTTTAATAACTAAAACAATTTTAATATATTGTTATACATAAGATATAATATATTATAAATAATAATTATAAATCTCAGAGGATTTCCAATATAATGGTATTTTATTTATAATTTTTAAAAATTAAATAATATAATTTATTTATGACACAACGGTGATGCAGTCAGTACCTAATTAATGAAATATTAAAATGTTTGATAATATAAATATCTAAATAAATATAATTTGAGATTTTTAATGAATTACACTGATTTTATAGGTTAATATGACATATTAGGGTTGGTTAGATGAATTTTTTTCGAAGTAATAATTCTGTTATGAATTTAGAAAAAACAAAATACCAAATACTGTGAAAATTGACATAAAAGTGTTTTTAAAACAAATGTTATATTACTAATTGATATTATATTCCTAAAAATATATGGTTCAGGAAAAGGACTTATATATTGATAGGTGTTCCATTAATGAACAACTTGGGGTTATCATGGAAATATATAGTATGTTTATTAACCATATAATAAAAAAATACAAAGAGACATGGTAAATGTCAAACTATTTATTTAAGAGTTAAATCTAAATGTTAATGTTAATATAGTGACCCAAACCTGTAACAAACCTATTGGTTGAGTGGTTTTCGACCCATCCCCACCTTATAGTTTAAATAATCTTTTTTTAGGCATTAGAAACAGAAAATTATTTTATTATAAAATAATATTTCTAGCTTTTCCTATGGTGACCCTCACCCATCTCATAAAAGGGCACTCCACCTTCTCTCGAATTCACACCATCAAAGACTTTTGTCTCGACCGAAAAATGCCAAAATATCCTTTCAACTTACCTCACTTAATTCTGGAGGCCCTTTTTTGGTTATAAATCCAACTTAAGTAGCCCTTTTGAACAAATCAAAAGGAAGAACCCAAAGAAGAGGTAATAATTTCACCACCCTCTTTCAAGTTCTTTTCTTCTTCCACTTCCATTAAATTTATTGTTTCCATTATAAAATTACAACTCTAGTATCTTATATATAATGTGATTTTATTATAAATATGGTACAACCAAACTCATTTTTTTATCGATCCTTTTAATGACATTTCACCATACGTGCATATGTACGGCTTACCGTCTCCACGTCATGGTGTAATTGTTATTCATTACATTATTATTTGGACGGGTGTAATAATGATGTGTAAATGATGTAAATAATAAATATAACATGATAATGATTCTGTATATATGATATATGATCTTATTATATATTATTTTAATATCAAAAAATGATATTGTCGCTCGTGCGTAGGTACGGATAACCGTCTCTACATAGCAATGAGATTCATTCCCCATCATATCCATTCAAGACTAATTTTCATTTGATGATTAAAAATAATGTTTAATGACTTGATATCATTCTGGATATGAATAAGATAAATCTAATCCATAAGAATTATGACTCACATAACAATGAATATAAAGGAAAACGAATCCGTTAACACACAAAACAACGATAATACTAAGATATTATTAACAAAGAATTGTTAAAAGATCATATATGATATAATATTAATGTATATGATTAATGTATAATTTAATAATAATTATTTCACCATTACACAGGAGGTTAACCTACCCTCGACCAAGTATAAGTACAAGGTAAGGGTTAATTTCATTATTTCTTCATTATCTAAGCTGGTTTATACGTAATTATCTACTCGGACCTCTATATCATCCACATCCATGTTTCTTAAAAATTTATTCCAAAACATTTTTACTATTTACTAGAATATGGTTTAAAGTCATTTATACACTTGTTTGACTTTTTATAAAATCGTTTGAAAGGAATCTATTCGTCATTTTCCAGACAAGGTACTTTTAACCTATTCGACAAAATTAAGGTAAGAATGTTTTTTTAACTTATATGGTGGGTGAGGCTATTTTCCACCATTATAAAATCTCTGAAGCTTCTCTTACAAGCTTATAAGAATATTTTCGAAGTAAATGTTTTATTTTACAATTATGTGACTTATAAATGATTTCATAAAATCAATATTTCTCTCAAATAGTTTTGGTTTCTTCTATGTCAACATCCTTTAATGGATTTTATGTTTAATTGATGTTGATTTATTATGATTCTAAACTTATATATTATATTGAAGGTTTTTTGATATTTTTGATATTGGATTTTTATTTTTATACCATTCATGGTTTATGGATAATTTATTAAAAATTTGTTTCCTAGGTTTAATATGAATGTTTATATTATGTTTAAACATGCTCATATGAAGAATGCTTTGGACTTAGTAAGTGACAGGTGGAGCCCTCTATAACTCCTCGATGTATCAGTAGGTCTCATGTGACAAACTATTGTCTTAGCACAAGGCCTTGACAAAATATTATTTTTAGTCTTGGAATAAGGCCTTGACAATGTGGTTATGATAGTCTGGAATTATGCATTCCATCATTATGAAAGTGGTTATTGATATTTCATGTGATTATTCGACTAGTAGAATATCCATTTGAATACGTAAATGGAATTATTTAATTTTATTTTAGAAATATTATGCTAATGTTAAAGTTTAGAAGGATTTTGTTTTCTTTATACATATCCTTAAATGTTTATGCTAATTTATGAATGTTTTCGCTATATTTTTATCCTTACTAAGAATCTGAGCTCACCCCTTTCTATGTCTTATTTTTCCCATGATGTGAAGAAGTATTTTAAGATTAACATGCAGGGATAGTCTGAGGGGATATGAGTGTGGACTATGGAGACTATGTTGATTTAGTTTTTCACATTATGATATAATTTAAGTCTTATGAATGTATCTAGTGTTTCCATGGCTACTCAAATAATCGGTCTTTCAAGGCTTGAACTTTTGTGATCATTCCAATGTTATGTGATAATGCACTGACTATTGGTAAATGGGGTCGGGGCATTATAGTTGGTATCAGAGGAAGTCTAATACCATACATGGAAGATAGATTTAGAAAACTCTGATTAGATCACATAGACCTAAGATGGACTTTGAGGATTAGTATAGAAGAACTTCCTAAAATATTGGTATTGTAGAGATTTTTTGAGTTTTCTGAGCAATACATCCCTGTCTGGATACGAGCAAGTAGAGGAATCTCTGGAACAGATGTATCTAGGGGCAAAACCCGAAAACACTTCTTTGAGCTTTACTCAAACGAGAACTGGTGCACGATAACATACCTTGCTGCACTCTAGGTTACGACACTCCCAGGGGATATGCTTAGGATAATTCTCATTTTAGTTACAAACCATTATGAAGGTTTTATGAGTACATACTTTTTCAAAGAAAGAATTTTTATGATTATGGATTATATCCATAAACTGTAAAATCTATGTTAGGTATTTTAAAAGATTGGAATTATTCATTACAATTCATAAAATGACCTAGTCTATGCCATAATATAGAAATTGTTCCCAGTAGAAGGAATGTGAACTTCAGTAATACGTATGATCCAAAGAGTAATAAGGATCATATCTTTCACGGTATTAAGCCATCATTTAGAAGGTAAATTGTCTCCCATGTATTCTCAACATATGAAGAAATAGTGTCATGTGTTTAAAAGATAAGTAATGAATTCTCTGAGTCCTGTGGTTTTGAAGGGAATCAAGAGATGAAAAAGATGGAAGAGAGAAATATGGATAAAGGGAACAAGAAAAAGAATAATTTTCCCATATGTGGAAATTGTGGGAAGAAACACCCTGGAATATTGATAAAGGGAATGGGAGGTTGTTATAAGTGTGGAGAAAAAGGACACCATTTATAAGACTGCAAGGGTAAGAAAAAGTTTTTAAATTTACAATGCTTCATCTGCAAGGAGTTGGGACACTACGCGAACCAATGTCCAAATCATCAGAGTATGCCCCAAATGATGCTATTGGATAATAATCAAGTTATGACACTACAACATATGAGAAGGAATGATTAGATTTCTTATATTGTTATTAAATAATTATGTCATTTGAGTGTTTGATAAATGATGTACTGGTTATAATAATAATGGAGTATATAAGGAATGTACAGTAGTTTTATTTCATTAAAGAATTTAAATTGTGTGGAACTATGAAAAGTGACTCAATAGGAGGTTAAATTTTTGGAAAAATATATGGTTGATAGAAAGATAAAGCATAATGTTGTTCTGATACCGAGGTAGTGATTTTGGAATAATACATGTTTGATTTGGACAAATAATATTGGATATTTTTGACTACCTTGAAACTGATTAATGATTTGTATATTCCATCATTGTTTGAGTTTACAACATTTTTTGTTATAAGGAGTATATCCTGTATTCTATAATGAATAAGGGAACATGAATGTAATCAATAATGTTTTATGGTAATTTAGGATGTTGCAGTGTTTTAAAAGAATACATGATGATGGTGTTCCCATGTTATTACGTGGAAAAAAGGATCTTAATTGTGTTCAAATTCCCTATAAATTTTGGACTGGGAGTTTGGATTGAAGTATTTTGGATAAGTCTAGTTTGAGATGATTTTTGGATTTCAATAAAAAGGACAACCCAAAGGTTGGGCAGCAACTCATCGCATCCGGTAGGGCTGCAAGACATGAACCCACAACCGAAGGGTGACAAGGGTGTATCACCTACCACTGACCCACATGTTGTCCTGGATTGAATAATGTAGTTTTTTAAAAGGTTCTGGTAGATGAATTATAAATTAATTTTTTTGGAACCCTATAAAAATAGGATAAATAGATTTTTTTAGTTCTATTATCATTTAGAGTGAAAGATGAGTTGGTGGTAGAAATTAGTTAACGGATGGAACTCTACTTGTCAAGTTTATATTTTATACTTCTCTTATTATATGAAGAAATTAAATCATAAACATTAGGTAAGGGATCTTAAAACTAAAAATGTGTTATCCTAATACCTTATGTTTTGTGGAACCAATGATATTTTAAATCATCATAGATTGATGGATTTGAGGCCCTCAATTCTACAATTGTCTGTCACTGATGACCTCAATAAATCCCTATAAATATTTATATTTTTCCTCCAATTATGTGTCTCCAATTTCCATCAATGTTCTTCTAATCGATATTATAGTTTGGTGGTTACTTTTTCATTCCCCTTTTCCTCTTATAAAGACTAAATTTTATTAACCCAATTTCCGATGTGGGTTTTCCCACAAAGGTATTTTCTATTTTCAAACTTTTATTATAGAAGAAAATTTTAAAAATTGATAGGATGCAATTTATTGAAGGAGGGAAGAATGTAACATCCCAAGATTTCATATTACGTTATTTATTCAATGTAATTCAATAACTTGCACTACACACAACATCGGGTTCAAGCACACCACAGGATTACCAAACTAGTCGTTGAAAAGCGGTTATAAATAGTATTATCTGAATATTGAACTATATATAATCCTTATAATTTTAGAATCCATATTTTGAGTCTCATAGACATAATGTAAGAACAAATTCATTTTTTTAGATAAAAGAAGTATTTATTTCAAAAAAATGCAAATTTTCTACCTATTAATGATGAACCCTTTTGAATCTTTTATATATTATATTTGACAAAATTAACTTCTTCTTTATAATCGAGAAATAATAATTTAGTTACAATAATTTTTTTGTGTTTTTCTAATAACTTTCATATTTTGGGGAATACTGAAAAATAGAATATTTTAATTGGAAATTTTTTTTAATCAAAATAATTTATAGTGTTAAATAATTCATTTTAATGGATTATAAGTATAAATAGAATATATTTTTACCATTTAATCCAATTCTGGTCATTTTAAGTAATTTCACTTTGAGATTGGACATAAACAAGTGTCAACCTTTTGATAGATATTGTTTTTAAAAAATACGCCTTTTGGTTTTGACAACGAGAATTAATTGTAAATTAAAAAATTTAACTTCAATGTTTTGAATTTTGTAAAATTTACTTCATTTTTAGATTCGTAATATTGAAATTAAGTTAGGGTTACTTTTTGGTATTTTTCTGAAAACATTCATTTTGATGAATAGTGAAAAACACTGAGTTATAGTTTTAAACCAAATTTTTATTTAAATAATTATTTATTTTATTTAAAATTATTTTAGGTCAAAATAGATACATAATACCTATATAAGTTCAATGTAATTAATTGGAGTCATTTTATAATAATTTGAGATATATAAAAATTTTATTGAACTTCTCACCGTCTTTTACCCAACTCCTAGAAGAATTTGAAAATTCACAAAAAAACATAATTGTACTGCTTCTTTGAGTAGAATTTCAAAACTCCATGAGACACAGTTAATATCAAGGAGTAGAATGTGGTTCAATAAGATAAAACTAAATTTTGGTGAATAGTAACTTTTTATTTTTCTTTATCACCGTTTAAAGTAAATAGGGTAATTAATGGTAAAAATAATAATATTATTACCCTAACACATGTCCTAATTCTATTGGCTAAGTAAAATTAGACCAAAAAAAACCTTAGTAATAATGTAAGAACCTATTTGGTCTACTTGGATTATATTAGGAAATTTATTATTATTTAATTCAAAGAAGAGTTAAAAGAGTTAAAATCAATGTTTAATAACTAAAACATTTTTAATATAATGTTATAAATAATATAAATTATATTTTAAATATTATTTATAAAGCTAAAAATATATCCTACATAATGGTATTTTATTTATAAATTTTAGACATTAAATAAATTAATTAATTTTTGACACAACAGTGATGTTTTGATTACATAATTAATTAAATATTAAAATAATTGATATTATAAATATAAAAATAATTTTAATTTGAGATTTTTTATAAAACACACTAATTTTCTATGTTAATATGACATATTATGGTTGGTTAGATGAATTGTTTTCGAAGTAATAATGCTGTTATGAATTTAAAAAACACAAAATACCAAATAGTGTGAAAATTGACATAAAATAGTTTTTAAAACAAATATTATATATTAATTGATTTTATATTCCTAAAAATCTAAGGATTAGCCAAAGGACTTATCTAATTACAGGTGTATCATTTATGAACCACTTGGGGTTCAATTGAGATTATATAGTATGTTTATTAACCATATAATATAAAAATACAAAGAGACATATTAAATGTAAAACTATTTAACTAAGAGTTAAATCTAAACGTTAAGGATAATACAGTGACCTAAACCTATCTAAAACCTATTAGTTGAGTTTTTTAGACCCATACCCACCATAGCCTTTAAATAATCAATTTTGGAGCCATTAGAAACCGAATGTGATTTTATTATAAAATAATATTTCTAGCTTTTCTTAAGGTGCACTCACCCCTGTTATTAAAGGTCATCCCCCTTCTCTCTAAATCAAATCATTAATGCCTTTTGGTTCATCCAACCTGAAGTCCCCAGATCAGTGTGAATCACTGAGAGGGGGAGGGGGTGAATCAGTGATCCCTTAAAACTTTTACTAATTGATTCTTTATCAATTAAACCTCTATGGCTGGTTAAAGCCTCGATCCACTCTTCTTGTATCTCTCAACCTTTCCCGGATGATGCAGTAATGAAAAGGCACAGGACACAAGGATTTACAAGGTTCGACACCAAAGGCCTACATCCTTGCCATGCTCTCTAAGCATGGATTCTCCCATTATAACTTGTTAGAATTACAATGGTCGATACAGAGTCTCACTGTATCTCTCCTGAGTCCCACAAGAGGGTCTTTATACTGCATCCCACAGTGTTACCAGAGTCCCACTGGCCTGCTCCAGAATCCCACTGAAGACTTCTTCTCCCTGAGTCCCACAGGGTCTTCTCCTGGCTCCTCGAGTCACACGAGTAGCTCTTCTTCTTGTTCAGCTCTTCAAGTATCTTCAGCAGTCTGGGATAAAGACTGCTGGCCTTGCTCTGTACCTCTGATCACTTGTGATGATCAGGGTCTTCTCGTCTAGCTCGGGCTTTATCACCTTCTTCTAAGGATGACCCGGCTTCTCTCCAACTACTGAATACTCAGACAAATGATGTCTTTAACTTCAGTCTGGTCCAGTCTCAGATGCACACCACTGATTTGGCTTTCTTCACGTGTGCACGTGCATGCATGCATGCATGCACTCTCCTCTTTCTCTTGGTGCAATAAACCCACAAAGGGTGTAATCAAATATAGCACACACACCTTCTTTCTCCTTCACACACTTTAACCAATTTGTTTACACACTTAGAGTGTGTTCTACTTTAGTGTGGGTCACTCCTTATTTTACTTCTAGGTGTTTACACTTTTAGTGCACACACTAGGTTCGGCCTTTTAGTTCTTTTGCACACACAAATGCCTATGGCCTTCTTCCCTTCTTGTGCACACACCTAGGCTTCGGCCAACTTCTTGCTCACTTTATACACACACTTAATGAGTGTGGTCTTCTAACTACTTGGCACACACTTGGCCTTTCACTTTATCTTGCACACAAAAATGCCCGTAGAGTGTATTTGCACTTTGCACACACAATCTTGGCTATGACCTCTTCTTTCTTTGACACACACTAACTTAGGTTTAGTTGTGGTCTTCTTGTTCACTTAGCACACACACAAGGCTACTGCCTTTTCTTCAAATGCACACATAGAGTGCAAGTCTCGGCCAAGGTGTGTTCATGTCCACTTTGCACACACACCGCCCATGTGCTTCTCCTCTTCTCCACTGCCGCGCAAGGCTTCGGCCTTCTTTGGCACACACAATGTGTGTAAAACACAACCCGAACTCCTTCACTTCACACACACACAAAATGAGTGTGGTATACTGCCTTGATCTCAAAGGAGGCGCGCAAGGTGTCTTGGTACAAGGGGCAGCCGCGCAAGGTGTGGTGGGCTTAAGCCACAAGGCGCACACGTGCAAGGCACAAGCCACGGGTGTGCAAGCCTTCGAGCGCGCAAGGAGCACGGCACAGGGGCGTGCAAGACCTTGGGTGCAAAGCACCTCGGGCTTCAACCGTGGGCGCGCAGAGTGCCGCGGCCCTGGGTTCTTCCTGCCGCG
Organism: Viscum album; assembly: GCA_963277665.1. NCBI lineage: Eukaryota > Viridiplantae > Streptophyta > Magnoliopsida > Santalales > Viscaceae > Viscum > Viscum album. Next base: position 2,115,248,579 of record OY728133.1, on the reverse strand, counting down.
CAAGGATTAGCGCGCAGGGGTCTCCCCTTCACTTCTTTCGCGCAAGGGATGCGCAAAAGGAACACACGAAGCCAAGAATGGCTTCGGGCTGCTGCCGCGCAAGTGGTGCGCGCAGGGTCTTCTTCGCGAGGCAACGGTGCTCTCACGGGACTCTGGATCTTCAACAAAGGATCAGCAAGCGGCACAGAGGGCTCGGCCTCATTTTTATAGGCAGAGGATCCTCAAAACATCCATGTGGGATAAATCTCAATTCCCCGAAATATTTGGATCTTCAAGATTTTTCCAAATCTTGAACTTTCTCCTCGGTTTACCGCGGGCTCTTTTATTATTTTCTTCTTCCTCGTGCATGCGATTTATAACGCATGCACGGCCTCAGTTTAGGCTCATCCCATGCAAACCATAAACACCTCGGTGCCTCGGCAACTTCGTTTGCCTCGGCCTCATTCGAAATTCTCCATACATTGCATGCACACCATTTTTTATGCATGGTTAGGTTCGGTATGCTCAGACGAGCTCAGTGGAGGTCTCGGTTTGCTCGGAGGTGGCCGGGAGCTTCAAAACCATCCTCGGGGAGGCTCTGGTTCAGCGGCGGCTTCGCGGGAGGCTTCGGCTCGAGCTCGAGGTAGGAGACGCCTCGGAGCCGTCAGATCAGGTCTTCGGACGGCCCCGATCAGATCGCGAGAGGCGCGATTAGATGAGCGGTCGAGATCTGGCGCGCGATTGATCGTGCGGCCAGGATCGTTCCCGGGTGAAATTTCGCCGTCCCACATCGAAACGCCGCGGGATTTTTCCGCGGTTTATCACCCTGGCGCTCCCATGAGCGGCCAGTTGAATTCTCTCCCTCCACGGTGCCGCCCCGCACCGTGTTCTCCCTGCGGGCGCGCTCTGCGCCCACTCTTGCCACTCGGGCGCGCCACTGGCGCCCACTATGCGTGCCTTCGGGCGCGCGCGCTGCGCGGACTTCACCACCGCGTAGCTCGGGGCTTATACACGGCCCCCCTGCCTCTCGGGGGATGGCCCCATGGGATCCCCTTGGGCGTGGTGACCTGGTCCCACATTTGCCTTGGGTTGAACCCTTAAGGCTGGCCTCCTTGGTGGCCTAATTTTTTGGCAAAGTAAATATAGGGTACTTTGTATAAAAACAAAGTAACCACATACATAATTTGAAATGCCAAGATCCACTCCAAGCCTTCTCCTCTAAGCCATTTCTTCTCTCTTCTTCTTAGGAATTCATCAATCCTCCTCTCATATGATCTTCACTTAGGATATCGAATTCCCGAAGGTTCTTCATCAACCGAGCTCTTGTTCAATTATTTCTTCTTCATTAGAATTACTCCATTCTTCTTCAGCATTTAGTCATGACTTTTGTAATGGAATTCACAAAGGGTCTTCATCTTCAACTGAGCTCCTAAATCACTTAAATTCTTCAATGTGCTTCATTGATCTAATCAGAGATCAATTGGATCAACTTCAAATTCACATGCACTAAGAGTTAGTACATGGACTTCATTAAACCACTTCATCCACTTAGAAGTTGTGGATGGATCTCTTCAACTCCTCATGCATTGTCAGTACAATGCATGGTCTTCTAATCATGTTGTGACTTTGTATCCAGTTGATACAAGTTCTATGAACTTAAAGAACAGCTCCACAATCGTCTGATTTAATGATGATGCTCCATCATCATCCATTCTTCAAGTGGTGTAACTTAGTATCATCTTGATACAAGTATTGAAACATTAAGATCAGTTCTTCAATCGTCTGATATTCTTAGAGAATGTTTCAACCATATTCTCCAATGCCACTTAGTGAATCTCCTAAGTGACATGCCTCTTAGTACCATGGCCATTCTCCTTCACCACCAACACCATCACACCCTTTGGCATTCACATCTTGACAATTCCTTGACTCCCATTCATTCCAAGACAACTTCATGTCTCATTGACAACAAATGCAACATAATGCACTTCAATCTCCCCCTTTGTATTTGTTGTCAATACACTCCTTCAGCACATATGAATGGGTCAATATGTGTGCCCAATCTTTTCTCCCCCTTATTGGCAATCAAATGCAAAGGTGTGGTGTGGTACTCTTTCACAAATATCTCTTCCTCCCTTCGAATAGCATCTTCTTGAAAAGCACTAAGAGAGGGATGATGTCACATGTTCACTTGAGCAATGAACCTTTAGTAAATCAGATCTAAGTCTACTTGGGCTAACCCGGTGTAGAAAACAAGAGTGATGTGACCAAGGAACTCAATGCTGTCCAACATTCACTACACATGTGAGATCATGCTTAGGGGTTTGAAATTTTTCAGATATAACAATGAATTTGCTAAATCCTGCACATGCTTCACAAAACTCATTAGAAAGTTCAGGTGCAAAGATAAATCTCCCCCTTTCATCCATTTGTCTTCAATCCATACTCCCCCTTAATTGACAAGATAAACTCAATTAAGAAACAAGGGATGAATGTATGATTGGAATATCTTCACTTTCTCAAGATGATATTAATTTTAGAACATCATCTTCTTCAGATTTGCTCCCCCTCAAGGGGTGCACTCCATTCTGTCCAAACCATCCTCCAGATGAGAATGATCATCATCTTCAATTCCCTGCAATGTCAGCACATGTATATACCAAGAGTATAAGGGAATAAGATGGAACCTCCTTGGTTCATCAATGTGAACAACAAGGTTGAGAAGATTCTCTCAACCAAGATGTCCCATTTTCACCAGTCTTCACACTTGCACATTTGATCTTCAATGATGTTGGTGCTGGTGTGGATCTCAATACATCTTCATGTGAAATATTTTTCTTCCCTCTTGCCTTAGCAATTGCCAGAACTTCATCTTCAGCTCTTTTCAGATCTTTGGCAAGTTGCAACTGATTTGGCCATATGACAAGTAAATCATTTGGAAGAGTGGCCTCAGTTTTGGAAGTTCCACATGGTTCTTTGGATGCTGCTAAGCTACCTCTCTTAGGCAACTTATTTTCAATCAATCCCTTCTTCTTCTGGATTGATTGTCTTTTGGAGTTCAGTCTGCTTCTATTTAGTTTCATGGCTTCTTTACAAAGCTCCATGATGTGTCCTTTCTTTCCACAGAAGAAGCATGTTTTCTTGGTGGCTCTTGTTGATGCATCACCCTTCTTGGATTTGAATTCCAAGGACTTCTTTTCATTATTCAACTTTTTCTTGGGAGCATTTTCAATTTTCTTCTTGCTTCCCAAGGAATCTTTTTGAGCCAGGTTCTGTGATCTTTTCTTCTTTTGAGCTCTGGATACAGTTGGAGACTGACATGTATCTTTTTGACCACTTTTGCAATCATCCCAGATGTTGTCAAGTAATCCAAATCTATTTGCAGTAAACAGATGTCTCTGGACCTGTGGATGCTGCTTCTTTTCTTCTGGCTTTCTCCCCCTTGGCATGGGCTTCCTCTGTGCTTTGGCATTCAGTGGATTGTACCAACAATCCTTTGCACAATGCCCATACTTGTTACAACACCAGCATTGTCCCACGAATCTTGACCTTTTCAGTCCTTCTGATTGTAGGGTACTTTTCTTGACCTGTTGTGCTGTTTTAGGAGAGCTCTCTTTCTTCACTGTCTTCATCCATACTTGTTTGGATTCATTCTTCCATCCTGCACTTTTAGTAGAAACACTTTTAGAAGCATGAGTACAAGATGGTATGGATGGTACCTTCTTTCTAGAAGATGTTGCACTTTCATTGGAGGATGTCTTTCTCTTAGAATCATCCTGCTCAAGGTTCACTTGAGTAGCAACATTTCTTCTTTCAGCTGACTGGGAGGATTCAGCTTTGGGTGATTGCTGATTTTTCAATATCACCTCTAGTTCTAAGCATTTCATATTGAGGGAGTTCTTCTCATCCTCAATAGTTCTTAGCCTTCCTTACCACTTCTGTTTCAGCTGTTCTATCTGGTCATCATGCACCTTCTTTAATTCAAGCAATGAATTGTCAAGCTCCTTCACCCTTTTGACTTTTTCTTCAAGTTGAGAATCTCTGACAATCATTGAAACTTTGTGCCTCTTTTCCAGTGCATGGAAAACATCTTTGATTATTATCATAAAGATTTCTTTCTCAGAAAGGCTTCTCTGCAATTCTTCAGCAGTGTCTTCATATCTTTCATTGCAAAGAGAAACGGTTTCATCTTTAGCCTTCACCAGCTTTCTGAGAGTGTTGGTTATGCCAACCCTTTTTGCCAATTGGACTTCCAGATAATTGGCTTCATCTTCTAGCTGTAATTTTTCTTCTTGAAGATCAAGGAGGCCTGTAGCTATACACATTGCAATTTCCTTGGGGACTCTCTTCTGAAGATATTTGATTGCATTTAGAAGATCATTGCTCCTTCCATCTTCATCACAGCTAGAGCAGGCTTCATCAGAAGAATGATAAAAGGAATTGTCATCTGATGTGACTTTCACATTTCTTTCCATAGAAGGAGTTTCTCTGATTGCAGCAACCTTCTTCTTCATCTTCTTGGCCTGTTTCTTCTTTCTATTTTTCTGAGTCTTGGCAGATATCTCCATTTGAGGCTGGTCACTCATTTCCTCAAATCTGCACTCCATAAAGACTCCCTTGGATCTTTTAGAGGTAACCTCCCTCTGATACCAATTGAAGTGCCCAGATCAGTGTGAATCACTGAGAGGGGGAGGGGGTGAATCAGTGATCCCTTAAAACTTTTACTAATTGATTCTTTATCAATTAAACCTCTATGGCTGGTTAAAGCCTCGATCCACTCTTCTTGTATCTCTCAACCTTTCCCGGATGATGCAGTAATGAAAAGGCACAGGACACAAGGATTTACAAGGTTCGGCACCAAAGGCCTACATCCTTGCCATGCTCTCTAAGCATGGATTCTCCCATTATAACTTGTTAGAATTACAATGGTCGATACAGAGTCTCACTGTATCTCTCCTGAGTCCCACAGGAGGGTCTTTATACTGCATCCCACAGTGTTACCAGAGTCCCACTGGCCTGCTCCATAATCCCACTGAAGACTTCTTCTCCCTGAGTCCCACAGGGTCTTCTCCTGGCTCCTCGAGTCACACGAGTAGCTCTTCTTCTTTTTCAGCTCTTCAAGTATCTTCAGCAGTCTGGGATAAAGACTGCTGGCCTTGCTCTGTACCTCTGATCACTTGTGATGATCAGGGTCTTCTCGTCTAGCTCGGGCTTTATCACCTTCTTCTAAGGATGACACGGCTTCTCTCCAACTACTGAATACTCAGAAAAATGATGTCTTTAACTTCAGTCTGGTCCAGTCTCAGATGCACACCACTGATTTGGCTTTCTTCACGTGTGCACGTGCATGCATGCATGCATGCACTCTCCTCTTTCTCTTGGTGCAATAAACCCACAAAGGGTGTAATCAAATATAGCACACACACCTTCTTTCTCCTTCACACACTTTAACCAATTTGTTTACACACTTAGAGTGTGTTCTACTTTAGTGTGGGTCACTCCTTATTTTACTTCTAGGTGTTTACACTTTTAGTGCACACACTAGGTTCGGCCTTTTAGTTCTTTTGCACACACAAATGCCTATGGCCTTCTTCCCTTCTTGTGCACACACCTAGGCTTCGGCCAACTTCTTGCTCACTTTATACACACACTTAATGAGTGTGGTCTTCTAACTACTTGGCACACACTTGGCCTTTCACTTTATCTTGCACACAAAAATGCCCGTAGAGTGTATTTGCACTTTGCACACACAATCTTGGCTATGACCTCTTCTTTCTTTGACACACACTAACTTAGGTTTAGTTGTGGTCTTCTTGTTCACTTAGCACACACACAAGGCTACTGCCTTTTCTTCAAATGCACACATAGAGTGCAAGTCTCGGCCAAGGTGTGTTCATGTCCACTTTGCACACACACCGCCCATGTGCTTCTCCTCTTCTCCACTGCCGCGCAAGGCTTCGGCCTTCTTTGGTACACACAATGTGTGTAAAACACAACCCGAACTCCTTCACTTCACACACACACAAAATGAGTGTGGTATACTGCCTTGATCTCAAAGGAGGCGCGCAAGGTGTCTTGGTACAAGGGGCAACCGCGCAAGGTGTGGTGGGCTTAAGACACAAGGCGCACACGTGCAAGGCACAAGCCACGGGTGTGCAAGCCTTCGAGCGCGCAAGGAGCACGGCACAGGGGCGTGCAAGACCTTCGGTGCAAAGCACCTCGGGCTTCAACCGTGGGCGCGCAGAGTGCCGCGGCCCTGGGTTCTTCCTGCCGCGCAAGGATTAGCGCGCAGGGGTCTCCCCTTCACTTCTTTCGCGCAAGGGATGCGCAAAAGGAACACACGAATCCAAGAATGGCTTCGGGCTGCTGCCGCGCAAGTGGTGCGCGCAGGGTATTCTTCGCGAGGCAACGGTGCTCTCACGGGACTCCGGATCTTCAACAAAGGATCAGCAAGCGGCACAGAGGGCTCGGCCTCATTTTTATAGGCAGAGGATCCTCAAAACATCCGCGTGGGATAAATCTCAATTCCCCAAAATATTCGGATCTTCAAGATTTTTCCAAATCTTGAACTTTCTCCTCGGTTTACCGCGGGCTCTTTTATTATTTTCTTCTTCCTCGTGCATGCGATTTATAACGCATGCACGGCCTCAGTTTAGGCTCATCCCATGCAAACCATAAACACCTCGGTGCCTCGGCAACTTCGTTTGCCTCGGCCTCATTCGAAATTCTCCATACATTGCATGCACACCATTTTTTATGCATGGTTAGGTTCGGTGTGCTCAGACGAGCTCAGTGGAGGTCTCGGTTTGCTCGGAGGTGGCCGGGAGCTTCAAAACCATCCTCGGGGAGGCTCTGGTTCAGCGGTGGCTTCGCGGGAGGCTTCGGCTCGAGCTCGAGGTAGGAGACGCCTCGGAGCCGTCGGATCAGGTCTTCGGACGGCCCTGATCAGATCGCGAGAGGCGCAATTAGATGAGCGGTCGAGATCTGGCGCGCGATTGATCGTGCGGCCAGGATCGTTCCCGGGTGAAATTTCGCCGTCCCACATCGAAACGCCGCGGGATTTTTCCGCGGTTTATCACCCTGGCGCTCCCATGAGCGGCCAGTTGAATTCTCTCCCTCCACGGTGCCGCCCCGCACCGTGTTCTCCCTGCGGGCGCGCTCTGCACCCACTCTTGCCACTCGGGCGCGCCACTGGCGCCCACTATGCGTGCCTTCGGGCGCGCGCGCTGCGCGGACTTCACCACCGCGTAGCTCGGGGCTTATACACGGCCCCCCTGCCTCTCGGGGGCTGGCCCCATGGGATCCCCTTGGGCGTGGTGACCTGGTCCCACATGTGCCTTGGGTTGAACCCTTAAGGCTGGCCTCCTTGGTGGCCTAATTTTTTGGCAAAGTAAATATAGGGTACTTTGTATAAAAACAAAGTAACCACATACATAATTGGAAATGCCAAGAGCCACTCCAAGCCTTCTACTCTAAGACATTTCTTCTCTCTTCTTCTTAGGAATTCATCAATCCTCCTCTTATATGATCTTCACTTAGGATATCGAATTCCCGAAGGTTCTTCATCAACCGAGCTCTTGTTCAATTATTTCTTCTTCATTAGAATTCCTCCATTCTTCTTCAGCATTTAGTCATCACTTTTGTAATGGAATTCACGAAGGGTCTTCATCTTCAAATGAGCTCCTAAATCACTTAAATTCTTCAATGTGCTTCATTGATCTAATCAGAGATCAATTGGATCAACTTCAAATTCACATGCACTAAGAGTTAGTACATGGACTTCATTAAACCACTTCATCCACTTAGAAGTTGTGGATGGATCTCTTCAACTCCTCATGCATTGTCAGTACAATGCATGGTCTTCTAATCATGTTGTGACTTTGTATCCAGTTGATACAAGTTCTATGAACTTAAAGAACAGCTCCACAATCGTCTGATTTAATGATGATGCTCCATCATCATCCATTCTTCAAGTGGTGTAACTTAGTATCATCTTGATACAAGTATTGAAACATTAAGATCAGTTCTCAATCGTCTGATATTCTTAGAGAATGTTTCAACCATATTCTCCAATGCCACTTAGTGAATCTCCTAAGTGACATGCCTCTTAGTACCATGGCCATTCTCCTTCACCACCAACACCATCACACCCTTTGGCATTCACATCTTGACAATTCCTTGACTCCCATTCATTCCAAGACAACTTCATGTCTCATTGACAACAAATGCAACATAATGCACTTCACAACCCCTTCCCAAATATCTTCTCAACTTACCACAATTAATACTAGAGTCCCTCCTTTGGTTAAGAAGCCATCTTAAGGATCCCATTTGATCAAATCAAAAGGAAGAACCCGAAGAAGAGGTTAGAATTTCACTACCCTCTTTCAAGTTCTTTTCTTTTTTCACTTCTTTTCTATTTGTTGTTTAAATTATAAAACAATAACTACTATATCTTCTATATAATGTGATTTTATTATAAATATGGTACAACCAAATTCATTATTCTTCCATCCTTTGAATGACATGTCACCATACGTGCATACGTACGGCTTACCGTCTCCATGTCGTGGTGTAATTGTTATTCAATACATTATTTTTTGGATGGGTATAATAATGATGTTTAATTAATTTAAATAATAAATGTAACATGATAATGATTCTGTATATATGATATAACATCCAATTATATATTATTTTAATATCAAAAGAATGATATTGTCGCTCATGCATACGTATGGATTACCGTCTCCACATAGCAATGAGATTCATTCCGCATCGCATCCATTCAAGAATAATTTCAATTTGATTATTAAAAAAAATGTTTAATGACTTGATATAATTTTGAATATGAATAAGATAAATCCCATCCATAACAATTATGACTCAGATAACAATGTATATAAAGGAAAACGAATCTGTTAACACCCGAAACAATGATAATGCTAAGATATTATTAACAATACAATGTTAAAAGATCATATATGAAATCATATTAATGTATATGATTCTTTTCTAATTTAATAACAATTATTTTAACATTATACAGGAGGTTAACCAACCCTAGACCAAGGAAAAGTACAAGGTAAGGGTAAATTTTAAAATCTCTTCATTATCCTAGGTTGTTTATATGTAATTATCTACTAGGTCCTCTTTATCATCTACATCCATGTTTTTTAAAAATGTATTCCAAAACATTTTTCTGATTTACTAAACTATGGTTTAAATTAATTTATACCCTTGTTTGACTTTTTATAAAATGTTTTTAATGGAATATATCCATTATTTTCCTAACAAGGTACTTTTATCCTTTTCGACAAAATTAAGGTAAGAATGTTTTTTTAACTTATACGGCAGGTGGAGATATTTTCCCCCATTATAAAATCATTGAAGCTTCCCTTACAATATTATAATAATATTTTCAAAGTAATTTTTTTATATTACAATTATGTGACTTTAAATGATTTCAGAAAAGTTATATTTATCTCAAATAGTTTTGGTTTCATCTATGTCAACATCCTTTGATGGATTTTCAGCTTATTTGAAGTTTATTTATTATGATACAAAACATCTATATTGTATTGAAGGTTTTGTGATTTGTTTGACTGTGTATGTTTTATTTGTATACCATTCATGGTTTATGGATAAAGTATTGACAGTTCGTATGCTAGTTTTATAATGAATGTTTATGATATGTTTAAATAGGTTCATATGAGTAATGCATTGGACTTAGTATTTGATGGGTGGAGCCCACTATAGCTCCTTGATTAATTGGTAGGTCTCATGAGACAAGATTGTGTCTTCGAACAAGGCCTTGAGATAATATTATTTGTAGTCTAGGCAAAAGGCCTTGACTCTGTGGTTATGATAGTCTTGCATTATGCATTCTATCATTATGAAAGTGGTTATTGATATTTCATGTAAACATTCGACTAGTAGAATATGCATGTAAATAAGTAAATGGAATTATTTAATTTTATTTTTGCATAATATAATTTAGTTCAAGTTTAAAAAGATTTTGTTTTATTTATAAATTGCCTAAAATTTTTATGCTTATTTATGAATTTTTCTGATATATTTTTATCCATACTGAACATCTGAGATCACCCCATTCAATGTTTTATTTTTTCCAGGATGTGAATAATTATTTCCTGACTGACCTGTAGGGATAGTCTGAGGGGATATGAGTGTGGAATATGGAGACTAGGTTGTTGTATTGTTTTACTTTATGATGTAATGTAAGTCTTATGAATGCATCTAGTGTTTCCAAGGCTACAATACTAATCGGTCTTTCGAGACATGATCTTTTTTGATCATGCCAATATTATGTAATAATGCATCGACTCAGGGTAACTCGGGTCAGGGCGTTACAATTATTGAGAGTGAAAGTGGAATTTAATAATTTATACAAAAAATGTATTGTACATGGGATATTTAAGAGCATATCACAATATGAAAAATGGAAATTAAGAGGTATACCATTAAATTTGTTGTTGAATTGAAAGGATAGTAAAATACCCATTAATAAATTTCGACATGGTTATAGGTGTTTAAAATTGTAGAGGAAAGGTATTAATGGGAGTGAATGGGGAATGTAATAGTTTTTAAATAAAATTAATATTAATATGGGAGTGTAAAAAGATATACCATTAGTAAAAATGGATAATAAGCATCATAACAAAAAAGAGGGTTTTGAATGGAAATGAGAAGAGTGAAATATGTATCCTTCATAATGTGATTCCATAGTTTTCTAGGATTTTATTAGGTGATTAGTGGGGATCTATATATGGTTTTACATATTAAGGATGAGATTTATTGTTTTTTAGTGAAGAGAAACTGGGTCTTGTGTAGTTTTTGTAGGAAAAGGGAGGGAAGTTCTTTATATTTTCCCAAGATTAGCTTATCGAATCTATATAATATAAAACCTAAACTAAAAACCTTCCATGGTTTTGGCCATGTTATCTACCAAATAGGGTTGGATTTCATAATTTAATAAATCAAAGGAGTAAATTATTTAGATATTACCCTTGTTGATGTGGAAGTGAGTCATGTCTCTTAGAAATGAATTCATAATCATAAAATATACTAAAGTTTTTATGGATTCATAAATAATTTAGAAATTGAATATAATAAACTTATTATAATGTTATTTTAAATATTAAACATATATTTTCTCATGGATAAAATTTAAAATATTTATTACGTAACTTTTTGGGTATTATAAGGTTGAAATATACACCATATGTGTATACTATATTTAATTTTTACAGACAAATTTGACTGTCTAAGAAACTTATGGAAAATTCACTTTTAGATAATTTTAACTGGAAGATTCTAAAATTAATATTTATTTTATTAATTTTTTATTAATATATAATCTTTCACATTTAAAATAGAGCATACATTTATTGGGAAGTGCTTGGTAAATTGGAAAATAACATTTTTTGAACCATTATAGAAATTATTTATGACATCATAAAAATTATATTATCAATTAATTTATTAATAATAATTAAATAATAATATTTTATTGAAATATAATTTTATACAAAAATAAATTAATTCATAATAAGTAATGTCTTGATTGAAATTGTTTCTTACTGAAAAATATATTTTTTTTATCATATCGAAATATAATTTTTATCAAACTAATTAGAAAATCATTCATAAATACGAAACTATAAGGAATAAATTTAATAATAATTTAATGAGAGAAAAATATTAAAATTCATACAATTAGGGTTACTTTTTGTAAGTCTTTGTTAAATTATTTTTACTTTTAATTAAACTATTTTACATTTAACATTGTAATCAATATTTGTACAATTAATCTTCATATTGTTCAAAAATTAAGTTGAACATATTATTTAATATTTATTATGATTATTCTGAATATTAAATATATTTTATCAAAACAAATTCATAGAGGTGGAATATTTATATTTAAAATTAAAACCAAAGGCAAGATAGATATTTGGTTTTCAAAAAGCACATTTTTTAAAGAAAATATGGTTTTACTCAAATTCTGTAACTTAAAATATGTAATATATTAATTTATATTAATATATAAATATAATATAATATTTTAAATTTTTTAAATTTTCATTAGGTATTATTTTAATTATTTATTATGAGAAAACTTGATGCATTTAAAAATAATTTTTAGAAAAATGCATTTGTAATCCATAAAACAAATCTATAATAAAATCTATTTAGATAATGATGGAAATTTAATTAATTAAATTATATTTAACTAAAAAATAATTATGTAACTTTGAAATAAAATTAAAATATTAATTTTACTTTTAAATTTTTTAATATATCTTAATAAATGACAATTTAACATAAAAGTGGTGTTTTTTACTATTCACTAAAAACCTATATTTAATAAAAGTAAAAAAAAGTTTACCCTATGTTAAATTTGAAACAATGATATAAACATTGGGATCAATTTTATCAACTAAATTTTTTAATTGATCTTGGATATAATTATATATTGTTTCATGAATATAAATAAAAAATCATTTGTGAAGAAAATATATTTTGAAGAACAAAAGGACATTACGAAAATTTGATCGAGTATTTAAAAAGAATTTATCAATATACATAGAAAATATATATATATATATATTATAAATTATTTAATCCTACACATATATTAAAATTTAATGGAATAGTTAAAACAATCATATTTAAATAATTATTGTTTCTTTGGGTTCAGTGTTTCATATTACATGAACTATAGAGGATATGTTTATCTGTTAAAAACTACTAGTGATACATTCTTCTCCCTATTATCCCATTACATGGCCCGTAGGCTCAATGTTTTGGCCCAATGCCCATTCTATGAATAGTACTACTAATGTACCTGCCTGCTACAATACCATAAAGTACCCACCGCCACATCATAAATAGGGTTAATAAAACATCTTCTTGAAAATGGAGGAAGTTATTTATGAAGGTTATCCCATTAATATAATTCCAATTAGGATAAAAATAGTTTTAAATGAAAAAATATACATGGTAGATAAAAATAACAATAAATAACTAAGATTCTAACATAAAATATTGTCTGGAAAAAGTAAATAACCAAAAAATAAATATGGGATGTATAAAGTTAACATAAATACATAGGAAATTATCATAATATGAAATCATTTTTTATTCAACATTATTTTCCTAGAGATAATGAATAAATTTTTTATCTAAACATTTAACATAAATAAATATACAACCATGAAATTTATAATTTTATCCATTAATTAATTCTAATGACATTCTTATCTTTTTATCCAGATGATGAGAACTCAATATGAATTTTTTGATGGCTAAAGTATTATAATAATACGCTAAAAGATTACATAATATGAAAAAGAGTAATAATCTATTCCTATTATCTTTACTAAATCGAAAATGGTTTGATTAAATTAGGATAATATGAAATATGAAAAAAAACATAATTAATATCCAAAATATCAAAAATAATCCCAATGGATTAAAGTAAATCATCCCTTAAATAAATACTCATATATCCCAAATAACATAAATAAACTCATCAGTAAAGAACTTTTTAACCTTAATTTTTTCTTCATTGCATTCATCATACATCTCAAAACACATAGTATAATTCTTCTCAAATTAATCTAATATAAATACTGTGGGGTATATAAACCATAAAAAATTAATTTGTCACATGAAATAACATTAATAATATAAAAATAAAAAACAATTATCCTCTAATATGTTTCCCAAAATATATTTAGTCATACTAAACATCCTTCAGATAAATACCCATGACTTGTATCAATGATTTTAATCATAATATTAGCCTTTTAAATATCTTCACAAGACACTTAAGGTTTATCCCAAAATCAAAGAGACATTAAGTGTTATAAATAACCCTATCATAAAATCACTTTTATAGGTTATCAGTACCATTCAACTTATATTTCAAGTCATTATTGAAATAATATTACCAAAAACACCTTATATGTTTCATAATTATTATATCCATAATATCATTGGTTTACTAATTCTTAAACATAAATATCAAATACCAATATATAAACACATTGATCATTGAAATGTGATAATATCAATATTATATGTCCTTCCTTAGTCTTTTATATAAAAATTGGATTATGGAATTGACTCAAATAAATACCATATTATCCACATTTTAGACATTGAACAACCAAGGGGTCTCATAGGATGTAATCTATTCCTTTTTTCCACACTCAATTTTTTTTTGTAAACTACATACTTTATACACTATTTTCTCACACTTCAAACACATTTGAGTTTATTTGGGGATTTTCCTTGGTTCCTCCTTCTCTATTTTTAACACAAATGAAATTGAATCATTTATAATTTATCACAAATATCATCATAATTCTTTAACATATATCCTCCTATGTTTTTTTTGTCTATGTAAATTAATATATGATCAATTTAATACCTGTGAGTTTTGATATCTGGTTTGGAATAATCACCATATGTCTTACATGGGTACCTATCATGTTAGAGAACTCATTTGGTCCATCGTTACATTTCCCATCACATTTGTTTGGACTAATTTCTTTTTATTTACAACCATATACTAGAATAAAGGGAAAACTTCGGATGTTTAATTCTAATCTATTAAATATATAAATTAGAAAATAATAAAATTAAGTTGATAACATATAAATGAAATTTGTTTCCTTAACTTAATAATTTCATAGGCTTTAATATTTGTTATCCATTATCTATTTCGTAACATATAATATTTTGGGAATTATTTTTCCCATAATAATGGCTTTAATGTATATTTTAAATTTCCAAAGAATACTTTTCGGGGGTGTAAAACCATATGTGACATAAGGCCCGTTGTTGTGCAATATTTTTATATCTAGTATTGCTCAATGCTATGATTTTAGGTGATACCTTTAACTAAACCTATTCAAGAGCCACATCCACTTATATTATCTCAGAAGGGATGTATTATCTAGGACACCACTTACTCTATAAATTATAAACATTCATGTATGTATTATTATGTTTTGTGTTATCCCTATATGAATTTATATAGTTTTTAATCCTAAAAAAATTTATCTTTTAGTTAATACCAATTATGAAGAACATTCTCTTTTTTATACATTATTTCATGAATTACTAAATAATAATACATTTAAAACAACCTCTAAGATCACAATCTGTAATGTATTTGGGATTAGGCACATACAATATAATATTTAATTTGGTATACAATAACATTATTGAAAACATCCTTATCATGCATCTGAAATTCCATAGCATTTCAAATAGCATGAGATTTCCTGATGTCATACATAATAAATGAGTCAGTAATAAAGCCAAGAACATGATTAAAAAATCATAACATGAGGAAAGAATTACATATTATACAATAGTAATATAAATAGGTCATAAAAAGGGCGAGAATGAAAAACATGGATAACATGGCATGATATCATATGGTAGTATAAAGGCAATAAGGGAAATGTTGAAAATAATTCAAACATAGAATCATAAAAATAGGTCAAGACTAACTACTAAGACATCTTGATGGCCTGAATACAGTGATGTATTTGGTTAACTCCATAATACTTTGAATAATCTTTCATGAGACTAAAACAATACCCAATTCATTGGAGCACTATGTAATTTTGTGTGAACCCATCCCTTTAATTTTAATCACATGAATAAGTGTTCCACATAGATCAAACTTCATGGAATCATTTATCATCAAATTTTTTTCACACAATCAATGAGTGTGGATTACGTACATTTAAGTCCCAAATAAATTTAATATTAATTCAGTAAGGTTAAAACCCTTGATATTAAATTGGTATTTTTATTCACTGTAAATTTATTTTTCCTGGAATAGTTTGGTGATATTTTGATAGTATAACACTTGTAGCCAAGGATTCAAAGAAATGGTCTAATTATATTGAAAGGGTTCCCTAATTATTTCAAAAATTGAATTAAAAATAAGAGGGATGTAAAATAACATATCCAATATTTTGGATTTGAAAATAAAATCCATGAAATTAATAGGGATCTTAAATTGAAAAAAAGATAGATATGCCTCTTAGTACATTTCAATATGAAACATGAGTACATAAATAATCATGGGAGAGAATAATGAGAATGAAAGGGGTATATAATTACATGGGAATTAAAATTGTCAATTATTGTGATGAATAAAAATATACCAAAACATGAAAAAATGGAAATTTCCAAAAATAACATAAAATATGTGGTTTAATAAAAATTAATGTGGGATATCCCTTAAAATATTATTGTATAGTAATGGGTTTACAAAAAGGTTCATAGGAGGGATTAATGAGAGTGAAGAAAGTATATAATATTCCAGACACCGAATATACTGTAAGGGGGGTATGTAGGAACATATCCCAACATGAACAGATATAAATTAATAGGCATAACATTATAGATGTTCCTGGATAGAAAGGAAGATTATATGATCCCATACTAAATTTCAACATGGTTATGGGGTTACATAAAGGTTTGGGGGATATATTAATGAGTGGGAAAGGGGTATTTCATAATTTAGACATAATATGGAAAATAAGTGGGATATGAAAGATCATATTCCATCATTACCAAATGGACGATTATGGACATAACAAAAAATTGATTATTGAATTTAAATAATAAGAGAGAAATCCATTACCTTGAGAGGGTGATACTAGAATATTATGAGGAGCCTATTGGGAGATTGGGAGAACCTTGGTAGGAATCTAAAGATAAGATTAAGGGTAATTATGTGATCCATGTTTTTTGGGTTAAGGGAAATAGGGGATTGGGTGTTTTTATATATCAAAAGTAATGAGAGTTCTTTATTATTTCCAAAACCTAGTTTTCGAACACTATATTATAAAATAACCAAAAACAAAAACCTTACCACTCTTGTTTCCCATGTATTATTCAATATATGTATATTTTTATTATTTGATATATAAATGGGGGAAAAATTAAAATATTACACTTTCTGGTGTGTAGGTTAGTCATGCATTTAATGAAATGATTTTGAAACCATAAAATATGTTATAGGTTTTGATGTACTGATAATGGATTTACAACATCAAACAAATAATATTAAAATATCATTATTTTAAATTCTAAACATATATTTGGTCGTGGGACCCTTCTACATCATTTATTTCGTTAGTTTTAGGTCATAATGTTGTCCTAATATGAAACATATATTTATAATGTATTTAATATTTAACCGAATTCTTGACAATCTCAGAAAAATATGAGAAATACATTATTAGATAATTTAAAACTTATGATTCAAAAAATAATATTTACAGTAGCATTGTTTGAACGAGTATAGAAATTATATTTCCTAACATAAAAATATATTATAAATAAAATTTATAAATGATAATTTAACACTAATATTTTATTATAATATTACTTATTTAAAATTATATCAATTCATCAAAATTATTTTCACAATTAAAAAACATTTTTCTTAAAAATACAATTTTTGTTTTATCATACCAAAAATATAGTTTCTATCACACTGATTTCTTAATCATATATAAAGTAAAAATGATAATGAATTTATAGAACCACATTATTAAATAAAATTTAAATAGAAATATTCATACTATTAGGGTTACCTTGTTGTTATTCTTTATTAAAATATTTTATGCTTAATTAACCTTTTTTTAATGTGGTAATTAATATTTAGTATTTTTATTATTCATATTGTTTGAAAATTAAGTAGACCATATTACTTAATATTAATTATGATGAGTCCAAATGGGGGATCAATTTTATCAAAATTAATATTTATAATTTGAGGAATTAAATTTAATATAAAACCCATAGGAATGATGGAAATCTGTTTTTCGAAAAATACATTTTTTTTATGAAAAAATGATTTTACTTTAACCTTATAAATAGTAATTTCAAATTTATGAATTAAAGTTCATAATGATATATATATTATATAATAAGTTCATTTATATAATTTATAAATTAATTATATTTTGATTAATAATAATAGAGATGCACTATGTATTTTAACATAGTTTTTAGAAAAATGTGTTCTTAATTCGAAAAATGAACTTTAACTAACATCCAAAATAAAGATGATTTAAATGTAATTAATGAAATTAAATATCATTAAATATTTTTTATTTCACCTAAAATTATCACTAATATAAAAACTGTAATTTTAAATTTATTTACATATCACGTGAAATAAAAATTTAACATAAAAACGATATTTTTAACTAATCACTAAAAAATCGATATTTTCAGAAAAATAAAAAAATTCACCATAACCAAAACATTATATTATAACATAGAAACATGAGAAATATTTTTAAAATAGGTTTTATAAACATTCCATAAAATTAATATAAATATTTTTCAAAAAAATAATTAAAAATCATTTTTGAAGAAAAAAATATTTTCAAGAACAAAAAGAAATTACCATGCATTGAATGATTATTTACAAATAATTTAACAATATATATAGTAAATATATATATAATTCAGGGTTTAGTTAATCTCAAAAATATCTGCAAATTTAATAGAATGGTTAAAATAGTTATTTATAAATAATCATTTTTTTGGGTTTGGTTTTGCATATCGTATAAGCTATCAAACATATATTTCTATTTTAAAAACATTGGGAGTTGTATGGTACCCCAATAAATATGTATAAGTACAACATAGATTGGAAAATACAAGGGGGTTAAAGTAGATATTAGGAAAAAGGGGAAATCTAGCTTTATGTTATATGGACTTATCCTACCGATTTTGATGTAGGACCTTCTACAATCTATGGTAAAATTATTGTATCATATACCATATCTTGATTATATATATATATGTGAGAATCAAATTCCATTTTACCTTCTCTTTTTTTTTAAATGTTTTTGGTTTAGATGTGGATAATATTGTTGTGTCCATGAATATTCAAACACCTTTGGGAGTGAGGTCAGAGGGTATCAAGCAACACAATGGGTTTTGCTCATGAAATTGGTGGCTATGGTGTTCATTGGATTTTTTGTGCGAGAATTGACATGACAATATTCAATTCTTGTCATGGTTTGGATTGTTCTATACCAGGATAATTTTTAATTTTATTAGAGTAGATTAACCCTTTTATCCCTAGTCATAGGAATCTATACTCATTAGGGTTAGTGGCATGTTTTGGATAGTCATGTGGGAGAAATTTAGAGTAGATTTGATTATATCATAATATAGACATGGAGTATTGTTTTGAGGGATGGTGGAATGAAACAAAATAGATTTCCTCCTACAGTGGACAATTTTTAGGATGTATTCCATAAAGAATTATATGTCTTACAAACAGAGAAGTAGATTGAGTTAACTATCATGTTTATTCAAAGGGCTGATCCAATTTCATTTCCATATTTTACAATTGCACTAGAATAACATCTTGAGTTGAAATATTAGTCAGGAGATATAAAATATATGTGTTTCATATTTATTTGTATATCTACAATGGATTCTCCAGTCCATTTCTCCAATAAGGATAATGGGGAATTTCACTTATGTATGGATTATCAGAAATTGAATTTGAATGAAATTAGGAATCAGTATCCACATCCACACATTGAGGATCACTTCATTTTGATGAGAGTTGATAGGATTTTCTCAATGAATTATTTGAGAAAAGGATACCACCAGTTGACCATGATACCATTAGATATAAACCAATATTATTTTTGGATATGGTACAACATATATGAGTTCATGGTAATGTTATTTGATTTGATGAACACACCAAAAATATTTTTCAACTTGACAAATCAGATCATTCATCCTTTAATCAATTAGTTTGTGGTAGTTTATTTGACCACATCGAAGTGTAGTCCCATTATGAAAATGATCATTTCGAATTTCATTAGATCATGTTGAGTACACTGATAGAGAAACATATTTATGCCATTCTAACCAAATATAGATTCTGGATTGATAGACTACAGTTCATGGTCCATTTTATCTTAAAGGCTGGAGTTTCAATAGACCTAGAAAAGACAACAGTTATGGTATTCTAGGAGAAACCAAATAATGTCATAGATATTCAATGATTTTAGGTCTTCAATGTTATAATCATCACTTCATATTGGAATTATACCATATGGATTAATTGATTTTTGGGATAAAAAAGAAAAGGGAGAAATTTGTTTAGTTATATATTTGAATGGTATCATTCAAAGTGCAGATGATTTGGACATCGTCAGCCTCAATCCTCACCTTATCCATGTATGATAAGGATTATACCATGCATGATGATTCATATAATGTTGAAATCAGTGCAATTATGATACAGGAGGACCTAGTGGTTGATTATGGTTCAATATAAATGAGACCACATTTGAAGAAATACCCTACTCATGATTATGAGTTAGTTGTTGTTTTATTTGGCTTGTGATGTTGGAGTCCCTATATTATCGATGAGTGGTTGTTGGTATATACTGATCACAAGTTCTTTATATATATATATTATATGTGGGATCTGAACATTTAGTAGAGGAGGTGAGTTGAGTATCTATAGTCTTTCGGCTTCATGTTGGCTTTCACACTGGGAAAGAGTGTCATAGATTCTGATTATCAGAGCTAGAATACGATGAAATTTGAAGTAATAGAATATTGTGATATGTGGAAGCTGATGGAACTTATTGGTGATTTTCATCTTCATGTTCAGTATTCTATGGGATGAGTGGATATAACATCAATATATATCATAATAATTCATCATTTCTAGATTGATATAGAGAAGTAATCTCTTCTAGAGGGATTAGCATTGAGAGATAAAATATATGGTGGGTAGACACAATCAGTATGGTTTCATGATTGTTCAATTAACATCTATTCCATAGATGATTATGGGTTCCAATAGGCTTGCATGAGGATTTGATGAGAGAGTTTTATGATTCTATATGGGTTGAAAATTGTGGCTTAAGAATGATGTATTGTGATCACTGTAGATTTTACTAGTGGTGAGGAATAAATAAGGGGTTCTTAGGCTTTGTAGCAAGATGTTTTATCTATTAGTATGGGATATTAGTGTATTAGAGTCATGTTAGTCTATTCAACCCAGATCCAATTCCTAATTTGAAATGAGATAATTTTATGGATTTCAGGACATAATTACCCAAGAAAAAAGCATAAGAATATTTCACTATAGATGATCATGGATCTAATGAAGAAGGATTCCCAATTCATTACTATCAGGGATACCTTCCATATTTATGGTCTTGGTTGTCTATACATGAACAAGATAGTTCATTTGCACGATGTTCAAAAGAGTATCATTTCAAATTTACATCCTTGTTTCACATCATTATTCCAGTAAGGCCTCTAAAAGGATACGGGATAACTTGTTGTTTTGAGAACATCCTATATTCCTAAGTCTACTGGACACTCTGAGAAAGTGATTATTATTATAGAGTAATTATTATGAGCCTATTTTTTGGATTTTTATGGTTCATGGTAAAATCATTTTTAACTCATGGAGTATTCAGATGCTAAAATTTTCTATCCATCGATCCAGATTGAAAAATTCAAGGAATTGTTTGGAAGGCTAGTCCATTCACCTATTTTTTGGTTATAGGATGGTTATAAAATGTTTTTTGGAATTATTCTAGTTGAGGAGATGTATGAGTAGTTTAATATTATTAGTAAGTGGTTGGTGACCCCATAAAGTATGAATAATTTATACGCTAACCTTCTAAGATGACCTCTATATTTCAAGACTGGTCAAAATGTTTTCATTTGGTTGTCACCTAGGTTAGGGGAATATTGTATCCATAAATTGATAGAAATAATATCCATGTTTTTAGGAATTTTTAGATTGCACATAGTTTTGGTCCAGTTAAATACTGATAATACATTCCACAACATTATAGTTTCATACAGAATGTTCCTCACATGTTGTGGCATTAGAGATATTATCTTGAACCTTATCATGTAGTAGACATAAAGGTTGTTGAAATTTTTACTAATTCATAGATTTAGGAGAATATAATATGCATTGTTGACCATTTTGATAAGTATCATTGGTGTTTGAATATACCTCTGGATTTTGTATAACCGGTGAATGTGAATGTTCTAGATAATACTCGGGAGAGGGAGTGTGATATGTGAGCACAGTTGCATGTCTTGTTCATTGATACCCCATATTGATTCTTAGAGAAACTAAGGGACGAGATATTATTGAGTGGGGAGGTTGTAAGATCCCATATTTGACAGGGTACATCCCTAATTTTGTTTTCAATTAATCATCTCTCATTGGATTTTCTATTATATTTTAACCTTTGTGGATGAGTTTTTTAAAATATAAAGAGCCTTTGATTTGCGAAAATTTACTAATGATCAGGGATGTATACATTATTTATAATTAATGGAGTTTGGGTATAAAAATTTCAAATGGTTCACAAAGGTTTCCCATGGTTTGTAAATGTCGATTTTTTTTTACGGTCTTATGCATTTACTAGTATCAGAACTATATGTTATACATTTACTCATCATGAATGATTTACATCACATATAAACTGAGGGGAATATTTAGTAAGCTAGTGTAGGGTGTGAAGAAGATATAGTCTATGTAAACATTTCACATCATATAAATATCGAGAAGTGTTAAATATTAATATATGAAAATGGGGTTTTAGTGTATCTATTTAACAAAAATACATGACATGTAAATGGATTACAAACCATGTAAATATAATCAGTAGTGGTTTTATATAGTGTAGAGAACCTATTTCTCATTCCAAAATTTTTTTCAGCCCCGCCCCTCAAACCCCAATGAACTCCAAGGGATTTTGTGGTGATTTATTGTCCTCAAAATATCATGGTTTGGTTTTTAGTAACTGACTAATATCCTTAATTTTTTCACTTTTCATTTCTACATTTTTCTATTAAATTGGTGTAATATTTTTATATCGCTTATTGAATCAGTTTGATCTTATTTAAGTGTAATCTAGGATTTATTCATTTATATCCCTCACCTCCATTTATCCTGGAATTACCCATTATTGATGTTTCTAAATATCTAGTTTAATGGTTGGCTTTCAAAAATCTAAACCAATTGTTTAATTTCAATTATAAAGTGGTTGTAATATAAGTGATTTTACTAATGTAATGATCGCAATAATTAATGGGTAAATTTTTAATTATCTACATTTAATTTGGTCACTCCTTTGACCCCTTTTTGAATATGGAAATGTGGTGTAACTCATGGTTTCCTTTGAAAATAATTACATGGAAATATTTTACATATTATTTTATAATGACACATCTTTCAGGTGATTTCTTTTTATAAATTCACCATGGAAAATGAATTATTTGATAAACTGAATAAATTGGTAAATTTTGAGAAAAATTATAATTATTAGAATTATCCTTTCTGGTCTTCTATAATTACATTACGATATGTCTACTATTTTGATATGCACTTATGTCACATGTTGTGATAATTATATATCCAGATATTCCTTTATATAAGCTTCAATTATTATTAATCAATATAGAACCTCACATATGATATGATGATTAAATACTAGGATCAGTCCTAAAAAATGATGCAATTCTTATATAATGGGTTACGACATACCACAGAATATGATGTGTATATTGCAGTCTATGCCCTAACACATGCGGAGATTCTTATATAGTTTGGATGAGTTGTTTGTTATACCATGTGTATATGGTTATGATTAAATGTATTAAGCTACATGATATGAAGAATTCATGTAGGGTGTCAAAGTAGGTTGATTAATGTGTTATATTAATTATTTAAGTAATTAATACACTGGTTTAACAAATTATTTCATGCAATTACGATCCCAAGGGTTTTTTTAGACATTAAAGTGTTATATTGCTTAGTTTTTCTCACACTCTACTGGAGACATCATTTCGTACATAAGAAGATTACATAGATGTCGATTTTGAAAGGGAAAAGGACCTTGCAGTTGATTAATTTTTAGCACATGGGTTGAAATGTAGAGACGAGGCCGACATGGGGTTTGAGACTAGGGTCGTTGGAGTCTTTATTTATTCTTATGTTCTTTTATTTGCATGACTTTCTACATGAAATTTTGTTTCATTAACCTTGTCATTAAATTAGTAATCTATTATTTATTGGATAATTTAGTTGGAATTTATTGTTTGTCGTACGCACTTGGTTTCATGGATTTTTTTTATTTCCATATATCGATATTTAAGTATTTTTCACTGTATTGGGACTTTAATGTATGTGAATAGTCTCTCCACTGTTATTACCACACCCGAAATTCTTGTCCAAAACCTTTTTTATATGAAGTGGGGTGATGGAAGTCACATTACATACCATATGTATCAATTGATGGAGAACCAGTCTAGAATCATTACAATAAGGTTCAAGAACTCTGTATGTATTCTATCCATACTAGATTTTGAAAAGAATATGTAAGAGGAAGCTCATAATTATTTATTATTATTTATATCCTAAATTAATTATGATTATTTATATTTGAAATATTATTTTTTTGTGGATGGGATGAGGAGAGATATCGTGGAACATGTATCTCAGTTCTTGTTAGGTCAAAAAGTTAAGGCTGAGGAAAAAAGTGTAAGGGGGTGATATATACAATACCTCTACCATTATGAAAATGGGAAGTCATCATTGTGGACTTCATCATTATACTCCACAAAATTTATAAATGGAACAATACTATTTGTTTCATAGTCGATCTCTTTACATATTTGACACACTTTATTTCAGTCAGAGAATACTTATCTCTTGGTAAGATTTCTAGAGTGTACATTAAGGATGTAGAAAGGTTTTATGGAGTACTATATTTCATTGTATTTTATCAGGATATAAGGTTTAACTCAGTGTTTTAGAAAATTCATAACCAAAATATAAATACAGAGTTGAGTTTTAGCACTGTGAATCATTCTATGAAAGAGGGTTAGTAAAATAGTATTATTCAGACCATAGAGGATATGTTGAGATCTTTTTCTATGGACATCAAAGTTGGTTGGGATCAAGATGTTTCTCAGGCATAATTTTCATTTTAAGATATATTTTAGTTGATAATTCATATCAATACTTATAAACCCTAAATAAAAAAAAATATATAACTCCAACATAAAGGGATGGTGTTGGAGAATTAAATCTATTGAGACAATGATATCATGAATAAATGGAAGATATGATTTGATCTATTTAGCAGCACATAAGGCATAACAATGTTGATTGAAATGTTATTCCAATAAAATAAATCAGGAAATTTAATTTGATGTTTTTAAGAAGGGGTTTTCAAGGTATTTTTAATGGAAAAAGGTAATTAGATTCAGAAATAATTGAAAATAATCCCTAGGTATATTTTTTCTATTGAAATTTCTGATCATGTGAGGACTGTAGCTTATCTCTTGGTTCTTCCACTGATCCCCACTAAGGTTCATAATGTGTTCCATTTATCATTCCTATGGAAGTACATACCTAATTTACCACTTGTTCAGAAAATAGTGTTCATACAGCTATATAATGATATTTTTTATAAATAATCACAAGTGAAGATTCTAAATCATATAAAGAATGTTCTACAAAACATGACCACTCAGTTGGTCAAAAATTTGTTTTGGATCCACGAGCATGAGGAAGTTTAATGGGAACAAAAAGATGTAATTATATGAAAGTATCGTTAGTTTTTTATAGAAAAGTTAAATATTTCAAAATAATAATTCATTTTAAGCGTGGAAAAAATAAAACACCTAATATTTTCTTAAATATTTTTCAAAAAATATAATTTCTTTTATAGCTTGCATTACATGAAACATTGAATTTTAATGAAGCACAAATAAAAAACTGATATTATTATATAAACATGAATATTATTACCTATCCATTTAATATCTCAAAATTAATAGTAATAAAATGTTTAAATATTATTTATATTTTTTTTAAATAAATATAATTGATAAAAAACATTCTATTTTTGGTAAATTATTTATATGTTTCCAATATTCTATTTTTACGAAAACTATTTTAATTTTTTTTGTAAAAAAATAACGAATGTTAGTTTAGACAAATTTAGAAAAATTATGACAAAAACATCATTTTTTAATCTACACTTCAGAATTATATTAGGGATAGTTTTTGGCAGTTTTTTTAAAAGATTAAATTTTCAACTAATAGGGAAAATAATGGGTTTTATTGAAAAATGCATTTGCATTTAAAGAATTTATAAGGTTAATTTTTTTATATGTTCATAAAAGAAAACATTTATATAATTATATATTAATAAATTTAATTTAGGTTATTTAAAAAATTATATTAAATTTTTAAATAATAACATTATAATCTTTTGAACATTTTCTCCTTGGAAAAAAACATTCTCATCATGTCTATTCATGTAATTTTATATTACAATTTTCCACTTTGATGAATGTAATTTGAAATATGTGTTCCCTATTTTTAATTAAAATAATGAATATTATATAATGATTTGAAATACATTTTGGTAAAAAATAATAGAAAATTACATTAAAAAATAACTAACATGGTTATGGTTAAAAAGAGCTTACTCCCGGATAAACTGAAATGATAAGAATTAAAATGACCTAAAGACTTATCCAAAACCAGTTTTATAATCATTTTTTTGACCTTATAACAATTATTAAATGAGAATAGACAATTTTTGATCTTTTTGGAATTACCAAATATTGGGTACAATTTTTTCTTCTCAATATCTCCTTGTGCTTTTCTCCCCCAATTATAAAAGGCCACCATTATCCCCTCATATTAACACCTACAAAACCATTTGGTTCAAAAATTACTGATCAAAAAATATTCCATACTTCAATATATAAATTCTAGATTCCCTATTTTGATAATTACTTACTCTTATGATATCATCAGTGATAAACCTAAATAGATTCTCTCAAGAAGAGCTGAAATTTTTAGACTTATGTTTTGCTTTAATTTCCTATTATAACTCATTAAAATATTGTAAAAACATTTTTATAAGAATAAAATATCTCTCATATACTGATTATTTAGTATGATAGTTTAATAATCTATATTCATCTTCACTTCCATCACATTTGGAATACACTATCACTCGCGTGTATGATAGACTACTACCTTACAAACTGAGGTTATTCATCTTCCATCACCAAATATCACATATGGATATAATTATTGATTTATTATTTATATAAAATATTTATTATATCATTATACATCTATAATTATAATATCACACATAACTTATTAAATTCCAATCCATTGTAAAATAGTATCGTCACTCGTGTTTATGACAGACTACCACCGTGCGAACCGATGTTATGTGATTTTCATATATGTTTACATCGATGGTAATAATGATATATTTAATGAATATATATGTTTTTTAAAAAATAAAATTATTTAATTATTATATCACATATATGTTCTTACATTTCATTATTCTAGTGATATAATTACTTCGTTTTTGTTTATGGAGGATTACCTCCTTACATAGGGATGTGATTCGTTGTTTAGTAACACAGTTAAGGGAAAATAATTATGGTCAAATTGATGGATATATGTGATAAATATGATATAAAAATTATTATGTAATGATAATATATTATTTAAATTTCATTTATTTCATTCATCAATAAAATGTAAATAACATTCATGTGTTTGTATGACTTATCATCTCATGGAATGGTGTATTTCATTTTATATCATTAGCTTTTATTGATTAATCTAAATACAAATATAATTAATATATATGATATTTATATCATGGTTAAATTTTTTTAGATTACTCAACAATGATAAATGAATGTGTATTGAAAATGAAAACTGAAAACACACATGAAAAATAAATCACTTATTGACTGAAAAGTAATTTTAAGATGGAATTTTTATTAAAAAATTAGTAAAATGTATTAAATAAATAATATATGGTATAGTATATATAATAGTGACTATTAATTATTTTTATAATTAAATTATATTTATTATATAGGAGGTATAATATTTTAAGAAGTAATTCAACACTTAATGTAAGGTACTTTTTTGTCATAATATGTCTTATTTGGGACATACATTATATTAGGAACATATATTCATTTATGAGTTATATATACATCCCATTTGAAATTTTATATAAGAAATATCCTTATACCTATGATATTTAATTTAATTTTTTATTTTCTCTTTTAATAATGATTACAATAAAAAATTTACAAATGTGGTACTAGTTTGATGTTATTATCAAATTGTTTATCAGGATTGATTATAATTATATGTAGGTGATGAAATATTATTATCCATCTTTCCTGAAATTTATGAATTTTATTATCCACTAGTTATGTCATATGAATACATGTTTTAGATGAATTTTCCATGATTTGTTTACTCACTATTTGAAAATACTGTTAATAAACACAACTAGATTTATAACACTATTCAGTCAAAAACCCATTCTTCTTCCAAATAAATGTTCTCGAAAAATTTATTAAAAAATGTTATAATTTTCCTTTATTATTTTGAATATCATTTCTATATTTTTTTGTTTTTGTTTATTTTAAAATTAATATTCATGTCATTTTCAAAACAAGGGGTATTGGGAAATTACTGTAAATGGGAAGAGAATATTGGTTTTGGCTTGTAAAAAATTTCCCACCATCCTCACTAGTCAATGATTTAGATAGTTTTTTATAAGATTCAAAGGTTATTTTTAAAGGAAATGATTTTAAATTTTTTTTATTTTTTTATTTTTTTTTCTTATAGGAATTATTATTTTTCTCATGAAATTATTGAAATGTATTTTAATAATATTTTTTAGTGTTTCAAGGTTATTTTAAATGAAAATTATTTTTGAAATATTTTATGAATTTTCAGTTATACAAAGGTGTTAATCAAAGAAATTTTATTTTCCTTTTTAATTTTCCAATTATTTTCATTAAAAATCATCTTCTATCTATGTTGACATCAATTTATATATATTATTCTTTACGAGGGATATGATCCAAGCACACATTTCTTATTATTTATTTTAATTGTTTTTGTATATGGTGATAATATGTTATTGAAAACTGTTCAATTTTTATTGGTTATGTTATAAGGAAATGAATAAATGATTATGAAACCAATTTATTTTCATGAGTAGTGATATGAATATTTTTTTACAATATTTTGGAACACATATGTTTTATTTTCATTATTTTATTGGTGCGACCTTTATATTCCTCGAATGCATTATGTATTATGCATTGTTCAATGAGATCAGTTGGTACACCAGAGGTTATACCAAGCCCAAAAGGGTTACAAGTGATATTATACCATTCTTAAATCTGGTACAATAGTTGTTATTCTATTCCCAAAATGTGACAAATGTACTGTTGGATAACCTTGAAATTTGATTTTCTATGCTTATGTGTTTTAAAAAAATCTATGACTTAGGGGAATGTTATACTTATTGATAATTTTATTTTATTTTATTACGATTCATGCCTTTTGAACTAACAAGATTTATTCCATGGATCACTTTTATAATCTATGATATCTAGGATATTGTTTTCAAATGTTTTTCTCATATTCTTATACCTACACGTGTGTGTTGTTTTTATATCTCCCATATTTACCCTTATTGAGCATCTAAGTTAACCCTTTATTATGTTTTCTTTCCCAATGATATTAAGAAATTTAATGTGTTTGATATCTATATTAAGGTTCTAGTTTTATGGAAATTTGTGGTAGTTGAGGATTCTAAATTATGAATTAGTTTTTTGGGTAAATGTTACCAAAGGAACTAGTCCTAAACAGTTATAGTGTGGATCGTTATGTTTTAAAATGAATATTTATCTACTAGAATGTAATAATTTTCTATTCCAATTTCGGGACTCTAACTAAGAAATATTATATCCTATATATTTTATGATTTTATATTCTACCCCACCCATTTGAGTCAATAGACTAACCCCCGGTGGAATCTAAGAGGGTTTATTAACCAATATTCTATTTGGGGCATAATGGACGAATGACTACCACATCTTGACCTAATGATTTTTCCTAGTAGTATTACATTATGTTTTTCATGGTGTTTATATTTCACTATACATGTGCGTAGATGGATATAATAAAATGTGGTTATTTCATACACATGAATATATAGATTCAATATCCTATCTTTTATTATAGGTATTTCATGTATGGGATTTGATGTGATGGATTGAAGTAAATCACCTGGTGTATAAGATGTATTGGATTGAGGTATAATACTCATTTTATGATAAATAACATATGGGTTGTGGTGGATCCCATAAAAAATTATTACTATATATAAATAGGTTAGGATAAATGGAATATGTGATACATTATATACATGTTTTGATACATCCGTTTAAGTGTTTATAGTTGGTTATTTGTGGAAAGATATGGATCTAGACGTACAATTATGGGGAAGAGTGGGAAACTAGTAGGGAATTGGTAGTGGGTTTCCCATTTTTTACTGTATGATATGATATATTGTATGACTTAATTAGATATTGGTAACCATGGGGTTTCTAGGAACATAGAATACCTTTTTAGGTGAATAGTTTATTTCACCTTTTTTTCATTGAGATATTTCTTGTTGTCTTCATATTATGCATGATATTTTTTAGGGAGGACCTTATTGAGTATACATATCATGATTATCCAATATATATATATATATATATATATATATATATTTATTTATTTAGGTCATTAAGAGTATGTTTTATATCAGGCTGGATATTACTAGCTTGTGGTTTTTTGAAGTTGTTTAGGCTTCTTGGTCACGGCTGAGTTTATCGTTTAGTACTTGTAGTTTCCCTTTTAAATTGATCTATTTTTTAAAAATTTAAATTCCTATACATGTGAACATTGGTTTTTCATTATGATAAAAAGTTTTCTGGTTTAATTGTTTTATCACTCATTCAATTTATTCTTGTAGATGGTAACACCTAATATTTGTATGTTTCATATATCATCAGTTCCTATCAGTAACTGATGGTCTATTGGAGACAGAGTTCTATTTTGTTACCTACCTTCTATAATTTTTAGCCTATGATGGGAACCGTTGGGGTATGGGGTCATCACAAAGTGGTATCTGAATTTATGGTTGAGGTATATGGTGGATTTTAGAGATTTGAACAAGTTATACTTAATGGGACTGTATGGTAATGATGTTAGATGAGTTTTTTGGGTAATGTAAAGAAGGGATAATAATTATGACACATGTATTTAGGGGACCATATGATATTATTCATATAAATTTATGTTTATTGATCATTTTATTTTTGGCGATACTGGTTTCGGGGTAGATCACTATGAAAGGATTTTGATTCTCTATTCTTTGCACATGTTATGGAATTGAATAGACTTTCGGATTACGTTAAAACATAAATAAAATAACAGATAAGTAATCATTAATATTCTATATTATAGTTTTTGGAGTATAATTTTTTTATTTTACAGGTTTAGCTCCAAGTCAACTTCCCTAGCTTGTTCATGTTGAGGATGTTGTGTAAGACATTATAGAAGATATCTATAGAGTAGGGGTCAAAAATGAAAACACGAGGAGGTGGAAACACCATGATTTTTATTGCTATAGTGTATTGAATTATGATGGATTCATTTTTAACTTAGTGATAAAATACTGGTTTGAGGATGTAGAGATAGATTTTAGTTCGATTTGTGATTAGAAGGAACATTGTGTTTTGTTGGATGTAACAATACTCTGTAGAGTAGTGAGTGTAAAATCCCAGATATTTGTAGAATAATAGAATTTCATATCTATTAATATTAATGAATTAGATATTAATTATACTATAATAGGGACCCTTTCACCAATAGCATACCTGAAACACAACAATAGGTTTCTCCAAAATCTTACGTTGTACACAAAACTGAGTTATACCAAAAAACAATACATTATTAATATTTTTATTTTAAATGGTAGTTAACACCTAGATATTTTACTGATAATAATTAATATAACTCACTATATTATGTTTATAATTTTTTTAAAATGTTTTGAATTCATCAACCAAATTTTAGAGGATTAAAATGGTAATAAATCCAATTTTACGCATAATATACTGCAATATTTTAAAAAGGTATATTTATCACCATTTGATGGAGAACCCTTTTAAAATAAAGTTTTTTTAACTTATATATGTTCAAATTGACAAAATAAACTTCTTCTTTATATGTGGTAAATTAATGTTTACCTTGGTTAAAATTTTGATATTTCTCTAATAAAATTCATTTTTTAATGAATAGTAAAAATTACAACATTTTCATTCAAAACTATATTTTTATCTCATTTATTTATATAGTTATGTTAACCTTATAATTGGTGTTAAAGTGTTACTAAATTTTTTTTATTATTTAATACATTTTTAGTCATTGGAAGTAAATTCACATTGAAAATTGATATAGACACATGTTAATCTTTTGATTGTTTTGACTTATAATAACCCTGTTTTCTCATTTTGAAAATAAGAATAAATTTTAAATTAATTTATTCAAATTATGTGTTTGAATTTAAAAATTTGTTTCCATAATTGGAATTAGAATATCCAGATAATTTATATTGGAATTTTTTATTTTTGGACAATATTAATATCAATTTTGGTAAATTTTATTTACCAATGTTAATAGTAAATCACGTTAATTAAGTTAACATGAAATAAGATAAGGACACAAAAATTACACTAAAATCTGAAAAAATTATATTGGCTGAATAAAAGTCCACCCATAAAACCTATTTATCAAAATTGACTCATTTAATGGATTTTTTTCTTTAAAAGTGATATAATTATTATTAAAACCAATGAAAGTGACAACATGTCACTCTTTTAACTCTTATAAGTATAATAAATTTAATGTTGTTATAATAATTATAAAACAATGCACATAAATAGTCTCTAGAAATATAATGAAATTATATACATCTTGTAAATTTATTTATAATTTTTATATATTAAATAAATACCATAAATATAGAAAAAACAACAATGAAATAATTATTTTATTAATTGAAATACCAAATAAATGATATTATAAAGATTATATGAAATACTTTATAAGATATAAGATTTTTATAGGTGAATATGACATATTATAATACTATTAAATGAATTGTTTCTAATTTATCTCACTGATTATATTTTATTTAATTTCAATGAAATAAATATTGTAAAAATTGACATAGTTGATGTTTTATAAAAATAGTAATTTATTAAATTATTTAAAAAGACTTGCAATATTTTAAAGTCACAAAGTCACTATAATAATTTATAAATGTTTATTAAGTGACTAATTATGGGAAATTTATCTCATATATGTAAAATTAATAGCCTCTTATTTTTTAAAATATTTTTAGCACAATTAAAATAAAAAGAGAATAATTAAGGGTAAACCAAATAAATATGGTTTAAAAAAATAATTACTTGTCTAAAAATTATTTTTTGGGAGGATTTCAACCTATCATCATCTTATCTTCAGAATATCTCATGTTGGATCTATTTGGATAAATTTCTTATTTATTTATTTAATATTTTAATAATTTGAAGGGTGCCCCTCCCATCTCTTATAAAAAGCAACCCTCTCTTCTCTAATACTCACACTTCCAATTCTTTTTATTTTTTCCAATATCTACCCAAAAAAGTGCCTATAATTCATCCACACATCTTATAGTATACCTTTAGGCAGAATACCCTTCGTTTAGGTGAGAAGGCATTCTCTAAGGGTGATAAACAAATGAAGAGGTATCATTTTTTAAGTATTTCAATTTTATTTCTCCTTCCACATCCTTAAAGCCTGATAAAACCATGATGAGATAATAAATAAAATATCCTTAATATATTGATATGTTATTATTTTAATTTAGTCACCTAAATCTATCTCTACTTCCATCAAATGGGATACAAATCCATCGATTGTGCGTACATGTGAATTGTCACCTCCACAAACCAATTTAGTTCGTTTTCCATTATAGTCAATCATGATAAGTTATAATGATGGAATTAATATTCATAAGTGATACTAATGTCATATTTAAAATTTTAAAAGAATAATATTTTAATTATTTTATTACCTTACATGCACATAAAAACAATAATGTCATTCGTGCATACGTGTGAATGATCACCTACATAGAGTGATGTGAATCGTTATAATTCACCACAACACTTGTATGATATATATAATTACATGTTAATTAATAATATGATGTTAATAATATTTTTATAAATTTTTAAATATAAATTAATAATTATCTTATTTCTATAATGATTAATGAAAATTGAGAACGTTACACGTGTGTACGTAAAACCAACCATCTCCATGAATATAACACAGCTTATTTTTCATTACCATAATTACTGGTTTTATTTAAAATTTATGATTACTGTATAAAAGAGTTTATTAAAGCACAAATACAATCTTTTAGATGATTAAATTAGGACCACATGGACTATTAACATCAAAACCAACTTCATTTTTTACTTAGGTACCAAATATCGACAAAACATATTATATGAACATCAATAATTATGTAATTCTAATAACATGGTAATAAGTGATATAGAAGGGATAATAAAAATGAAAATGTTTCTCACGAAAGTATAAGTTAACCTAAGATTATTTGTAATGACCCGGACCTCTCCGGTCCATTTCTTTGTCAAAAATTTGATGTGGTCAACATGACACGTGTTGTAATAATAATTTTTTATAATAATAATTGATAATGGTGGCGTGAAAATTTTTGGTGTTAATTAGATAAAATGGTGTTAATTTAATCATTGTAAAATATAAGAAATAAAATCGAATATATTTAATAAAATGATGGGAGGCGCATGGAATAAGTTATAAAGGAATAAATTACAATAAATGATGCTCATGTAATAAATTATAAAGGTATGAAATGCATGGGGTGCATGGGTGTGACCTTTTATAGGAGGCGTTGTGCGGTTCTCCACAATTAAAGTTGAAATTGTGTTAATAACATTAAAATGGTATTATTATATAATAATTTGTTATAATAATAATAACATGTAGAGGCACGTGAATGGGGTTCCCAACCATGCGTGAATATAATGTTATGGGATATATGGAGTAATTATATGAAAATAATGGGCGTCAATAATAATAATAATTATTAATGATGGGGACCCGTTGATGAAATTGAAAGAGAATTTATTACTATTGAATTAAATAATAATGATAAAGGTGACAGAAATATGTGTGTGATTGGTAAATTAAATTAAATGGGTTTAATTTTTGGTTAGTAAATTAAATTATTTGAATTTAATTAAATGGAATGGTTTTAACTTAATAACCATGGTAAACAAATTTAATGGGATTAAATTAGTACATTAATTATGGGTGTTCTTATTATTAATTTTATAAAATAATAAAGTTGAAGTGAGAATGGAGTTTGGGGCGTTCCACATGGAGTAAAAGAAATGGGAGGCGCCACTTTTGGTGGTGGGAGAGAATCATGAAAGAAAAAAAATAGATTGGAGAGAGAAACAAAAAATAATAATAAGAGAAATAAAATTAAAAGACAAATAAATGAAAAAGGAGGAATTGGTGCTTAATTATAGCGCCCATGAAGACTCCAAAACGTGATTGCTTTTGGAGTTATGAAAAATAAATAAATAATTGATTAATAATAATAATAAAATATTGTTATTATTAATTTTGTTGATAAAACACTTTTTTGTCCGTAACTTCTTCGTGCGACCTCGGTTTCACGAACTGTCAGTGGCAGTGCGACCCTGACTACGAGACGAAAATTATGATTCCAATATTGGATGTCTTTTTCGGGTTTTCGGATTGGGTACCCGAAACTCTAATGAATTAATAGATTTAATATTGTTATTATTACGGGATCTTGTATCCAACGTATCTCCCTCATACGGTATCGGATTGACGATCCGTCAGCGACAGCGTAACCCTAAAATTATGACGGTCATTTTAATACCATTAATGAGCTACTTTTATGACTCATGCCTCGGGTCAACGAAACACCACTTTTGATAGAATTATCATTATTATTAAAACGTGTGGAAACCGTGTGACGTGTTGTGTGTTAACCAATCAAAACATGTAACGTATGTATGGTCACATCATATATTCATTAATGCACGCTGAATACGGATTTACCTATTCGTTGCCTATATAAGAAAGAGGTCATGTTTTATCTTCCATATCGATCGCTTCTTTGTCGCACGACGACACTCTTGGACAATCGAGAAGTGTTCCTCCTCTAACTTCTTTGTCCGAACTCCGATCGTCGATCCGTCAGCAGCCACATGATCGTAGCAACGAGATGAAGATTCTAAGCCCGGACTTGTCACCTTTCCTTCCGGCCTTCCTTCTCCAGCTTCCATCCTAGGAGGCGTTTGTCGGGTTTGGCGAAGGCGGAGGACACCGAAGGACGTCGTCGGAAGCGACGTGATCGGGACCTTTTGAGGTAGGGGTTTACCTTCGTCTCTCTATTTGGTGCAACATGCGGGGTGGGATATTTTTCTTTTGTTCCATGGGATGCAGTTGAACATTAAATAAAGATAATAACTGGATAAAGAAGGGTTTGGGGTTTTGTGCTGTTTCTATTGCCTTCCAGTTTCTTTATCTTCTGATTGTGATTTTGGATTGAAAGGCCTTTTCCTACTAAAAATCAAGGTCGTTGGTGGCCTTTGCGTGCGAAATTGATATCGGAATTGTTTGTGGTTGGTCTTGTTAAAACATGGAAAATGGATAAGCATGTAAAGACTGGCTGCTTAAATGAGAATGAAAACCATGTGTGATCACCCCGGTTGAACAAAATTGGAATAATGAACATGTTGGTGGTTTGGTTGTTTTGTGGGAAATGTTTTTGTAAACGATGGGGTTGAAATGGGAAGTGGTTAGTTGTGGAAAATGCCTTTATTTATGAAAAGTGTTTTGATTATGAAAAGTGTTTTGGATGTAAAAGGTGTTTTCAAATGCAGAAATGTTTTGTGTGTGGAAAGGGTTTTATGTGTGGAACTTTGAAATAAATGAATGATGGAATGTTGTATGGTTGTGAGAATATTTTGTAAATGAAATGGCATGTGGTTTCTTGAGTTTTACCTAAACATGGTTTTGGATGACAGGGGTATGTTTGTGAAAGGTTTTGTCTAGATGATAGTTGCCTAGTAGTAATAATTTGTTAAACCATTTCATGAAACATGAAAACCTAAATGGGGTTGGGGGATGATTGTTTGGTTGTTGATGCATGCTTCGTGGTAGCAGTGCCGAGGCACATGCTCAGTTCCTCTTTTTAAGAAGCCATAGGTTGGGCTGTGTGTTTGGTATATGTATATATAAAATTGTATCTTTGTGTTTTGTCGCACCGCACCCATGTCAAGCACCTAGTGCCGAACACTCCCATTTTATGGGATAGGGTGTTCCCACTTAGTTACTAGCTTTTTCCTGCTCTTTCTTCCATAGGCTATGATGGCTTGAGGTGACCTTACACCCAAGACTCTTTG
The DNA here is from genome assembly GCA_963277665.1 of Viscum album. NCBI lineage: Eukaryota > Viridiplantae > Streptophyta > Magnoliopsida > Santalales > Viscaceae > Viscum > Viscum album. The sequence continues at coordinate 2,115,211,049 of OY728133.1, read as the reverse complement.
GGTAGGTCTCGGAGGCTGTGATGGCTTGAGGCGACCTTTATCCCAAGACTCTTCGGACAGGCTTACCATTCCCAAGAACCTTCAGGATGAGGCCCAGGTGTCTACGAGCGGGTTAGTGGTTGTGGCCCAGGTGTGTGCGGGAGAGATGCGTGGTTGTGAGGCCCAGGTGTGTGCAGGTGGGATGTTTGGTTTGGCCCAGGTGTGTGCAGGCGGGAAGAGTGTGGTAGCGTCAGGACGTTTGCCGTTAGGAAGAGAAGTAGATAATTAAGTGGGAAATGGTGTGGGGTACCCAATACTTTTGTTCTATATATATACTAAACTTGTTTGTGTTACTTGGTGAGTGTGACCAGTGAGGCTGGGTGGATAGTTTTTCCTTGTTCGTTTCTGGTTCTTCGGTTTTCTCACGGGACCTTAGGGTGTCTCCCCACTTGTGCACGATAGCTTTAGGTTTCCCTACTGAGTATACTTGTATGCTCACCCTAAGTTTACTTTCAGGTTTCCAGGAGGACTACCAGGGTCGTGCGGGACCCTACTAGTTGGGCAGTTGGAGTTGTTGTAGTTGTTGTTCTCTTGTTTTCTTTGGCATTGTACTTTTGAGCTTCCTTGTACTTGTACCTTGTTATAAAAATTGTTTAAACATGCATGTGGGCTTGTTTTGGGTTTATTTATGTACACTTGTTCTTTTCCCTTTTTGGTGGTTGACTTGTCCTATTTCCCGATCCAAAATAATAAAAAGGGTAATGCCTCCCATATTTGTGAAAACTCATACCCTTGGTGCTAGTCGCCAATCTGGGGCCTACTGGAGGAGGGACTCGGGGGTCATTATCTTCCATTCACCATTGCCAGCTCAGGAGGGGCATCTTTGGTGGGAGGGGATCGTGACATTATTATTCTGGAATATAACAAGTTTACGTGAAGAGTAAGAGTCATGGTATTGGACTTCGTCTCAATATTTTTTCATTGAGGCATAATTTGATAATTATATAACACTTTCTTTTATATAGTGTATAATAAAACCATTTGACTTTCAATGTCATTAAGTGGTTTTAAAAAGTTATTTATTTACAAATTATTTTACGAAACAACAAATGGAATGTTTTTATCGTATGTGGAATCAAAAACATTTTCCTTTGCCGCAACCATTATTTTGAATTTGGCATCCTCTACAAGCCATAGTGTTTTTAAAACAAAACTAAATAACTGATACCCATTTCATTTATTTTGGTATTGAAAATGGTTTTGATAAAATATTTATTATGTCAATATATTTAAATTATATATTTTGATAAAAATTTTGAAATTTTAGTTTTCCATTTTGTGTGTTTTAAGTGTTATGATTATTTCATGGTTCTTGGTTAATTTTTATGTATTCATGTGGTTTCATGATAATCTATGGGAGGGTGATCCCGTGAAATCATTACAATTCGTTGGGTAATGAAATGGAGTTGAACAATATGGGTTCTCCTAAGAGATATAAGCAATATAGAAAGACATGTATTCCAAACGTAACCATGAAGGTTACTCCCTATATAGCTACGAGAGTTAAAATTTATGTATGATATGGATACCACAAGTTATCATTATGATTTATGAATGATATAAATTATTCATGATTATTTTTAATTAATGGGGTTATAAATATCCATTGACTAATATTTTATTTCCTTATTTTATCCCTTATTGAGTTTGTATGCTAATACCCAGTTTTTAAAATTTTTCACATGGTATATGGATGTGTAAGAGAAAAGAAAAAGTCAAGAAGATTTTTATCAAGAAAAAAATTGTTTTTTTAAAAAGTGTTTCCATTGGTGAAAAATAGATAATATTTTAATAGTATCCTCTTTTTTTATTATGAGATGACATGTATTAATAATGGAATAATTTTATAAGACTCTGAACCGGAAAATAACATTGATTTGAATTAAAGTAAAATTATTGACTTATCCAAATATTTTGTAGTTTTTTAAGGATAAGGACTTATATTTGGTATAAAAGGACGATTTATATAACTTTAAGGGATTGAAAATGGGAAATATAATATCCATAAATAATTTTTACAATATGTTCAAATTAAAATTTCATTTCAAGATTAATGTGTTGATTCGTTTATGATATATCTATTCTGAATGGTTTTCCATAGAGGACACATGGCACCTATACTAGGAAACAATCCAAAGGAAAATAACTACCAAATGAGAAACCTAAGATGGTTGGAATTGGAAATGAAAAACTGGTTGTAGTGATGGAATAGTTGACTCATGCTATAAATGGTGGTTGTATCTATATAAAATATCATACAGATCAACTATATTGGAACACGTTGGTAGTGGATCATTTCATGAGGCAACGTCATCCATCATTCAAAGTTCCATACGAACATGTGAAAGATTAATAGAGGATTAAATCACTTGAAATTATTTTCTATGTCTTGGGGTGTTCATAAAATCAATAGGTTAGTACTTTTATTTATCATTTTGTAAGTGAATCTGATTAGCGGTGGTCAATGATTACAAATATTAGGGATAATGAGAATATTTTTTCTCTTGAATGGGATTAATTCAAAGGTATGTTTCTTAGGAAATATTTTCCTATGGAAACTCGACATATGATAGAAAGAAATTCTTGGAATTGAGGTAGTAGGATGACTCAGTGGCAGCTTATGAAGAAAAATTAACTTGACTAGAAAGTTATGATCCACACTTCATACAAGAATCTTGATTGTAAAATCAATCATTTTTAATTTGGATTAAAGCCAATTTAGCTTATGTCATTGGATTCTAATGAGTTCAAAATTTATGAAAAACATGTTTGATCTGTGAAGAAGGTGGAAATGGAATTTTTCGAAGAGAACATGTTCTTTGAAAACAATACTAATAAGAGGTCGAGCTGGAAGAGCCAAGAGAGTCATTATTCAAAATAGGCTAATCATAAAAACAAATTGTTTAAAATTTGAGAAAATTGTTGTAAAAAAACACAGAGGAATTCCTTTTGAATTCTGGTAAGTGATTCTTATATGGTAAAATGGGGAATAAGGCTAGAAACTACACTGAAGAAGTTAATGTAAAGAAAAAATAAAATATATAGTCAATGGGATGTTTTAAATGTAACAGGGAGATTCATTAAGTGAATGATTGTCTGAAAAAAAAATGATTGATGGGAAGAAGCCAGACCATAAGAAAAATGGTGTAGTTAAATCCTTTGTGACTACTTTAGTACACGTTGGATCATCAAATGAAGTCATATAAGGTATATTGTTTGTTTATTCAGATTATTCCAAGATGTTGTTTGAACCCTGGTCTACACATTATATCATTTATGAGAAAATTTTTGATCAATTGGAAATTCCATCTTAAGAAAATAATCCAATGATTATCATAAAAACACTCTTGGGAAATGTTGAGACAAAAAGAAATTACAAGAATCTTCCGGTCCTTGACTGTGGAAAGAATTTACCTACAAACCTGGTTGTCTTTCTTCTAGAATAGTTTTATGTTATTCTTATAATGGGTTGGATTTATGTTTACCAGGCTAATATTGACTATAGAGATAAATAATTTTATTTTTTGATATAATTTCAGTTTGTGTACATGAATGAACCCCTACCATGGAAAACATATCAGGAATTTTGAAAACATGTAAAATATTGAAATGTGTGTTACCTTGAAAATATTGTTGAAAGCAAAGTAACAATTCTTATTAATGATGAACTGGTTGTAAATGAGTGTCCTAATGTTTTTTATAATTATTTTTATTATATTATACTTAATCAAAAAAATTAATTTATTGTTGATTTATTTCATGATGCAAATACAATTTCAAAACACCCTCATTGAATTTATCAAATTGATCTTTTAGAGAAAAATAAGAAATTACATGTGTTATTAGATAAAGGATTCATTCCTCCTAGAACATCCCCATGGGGTTATCCTATTTTTTTTAAATATAAATATAGTTCAATGAGACTTTTTATATGTTATATATCCTTGAATAACATCAATGTTATGAACAAGTATTTTTCCCCCATATCGATGATTTGTTTGATTATCTCTAGAGATCTTATTAGTTGCTAAAGGTAAATTTGAGGTTAGTGTATCATGAATTCAAATTAAAGGAAGTAGATATTCTGAAGATCATGTTTTATACTAGATATGATAATTATAAATTTGTAGTTATGATGTTTGGGTTAACTAATGCATCTTCTGTGTTCGTGGATCTTATGAATATAATTTTACATAAGTTGATAGATATGTTTTTGGTTGTATTTATTGATTTCATTTTGTTATATTCTGAAATTTTAGACAATCATAAATTTCATTTATGTTTTGTCTTAAAAACCATAAAATAAATGAAACTATATGAAAAATTAATCATGTGTGCGTTTTGGTTACAACAACCATCATTCCTTGGTAACATTATTTCTATATATGGAATTAATATTGATCCTTCTGAAACAAACGTTGATGAAGAATGGTAAGACCCACTAATATAATCATGTTTTTTAGTTATATTAGTATAGTAGGTTATTACAATATTTTTGTTGATATTTTTTCATGGTTACCTAGCCCACTGACTAAGTTAACTAAAATAGGTGTTAAGTTCATTTGGAAAAAAGAATGTGATGAATTTTTTATGGAACTAAAAAAAATATTGTTGAATGCTCTGGTTTGGTACAAACTTCCAGAAATGGTGAATTTTATTTATATAGTGACTCTTTATTGAAAGTAATTTATTGTTTCCCAATGTATAATTATCAAGTAATTTCTAATTCTTCACAAAATTTGAAAACTCATGGGATAAATTACCCTACACATGATTTGGAAGTAACTGTTGTTTTTTTTATTTAAAAATATGGAGGCATCATCTATATGGAGTAAAATTTGACATATATACTAAACCTAAAAGATTTATGTATATATTTACTCATAAATAATTGAACATGAGACATAGAATATGTTTGTAATTAATTAAGGATTATGATCACCTGATTAATTATATTCTTGGAAAAGGAAACAAAGGGGATGATGCTTTGAGATGGAAAGTAATGCTACATTAACCATAATTCATTTGGAATGTGACCCACTGATTAAAGATTTGATGAGCTTTGGAATTGAAATTTTTGGTATAGGAAATTCCTCTTTTTTTCAGGTTTCATTTCAATCATCTCTATCAAAAATAATAAATAAAGCGGAGAAGGAAGAATGTGAGTTACAGAAAAAGGTATAGTTGGGTCATAAGGGTGTGTTACCTAAATTTAACATTTCTAAATATTATGTTTTGAGGGGTTGAAATAGATTTTATGTTCCATGTGATTAATAGTAAAAGAAATTTTTGATATGGGAATCTCATAGTTCTCCATTTTTAGTTATTCTTAGGAGTACTTAGTTTACATAGATCATATATAGTGTTACTAGTTGGATGAAATGAAAATTGATATTACTAACTGAATTATTATGTTTTTGACTTTACAATAGGTTAAATAAGATAAGAAGTTATCGGAAGAGATGCATCATCCTATGCCAATAATAGACTATAAAAGAGAAAATGTATCTATGAATTTTTTTAGTGGAATTATCAAACATTTCTTGAGGTTAACAATGTGATATGGGTTATTTTTGATCAGTTGACTAAATATTCTCATTTTCCTCATATTCGAGATACTCTATATCTAGATCAACATTCTTAGTTGTATCATAAGTAGATAGTTTGGTTACATGTTGTTCCTCTATCTATTGAGTATAATCATGTTCACAGTTTCACTTATAACTTCTGGAAAGGCCTTAAGAAGTATTTGGGTACTGAATTAATTTTTAATATATATTTTTAACCTCAATATAATGGGAGATAATAATGAAAAATTAAGACCTTGGTAGATATTCCACGTTATTATTCAACAGATTACAAAGGAATTTGGGATCAACATCTTTCTTTGGATGAGTTTTCATATTATAACAGTTTTCTTTCCACTATACAAATGTAACCATTTGAGGAATTATATGGGAATCAGTGTAAAACTCCATATTTTTGTGATGAAGTAGGTGAAAGGAAGTTGATGGGACCAGATTTGGTAGAAGAGATGGAAGAAAACGTTTTGCTGATTCAGAAATGCATGAAGACACCTCAGAGCAGGAAGAAAAGATATAAAGATAATAAGAGGAAAAATAATTCTTTTGAAGTAGGTGATCATGTCTTTCTCAATTATTCACCAGGTAAAGGTGTGAGGTGTTTTGGAAAGAAGGGAGTGTTGACTCTGTGGATCATTGGACCATATGAAATCCTGGAGAAATTGAATTAGTTGCCTAAACAGGGTCTTTACCTCCTTGTTTATCCCAGGTACACGATGATTTTCATGTTTTAATGTAAAGAAAGTATTTTTCAGATCCATATCATGTTTTGAGTCCAGAAGTAGTTCAGTTAGATGATGATCTTTCTTATGAGGAACAACCGGTCTAGATTCTTGACCATAGAGAGAAGGTGTTTTATATTAAGGTGATTTTTCATGTTGTGGTTTTTTGTAGAATCAATATGTCTGATGAAAGAAATAGGAATGTGAAAATACTATAAGGGAGAAACGCCCCTACTTGTGTGATATGTAAATAAAATTATAGGGACTCAATTTCCAAAAGGGGGAAAGTTGTAACAGCCTAGGTTTTTGTAGAATAATAATTTTTTTTCAATTAATGTTTATGAATTAGATATTAATTTTAATTAATATTTGATTCTTTTTCTAATAGCATACATGACATTCGATAACATGTTTCTTAGAAATCTTGCACTGCACATAAAAATGAGTTATACTAAAAAATAATATATTATTAATATTATTATTTTAAGTGTTAGTTAACACATAGCCATTATGTTGATGGGAAAGAACAGAACTAACTATGTTATTTTTTCATAGAATTTTTAAATTTTTTTACTTTCATTTAGTAAATTTTATATTCTTGAAATGAGAAAAAATCAAAATTTAAACATAAAATATACTAATAGTTTTAAAAGGTATTTTTACTAATTTTTAAGGGTGATAACTTATTAAATATATATTTTTTTAACTTTTATATGTTATATTTAAAAACATAAACTTTCTATTTGGAAGAGGGACATCAAAATTTATCTTGGAAAAATTTTTGGTTTTTTCTAATAAAATTCATATTTTAATGTATAGTAAAAAATATACATTTTATTTTAAAACTGTATTTCCATTTGATTTATTTATATAGTTTTGTTATCCTTATAATTTTATTAAAAGTGTGATTGAATTATTTTTTTCAATTAATATTGTTTGGGCCATTTAAAGTTAATTCACATTGAATTTTGGTATAAACAAATGTTAAATTTTTGGTGGTTTTTACATAAAAACATGTTTACTCGATTTGAGAAGGAGAAATAATTCTAAATTAATTACTACAACTTCTATATCCTAAAATAAATTTTTTCAATATGTGGAATCAAATGGTCCAAATTGTTTTAAATAGGTCCCGTTTATTTTTGGACTTTATGAATAGTAATATTGGGAATTTATATTTACCACAGTTGCTGGAAAATTTGTTAAATTATTGTAATAAACAATATTATAGGGAGACAAAATCTACCATAACACCTGAAAATATTATTGGATGAATTAATGTATACCCATATCACCTAAGGATCAAAATTGGTTTGTTTACTGAACTATTTTTCATAACAGGGATATAATTATTATTAAAACAAAATAATGTGAAAACATGTCACTCTCTTATCTCTTATAAGAATAATAATATTAATGTAGTGATAAAATTAATTAAAATATGAAAATAAATAGTCTCAATAAATATTATGAAATTATATACATCATGTGAATTTAGTAATAATTTTTATAGATTAAGTAATTTCCATAAATATTGAGATAATAGTGATAAAATAATTTTTTTATTAAGAGAAATATAAAATAAATGATTTTATAAATATTAAAATAAATGTTATATGAAATAATCAACATAATCCACAATTTTTTTGGGAATATGATGTGTCAAAAGACTATTAAATTCTTCATTTCGAAGTTATCTCTCTATTTAGATTTTATTTAAATTCCATGAAATGAATAGTGTAAAAATGGACATAATTGATTTTCTAATAAAATATAAATTTATTAAATTATTTAAAAATACCAAAAAATTAAATTCCTAGAGTGTCTTTGATAAGTCCGACCAGTTGATTAATTGACCAATTATGGGAAATTTACCCCATATTAGTAAAATTAATAGACTCGTAATATTTTAAATAATTTTACAACAATTAAAATTTAAAGGGAATAATTAAGGGTCAATCAAAAATAAATGGGTCAAAATAAAACCACTACATGTATAAAAATTATTCTATGATAATATTTCAACATATCCTCATCTTATCTTTGGAATATCTTAAATTTATCCATTTGGATAAAAAACTATTTTTAATAAATTTAATAATTTCATAATTCCAAGGGTTCGCCTCCCATCTCCTATAAAAAGATACCCACTCTTATCTTATACTCACACTTCCAAATCCTTTTAGTTCAGTCAATATCTTTCCTAAACCCTTCCATTAATCCCAAAAAATGTTCTTGAGGCCTTATTTTATGTGGAAAACCATTCTTTGAGGTGTTAAAGTGTTCTTCAAGGGTGATCAACTAATGAAGAGGTATTGTTTTCTTTATCGGTTTCCGTTGTATTTCGTCTCCCTCCTACATCATGTATAATCCTAACATTAGGAGATAATAAATAATGTGTCCTCAATATACTAATATACTATTAGGTTAATATCATCACCAAAATACATCTCTAATTCCATCAAATGGTAAAGGAATTAATCATTTGTGGGTACATGTGAATTATCACCTCCACAAACCGATTTATTTCATTTTAAAATACATTCTTTCAATATCAATTGTAATGATGGAATTATTATTCATACATGATATTAATGACATATTTATCTTTTTAAAATAATAATATTTTAATTATGTTATTACCTTCTACGAACATAAAAACAATAACGTCGTTCCTGCGTACGTGTCAATTATAACCTCCATGAAGTGATGTGAATTTTTTCTAATTATCAAAATCACATGTATGATATCTATAAACGTTATTATGGTTATAATAGTAACATTATCATTCATTAAATTTAAAATTATACTTACCTTATCTCAATAATGATTAATGAAAAATAAAAATGTTACTCATGCGTACGTAACACCTACCGTCTCAATGAATATAATGTTGTTAATTTATCTAAATCATATTTAATGGTTTGACTTAAAAAGTGTAATTATTGTATAAATGTTATTATTATTTCATGAATATTATTATTCAGATGATGAAATTTTAACCACATGTTCTAGTAACATTAAAACCACGTTCATTATCGACTCAAGTACCAAATATCAACAAAATGTCTGATATGAACACAAATAAGTATTTAATTTTTATAACATGGTAATAAGTAATATAAATGGGGTAATAAATATGAAAAATATTTTCATGAAAAAATAAATTAATCTAATTTATTTAGTTATGAATATTATGATTTTACATGATGAATCAGACTCAAGGCAAGGGACTTCGACTCAATCCTCTTTTATTGAGGCATAATTTTATAATTATACACCACTTTATTTTATATGGTTTATAATAAACCCCATTGAATTTTAATTTCATTCAATGAATTTTAAAAGGCATATTTTTCTATGAAGTTTTTTACTAAATGAAAAAATGTAATTTTTTAACGTACGTAGCGACAATGAAGTTTTCCAAAGTCGCAACCATTATTTAATATTTAGCTTCCTCTACAAGCCATAATAATTTTAAATTAAACCTAAATACCACATAACATTTCATGTGATTTTTTACTAAAAATGGTATGAATAAATATTTATTATGTCCATATCTTCAAATAATCTCTTATGATTGTAATGTGGACATCCTATTTTTACTTTAGATTGGTTTTATTTGTTATGAATACATTATGGTTGTTGGGAATTGTTTATGTATATGGGTGGTTCCATGAAACTGTGAGGGTGGGTGATCCTGTGATAGTACTCCAAAGGATTGGTTATTGATAATGAATTAAAAAATAAGGTTTATCCTCAATGATTTAGGGAATATACTGTGATGGGTATTCCAAACATAACCATGAATGTTACTATCTATGTAGATCTGAAAGCTACAATGTATTTATGATATGGATTACAGTAGTTATCTTTGGGATTTAGGAATCCTACAATGTCTTCATGATTATTCTGAATTCATGGGTTTATAAATATTCCTGGTCTAACATTTTCAATAATTAATCTTCCCTTATTTTTTTATCTTCATACCTAGTTTTTAAAATATTATCATAGGGTATAATGATAACTAAGATAAATGAATATGTGAAGAGGATTTTTATCCAGAAAATAAATCATATTTTATTTTTAAAAGGGTTTCATTCGGTAGAAAAAATTGATACTATTTTGATATCATCATCTTGTATGATTATGGGATGATATATAATAATAATGTCATGATTATCTATAACATTAAACTTGAAAATATCCTTGATTGGAGTTAAAGTCAAATTATTTACTCATCTTAAGATTATGTAATATTTTATGGATTTGGCCTTATAATGAGGTAGTGGTGGATCATCATCCATAGGGGGTTATATGACTATGAGGTATCATGGGAAAATTTTAGTAAACAATTATATTTAGATCTTCATTATTCGATTGAAAATCATCTAGTCATTACAAGCTTATTAACCATTAGAGAAGGGAGTTTCAAGACGCGAGAGTTGTAGTTCCATTTCTTTAAATATCTCTAATAACAATTAAACAAAATTAAACATTAAGAGGCCATGTACAAATATTTCAAGGAGGATCCTTTTCTTTAAATCCAATTTCTGGTCACACAATTCATGTTTTCAATATATTTCAGAGTTCTAGTGAGAAAAGTGGTTGTTGTGAAGAAACTATTTTTAATTAATTATAATGAGAGGGGATTCATATTGACACTTCATAAAGTATAATTGGAGAATGTGGTTCCAAAATAGCTATAAGAATTATATTTTAGACTGATGTGGGTAGTTCCAAACCCATAACATCTAATTTCTCTAGGATTGATGGACTTCATACCCATTCAATGAGAGTAGTCACATGTTATTCTTATGAATGATGCGAGAAAAAGTAGTGAGAGTTCTTGAGATTCCCAAGAAAGTAGCGTATACTAGGTGTTTCATTTCATGATCCCCCATTGAGATAGTTATATCTGATTCAGAAGAAAAAAATGTTCAATTATGGGATCAAAACAGAAAAGACTCGAGAAATATAAGAAATCCTCGAGAAGCTCTCCATCCTTAGAGAAAAGAGCGTGACCATGGATATGGTAATCATAAGTGTAAAACATTTTGTGGAGAAGACTATGTCCAGCTAAATTATCTTTCATATCTAATTTCAAGTGGGTAACACATCATTCGAATCATAGTATTCTATTTTTTTATGTGGGTATATTCCGTGTTTTACTATGGATCTAAACAGTCCTTCAAAGGAGGCACATTCTGAGGAATATCCAACACATAGGGGTGCATATATTTCATAGTCTTGTAGGATATTAATTGTGATTCATAGATGATTTGAATTAGCACATTACTCCTCTAAAAAACCTGACCTGAAAGTATTAGTGGATCTTATGGAGTAATAATTTTTAGGCAACCTTAATGTACTAACACCGATAAGTTGGGTAGTGATCCAATATTCAAATTATAGAGGATGTTTTTTATTTTTAAAATTAATGTGATGGATTTTTTATCATTTTGGTTTGTGCTTTGATGAAGAAGATATTAATTTTCACTTATGGTTCTCAACATTTACATCCCCATTAGCGCAATTTTTCAACCTATGATCTCAAATTTTCATTAGTGTGTTTTACAGAGATTTCGGTGACATGACTTCATATTGGACTTGTTTTCAATTTTTACCTATCGAAAGAGCATGAGGTATGTCTTCTTAGAGTATTTCCTTAGTATGGAAAAATCATATGGGATGGAATTTTTTCACGGTTATGAATTATAAATTTCATACACACTAATAATGGGTAGTGTTATTGCTGATTAACAATGAATGAAGTCGCAATGTGATTTTATGTTTTATTATGGATATTCACAGAGTGTGATGGATGATAAATCCACAATTAATCTTGATATGAGAAAGGTTAGTGTTAGATGTTGTATTTATCAGATGAAAATGAGATTTTATTTTGTGTAATTGTTGGGGGTGACTTTTCTAGGGGATTATCAGGTGGAGTTTTTAAGAGGCAAAGTAATTTTTAGTGATATTTTTGATGGCTAGAATTTGGATAAAAAGTAACGAGCTTTGTTCTAATGGTGAATTTTTATCTTTTTTTGTTATTCATGATATGGTGCTCTTTCAGTTTCAAGTCTCATTCTAATTAGTACATCCTAGTAAAATGAAGATGTAATAAGCTATAAGAGGGTAGTATTTGTGGATTTGGTTGAAGTTTATAGTTGATGAGTTTTTGTTTTGATTTTTTATGTCAGAAAGTAAATGATGAGAATTGTGGTCCTAGTGGTTCCCCCAGCTTTTGGATATTCCTCAGTTGATGTTGGATGAAATATATATGGGCAACTTTATTGGTTTACCTTAATATAAAGAAGGATATAATGATATATGGGTGAAATAGGACCATTTAATGAGAACATATATCTTTATATAATTTATAGAGTGTAAATAAATGAATGCATTATCTTGTATGTACCCAGATAAGGTGGTGAGACTCCATAGAGTCTCTAGGGAGATTTTCACTTATGATTATCCTAACATTATATATTAGGTGTTGAGGGGTTTGTAGTATGGTTTTCAATCATAGGTATTCCATATCACTTATTTTCATATGTAGATGGATGGTTATAGAGTTCATACTATACATACTCTTGAATACATGTTTCATTATTATATCGAAGATATTAGTGGTTCATGGATGTGCCACCCAAACATTTTCGAGTACCCTTACAACCGTATTTTTCTCTATACCATTCATGTCACGCCGTTGGATGATTTTTATGGATGAAAATTATGTTATCGGTTGTGTTGGACAAGGGTAGGAGGGTCAGCCATTATACGAATCGAACTAGTGTACAACAGGATCGATTTTTTTTCAGGTAATTTGTGGAGGGATGAAAGCTATAAATGACTATTAAAATCCCTATAGGAATCATAGGAGGAGAAATATGGATGTCTAAATTGGAGATCATATTTTTTAAATGGGACTCCTTGTTGTTGGTAGTGTATGTTCATTCATGGGTGTAAGAATTATCTACTTTTTATAGTAACATTTGAGGTGTTGGAACATGTTGGATCTGTAGTATATCAAATAACACTTCCCATATAGTTAAGTAAGAAATATGATGTTTTTTCTTCCATAGATACTATATTATCATCATAATGAATCCCCCATCATTTATTTGGGTGTGGTAATCATTTAAAATTTTAAAAACATTGAGGAGTGACCTTTGGAGTTCTAGGATGTCCAGAAAATCCAGAAGGTGGTTTTTTGAGGTATTATTATTCCCTTGGTCTTTATCTTGTGGTAATATAGTTGTATGGAGGAGTCTACATGGTAATGTGATTAAAAAAATTCATTATATCTACAACATTTTTATGTTAATATATTCTCAAATAGTGATGATAGGTGTGTTTTGTGACCTATATTTTTTTTATGGGATGGTTTCCTTTTCATGGATTCTTTTTTTCTACCCTGTTCATTTTTATAATTTATATTCCCACAAATAGTGTCTAGGGGATGCATGTTTATGTTGCATGTTTTTTCACATGGTTACCCTATGTGAGGCAGTTAATCACCTATGTTGGGTATATTATTGAATGGTATGTCTCAGAGAGGTTCTATGGATGAAAAGGTTTCTCTCCTTATCTCCATGTTTAAGTATAAATTCTAAACATTGAAAATAGTTTAAGAGGTATCTAATGTAAGGTACCAAATACTTATATTTTTCCTTTTTGTGTTTGGGATATCCAGTTTCTTGGAGTATTCTCGGAGAGATATTTAGGTTATTTGAAGGTAAAACTTCTCTTCTAGAGTAATATGTGGCATGGAGCATTGAGTTTCACCATAGAGGTTAATTTCTTTAGTGTAGTGAGATCATCCACAACATAGGATATTCTAGGTTGGAGTTTTGGGTATTATTATATTTTATTCACATATTCTACATGGTTAAATGATTTGTTTAGGCAGTTTAAGCTCAATGGGGTAGTCTTCACGGCTCTGGATTAGAGCCCTCGGGTAGTGTTATGGTAGTTCTACCAAATTCAAAACCCTTATGGCCAAGATTTTAGGTTGCAACATTGCCTCCATATTAGTTAATGGGTCCCAGGACATAGATACATATCATGGGCTATGGTCTTCTTTTTAAATAATAGGATCTTCACTTTTGTCCTTACCATGTTTCTCAAAGTCTAATTTGATCATGAAATCCATGAAATTTATTTTTTCTTGCACCATAGTCTTATTCTATGTCAATCTTTATATACCATGTTGTGTAGGAATCCACCATAGTCTTCTAACATTAGGACTACCTTGAAATATCTCAAACCCATTGTAACTTTATTTTCTATACAATTTATCTCTTTAAACCTTGGTGCATGAGGGATATTTTCAACAGAATTTGAAGTAACATTGGATTAGATTAAACATATACCTTCTATAGATAAATCCATGATGACCTAAATTGGGGTTTTTCACATTTATTTTAATTTCGTCTTAGATCAATCTTAATGAATCATTTTATTTCATTACATGATATAATGGTTGATATAATTAATTCTCATGGTGTTACTTTAATTTTGGTCAGGTGGACATGGCATGATGTTCATGGAAGGTTTTATTTTCAACTTGGGTGCTCTGATCAAAGATCTAGGTTGTTTTTCTATTTTTGGTATAACATTGAATCCTTTACATCTGTTATTAATTTTTTTGCCCTTAATTTTTTTAAATATTGTATTTACCAATTTTTATCTCTTTTGGTGATGGTTTAATTAGTTTTAAAAAATGGTGAACCATATTAATGAAATAAAATGGTTTATAGTCGTAAAATTCACATGTTTTCTACCATGATAATAGGTTTCCTCCTGATTTATTAGATAATTTGTTATCTTTTTTTATTCTTTATTTAACATGTTTTTTATTCTTGTTATATCATGTTAATTATATGAAAATTTATAAATAATGTATAGAAAATTATTTCTTGGTTGACTAAAGATTTATCGTGGATTTTTTAAGTATTAGTTATATTTTATAATTTTTAAAAAATCAAATGATGATTGATGCAAGTTTATATAAATTATTCTTCCATATTATTATGCAAATTTATGAAATTGATGATGAAATAATTATTATTACTAATAATAATGTGGCATTATTTTAGTTTCAATCTTCCTCAATGTTTCTTGGAACAAAAATAAATGCTAGAAACATGTTTAATAATTTATATCTTTAAATAGATTATTCCCTTGATTAGCCACATTGGAGACATGTGAATAAATGGACTAGTTAATCCAAGATGACAATAAAACCATTTTTTTAATATAATTATTTTTTTCTAATAGAGAGATGATTTTTATATGATTTTCATTAAATTATAAATAATAGATGTTTTCCTAAATGAATCTTTTTTTGTTTCCTACTTTTTTATTTTATCTGGATGTGAGCATTGTTTTTACGTGACGTGAGCATGTGATGGATTTTGAATGATAGTGTATTGGCATGGGATCTTGAGTTTATGGAAGTAGATTATGATTTTGATAAAGAGATGCATGATGATATGTATGATTGTGTTAATGAAAACACCATGATGGATGAAATGGGTTCAATATGGTATTACACATTGTTATGATGAAATATTGGGTTCTTTCTTTTTAATAAATATTTTTTATGTCTAGTTGTGTGATTATAATACTTCTATGCACACCATTCCCCACTGCTAATGAAATTTGGTTGTTCTTGGTTATGCATCGGGTTTTGATATCTAATGATTTTTTCAATAATACCTATAATTATAGAATGAAAATAATAATTATTAAATGTTTTAACCTAATGGGTAAGAGGTTTTTGGAATGATAAATATGTTAGTCTGATGAAACTATAGACATGGTTGGATTATTCATGGAGTTCATACACGTCACATTGATGGCTAATGAAATATAACTACAAGTAAATGTTTACCATTGGCCACATAATTAATTAATATAATGCTAAATGTTATTTGGAAATAAGTAACCAATTAGAGTATACTACAATGGTTTTATTCTAATAGGATATCTAATTCTTAGTGGCGGTATCTAAGTATCCAATAAATGACAGTTGTATTTATTCCTAAAACTAGGTTAATTTTCATAATATGTTGTTGATCTATATTATATTTGGTATGTTTTAATATTTCATACTCTACCCCACTGATATTAGTAGTGATTTGGACAACTAGTGGACTTTGGGATAGTGTATTCCCCAAAATCGTGGTATTAGGGGAATAGATGGATAACTACACAATCTTGATCTGCTATTTTCTCAGGTTATCATTTTGTGATCATATTCATGGTTGTTTTATTTTCCCATACATGTGTGTCGAGTTATGTAATAGATTGTGGTTATTTTATGAACATATATCTCAAGATATTTGATCCCAAGGATTATTATACGTATGTCATATATGGGATATGAATCCTTGTGGTATATTACTCAGTGTATGTGTTATGATGGATTGAGGTTCAATATCTGAGGAATGATACAAGATATATATTCTATGGTGGATCCTAGAAACTACTCAGTTACTATATGAATATTTCTATGTAATGATGATATGTTGTGATTCATGATATTCAAGTTATGATACTCTAATTTTAATGACCCAATTTCTTCCAGAAAATAATTTTGAGCATAAATCTGAATATTTTTTTTCTTTTGGATGCTTGTAAAGGGTAAAATGGTCTTGTTACCCTAGTAGATGATATTGAATAATTTTTATGAGAACTAAATTTTTCCAAAAATTGGTTGTTTAACCTTGGAAATTGTTTTTGGAGTTATGATCCATTAAATTTTTAGCAGAAGAAATAATATTTAGTAATTATAAATTTAAATGTAAATTTTTTCATTCAGGTTTGGTTGAAAATTTATTTTTAATGGAGTATCCGATTGAAATTCCAATCCCCTATTGTGTCTCAAAAGGGTATTTTTTACTAGTAGAGTAATAAAATCATGTTGGGAACTGAGGTTGGATGGGGACCCCTTTTCTTTTCTTTTTTTTCTTTTAATTTTCTTTCTGACCCTTTATTTTTATTAATTTCTTATTTTTGTTCTTAGATTTCCACCTAAACATTCTAGAGGATCCTTCCTTGAAAAAACAATAGAGAGATAATTATAGGGGTTGAGGAGACGTGTGATAAGAAGAGGGTAAGAAATAAGGGTACCATCATGGAGTTTGGGACATGCCAGATCATCGTGTAGAAACCATGGTATATGAAAATAGGTAAATCTTTGGTATATTCTTCCTAAATGTAATCAATTTATATGTTTTTCAAAAAATTCATGTATTTTATTTATTTTATTTTTTTAAACCCATTATATTCTATCATATGCCCCCTTCTGTCCAGATCTATATGTTTTGGGGTTAAAAGGGGGGTTTCAGGGTTTTTTGGTGGTTTTCTATTTGGGAGAACCCATTTACATGACATGTGGTTTAGGTACAACATTCCGTGTGTTCTTATAGTTTGGGGAAGATGATGTTTTCTAAGTGAAAAATATTTACCATGGTGTGTATGTTTTCTATTAGGGATTAAACAACATGTAATGGTATTCCACCATGTAGTCGAGTACCCGTCCAGGTTATCCATGTAAGGGTACATTGCCATATAGAGAAAATGAGAAGATTCAGTGTGGTTTGCACTTCATTTAAAAAACATTACAATGACAACTAATTGACCGGTACATTTTATGGATGTGGGTAGGTTCCCCGTGTAGGTTACATATTTTCTATACCTATCACACATGCTGTATACATGGGTTTTTACATGCCATGTCTAGTGGGATTACATACCTAGGTGGGGCATTATGAGTACACATCATGTAATAATGGATTCATATTGTGTATTTCCACATTGTATTTTATTGGATTTTTGATATATTTTAACTTAGTAGTCAGGATTAGACCCATGAGTAGTCCATTCTGAGTATCATTTCATTTAGGTCATGTTAGAAGACCCATGATGTGTTTTGTTGAATCATAAGCGTCATTTCATGAATACATAATTTCTTCCTCCAATAATCATATCTAGTGTCTTCTTATGGGTGAGACCTATTCTGAGATGATCCATGATATATCTCTATTGACTAATTCTTGTGTATCTTTCCCATCCAGGACATCCCCTTTTTCAGATGTTCCCTTATGGCCTTATATTCTAAATTACTATATGAATCTAGGGATCCCATATAGGATTCCTCAACATACATTTCAATGAAGAGGATCCCATGTAGGATACCTCCATCTTTATTCTGTACCAAGGATACACTTATGGATTCCATTTATTACAAGATGATCTAGGGAGTCCCTTGTAGATTACCTTTAATTGTGTACCGTTATATGGATCCCATGTAAGATTTTGATATCTTCTTATGAGATTATAATGGTTCTCCTATATAACGACATCACCTATGTGTTGTTTTAAGGATCCCAATTAGGATGCCTCAGTCATGCATACCATTTGAGGATTATGTGTAGAATTCTTCACTTACCTCACAACTAAGGATTTCAAGTAGGATGCATTCTATTATGTGTATAATCGAGGATCCCATTTAGGATTCATCTTAGTGTTTGATATGAGAGACCCACTGGATTCCATAATGTTTTACCAAAACTATGTAAGTGAATTGGGTTTTGGTAGAGATGGTATCAAGTGTAACCAAATAGACAATTGTGAACATGTAAGCCCATGGGACTATAGTATTAGTGATGGGCTTAGGTGTTTATCCACACTCAATATTTGGATTAAATCTAAACATGTTTATTACTTAGGCAGTGATGATTTCCATAGGTGATTCAAGGTTGGTGGAAATTGAACATTATGAAAGGAATCATTATTCCATTTGGGATTCCCAAACATTCTTCATGGGATCTGGATAATGAGACATTTTATTTCTTAAATTTATATGTTTAAACAAAGGTACTACATGAAATTTTTCTATTGAGCATGTATATTTGATTATTATATTATTGGGATGTCTAGAGGTTTTTCCTTGTATCATGATGTTTAGAATTCAACAATGATACATGGGCATTGTATCCCTACTAAGATACTCATGGATGATTCAGCTCTCCTGAGCGATAAGGATGAATAAAATCTCTTACAATCATGGGATAAATGAGGATGGCTATACACTTTTTAAATGAGGGTTTTCAGGGAAAAATTACAATTTCCTCACCATGTGGTCTATTGAGAATGATTATTCAATCCTTAACATGTATCTTAAAGAGGATTATTATACATTCCTTGATTTTTCATATAGTGAGAATCTCTAAATATGTTCCATGGTATCAGGCACACAAAAATTTAATTTTTGAGGGTGGTTGAGAGTGGTGTCACACACATATTTTTTACATTCACATAAGGATATCAATGGGAGGGAATGACATCTCACTGGCGAGATCTCTTTATAGATTGTCGAAGGGTTCAGACCCTCAGCTTTCATCCAAGCGCAATGTAATGACCGTATTAAAATTAGGGCTTACGACTCATACATTGGAATGGATTTATATGGAATGAGTAGTATGACATCTATCATAGTGACCAATTATAGGGGGTCTTGATGTACATTTTTGGAATCCAAATTTATAGTGATTGGATTCATGTACGGGTGAACCAAGGTGTAGGTTATGTATCTCCCTAGGATGACATATATTTCTAAAAGAAATTTATGGAACTATCAAAATAGGGTATATATTGATAGGAATTACGTACCCAGAGATCAACTAAATGATAAACTTCTTGAGTGGAATTGTGTCCATCTTAATGTCATTCCACATGATGTCCAAGAGATTAGGATTACAAACCCATGGATCAACTGCTGATTGTTTTCATGTTATTCCATTAACCTTATTTGTGAATGTTAATATATATATATATATATATATATATTACTATAGGACTATACATGGGTAAAGATATAACAATGTTCATAAATTGTGGAATATTCCTAGTTGATCGAGATTATGCACTTGGAGTTGGACTGTGGTTTCACATTATGGATTTACATATATTATCAATTGTGTCTCATCTTTTATGAGTAGTTTTCTATTAAATAAAATTATAGAATTTTATTTATATGTTCCTCATTATGGTTTCCTAGTGCGATTATTTCTCACACCTTTAAGTGCGCCCCAGTGGATGTATAGACCCTATGTATACTTTTTAGGTCGAGTATAGTGCCATGGAGGATATGGTTGAGATCAATTTTTTTGATGTTAAAGTAGAGATTATAATGCGGGTTATTCTAATTAGAATGGATTAGATCAATTGTGTCTGGAGTCTAAGTATGTGGTCTATCTTGGAGTTTGTATTAGATCTTTGTAATTATATTTCAGTTTTTTTATTCATGTACCTGTATGGTCGGCCTAATGGGTGAACAGTGTTGTATATATGCCATAACTATTTGGACTTCTATAGGATCATCATTTATTGTTACAAAATATTCAATTATAGTTTATTTACTAACTTCTCACCTTGTTTATTTTCTAAATTGTATTATATTTAGCTAGTTCTATTTTTTTCTTTCTATAATATAGGTGAATAAACTCCCAACTATCAAAACCTACGCCATCAATGCTAATCTATAAACAATTGATTATGGTGAGGTGTGCTTGAGGCCTTGTAACCAACCTTATTTGGCACCATTTTAGTGGCATACATGTAGAGATTTTACAAATTGGTATCAGAGCGGTTATTTTCATGGTCATTAATATATGAGATATTGTAGATATGATTATTAGGAATATGGCAGAACCAACAATGGATATTAGATTAGTGCATCAATAATACTTATTATGATAAGAAGGATTGGTTTTTAGTGGTATGGGATTATTATACTAATATTTTCTACATTTTTACATGATATTCATCGTGATCAACACACTTTTTGTGTGGATGCTGTGATTTTTATGGATCTTCAGCACTTATCTATTAGAAAGAGGTTAGACATGGATTTGGAATCATGGCCAGTAAATGTACGAGGAATATCATGCATAATATTATTAAAATAGGATTCACATAGGGAATATAGTTTGTTTTTTACTAATGAAGGAGGAATATTTATTTGGGAATACATACATAAATATATATATTTCAATCAAAATAAAAGTTACGTGGATCTACATTGTGGAAATGTTTTATGTGGCTGATGAGTCATTCCTCATGCATGGGAGGTACAAGAAACCTTGTAGGTCAATATGGTATGTTATTAACATATAGTGTACACCAATTTATGATGTTTTTTCTCAAGTCATGGTTACCTTTCCATATTACAAATTATGTTGTTGATTGATAATAATACTTTTTCTAGTGAACTGGACCTCCAAGAGGTATTATCATGTATGAATTCATGGAGTGTTTTTGTTCGGTTTATCTTCTTCAATGGTATCATGAAAACCAGGGAGAAGATCCATATGAGGATGATCAAAGATGATGAGACCCTTCAATTAAATTTTGTCAGTTTTGAACCATTTTAGGTCATTGTGATCTTTACCTTATTTAGACAGGCTTGGTCTTTTAGGTGCGGTGGTGGGACCTTGTAACACAGTTGTGAGACCTGGTCAGTAGGGCATAGTGGGAGACCTAGATACCCATAGTTTTGACTCAGAACACTGTTGGTCAAAAAATATTTTGATCTTTGTAAATATAAATTACTTTTTGGCCTATGTTTTTGTATGACTTTTTATCTAGTGAGCATGGGTTTTCACTTGATTTTTTAGAATGTGGCATGGCATGTGATTGGGATTTGGGTTTTAGGAATGGTGATCCCTTCCGATTTTAAAAAGCACTTGGGGTGATTTGGTATCAATACTAGCTTCAATGAGAAGGAATTATCAAGTTAAAGGCCTCATCAACTAGTGTTTCTACTATTTTTAATGTAGTCAGGGTGTCAGTCCACACTCATGACTAGAACAACATCGTATAATTGGTGGTAGAGGAATAAATAATGGAATGATTGAGGTGTGCTATATTGAATAGTATTTCTGAGGGAGATACTATATTAATGTGACTGATTATTTTTTGTATCTTGAAAAACATAGCCTTGTGATGGAATAACTCTTAGAGTAAAAGTCGGGTGATAAGGTACATACTGATTTCACGAGGTACCATTTAACTGTAAATCAATGAGTCCTAGTGTGGGAGATGAGGACCAATGTTTTATAAACATATAATTGACATGAATTCATGATATATTTGGTTAAATAAATAATGTAACTCTATAGTAGAGGTGAATTTGGCAATAGATCAGGTACTAAAATATGATTAACCCTTGTTAAACATAGGAACACATTTTCAGTTGACGTGGTGTCTGGTGTTAGGTTAAGTTGAGTCTGCCTATTTGTTTTGATTGTGTCTTAGAGGAGCTATACCCACCATATTAATATTTCTTAGTTGACTCTTGGTAAGAGATTATCATTATATATCTTGAAATCCCCATGATTACACTGATAGAGCATCAGTCCTATAATGATCTTATTTTATATTAAATGTATCTCTGTTTGAGGAAACTTATTGAAGTTTTTCTCAAAGAGCGGTGTATGGTATGAAATATAGTAGAGATCAATCCACTGGTTTTTTTAGGCTGGTAAACCTTGATTTTATTAGAACTTTAGTGTCTTATATGGGCCTTTGTCCTTAGATATTTTTTTAATTTGACAATAATGGTGATAATATGGTGGAGAGTACCATATTGTCATGGTTAAACATCTCTCGTGTAGGAGACAGTTGTGGATGTAATGATTATAGTGGTTGGAAAATCCATGTAGTTTTTTGTGATTATTTGTTGGTTGAGATAATGATTCTAAGTCTTACCACCAGGTTTCTATATGATGAGATGGTTTGTGGTGGGGTGACAGTAAGTACTTATTGTTTTTGAGATATAAAATTTCATCAGAAATATAATTTTTTTTTATTTCAGAAGCTTGTAAGGGGTAAAATGGTATTTTACAGAAGCATAAAATCTTACAAATTATTTTAGCCCATCCACTTTTCCCATAATTGGGTTTTTAACCTAGGACATCAGTTTGGTAATATCATGAGCCCATTAAATTTTAGTGGAATAAATAATATTTAATAATTAAAGAATTAAATATTAATTTATTTGTAAAGGTTTGTTTGGAAATATATTTTTAAATGATAATCATATTGATATTATATATCCACTATAGCTTTTTTAATGAGTATTTTTTCTATCCAAAGAATAAATTTGAGTTTGGAACATTGGCCAGATTGGGGTCACATTTTCTTTTCTTTTCATTTATTACCTTTTCATTATTTTATTTACTTTTTTATTTTCATATTTGTTCTACTCACTTATCATGTACATGGATGGAGGATCCACCTTCACACTAACAAGATATAAAATGATATGGGAGAGAGTGACATAGATAGAGGTATAAGGAGAAGGGTGCCATCACAGATCTCGAATGCACCAGATCGACATGCGACAACTGTGGACTACAAAAATGGGTGAAGCATTTGCATATTCATCGAAAATGTAATCCATTTTTATGTTTTTATATAAATACATAATTTTAATGGTTTTATTGCTTTAAACCCCTTATATTTTTTCTTATATACCCTTGTGTCCCGATCAACTAATTCTGGGGTGGAAATAGGGGTTTCGAAGTTTTTCAGAGGTTTTCTATTTGGGAAAACCCATCTACGTGGCATGTGGTTATAGAAAAACAATACTTGTGTTTGTATTTTTTAGAGAAGATGATTTTTTCAAAGTACATGATATTTACTATGATGTACACACCATGTACTGGTACATGGTTTTGTAGTCTACTAACTGGCTAGGCTACCCGTGTAAGGGTACATGGCCATGAATAGTACATTGGATGGCATGTGTGGGTTGCAGCCTATATAAAAATACACGGCCAAGCCAAGTACAAGGATTTAAATTTGTGGGATATTTGTATATACTATAGGTAGGGTGAATTCTATGTACCAATCATACAAGATTGGTACATTAGTTTTTACAAGCTATGTCTTTTGGGAGTATATGCCTAGGTGGGGCTTCGGGAGTACACATTGTCTACTGATGGAGACACACCATGTACTACCCCGTGTAACACTTTGTGGGGTTTAAACATCTTTTTTATAGGTAGTTGGAATTAAACCTATGACAAGTCCATTCCAAGAATAATATTTTATAGTTCATGATTGAAAAACAAATGTGGTGTTTTTAGGACTCATTGGTGGAGTTTCTTGAATGGATAGGTTCATAATCCGATCATCATATCTAGTGAATCTTGAGGGTGAGACCTTTTTTGATAAGAGGAATGAGCTATCTCCCTTAACCAATTCTTGTGTATCATTTTAACTAAGAACATATCAAACATGAGATCTTCCCTTATGGCCTAAAAGGCTATGAGACCTATTTCCATTGAGGATCACATGTTGGATTTCTTAGCTTACATTTCGACCTAGAGGATCCCAATACCTATATTTTCATTCTTTACCAAATATACCCTAAGTTAATCATTTTATAATGATTTAATCTAGAGTGTCCCTTGTAGGATCCTTTTACTTGAGTATGATTATGAGGATCCCATGTAAGACTCCTATGACTTATTATATAATTATAAATCTCCATTGTAGAATGCCTTCAACTATGTGTTTTTTAGGATCACATATAGGATTGCAAATTCTTTCATACCATTCAAGGATTTCATATAAAATTCACCCATAACATAAAACTATAGATAATGTGTTGAATTCCTTCTCTTATCTGTATACCTAAGTATCCCATGTAGGATTCATGTTACTGTTTGACATTAAGGATCATGTGGGTGCCCAGTGTTTTACTGATACTGAGTTAGTGAATTGGTTTTGGGTAGAGATGGTAGAGGGTGTCACCTTAGAACACATGGGGAACCTATAAGACCATATGAATATGGTTGTAGTGTTAGTTTTAGGAGTTTGAACAACATCACTATTTTTATACATTTACTTTTTTATTACTGAAGCAGTAATGATTAACATAGGTTATTCTATGTCCATGGCTATTGATCCTGACATGAAACATAATTCTACTATGTAGGATTCCCAGATGTTCTTCCTAGGATCCGAATTCAAATCCATTCTATTTCTTATGTTTATCTATTTTCATAGAGTTACTACATTGTATTTGGTTGTTGATACAATATATTTTATTATTATATCATCGGAATGCCCATTCGCGTTTCTTGGTATTCAGATAATGTGCCTATGAATATGGTATATGGTCATAACATCACTAGTCAAAATAATCATGGATGATTCCCCTCTCCCATGTGATGAGTATGACTATGTTATCCTCTTCTAATGGGTTAATAAGAATGATTAATCTCTTCTAAAATAATGGCTGTCGATGGATGCTGATTTTATCTTAAACTTATGGGTAGTAGAGTTTGATTACGGTCTCCTTGAACTGTGTCTTATAGAGTATTATTATGCTCTCCTTTATTTTCATACATTGATGTTCTATGGATCTGATCTATGGGATCAATCTTATGATCCTTTACTTTATCAAGGTGGATAAACAAGGAATCTCACACCTAAGTTTTCCATTCCCATCTAGATATATGTGGGTGGTCATAAAGTCACATAAGTGATTTATCATTATAGATCATAAAATAGTTAGACCATTAGGTTGCATCTTAGTCACAATGTCATGACCCCTATCAGCAGGGAAGTAAGGCATAGAAATTTTACTAGATTTACATATAATGAGTTGTTTCATTTCTAGATTAGGGGCCAATTACCACATATCGGGGTGTACATCCATGGAAAGCTTCTTTACAGTGTTTAGAGGCATGTATAGGTGAACCTAGGTGTAGGATGAGTATACCCCTATGGTGACATTGCATACTCATAGACATTTATAGAAGTCTCCAAATATGGTATATGTCGATTGGGATTATAGAAATTATGATTGACTAAATGATACATGGCTTGAGTGGCATGACGTCCAACTCAATTCCCTTGCACAAGATGTCCAAGGGACCAGGATTATTGACCCAAGTAAAGATGATGATTGTTTTTATGTTATTCAATTCAAATTACACATAGATATTCATATATATATATATAAGTGACTATACATCTATGAACATATAGTTACAATAATCCATGGTAGCACTTACCTAGTTTTATGAGATTACAGAACTGGGGTTCTACTCTTGTTTGATGTTTTTTATGTATCATTTCAGTTGTTTCTCAGGTATGGGGAGTAGATTTCTTTTGAATACACATATACGAATGTATTTATTGGATCATAATTTGGGTGGACTACTAAGATTATTTCTCACCCCTAGACATGCACCCTGGTGTAGTTGTATACCATATATGTATTTTTGATGTTGGGCACAGTTGCATGATGGATAAGGTTGAGGCCCAATATTTTATATTCAAAATGAACCACTCATGTGGGCCTTATGACTCTCCTGGTGCTATTTAACAATGTATAGAGAACTATTATGTGGTCTATATTAGAGTTAGTAGTATATCTATATAAATTTTTTTGAATTTTTTTTGTATTACGGTATTGGTATCATTAGCCTAATGGGTGATATATATTGTATTTATTAAATAAATATTCCAAATTTTATAGAAAATTCATTATTTATTAATGAATGTTCTATTTGAGTTGATTTTCAACTTATACACTATTTTTATTTACTAATGTGTTTGATACATAGATGTTTCCACTATTTTCTTACTCTGATATAAAGGAATAGTCTCCCCACTATCACACCATAGGCCCACTCTTATATATGGGAGATTCTATAAAATAGTGAGGCACTCTTGAGGAATTGTAAATAGCTATATTGGGGAATTGATTAGTAGAATCATGGTTATGATGTTTCATTAAGCTAGGTGTTATTTTTCTAGTTTAATTTTGAGAGAGATGGTTCATGATGTATGATGTTGGAGTAGAGTATAAAACCATTGGGAAGTGGAAGTGGGGTAACTGTTATTTTTATATGTTATATGATCTGTGTTATGTGTTATATATATGTACATAACCATGGTGGGGCTTTCAAGTTAGTATACCTATTTAGGGAATGAGTTATCTTAGATTTTTATTCTTTGTTTTTAGAATATTTTATATTTATCTTTCATGAGAGGATCTAGGGAGTATCAAACAGAGTATATATATAATACCAAACTTATATATATGTAATCCATTTTTAGGATAGTGCATGAAAGTTAGAGATTTGGATGGATATTAATTTCTTGTTGTTTCGTAAGATAAATTGGGGCTTCACTGTCACTTATTAGTTTATCATTGGTTAATTGTATATTCCTTTTTATTTTTTCTAGTTTTTATGACATTACACGCACGTAATTGTGATATTTATTTTAACTTTTTGAGTTTGATTTGATTAGTTTACATTTATTATGGTTGTAACATCAAAACCCTTATGCCAATAAATAGTTCCCCAAGATGGTCAGTCACATTGTCTCAAGCACATCTCCTCAGATGCTGGAGTATTCATACTAGCAGAGTGGGACTGGGGTGAGTTCAAGGCAACACAATGACCTAATATTAGATTTTAGCACAGTGATAGTAAAAATTGAAGTCAATATCATAAGAAGATAGATCTATTAAATAGTAGATAACATCCATGAAAATAATATATAAACAATTCCAAAAGTAATTAAATATACAATGGTGTGTTATTTCATGTTTCTTCAAAGCATCCAAAATAGGTATACATGACTTATTAAAATCATGTTTCAAAAAACCATGAACACCAAAAGAAATTTCTTATCTCACATCACAATCCTTAGCTTTATCCCATTCGATCCTTATCCTATGAATAAAAAAATCATGAATCATACTCTAGGTTCTTCCCTCGATCCCAAACTGTATCCATATATTCTATTTGGGTACCCAATTATGGCATGAACATGGTGTGAAAGAACATTCAATAGGCCACCAGTAAATGTGTTGATATAAATCCAGGTTGTGTATAACAAGATAAAGAAATGTACATTGTATACAAAAAGTAATTAGTGATAAAATTAAACTACCATGTTAAAAAAAATAACTATAAAGTGATACTGTGAAGACAAACAAGTTTCATTGTGGAATATAGTTAGGATCCCATAACAAGGGAAGCAGTAAAATATAAAAACGAAATTCACGGTAAAATCTTACAACTGTAGTATGATACCCATACCATGGACATCTACAAAAACTGATATAACCCACCATATCATCACATTATACCCATGTTAAAATCACTAACATGTTCATGTTGTATGTTCTAGTACATTAAAAGCGTCACAACATTATCATTTAAAAAAATCATCTACAATAGTAACTGAAAGTATTCAATTGTGTTATATAACGAAGGGAAGGATCCGAGGTATAGATGAATATGGAATCCTCATTGAGTCACAGGGTAATCTCGGTGGAAACATAGTAACTATCTAGGTAGAGTCCAAGGATCATGTCAATAACACAAGTCTAATGTGATTCCATGAAAGCAAGACCCAAAGGGTAGCATGGCACCAAAATCCTATTGAATTATTACCAAAGGAGGAAAATTTTCTAAAGAATCCACTACCATTACATGATCTATGGGAGACTCATCCATTAGATCAAATATAATCAAGATCCATGATATATCAACCGAGGAATCCACTATCATTTCATTTCATCATTTCAGAATCAATTACATTCCATGAGTTCATCTATTTCATATAACCATTTCAATAAAATCTATTTTATCAATTGAAAAAATCACATTATGTTATCACCTGTAAAAAGGAGGCCAATATTAACCTAAGGAATCAATTCGGTTATAATGCTGTTTAAATGATATTTTTCTAAATAGGAAAGCTCACAAACACCCCATGGGTGGTATAAAAAAAGAAAAAAGAAACTTTCTTACACCATGAGTGGATAGGGTTGGGGAAACAACCTCCACCATTCTCAAAGGAACTACTGGGAATGCCTAAAAGGATTTTTTTACCAATTCAACAATTTAATTAATTAATAGGGCACCATCTAAAATTTTTTTGTTCAGTACAACTATAACTAGGAATATAAAACACTAAACCCCAATGGAATAGTTTAGACAACCTACCGTAGGCCATATGAGAGAAATCATATAGTTTCATATTCTAATTTGATCAATATCCAATGGAAAATTAATATCAGATGAAAATATTGAAAATATGGTATATTATAATCCACAAAAATAGCATAGTCAATACGAAAACAAATGAATAATAACACAAAAGGAATAGAGAACTCACTGGTGTAGATTCATCGAGACTGACAGTGGAATAAATAGTTTCTAGATATTATAATTTGGAGCCCATCCTGGTATTTAGGATTCGATAGTTTTCCTGCACATGAGATAAAGAAAGGTGATGGTTTTGTTTAAAAAATAGAGACCCTGAATCTTTTAAAAAATGATATTGGGAAATTAATAAAATTCTAAGTGATTTATAAGTCATTTAAATCTCAGGGTCTTCCTACCTTGTAAAAAACCCATACACAACACAACCTAATATTCCTAGGTCAATACCCATTTTTTTATTTAACACACATTGTGTATTCCAATTGCACAATGTGTAATTTCTCATCAACCATCCTTTAGTCCTCCTCCCTCTTCATTTCCATATACAAAACATCTGACTCATAGATTGTCTTATGGTATACGATAAAAAGGGAAATGAATAAGGATTTAACTATAATCAAAATAATCCATACCAATATGGAAAATATGAATATCACAATCATCCTCCAAAGGAAATTTTCCTTCGAATTTAATT
This sequence comes from Viscum album, assembly GCA_963277665.1. Lineage (NCBI taxonomy): Eukaryota > Viridiplantae > Streptophyta > Magnoliopsida > Santalales > Viscaceae > Viscum > Viscum album. The sequence goes on along the minus strand of OY728133.1, from coordinate 2,115,180,949 downwards.
TCCAAAGGTGGTCAAGAATCATTTGAGGGTAACTCTGACCACTGAGAACACAAATCAACCACCTAATACAATGTCTCATTATATAAAAAGAAATACTTCCACAACACTTGTACTAGAGGAACTGACTAGACTCAAATAAACTTTATGGATCTTTAAATGATATGAAAAAGATTCTCTTTAATGGAAACATCTACCTATAACTCCTCCTCATCTGAATGTAGAGTATGATACAATTGTAATTGATAATAGTGAAGTAGAGATACATGGACAATGTCATTCATGGCCTGATACCTCTAAGGTAACTGAAAATGGTAGGATATCGACACAAATCTCCCAAGAATCTTGAAAGACCCAATATATTATGGTGAACCTTACCCTACCAATTTATTCGTATGTATCCCTGTCTGAGTGAGATACAAAAAATACCTCATACCTGACCTCAAACTATAGATGTCATTGATAGTGATTGGAGTAATATGTATATCAAGTATATGTAGTATCCAACCTATTTCTGATAAACTGGGCCTACTCAGATGTCTCTTACACAAGACGTGGTCTTAATAAAGCTACCTCATATTCCTCTCACCAGGAGAGGGGTGATATTCATGTACTATAAACAAATTCTTTATAATGATCCATATTTATAGTTAGATAATAAAAATTTTAGTAGATGAACTCAACAAGGGGTACATGCCTCTCCTAAGAGTCCACAACATCTAGGATGCGTGCTCAAAAAACATCCATAAGCACCTGAATCATATGCTCATTCTGGAAATTAGTCAGAGGGTGGTATGCAGTGCTTAGAAGTACGTATATACACCGTCCCCTTTGTAAAATATACAATAAAATATTAATAAATACATAGACACTATCTGAAATTATAGTATAAGGGTTCCTATTAATTCGTATTATCTCAGGGTTATAAGGCCTCAAAATATGTTCAATTAAGGAGGCATCCCCAGTCAGAAGGAAAGGAGGAAGCTTCATGATAGTGTCCATAACAACCCAAATTGAATCACCACATTGTGGTGAAACTGGTTAACTGATCATGAAATGTATCAATACATCATCCTATTTCCACTATGTAATGGGTAACTACATTAAAATTTAGGCTAATCACCGATGTTATGCCTTAGACGTTTGACTATTAAAACATTTCATTAGAAAATGAGCTAACTCACATTTCATCCCCATCCACCAATACTAGTGAATAATGTATCATTTACTCTTATTAATTTCAGGATGAGATTCCCAAACAATGTCATTAAACCCTTGAATCAGGTCCTCACATATTTCCACTAGAACCCAAACATGGCCATGGATACATAAAATTTCATTCTCACCCATAGTCTGCCAAAGAGGCGTGTTATAACATTCCACACCATCATATGGGACTAGGCCCTTAGAAAATGAAAGATTCCTAATCCAAAATCTCTCTATAAAGGACAATTCTATAATTAATGATGAAAGAGAAACCTTACCTTTGGTATTCTTCACCTAGTAGTGTAACTTAGAAAATGATGACATAAGATGATGCTCATTACTAGACTTCTGAACTGCCTGTACTTGAGTCCTCTTACTGAGTGAATCATCTATTTCATTTCCCTTTCTAGGAATATAGACATGATAAAACTCAAAATATGATAGGAAATCATCCCCCATGACTACCTTAGATTCAGTTCTCTGTATTTACCTATATTGATGAAACATTTTTTGTCTGTGTATATGAAACAATTCTCCCGTTGTAGTTAATGATTCCAAAAATGCAATACATGAACATTTGAAACCAACTCAAGATTGTTCATTGGATAATTACCATATTCTAGACTAAACAGATGAGACCCATATTTAATGAATCAATCTCCCTACATCATAATTTCACATAGAGAAATACCTAATTCTCCATAATACACAATGTACCTCCTACCAAAATTTGGATGAATCGGGGTTTGGTGATGAAGTTAATCTCTAATTCATCTCTTAAAAGGTTGTATCATAGATAATTAACCTTAAAAAAATCAAAAACATCTTAGTAAATATAATTAATGGTAAATTTAAGTGTGGAAAGTCTTATATAAAGCACAAATAATATCTATCTAGACCCCAGAAACATTGTATTTCAAAGATGTTCTTTGGTTTTTCCTTGGAAAAAATAGCTCTCACATTTATCTGGTGAATTTATACTCAAGTATTTGAGATAATATGATATAGGAAGTTAATATTATCCATTAAAAAGAGTAAATTTTTAATCATAGTATATAAACGATGGTCTTATAGTGTATCCAAAATGATCTCAAGAATTTTAAAATGGTCGTTTCGATTATGAGAATACCCCAAGATATAAAAAACGAATACAACCATCAGTGAATATAGATAATAATGGAAAACATGGTTCACCATCACCATGATTATTGTTGGTATATTCATGAGAAATAACAACATAACTTGACGCTCGTATAGATCATACCATCTACTAAATACTGTTAGAGTTATGTGTCCTAGTCAAACATGCTCCAGAATCTATCCGTTTTTGAAATAAAATAATGAGAACACCTGAGCTCCTCAAAATGGATAAATAAGTTCATATATATCAGAGATAAGGGATACTGATTCTTAACTTCAAACATTTATAATTACAATTATTACACACATGAACTAGGTGTAATTTTCACATTTTAGTCAAATTTTACCAAAAAACTCCCAGAGATGTACTGGTACATATAAACTTGTTTTCCACGAATACATATAACTACCCCTTGAGCACCTCAAATACCATAGTAGCCATCCAATAACGTGAATTGGTTAACATTTTATATCTTGGAACTAGCTCTATAGAGAAACCCACATCTCTCTTAGGAGGTAAAATGGATTTTTTTTCTAGTAAAACATCCTAGAAATGATCAACCACATGATGAAAATTTTCTTGATGCAATCATTGATCATATAGGTAAAACCTAGAAATATAGGCTATGATTCTACCTATACCACAATTCTCCAATCCACCTCATATTTCATGGACATCCCACTCACCTTTGTGAGAAACAAAATCCACCCTCTTGTGATGTGAAAGTCACCATACAATGATAAAAATCAATAATGTAATTATAATAAATTATCCATTCTATCTTGAGTATGACTAAAAACCTTTTAATCTAAGGAAAAAATTCCATATTATGTGACACCCACCAATATCATGGGGTAACTCCATAAATTGGTGTACTCTCTCCATTGTGATCCCTAATGAATGAATAAGGTTTCATAACTCCCTTCTTAATCTGAAAAATGAGACCAAATATCTCCACCATAGGTACTGATATGAAACTATACGAATAACATATATTAAAAAGAGTGGATACTAACATAGAGGCTACTAAAATCATACATCTCACCATAGAGAAACCTGATTATCTTCTCCTAAGGGGTAGGCTATTCAGAATATATCTAGCCTAAACCATGACCCTTTGAAACAACTTCATTACCCAGAGTAGGCCCATTATATTTTAGGGTGAAACTAGTGTCTAGATTTCTTAGAGACAACCACCACCTTGGCCATATTGACCTATACTACTATATATCAAAGCTTGATGTAGGGTTATAAAACCCATTATCAGACATTTAGTTAGGGATTAACACATTACAACAACCACTATAGGGAATTTCTAGCATAAATGGTGTATATGGACCATCCTAATGCATGCTTCAAACTCGAATGGGTCCCGATCACACTAATTCCTCATATTACGATATCCCCCACATTAGTGATATAAAACCTATCTACCAACACTAATATCTATCATGTTACTCACCTCACGAAAATCCATAAAATGAATATTCCTACCACATAAACCAAACCTAGTAGATTGATAGATTACACTTCTCTTCTCTATTTCCTCATCCTACCTTAGGTACCACTCTTTATTTAGCACCTAATTTACTATCTCGGTATTATCAACCTGAACAAATTGAGTTCAGATCAAAAAACTTGTCTAAGACCTTATTCAATGCACCCCCCTTGATGGTTCATTTCTTACATATATCAGTGAAAATGCTACATCTCTATAAGGCATGATGAATATTCCATAACAGTCAGTTCACCCTGCTCCTGATCCCTGAACTCGCTATCCCTTTATGTTATTATGGTCTCAAATAATAAAAAGTCATAAATTATTGCTGTTAAATCACCTAAAATCTTATCTTGCATCCTACCGTCGTAGTTTATAATATCCCACTAGTTATTTTATTCTCCCTGAGGAATGTAAGTCGTGATCATATCTCTTCTCTCTAGAGTTATCTACATATTTACAATTTAATCTCAAAACACATATTAGCTACATGTAGACCACCATCCACAAAAAACATTGGCAGATACTACTTTTATAAAATGTGTGTCAGCTCATTTATAGATGTGGTTGGATTAAATTCTCCCCAAAAATGTATTATTTTGAAAAAAATCCCACCACCGAAATATGTGTCATCAATGTTTTCAATAAAAAATACTAGTTCCTTATTTATAACTATAGAATGATCTACTCGTAGCCCATGTCCGACCACCTCTAGATCTTGGTCATCACCACCCTCTTGGCATATGATTGGATATCATCTTAGTAGAATGTATTTAGTATGCCATAAACATAAGTCGGAAATGACGAATAACTAGAAGTTCATTGGAAAATGATCAGGATATGTTAAAACATTCTTATAAAAAAGTCACACCCCTATTCCACTCATAAATCCAAGACCATTTAAAAATAAATAGTCATAACATCACTAGATACAATGCCAATTTCCCTCTCGAAAGCTGGGTAATGATCATGTTCTCTATTTCACAATTTCCTTTTTAATTTAATCCATATTTATATCAAATTTTCACTTTTAATGGATGAAATAGGTTTTCCAAAAATTATAATCCATAAGATTTGATAAACCTTATAGACAAATATATGGAGTCAACTAAATTTATACCATAATAAATTCCATCCGACGATACTGATTGTTTATTTCTCAAAGTTCCACAATTGGATTTATAGTGTATATGTTGTGGCCTAATTAGGAAAATACATATTTTGATATCATAGGAAGTCTATTTTATAACCATTTTTCTAATTCTACAATACAAAAAATTAAAAAAATATCAGATATATCACACAAGAAAAATATAAAAACATCATGCGGACAATAGAAGCACACTATATGGCAGGGCATAATCCAAGGAATTTAATTCCTGTAGTGTTATTAAGGAAACTTCCTAAGAAAAATATTCTCATATCATTGAAAAATGATAAAATATATCATCAATCATATCAATGATAATATCACGACTCATGTTTTTCAACCAACATTGAAATAAAATCAATTGTATTTTCTCAAAATCTAAAAAACAACATTTTTTGTTCAAGGAAATTTTGATCTTTCCTCTATGTGGGTTAGCTACTTCCTGAAAAATATCATGTTTAAATTTATATACCTTCCTATTCCTAGCCTGTTTTCTTGAAATATAAAATCAGTGAGAAGAATAAACCCAATGAAACTATATTTTATTGTCTTAACCGAGATGCAGGTATGAGGTTCCACAAGAAGGTGGGTCACATATCCTAAAGCTCTTCTCCATGAATTCCAGAGGCTACTGAATAGAAGCGAGGGCCTATATTGTGTCGTTATAGAGACTATGAACTCATCTTAATGTGTATTATAGTGGTATAATACATGTAAATCAACCATATATGTAGAAAACTGAATTAGAAAATAAATGACATCCCAAATAAGAATATATAAACAATTCCAAAAGTATGTTCATATACAATAATCTATCAAGACATGTATTTACAATAAAACAAAAATAATTATAAATTAATTGGTACAATACATATATCAAAATATGATAAAGACCAGAAGAACTATCCTAGCTAGAATTATGATCCTCAGCTTGGTCTCAAGCTCAAATAATCATATGTATTGAAAAAATCCAACATCAAACTATGGGTGCTTGCCCTAATAAATACGTGAATCCATATATCATATTTGGTGAGCACCCCAATCTTGACATTACTATAGGAGGGTGTTAGGTACATTGTTTTCTACGATGGATTAGGGATCATGATTAGATATGTATTGATGCAGGGAAAGGTAGTGATTGATTTTGTTTCATGCTAGCGAATACCACACAAGAAAAATTATGAAATCCATGATCTCAAGTTGGTAGCAGTAGTATTAGTGTTGAAGATGTGGTGACACTACCTTACGGGCAAGGCGTTTATTGTCTACTATGACCACAAGAGGCTCAAATACATCTTTTCACAGATGGATCATAATTTAAGAAAGAGTCATTGGCTAGATTTCCTCCCATAATATGATTTTGAGATCATGTATAATCTTGGGAAGGGAAACGAGTTTGAAGATTCTCTTAGAAGGTGACCGAGATTGAAGCTATTGAGTGAGGTGAAAAAATATATAGCATTGTTACAATTATCCTTCGTGGATCAGGAGGATTCCTCTAACCTCTAGTTGATGGTTGTCACCCCTCCACTCTTATAGTGAATTAGAAAGGCACTACTCGGGGATGTTGATTGTGAGACTTTAAGTGTGCATTTATCCATATGAAATTCTCATGATGGATATTCTGAAGGAGGGGTGCACTTTTTTCTTTTCACAGGGCACACTGTTGTAATAGTAACATTGCGGGAGGAGGTCCCGAGAGAGTTTCATACATACCCCTTGGAAGTACAACCTGGCATGGTGAAGATGTACCCGGATCATCAATGGAATTTCCAACAGTCAGGCATGAAGATGTCAGTAGCGGATTTCACTTCTCGGTGCATTACCTGCCAGCATGTGAAGGTTCAGAACTAGGTTTCATTTGGGTTAGCTCATCCCATGGATGTACCAAAGTGGAATTGGGATGAGATATTAATGGAAATAATGACAGGATTGCCACTGATGTACAATGGTCATGATTTCATTAGGGTGATCATTTACTGACTCACCATGTCGGCCAAATTCCTAGCTATAAGGGAGTAGAGTTCTGTAGAGAGATTGGGGAACCTCTACACGTAGAAGATAATTCGGATTCTGGAGTCTCTTAGATGATAGTCAGGGATCATGACACCCACATTACTTCTCGGTATTGTAATGGATTTCAGGAGGCTTTTGGGACTCATCTACGATTGAGCACAATGTTCCATCCCAAAACAGATGGTCAGATGGAGAGAACCATTTATGTTCTGGAGGATATGTTGTGGGATTTTATCATAGACTTTGGCCATAGTTTGGAAGTCCAACCTCCACTAGTAGAGTAATTGTACAATAACAGCTACCACTCCACCATTTTCATGGCACCGTTCAAGGCATTATATAGGCGACCCTACCGGTTACCGTTTTGTTGGAATGACCCCATAGAGTCAGTGTTCATGAGTCCAAAGATGGTGCGACCTACCACTAAGAAGGTGATGATCATCCAGAAGTGGATGAAGACTACAAAAATCTGGTATAGGTCTTATGCATACATGTGATGGAGACCTCTGGAGTTTGAGGAGGGAGACAATGTCTTCCTTCGGGTCTCACCTCAATGAGGTTTACCAAGATTTGTCAAGGAGGGAAATCTATCTATGAGGTTCATCAGACCATTCCAGATATTGTGTAGAGTTAGCGAGGTGGAATACCACTTATATATACCACCATAGATTCATCAGATACATGATTTCGTCCACATGTCATAGTTGAGGAGGTATGTGCATGACCCATTGCACGTCCTCGACTGGGGTGAGCTGTACATCGAGGATGGAGAAAATTTTTCTGAGTACCCAGTGGAGAGTGAGGATCGGCATGAGAGAATCCATTTTGGGAGATAGATTTCCATGTTGTGCATCTGGTGGCAGCACGAGAATCATCTAGAGATCATGTAGCAGTGATAGTCTTAGAACTGTGCCAAGTACAAACATATTTATGAGTATCTCTTGTATTGGATTTTGGAGGACGCAAATCCCTAAGGTGGAGATAATGTAATGTCATGGATTTTCAGCACATTTTTTAATTGTTATATGGAATTATTACATGACTATAATTTTCAATGGTGTGTAATTCTGAGTCCCGATTACTCTAGAATAGTGTTTTGAACTTTTTTATGTTATGTTAGTTGGTGGGTGTGTATGGTTTTGGAAGTTCTAAAATAGATGAATGGATTAAAATCTGAGGGCACCATTGCATCCAGGTTGAAAAATTTATCTAAGAATGGACCTAACCTCGACCAGCCTGGGTAGAGTGAGAACAAAATGTTTTTCACATTTTTAGTAAATTAAAATAATATAAAATAAAAAAATTCGAAAAATTTTATTTTTATTTTATTTGGAAACATTCTCTGTAGTGCAAAGAACGGGAATCTGTTTCAATAAATAATACCACACCATAATGACTCAGAATTAGCAATGCTGACTCATTAATAGCATAGTGTGACAGAATTCCAAAACTCATTCCCTCTACTTTATGGGTTAATAGAATCTTATAAGGGGGAGAAATTGAGAGAAATTCTTGGTGCTTTGGAGAGTCCTATTGGTGGCGAAAAACATCGATCAAAAGTGTAAATCATTGCACAAAAAGAGTTGGAGGATCTCTACGATGATGGAAACTGATTTCCTCCATCATTGATCAATCCATTATCACGGTAGGGTTCGTTTTTGATATTCTTTCTTCCCTGTTGTTTAATTAAAAAAGAATCTGGATCAACCCGTGAATCGATTGACCCATGAATCGTCATTATGGTGGGAGTTATTTTCTTTATCGGGTTATTCCTGGAATTTCATTTTCCATGTATGATGTTTTAAAATTCCCTATTCGAATTTTTTAATAGGATCGGATTCAAGCCCTTACAAACGATGCTAATAGTTTATTCCCCCTTTGTTGTTTTTTTCATCCTCCCTCTTCCCCGAGTTCTTCGTGTTCTTTGTGGGGATATGTATGAGGAAACATTATGCACATGTTTCTTGTCTCAATGATCCGAAAATGGAGATCTGACATTTTGATGACACAATAGAGGTGTGATGACGATAGCAGCTAACGAATCATAATGGTATGGTCGTTATTGTTCTTTAAGATTTATTAAGCTGGTAAATCGGTACGTGTTTTTGGGGCCGATCAGTGGTCCGAAACCCATAGAAACGGCCTTGCGGTGTTTGTGAGACCTCAATCATGGTGTTTCGGGATGATCAGGTGGCTGGATCGAAGAATGCGCATCACTAGAGGCATGCCAGCGAAGAACTTGCGATTCTATAAATTTCCAAAACACACAGTGCGTATCCCGAATAACACACTATGTTGGTTTGGCTAAGTGTTGCATAGTGTTTTGTGGTGCTTGAGACAATAACATGGCGTGTTATCCAAATAACATATAGTGTGGGTCCTTACCCAGGACTTGGTGTGTATCCTTTGGGATAAAAAGACATGGGGTGGAGTACAGAACTGTGTACTCCACCACACAACCAGACTAGGAATGTTACATGGGTCACCTCGTGAACCGGTTACACGAGAAGGCACATGGGTTGAAGCCATGTATATTCACATAGCCTTGTAAACTGAGGGAATTTCGGTTACTCAGTAATGGGGTGTGGTCGATCCTACACACTGTGTACTAACCATTCTACCTGTAATGTTCTCTCTGACTCAGGCCGCTGCACACTGGATGTTCCCAGAGTCATGAGACACGGTGTGCGCCCCCTTCTACATGATGTGTATATCATAGAACATGGCATGAGCCTTTTTACACCGTATCATGGACATGCTTATTTTGGGTTTGTGGCCCCCCTTTTTCTCATTCCCTTGAAGGTTATGTATCACTTCAATCAACATGATTATAATCCCTTTAGTAGGACATTCCAAGATCGGGTCAGGTATCCCTCTGAGAGGACTAGAGCAAGATCCTATATCCTTTTGTGACCCAAGGTAGAGTAAGGTATCTATGTGACTATTTCCACAAGATGCTAATCCTCAACTTAGTAGGTTAATCTGAATGAGTCACGGTATCCTCCAAGGCCCTGGAAGTGATCCTTATATGTGCATCATGATCTTTTCCCACATAGGAGTGTGTTCTCCTGGAATGAGTGTATATATATCTTGTGACATTTCCCAAGGAATAGTAATTCTCAGTCGGACATCATCAGGACCATCAGACTCATGGAGTGATCTCTCTAAGATGAGTGCTTCGTGGAACCTTCAAACTGAATCCCAAGTGTGGTTATACAGATTCATGACTTGTCTCTAGACTATGTGTCTGAGTTTTTAGTATATCATGATTTTGTTTCTCTTGATATATGTTTAGTAGACATATACTGTGTAGAGATGACTGTACCATTACATTGTGTATTTATTTTTGGTTTTCGGGGTCCTCTACTGAGTATTGTTATACTCACCCATGCATGGCCTTTGCCCGCACGTGTTGCGTCTTATGCAGATGAGTGGCCTTTTGACAGAGTCTAGGGAAATAGATGTGGTTTATCATTACACTAACTTTTTCATAGGGTAAATATTCCATCAATTAATTGAAAGGAGATGTGGTTTGTCAATACACTAACGTTTTCATAGGGAATATGGTCAATCAATCAATGCTTTTATTTTACTATGGACTGTAGATGGACCCCATAATCCTAATCCCTTATTTTTGTAGGCTCTATGTTTTTTCTATTCTATATAGATGAAGAGTTTATCTAGTGGGGACTTGAACTCTTCTTGGGCCACCGTTTGCAGTATTTACACCTCAAATGTTTTATGTATAATTCAGTATCAATTTGGTGCCATTTAATTTGGACCTTAAAATGTTAAAGATTAAGGTTATATAAAATTGGCCAAACTATATATATTACGGTCATGATACAAGTGAAACTGATATTGGGGTGGTGTTAAACAACATCATAATTATGATATCCATTTTCTAGAGTTACCGAAAACCATTTTTAGGGGGATATAAAAATTGTATAAATCATGGATCATGGTTCTTGTGTCAAGCGTATTGGTGTGGTACATTCATGATGAAAATGATCATGAATCACTCTAATATGATGATCTCTATTGTGATGATTTTGAGGCTCAAAACACTAATAGAAATTTATAATATACAAATAGACCTATATAAATGTTTTTTGGAAAAAAATGTTATAGTCCACCTAGACCCTTTGTCTGGGAAAAACCATGTGTATAGGTGGATTAATGAAATCCTATACCAACAGTTTTAGAAAACACTATGGATATATGTACATTTTTCTATCTTTATAACCGTTGGTTTTCCAAAAATATGGGTATATAGGCCTAAAAAAACAATATAACTACATTTGAGGCCCGACTATGGGCATAAGAGCATAACACAAACCATATACCAATGGTTTTTGAAATAAATATGTGAATAGATGCGTCAAAAAAGCCCTATACCAATGGTTTAAAAAAACCAAGGGCATAAGTGCCTCATATGACCCCTTTACCCACGATTATTACATAACAATATGTATAGGTTACCCCTATATAAAGGATTATGAAAGAACCATTGGTATACATTCCTAATTAAAAAAACCTATAATAATGGTTTCTAAAATCCACTAGTATGGGTACCAAAAATCCATATACCTATACCAATGGTTCTCCAAACCATCGATATAGGGTCCCATATTTTTTATGAATAATTTTTTTCAAATATTATAAAAAAATTAAATATATTTTGATATATATATATATATCATGTTATATTCACAAAAAAAATTATATATTCGTGGTTATATCATCAATATATAAGTGAGTGGGGTTGATTTCAAACCCCATTTAACCATTTACTTTTACATTATCTATAACAATGGTTTCAAACTATTGGTATATACCCATACCAATAAGAATAATAACCAATATCCTGTGAAACCATTGGTTTAAGATGTACCAATGGTTTGGGGGCCTATACCAATGGTTCTAAAACTTTGGTATATGATATTTTTTTAATAGTGCATGGATAAAAAAACATTCCTATATTTTCAAGACACCCGTGTTGGCTATGTATAAAGCCCTTATACTAATGAAGATTGTATATGTTCAAAAAGGGATTTATTTTATTCATTTTAGGGGCCATAAATAGTTTTCGGAAACCCGGGGAACTTGTGACCAGATGTATTATTTATGGATTAAAGTGAGTAAATGATGGTAGAAGGATCCAATGCTCTAGTAAGCCATTGTTAATATCTTGTGGTCCTTTGTCAAGGAATAACTATCAGTGATGGTCTTCACATTTTAACATCATATTGTGGGGAAATATCTGTCTTGATGTTTAATTTCATGTCACAATTATTTCTTCTTTATTTTTTACCTATATGTGGTAAGGATGTTCCCCTTGTAGTTTAACATCATGTGGTAAGGACATAGAAACCTGTGTGAAATTTTGAAAAAACTTCTTTATAATGATTCTCACTATTTTGGGGAATTTATATATGGGAAACACATTTTTTCCCAGAACATTATTATTTACGGGTATACCAATGATGAATCCCTCCTTGAATATATTTATCTCATACGCAAGCAAGCCATATGTATATGTGAGCTGCACATAAGCAAAGTGATTTTGTCTAGCTTGACCATATTTAAATAGAGGTGTATGCAATTTATTTGGGAAGGATTACATTGGATTCCCTGCAAATGTTTCAAGGCTATAAATCACTAAATAGTCATACCCTTTAATAAAATCCCTCCACATAGATCTAAAGGACATGCATGGTAATGGGGAATTATATATTCTTCCCTTAGTGATTTTATATACTATAGTGATCTATGATGTCATCTACATAGATTGAGATAAATTATAAGGATAGGTAATTTCGCAAAGTCAATTTAGTTTGGAAGTGAACAATTCATGCCTATAATTGTTTTTGATAGGATTTACCAATCTATGAATTTTTTTGTCTTTCAGTATATAATCAATGTCATATAGTTTAATTTCACACTACTATGATAATGTTATGTAGTTCAATATCATACAATTAGGGTTTATTTATAAGAGGAATAACTATCTTAGGGAAACTAGGTCTTTATAGAATAGGAATATCTGTAATGGATGTTTTGAGGTATATAATTTGTGGTATTTCATAGAAAATTGTTACGATGCATAGATGTGTAACAGTGAGAGTATTTGAATCCACATGAATTGTAAGGGTAAGGATGTTCTAAATCCTAAAATAAGAAAATATTATTTAACTTGAGGTGGAAACTGATGGGTACAAGTCATCCATTCTTATTGGGGAATGTCCATATTCTAGAAATTTATAACAATAATTCCTTTATTTAAGGGTGGGTCTCCCTTATAGGGACAAAACTTATTCTTAGAATAAGCTCTATCATAGTGTGTTGTATCTCTAATGATTCTTATCAGGGTCCTTTTGGATAATCCATTACCTATTTCCAATTTTTTATAGGTTATAACTAGATGTAAGGGAGATAAAGGTCCATGTGGTTACCTGATAAGAAAATAATCACATGATATTGGTTGGTATAAACATGTTTATTCAATATATGAATTTGGATCATGGAGAAAATAAGATTCCAGAAGGGTTTGAGCACTATAACGGTCACATAAACGTGTATTGAACAAATTTTGAGGTTAAGAGATAAAACACTTGGTTCTCAAGGTCACAATAATCATGGAATAGTATATTTAATAATATGACCTCTTGTCATTATGTTTAACATCACACGACTATGAATTTTTTTATGGTCCAAAATGGAGGATATGAGAATCACTATCTATCATATGATAGTAGAAATTGAGGTACACAGAGTTCATGTTTAGAGGTGTGGTGGGAGACTAATTCCAAGTGTAGTGTCCGTCTGAGAAAATTTCCATTAAAATGGCCAATTTTACATCATGTAGGATATGTTAAGAATAAAATTTAATATCATATAGTTAATACACATGGGGTGAAATTGAAGGTGTTGAATATTGGACCATGCTAACCATAATGTTTACTAAAATATCTCAATTACGTGTAGAATCCATTACCAAAATTCATTATCCCCTATGATCAATGATTGGTGTGAAATACAAATAATGATTTTTTTCTTTCACCACAGAAGGGAGATTAATAGAAATGAAATGTGAATTATTAATATATAGTGGTTGTCCAAGGATATATGATCTTGGTGAACCTATGTAACTCATTGATTTTAGAATCAAGATGCATGTATTTCATTAATGAAAATATCACCACGTAGGTCTGTCCCATATACAGGGGGTGATTATTTCAATTTATGATGTATCTAAACACTGGAGTTTTAGATATGTGCATTACTAAATATTCTATGGTGGAAGGAATCATGATACACATAGTTCTTGATCAAAAATATCTCTACACCGGTCTGAACTGTATATATATGGTGAATTATTCAATTTATAATTTGGTCGATATCTTGGTTTCAATAAATTTCCTATGATAAAAGGAATAATTTCACACGTAATTCTTAAATGGAATACCCTCCATGAAGGTCTAAACCATGAACAGAGTGGGGTTATTTTTCTTCATCAAATTGTAGATTAATCGTGGATTTGAGACACAGATTTCAATACATATATTTTGATATAAGGAATAAAGACACGCATATTTATTGGATAGGAACCCTCCACATAGGTATGACACACAATTAAAGGAGGTATTTTTTTAATTTATATTATGACTGGACCAGGGACATGAGATCTGAGAATCACGAGTTATCTTCTGATTAGGGTGTCATTATATCTTATGTGATTTGGATGTCACTATATCTTATGTGATATATGGAATCATGAGACATTTTGCTCTTGAGTGGAAAATTCATCATATAGTTCCGACCCAAATGCATAGGGATATATTTTTTCCTTTTATATTACTGTGGGATCATGGATTTTTGATATGGGCATTACAATGTCTATTTTGAGGGAAAGAACCAAGACACATGTAGTTCAGATTTGGGAGATTCCATTTTTGTATTTCTCTCACATATAGGGACAATATTACTTCATTTTGCGTTCACATATATCTAGCTCATGTGTCATTATCTATTAGTGAAGTTAAATATAATGTAATTTATAACATCCTGTGATAATAATGTCATTCATTCCGTTTAATATCATGTGGTAATGATTAAGGATTATATTGTATTTCAATCATTACTTCTATCACATATGATATTTTAAAATTTAAATTCATATTTCCTTAAATTCATTTGTGTTTTTCAACATCGTGCGGTGAGGATAAAAATAAATATATAGTTTAAATCGATTCTACCATGAAATAGGATTCCTAATAAAAAAATTAAATATAAATTCTGACAATCCTTAAAAAAGTGGGGTCTTAACATGTTCCCCATCCATTACGGCCAATGAGTACGATCCATTAGAATAAACCTTATATATGACATAATACGCTCCCAAATGGGATCAATCTTTATAGGTTTTATTCCCAGTATTATTTTTTATTGAAATCTAATACCATTTCTCTTTGAAGGAACATGTGGATGAAATACTTTTTATTAAATGCTCATGTGATCCCATTATAGAGAACTTAAAGGTTGTGCAGTGTACGTAACCATATCAAATCAAGCAGTTTCAACTCATCCAGATTATTTTTTAATTTCTTATAATCTGATAATTTTCAACTGATTTATATATAGATATATGAAAACTATATTTAAATGTGAAACAATTCCTTGGTTTTATACATCAATGAATGTGGGGCCTCTTTAGTGGTAGTGCATGAGTTATTATAATAGGCCTATAATGTCCGATGGAGGTTGTCAATCCAGCAATTCATTTCCCAACCCACAATTTTCTCTATCAAATTTGTAAAATAATTATTTAAGTAATTAATTTTTTCATTTTAAAATTCGTAATAGTAGGATTAATGGTGGGATTTTATGTTTTAATATGAGAAAAACTTCATCTACTTTGTAAAAAAAAGGTGGTGTCGTTTTTTGTCAATATCGTGTGAGGGACCCCCGATATGGTAATGATAATATAAATCATGATGTTAATGAAATTATTCACCTTGAATTCCATGATGTTTATTTCCTTATCCAATTTGTGGAAGACGTTGGTAGAGTAGAAGACGTACATAAACTTCTTAGATATTGATGGAGGTTATGTCCCCACCACATCTGTTAACAATATTAAAAATTGCTTAAAGAATTTATCTTTATTTAGAATATCTAGGGGTTGATGGATAAATGTTTTAGGAATATAGAATTCTTGAAATTTTATATTTAATTCCACATATTCTTGTATAATAGTGTTTTAGTCATATCCAAGCCACCCAATTTGGTGGGAGAGTCTTGTCCAAGAATCATGAGTGTTATGGCAGCCTACGTGGACTTATTCCATGATGGTGGGAATATATTATTTTGATATGTATCTATGGATAATTACAAAAAATAATCATTTTTTGAAGTATTTATACTCACTTTACTTATAAATATATGTAATTTTCACTTCTCAGCATTGAGTCAATTCCCTTTTGGCTCAATATAATGGGAGGGTCCCATTTTAAAGGTAATCTATTATGCGATCCATTCATCTCAATGTGGATATCGTTTCCTCACACTCTGAGGGTGTGTTTACCTGATTGATTTCATCCACATCATATATAATGGATTATGAGACCATACATCAGTGAAAAATAAAGAAAACCACATCATTGTGATGTAGGTCGGTGATGAATGTGGTTGTATTAGCCAAAATCATCAACATTATTGTTTTCTAATTGAGGGACATGGTGAAATGTTGTTTTAAAATGGAACTATTCCATCAGTACTTAGATGTAACTAATTAGATTGGATCATTCTTCCTTTTTGATGGATTACTCTATCTTCATTTTCTTGATCACTAATTCCAAATCCCCGTTGATGTTCAATAAGTATATTTATAGATGTAGGGATAATTTGAAAAAAATGAGGGCTCAGTATTCAATGTCATTATTAGTGTTCCCTCGAATAGTGGAAAGAGTATAAGAAATTACATTGTTTGGAAAAACAAACACAATCCCTATAATAATATGATTGAGCATCGAGTTTTCCCTCCTTTTACCAAAAAAGACAGTAGAAGTCTCTATAAAAATACACATCTTAGGTTCAATGAGATTCATGGGGGAAAATCTGTTCTTCTTGATGTTTGGTTTACACTAGTGTGTTTCATGTAGGGGATGTGCTGCCTGGAAATTATCTAGGTCCTACAATTTAATTTTATTTTTTGACAGGATATATATTCCGTATTATTTCGGAATAACAGCCCATCGAACCAAATTCCTAGCCCACAGAGGGTTTCCATGGATGTTCATGAAATTTTCAATATGAGATACCATGTAAAATTTATGATTATGTATGTAATGTATCCAAATTTTCATTATCAATATGAGTGGAAGAAAGTTATTATCAGTATCAGAATACATGTCTTAGTACCTTGAATCATTCCATTCAGACAGAAGAGGACTATTTAATTCCCCACACCATTTTTTTGTGTGAGGAGATCACCAATTAATTATTCCATGATCGCCTCATAAATGATATGTGGCTTCATCTATAAGAAGGCTTAAAACTGGAGTTTATAGAATGTATTGCGTGATATTATTAAAGGTTTCTTCTAAGTCCTCATCCCATCTGTTTGTGACTCCTCACTTAATTATCTTGGTTGAAGGGAGTGATTATCCTTCTAGGTTATCTATAAAACATTGAATGTATGTAAGGATCCCTTGTATTCCACTCACTTATATATGATTTTATAGAGGAATAATTTCTATTATTTCACTAGTATTTTTCATATCAACCTCGATGCCATAGTGAAGTATCACAAAGATAAAGAAATTACCAAATGTTAACCTAAAATCCCACTTTTGAGTACTTATATTCAAACTATTCGTCCATAAATGGATGAATATTTTTTGAGTATCTTTGATGTGGTCAAGAAATTTTCAATATTTTACTACTGGATCACCAATATAAAATTATAATTTCAATCCCAAGTAAGTGTTATATATATATAATGCATGGAGAATCGGTATGTAGCGCCATAATTCATCAATCTTAGGTGAAAAAACTACTATAAAAATATCCAATAAGGTGATTCGATGGAGGATGATTCCACTACTTTAGAGTTCATCCTTATCTAATTATGCCTTGAAACTCGTACATGAATGAATGGACTTGGAAGTAAAAAATTTCATCGACAATAATTTATGTGATAGGAAATGAGAAAACACCTTCTGTGATGTTTCTGTTATGTTTTCTGAAATTTATATAGACCTTTACCTTCCCATTAATTTCCTTAATGGGGACAATTTTGGAGAGCCATCTTGGGTATTTTTGTTCCTAAAAAATGCTGACATTGTTAAATTTGTCCAATTATGATTATAAACTAGTAACATGAGAATGGTGAATCCATATAGTTTCAAGATTGAAAATTCGATGGTCATCAGGTAAGATAAGGTGATTTGTATCAATATTAGGGTTCATCTCATAAATTATCGTATAATTACAAGAGAACACATATCAATGTCGCTTAAGAAATTAAATATAAATCTCATATTCCTCAAGAGTCATCGTGGTTCTAATAGAAATAGGTCATATGCCTCCTTATATTCTTAGATTCATCTTCTTGAACACATTAATGGACACAGATGTTACTTCCTCAAACGTGGGAAGATAATTCTTGAGACCGAACACTTATAATTCCATCATGGAGTTCGTGGATGAATTTTCAGACATGGTGGGTAATCTGGGGAAATATTTATCATTTCCAAGGCTAGAGAGGCCAAATGAAGACACATTGTCATCCTGAACTATGAGAGCCATCATAGAGAGATTATGGAGCTGGTTGTTTAATTTTATCCTTCCACCATGGGGGAGAAATATATTGTATATAGAAAGATATAGATATTTTCTTGGGGGAATCATTAATTTTTTATAATGGTGGGAGGGAAATATCACATCCTGTTAGAGAATTATCTTTTTCCTCTTTTGATGAATCCACTTTATCTGAAATAACTGCCATCAAATAGACAATATACAATGAATTTTTCATAACAAGAATGATTATTAGGATTATGTATGTGCTTCTATAGTGTTTATTCATAGCACATAATTGATGTAGATCATTATACATGAACTCTATAGTGTGATCCCTAATATATTGGATTCTATATCTTTTATATCATCATCCATCATTAGTTATTTTTTTCCTTTTTTTATAATCCCGCCAGAATATATATAGCTTCACTGGACTTAATGGGTAGGTTGTCACCATGTATTATGTCGAAATTTCCATCGATAAGGTATTTCATGCATTGATGAAATATTGAATGTACTGTTACATGGATATGAATCCAATGTATTCCAAGAATGATATTATATTTTTTGTATTTCTATTGAAATGATAACTCAATTTTTTCTATAAGATTCCGAAATTGGCCACAGATCCTAATCATATTGAGAGGATTTTTCTCACACTTATCATACCCTTGAATTGTTATATTTTCCAGACATATATCTCCCTTATTATATCGAAAATTCAAGAATTTTTGAATGAGAAGAAAATTGATCCCAAATCCATTATAAACTAGATTCCATAAGACGTTATCATTATCAGTTTTCCTTAAACATATAGGGGGATGATATATTTCATTATATCTTATTCATGGTCTAGTTCTATGAATTACGTAGCGATTTGACATTATGATGGTGTAACCTCCACGGGGTAAATATTAGCTTCAAAAACTTCTATCATGTACTCTATTTTTCTCTAGAGGGCCTCAATTGGTGCCTATTAAAGTTATTGTTAAATATAGAGATCATCTAATATTGAGAGTTTTCATTGGAAAATTTAAATTTGTATTATAATGTCATATTTATGATTATTAAGTTTTCACTTACCAAGGTGGGGATGCATCTTATTATGTGAATCAAAAGATTACACCTATTAGACAGTGGGCCTAGTGCTTTATCTAAGGATGCGGGCGTATCTAATACTAGTGGCATGGGTCATGCATTACATCCCCTTTGTATAGGATGATCAGACCGTTAATCCCCAACTATTCAGTCATACACAATGAATGAGATTGAATGAGTGTTGGAGGTTTGTTGAGAATCTCAATGTTTTTATAGATATTTCTAGAGTTATCAACCAATGATATCAGTTTCATCGATGGAATCCAAATGGATATGGCTGAAATATTTAGGTAGACCACAACTAGTCGGTCCCCAATATCCTTGGAATCCATATCCTAAGCCTGAAACTATCTGGTTGGGTATGAATAACTCATAATAAAATGATTATTTGTCATTAAAGAATGGTTAGGTTTAAGGAACTTTGTTACAAAACCACAAATGATCTTTACACATGACGAGGGGTCCATTTAGTGAGGTGGATCATGTTATATGTATTTTTAATGGAAGATGTCAGTAAGAGTCTGAACATGTGTGGGATCTAGGGATGATCTTTATATTACATATTATATTGTGTCTAAAAATTATATATTATTTTGGGAGATTTATTAAATGATGTACTCTAAGGATTTAGCATCATATATTGTTTTTGACATTGGACTCTCAGGGTTTTATGATCTTGGTAAACAATCATTCAATCCATCTAGTTAATAAACATCTACCCATGATTGGATGGAACATCTTTCTAGTCAACCCTTCTTGTAGTGGAGTTATAAATATAGTAGTCTATAATGCTACAGATTTATCTAGTATCACCTACCAAAAATCATGAAGAATTTGGTGTATGACCTTGAAGAAAAATTAGCTCTAGATGGTGTGACCCAACCTCCTATAGAAATGGATGTATTCTCGATGATTCTTGATGTTGAACTTGTTGGGTTTCCAGGTCTCCTATATCATGAGTATGTTATTTTCCAGGACGATAAAGAAATAATCATAGACCTTCACTTTTGGGATGGAATATTATTTATTAATCTATTCCTTAAATCATTGGTTAAATTTATCTATTATTTTATTCCAGAAAATCCTGAATTTTTTACCATTTCAACTCTTTGGGATTCCACAAATGATTTGGGTCTTACCTAGGTTCTTGAATGCGCACTACTACTTGTTTGAGGGTAACACCAACAATATCTAACTTATCAAGAAATATTCTCTATGTCGTCATCATGGGAAAAGATTTATATATGGTTTAATGAATGTAATATTCTATGAATCGTTTAATTGATATAGAATCATTAAATCATTATAGATATTTCATCAAGATTAGAGTTGGTTGCATCTCATTAATAAAAAAATTCATCACAGAGTTCCGGTTGTTTCTCTTGGGGGAAAGGGATGCTGAATGAAGATATTAAACATTCTATCTAGTTTTAATGTCATAAACCCCCTAATTTAGTCATTAATTGAATTGTTTTAGAACGAATATTATCATTTTTCTTAACAAGGAGATTAACTAATAGAGTAATTGATGATTATGGACTTCCCATACCATAATGGATCAAGGTCAAAGAGTACTACACAAAATGAAAGATCATCCTTTCAAATACTTTACAAAACATCTCATCGTGGTCCCCTTATTTGGATATCAAGGTCTAAACCTCATGAAAAATCATTTTTGATATGATGTTTGGGGTCATCCAGATCTCCAAAGGTTTTGAATTAGGATTTTCCAAATTTGGTATTCAAGAAACTATCATATATCTATTTAGGATATGGAATCCTTTTGGGATACATGGTATTGCATCGCCCTTCCATGGAATCCATTCAAGTATCAAGTGATTCAATTATTTTGAAGAGTTCTAGATTTAACATTGTTTATACTACCTCCAGTCATTAAGTAGTGGGAAAGACATGATGAGATAGACTAATTTTCATATCTTTCTAATTATTAACAAATGAGAGGACTGAAAGACAATCCCAATGGGGGAGAGGCTTTCACCTTAATAAAGGAAAGTCATGATATTCCTAGACATCCTCATTTATTTAGACATTTTTCCTTAGACTAAAGAATACCTGATTCTAAAATTACACTCATTATGGTGTATTTAATCCCTCATAATGTATGGGATGGGGCATACTTGTTTCATTTTGAAGATGGTACCTAGTGGAATTATTCCCCTAAGTAGGTCCTTGTTGATATGTATGAGATTTTTTATCTCATTCTCATAATGTAAAAGTCATTCCTCCATGTAAATGATTTTGGATTATATGGGTGGTTACATGGATGTATCCACACCCATCCATTTATCATTTTAATTTTTTTTCCATAGATGTGTAAATTATTCATTAAGAGGTGACAGGTTTTGGTCCCTTCTTTTATTCTACCTACAAGAAATCTTAGATGGTGCATCTCTATCACCGACCTCTCAAGGTAGGTTTTTTGAATTACATCCCTCTATGTATAAATATTGTTTTACATCATCTATTGGGTTTAGGGTGAAAATGTTCATTATGGTGTATCAAGGAATGGTAGTTATCACAATACTCTCAATGTGGTAGAGTGATTCTACACAAGTAAGTCATCCTTTTAAGGTTTGATTAGGATCATTTCTCTAACCTCGGACCATATTAGGCCATATTTCATACAGACCATATAGGTTATCACTTCTATTACATTATTTTCATCATGTATTAGACATTGAATAATAACTTTAATGGGGTTTCTAGTCATTCATTCCAAATGAGTCCCAAATATGAAACATGTTCCTCATTGTAGGAGGAATAAATGGGATTCTGAGCATTGATATTTACCTCCCAAACTATAGATGATTGATTCCTTAAATGGTGATGATAATGATAAATATTCCCTAAACCCTATGGGATGGGGATTATTTAGGGTTTATGTTAGATCATTCTAATAATGTTGCTGAGCGTGTGATGGTTCAAACTAAGGATCATATGGATCCTATGATGGGATTTTAGACATAAATTCCAATATCCCTTCAGAATGTGTTTAATATATTACCACTACTGAATCATACATGGATTTTCATAGGCTGTGATGAACCTTTTGATGGTGAATGAGATAAAAAAACTCCCAGCCATATGGGCAAGGGCTGGTTTACTACTGCCTCCAATATTTGTTGAATCATTTTAGCGATTAATAACCTTAGGGAAGGATGCTATGGTAATAATAACCTACCCATGTGCTATATGTTCACTCGTTTATGGCCACTATGGTAGATGCTATTGAAATCTGTTTTATTTTTCTCAATTATGACTACGTATGAAGTGGGTTAAATAAAAATATATAATCGAAGTCTTTTTCTACAGGAAGCTATTGAGAATTACAATATATTCTATTTCATTTATAAAATGTGTTTGTATTTTATGTGTAGATTATCTATTGAAATTTTTTCCCCTCCCTCTGTTCACAACGTCTTGGTATATTCAATGTGGGGCAGTCTCCCTATATTGACCATCTGACCCTTGAATTACTTGGTCCCCTGATTTCACCTATGGGTATGAATTTACAAAATGTATTATTTATGATGTTATATTATTACAGGGTTTTGGTAATGTTCAATGATCAATAAATCCCCCATCCCTATATAAAGATATATGATGTGGCCTCAAGGATCGATTTATAATGAGTTAATGTGTAATGGCGATAATCATATTTTAGATTTTGATTATGCATTGCTAATATTGGGTCTCAATAAATAGGGACAGAATTATGGTCAATTTTAAAATATAGTGTGTGTATTATTTTATGGTGACCCTCATATCGTGGATGTGGTAGGTGGGTAGAATTTAATGATTGATGAGTTGAACTCTATTTTGTTGCATAGGTATGGAATTCATTGGTTCTCTATCTTAATAGGAATATCATAGTCGGAATTGGTGATGGGATAAAACATGGATTGGAGGTTATTTCCACATAAATTTCTCTACATATCCTCATTGGCCATAAGTTTATTATTTTAATATGACTCCAGTAGGTCATACCATTGAGGTAACTTCCCTAGGATTCATGATGACTCCAGAAAAGTGATGCTGATAGTTTATGGGGAAAATATATGGTTAACATTTTTGCTTTAGGAATATATCTATATAAAGCTGTATGATATTTTTGAACAAATATATAAGAATTGTTATATGAAAGTAGAGTATTAAAATTTCTATGATAGATATCATTGCAGCTAGGTTGACCATGCCAGATGTTGGGAGTAGATTCAATGTGATCCATATATGAACTACTACAAGTTGGACTATCAACTTAGTTATTAGATTATTCTTAGGATAAAGATACCACGTATGATAGAGTTATTTCCAATATATTATGAATGACCTATAATACACTAGATTTGAGTTTATTGGGTATATAATCCTTATTCAATGTCATTCTTGGAATATTATTACATAACAATGTGTGTTCAGCTAGGATAAGAGCATGATATGGGAATT
The DNA here is from genome assembly GCA_963277665.1 of Viscum album. Lineage (NCBI taxonomy): Eukaryota > Viridiplantae > Streptophyta > Magnoliopsida > Santalales > Viscaceae > Viscum > Viscum album. Next base: position 2,115,156,571 of record OY728133.1, on the reverse strand, counting down.
TTTCAAGAAAATATTGATAATCATCTGGTGGATTGGTGATATGAGATAATTTTTGTGTTAAAAGTATAGTATTAAAGTGATTTTCATATTGTAATAATAATCTATGGTTTGTGAAGGGATTTTATCCTGGTCATATGCCTTTAGATTATGTTTCATGTATTTTTCTACAAGAATATGATCTTATCATGAGGCATGTTCTAAATTGATCTTGTGAGACCAAGTTGAAATATTTATATGTGCATTTTGATGTTGATTTACATTATTCCCATATTCATTCATCATCATCAATTCTTTATTTAAAAGGAATGATTAAAATTTTACATTGAGAGCAAGTGGCCTGGGGGGGTCAGAAGTAATGGAGACCGAGGGCATCCCCTCTAATGAGGTTAACCCCCTCGGTATCCAAATGGTTAATGTTGTAGAAACAGGATGTACCGGGACCATGAACTGCAAGCTTCACCATATGATCAGCCACCTTGATAAGAATATGCACATAACTTTATGTATATGCCAATATGAGCTTGTGATGCCTGGTTAGAATTGGGATATGAGACCAGTCTTATGCATTTTCATTTTCTAGAATATGAATATATTACTCTTGGAAAAGTGAAATAATTTTCACTTGCTTTAGAGTAGCCACCTTTTCATACCGTTCATAGTTATATTGTACTCTATTTGTTAGTATATAAATATATGCAGGTCATTTTATCTATACCAGCACCAAGATATATCAATGGAGCTCATCTTCTATTATTAGAATATAGTGAAACATTATAATGGTGTGTGTTGGAATATAATTCTTCACATTCATAGACTACAATATATAATGGTATATGTATTCAATTCAATTAGTGATTTAATCCAAATCCTACCCCTTTGTCGCATCCGAATATGTGGATGTGATTTATATATGGGGGAAGGGATATGTGCCTCCCCCATGCCATTTGTAGGAATATGTGTGAAAACATAATCTATGTGAGAAAGGTTATGTGCCTTTCCCATAGGTTAATATCATAATATGATTGTGGTATTCATCATTGTGTGTGGGTATATGAACCCACTCCCATTTATCTATTTCTTTCCATGATCAGAGAGACCTCCTTTGTAAACATGAATAAATTTATAGGGCATCATTTTTTCTGATGGTTCCCTCAATAACTATCTGAGTAGAAATTTAGATATGATGATAGTTTCAACAATTGACATGATACATCCATGTCAGCTGCTGAATCGATATAGAGTAGTATTATACTCCTTAATATAAATTCATATGATATGGGTAGTGATTATTTACATTTTATGACGATAGTATTTCAATATAATTATGGGTGGTTAAAGGTTCCACTAGTAGCATTATAACTTTTCAAGAATAGGATGGAATTTTCAGAATCAGTTTCATAATACCTCCACATGTTTCCTTGAGTGTGAGGATCATACCATGTAGGTACTATTACAGAACCATCAGGGTATCCACCCGAAGCTGAAGGAGTCGGCTGGGTGAGGTTGTTTTCTGACCAATAGAGGTCACTACTCCAAATGGGTTTATAGAATGTTATCTTAATGATGAAATGCTCTTATGCCAATATTTATGTGAGATATGATTCTATAGTAAAAAATACATCAAATAAAAATTTTACTAATTAGCGAAACTTATCATCTATGAAAATTATCAATCAACTATTAATGGGTAACCCAACTACACTTTCTTATTCCTAGTTTGACTATATTTGTCCTATGAAATTTTCCTGGTGAAAGGGGTCTATTTTATGGGAAATTAGTTACTTTTTCTTATTAAATGATTTCAAATTAGGATTACAATTTATGTTTGAGTATAGGTTGAAAAAAGTCCCCAATTCATGGTCTACATATCATTTATCTTAATATTTGGGATATTCACTTTGGGTTCACCATTTCTCTTTTCGTTAGATGTTTCTATAGTGGCCCATGTTTGGGATACACGATGCATGTTTCTTATGATGATTCAGTTATTCTATCATTACTTGATTTCACACTTGTTCCACAATTTATTTCCATTTTGGGAACTCCCAATGAATCCCACAACCATAGCAAGGTACATATCTGATTTCCAATGGAATGTGTTCATCTGGGGTATCAAAAACCACAACACATTTGAACTCATATTTTCAACTATAGAAGTCTTTGGAAACATTGAACCACATTGAGAGGATTATTACTTATTGGGGGATTATCTTATAGATTTATTATATACTTGTGAATCTCATATAAATCACAATGTGAGACTAGTTACCATAAAAAATGATCAGTTGTTGAATCATTTTATATGTAACGGGTGTTCCATTAATGAGGATATTTGTAGGTATATGAGGTTATCCATATATTTCTAGTTATTTATTTGAAATAGATAGCTTCATATACATTGAATCCATCAATTCAATAACATTGGAGTTAACTTCCTTCTTGGGAGGCAATTGGTGTATAAAGAATGGAATTGAACCTTCATGAAGTGTCCTACATAATATATATATATATAATAGGATTGAAAACCCATGTAGTTTTTTAAGTCAAAGATAGTAATTTTAATGTCATGCAGGGAGGAAATATATGTTTGAACATTGGCCCTCGGTATAGATCATGTTCAAAAGGAAGGGGTTATATGTATCCTAATTATAGTTGGAGTCAAATTCATCATAGTTTGATACGACCCCATAATGATGATGGTTGGTGGAAGGTAATTAATTCTCAGGGGTGTTATTTCCCCAATGTTTTCCAATGTGGGATTGCCTTTGGTTATACAAAGAGATGGATTATCATGTATGCAGTAATCATATCACATCACAAAATGGGGTATACACACTAAGGTTTCCCTATATTGGAGTTTTTTTATTTTAGTGATATGATCATTGCTAATCTATAATCCCATGTGATACTTGCTTGGTGTGAGAAATAGGGTATAGAATGTATTGAAACTCATCACACATGGTTATTAGAGTAATGAACTCAGGCGGTCCTAAGGAAGTGTTTGATACAAATCTAGGGACTTTTGAAGGCATCTCGTGTTATTAATCTATAGCAATAATTAGAGTCTGTGTAGTTAAATATTGCTTTTTAAAATCTACTAACAGAAAATAATGGGTGATTACACCTAGAGAATTTTTTTTATCCCTATGTTTCAGATTTTTTTCGGATTATACCATGGTGGATGACAATTAGATCTCACACCATATAATTTTTTCATAGATATCATTTTTTTATGTGAATTACGGTTCTCGTAGTTTTACTATGTAATCCATGTTCTGTCTTCTCTATAAGGTTACCATGTCTTTAGGTGTCATCCAGACATTCATAGGTTTTTAGGGGGTCTATGTCTGACATACGTGAAATGTGGGATTTAACTTATAGACATGTCATAGTTATTTGTCGGACATTTCTATGTATGTCTTGATGTGTCTTTGTTGACTTCATGATATTTCTGTGGATGTAAAAAAAATTCTTTGTATATAACACATAATCTATTGACCTATCTGGGTTTTTTATGATAAATTTTGACACGTCCAATGGTGTCGTGTGATCAGGGTTGATATGTCAGAGGTCTACTATGTGATCTAGAAAGCATGTTTGGATGAATTTGTGTGTCATGGATGAAATATCATGAGGGATTCATGTGACCTGTATGCAAATTCAAGGTGGTTCCACATGATCTAGATATTTCATATAAAAAAAATTACTCCTTCACATGAAATAAAAAATATATTTCTTCACATAATGCTTCATCTTTTTTCATACAATATTACATAAGTTATCCAATATTTGTCAAGAGTTGTCCTGCTGAGACCTCACATGGACAAATAGAGATGTGGAAACCACTTAACATAATATTTTTAGTTCTTTGAAATTATATTACATGATTATTAGGGTGACCACATGATGCATATATACATATTTATTATTCTATTAAGACTTTCTGTGAGATTACCTAGTGAAATACCCCAACAATTGTGTGGATTTACAGTACAATAAGTCTGATTTCACCTTAGTTCTCCCATGTTTGTGTTTCTGGGGTAGAGGGAGAATAATTTAGAGGGGTTACTACCCTAATTCTACACTTGCTTTCATGGAATGTATATCATATATATGTTTTTGAATCAGTGGAGCATTATGCATTTTTCATGAAAGGGATGTGGGTCATCCATAAGTCATCCTTCTATTTCATAATAAATTGTGACAACAATATCATTCCGTTATTGGATTAAATAGAAAACCCATAACATTCCAACAAGATTTCAAATATAAAAATTGACACTTCATGTTGCCTTCACAAGGTCAAGATGTCATGTCTTGGTGTCTTCAAAAGATAACAAGGCCAGTCGAAGAGGCTTTCATGAGATGGAGAATGAATTTATTGGGGACATTCATGAGACCAAACTAGCCATTTAGAATACCTTAATGTTATTAGGATAGCATGTAAAAGGGCCTTTATGTGATCAATGAGCTGATAACATAGGGCCCATAAACACCTTTTCATGAAAAAGGTTGTATCTTTTAATCTTTTAAGGGTATTTCCTTTTTTATTTTTTATTCATTATTTTACCAAAAAAATTATCCATTTTTCCATAGATTTTCAATCAGGGTGTTGCATGATTGATAATTGGACTCACAAAGGCATGTGAGAATTGTTATGGATGGTATCTCCACTTATCTTTGGTACATCATGTGTTCAAATGGGTGTGTCATAGGGCCTTCTCAAAAAAGAAGGTGACATACCCAAAAACATTCACAATGCATGATTAAAATTCCTCTAGGTATCACATGTGATCGTTGAACTAATCTCCTGAGTCATATGATCCCTTCACATGGAATTCAACATAATTCTATTGCATGAAGCTTCAACCATATTCATCTTTTATTTCAAAAGTTTCGTTGGGTGATTGTAAAGAATTCATTGAATTACATGTCACATGATTAGAAAAAATATCTTAGATGCCTTTACATGACCACGAGGGATTTTTGGATGGAATTCAAGTGATCATCCATAGAATCAACAGGGAGCATGATTTGTCTGTGTGAAGTTATCTGGGTGGCATTTTTTTGTCTACTTCATGGTCATGGTATCTTCATTACATAGATTCTATATCTCCATATATCTGTGCTAATTCCTCCTTTATTTTGTTGAGAAGATATTACATATACATTAGGTATTTATTCAATATTGTAATTATAAATTCCCATTTGTTGGCTTTCACTATATATATAGATATACACAAAATAATATTGTTTTAAGAATTTAATAATAGTACTAATATTAATGTAATTTTTTTATTAATAATATTAAATATGTTCCATCAATATCACTGAATAATTTTCAAAAATATATTCCATTAAATATCAATAATGGTAATTAATCATTATTAACCATAATAAATTTCATTTATTTAGCACAATTAATAATATAACCATTATTCATTGGCCACCACTATAATATCCATCCAACCAATATTTCCACAATAACACAATTATTAATTAAACATGTATATTTATATTTTTTTAATTTAAAATAATAATAATAATTCATTTATTATTATTATTATTATTTTAATATCCAAATAAATATTTAAATAACAAATATTATAACACATATAAGAGATCTAACAAAACTCCCAATACAAAAAAAAATTTATGTCCTATGTAGGGAAAAATTCCAATTCTGGACCTAATGGAAGTCTCAAATTATATATCTAAGACATTTTTATGAGATATTACATTGTTTTATAAAAACGTATGTGTAAATGATAAAATAAATTGAATATTTTTATTATATCAACATTGAGGCACTATGTGCCTGAGAATCTTATGAAAACGTAGCCTATAATACGAAAAATATTCCATTAAATATTCCAAGGGGTTAACTGGGATTTTAACCATTTATATACTCTTAATATTTTTAATTAAAAGGGTTTTTATTGAAAAATAATATTTTAACCTAAAAATAATCATAATTTATTATAAAAGATGGCTTATATTTAGTTTAAAAATATAGTATTTAATAATTCTCTCACCCTAAAAATTATATTCATAGAGATGTGTCTATATATGGCTTCATCAAAAAACACATTCCACTTATATCAAACATCATAATCTCGCTCCTATAACCCGAATGAGAAACATCTCAAAAAGAGATTAATTTATGAACATAAATATAACTCATCTACTATTTGGTATCACTGAATCTTCCTTAATGAGTCTACCTATAACCCACGATATAACCCTCCTTGCACTAACCATAGTTTTCATTCCTATAAAATAGTCAAATCTATAATATATAAACAAATACAACAACATGTTTATTTAAATTAGTTAATTGCAATAAATATATATCACATAATATAGAAAAATAGATATATAATAAAAGTGAAACAATCTATAATAGAGGGAATGGTCCAATGAATTTAAAAAAAGAACTATTCTGCATCATTAAAAAACATGTATGTATATGGAATGTGAACCTATGTGCCTATTCATGATGCATGAACGCACTCATAATCTTATAAATCACATATATGAATCATTTGTATCACATAAGGTAAATTTAATCAAAATTAATTGTGAATCATGACTTCTCTACTTTATTGTAACTTAGAGGACTATAATACAGTGATGATCAAACAATAACATGGTACCCCTATCTGAAATTCAAGAATACAATCATCTATCTATCCAATCCCAAATCAATGAAAATAATAAATAAAAAATATTTAATCCTAATTCATTGATGACGTTATAATATCTAGACCTGAACCTTAGTGTCCAATCATGAGTTCCACATGACCTCATGTGAATCTCCCTATACATAGGGGGATTCTAAATAGAAATTAGGGTATTAAGTCAATCAGTGTGAATACTCTAACCTCCATTAGAGAGAAAAATTATATAACAAACCAATATAATAAAAAAAACAAAAAAATATTAATACCTAAATAAACTAAAATATGGAATACATGATACAATAACAAGACTAAGCATGGATCTGAGGTATCAGGTAATCTTAGTAAAATAAAAATAGAGGATAAGGTCCCACTAGAACATCACCCATTATCTTATGTATCCTTATGCTCAACCTATTCAACTGTCCACCAAATAAAAACATCACTTCGTAGGATACTTATACATCAAATATATATGTTAAAATTAATTCAAAAGTCGGGTTTGAGTTCAAGACTCTGTACGACTCCACTAAGAATCCTCAAATTAGTTTACAAAATAAATAATTTAATTTTATAAAATTAAAAAAAATGAATATAAAAACATTACATCACACAAGTACCGAATACATTTTATTTCCTTTGAGGACAAGATCTACTTGCTTCATCCCTATACTAGGAGAAACATACATACTTTGGAAAAATACCAAATAGAACATCAATAAACAACCTAACACATCCTCCTCATGTAGAGAGACAAAAAATATGACACACTTTGAAGGTTGGGATAGCCCAATTAAATTGTGACCACTATTTTCATATCACATACTTCAAAATTTGATAGAAAAAAGGTTTCATCAAATCTCACATGACAACCAATTTCTTGTAAAATACTCCATGTTCGAATATCCAAAAGCATGTGACACATCCCAATATCTAGATTTTTATAATTAAATTCCAACCCAAGTATTGAACATCTATCTCATAGGATGGTCTCAACAATGAATCAAATATCACATGTGATCAATCAATATTTAAATCTCAAATTTATCCATTTTGGACCTATAAATGTGTCACTTATCACATTATAATAAAATATTACAAACATCCATGATCAAGTTTACTAGATACAAATATATCATATACAATACATAATCCAATGGTTGATCAATATCACTGCATGTAATGTAGTAAACATAGTCAAAAAAATCTATATGCAAGAAAGGAAATCAAAAATCAAAGGACACACACTCGGACGTCATGTGTTCGAGAATCAAAAATAGGTTTCATGTGCCACATAGGCACAATAAAAAAATCATCCCAACAACTAGAAAGAAAATATGTGCTAATGTAATGGTCATACAACCTTATGTGAAATGATGTTCTGATGACAAGGTTCACTTACCAATCCCAATAGCCCCATTAGGTTTTGTATCCTAGATAGAAATATTTCTATTAGAATTATTGATATCTCCAATAAAAAATATTAAATAAAATAAAAAATAATACTATTTTCCATAAGTAATATGATCTATCTTATGTTCCTTAAGACAAAATCAATGGAACAAAAAACTCATCCATATGATGAGTATCAGTGAAGATATCGAAGAGAGATGTTTGGAATAACAATAAAATAAAATATAACATAATATAAAAGAGAGATGGAGTGAAGCGAGAGCCATTGTGGTGGGGATATGTAGGAGGGATATGATAGAATTATCTATGATTTTGGTGAACAGCCGTACAACAATTGATAAATTATATTTTTACAAATTTCCTTGGGTTTTTATATAATTCATCATTTATCAGATTCAGATCCCTCACTCCCCATAAACCTATGAACCACACAATAACCCTCTCATGTATAACTTTGTATCTCCCCCATGACCATCTAAAAACATTCATTTTATTTTATTTTTCATCCACATAAATCATTTATTCATTTACTAATTAAATATCTTATTTTACTCTTCTCTATTAATTCGTAAGACTCCCAACTTTTTAATTTTTGTTCTAAATTATTCATTTAGACATGTTAAATATATTTTAAAGTCATATTTATCTATATACACTATATATATATACATACTCACATATATATATATACACCCACATATATGCGTATATATATATGACCATAAAATATACATGTTATCAATATATAAATGTCCACATATATGTATTCACTCTTACATGTATATGTATAATTGAATATCTAACCAATATACACTCCAAATGATCTAGGGATAGGATGACCCATCCCTACCAAGCATTATTAAAAAATGTAAAGTAGAAGATACATGACATTACAAGGGGGGTTTACATAGCCTGGTGTATAATTTACCACCCATGTCTACCTCAACAAGACCAGACAACTCATTTGGGATAACAAAATACCACTCCGAGCATTGTTCCACAATGTCCCTCTTTGAAAGTGCATCAGAAAGCTGATTGGACTCTCTATAAACATGAGTCACATAATGCACCAAGACACAATTTATTTATTGAAGGAAATCAACCCAAGGTGCCAACATCCACCAAGGAACATTCCTTGATCTTCTCATGTGAATGTGAACTTCCACATCAGAGTCAGATTCAACCCAAATGAAATTTCATCTATGATGGGATGCATAGGCTACATCTTTATTAATAGACCAGAGATACACATCAATTTTCAAGACTGGCCCCATGAAATGAGAGAAACAACCTTTAACGAAGCCCCGATAAATGCAAAAAAATCCACGACAACCCAAAGGACCAGGTGATCCCGAGGCCACCCCATCAACATTCAATTTTAACCAACTATGTATTGGTGGAATCCACCTAACATATATTATCAGCAATGGTTTATTTTGACGGCCCGATATGCTAAAATTTATGATGACAATGAGGTTTTTTATGTCATTGTTCATACAAAAAGAATGCACCTTAAAATTAGTGATGACATCCCAATGAATAGCTATAACACCATCCTAAAATGAAGGCAACATGTTGTAAAAAATGGAAGCATTCTGAGCTATCCAGATGATGTCAAGAGCATCCCCGACCGTAGACAGCAGCATGCCAATCACTTGCGAACTCCAGGAGGCTATATCAACCAACATGATCAGCTTTGGTACACCATCACAGGCCATCCGAACACCAATCAAATCCTCAATATAAATCTATAGCCTACGAGTGGAAGGGCAGCTACAAAAAACATGTATTAGAGACTCCTCTATATATACCCTCACACCCTTACATATATATATATATATCCCATATATATACCAATTATAAATATACACAAAAATATTATCCTCACAATTTAATAATATTAATAACAACCATATATTATTATTCATTAATATGCTCAATCATTATCTCTATAAACGTTTCAACAACGACTATCATTAAAAAATGATAATGAAAATTAAATATTATTAACAATGGTAAATTGAATTTACTTTCAAAATTTATAATATAAAAAATATTACAATGGAACACCCTAAATTATTAATCCAACCATTATTTATACCGTAACACAACTATTAATTGCACATGCCTATTTCCATTTTTTGAATGAACACATATAATAACAATACAACAACAACAACAACAACAACAACAATAATTATTATTAAATTAACTTTGCAAGAAATATTCCAATTGAAAATATTATTACCCTTTCATGTGATCTATCCAAACAAACAATGTGCACAAAGGTTATGTCCTCCATAGGGTAAAAACCACATTTCAGACCAAATGGTGGTCACATATTTTTTATTAACGAAACCCTTCAAGATATATTTTATAATACCATAACAAACCATGGGGGTGTGATATAATATATCAGTATTTTTATTATATCAATATCAAGGCCCTACAAGTCCTTGAATATCATGATAAACATAGCACCTAACACCAATAATATTTTATAGCATATTCCTATGTTATAACAACACTTTTACTCTTTCCTATATACATTAAAATATTTATTAATTTATTTTTATTGAAAAATTTAATTATCCCAAAATAATAATAATTTTTTTCACAATGAGTGGTTTTTTCAATGTAATTTTATTTTATTACACATATGTGTTACACATGATGAAAATAAACATTAAATAAAGAATTGTTATGATAAAACAATGAGAAAGAAGTTTTTTCATAATATTGTCTCATGGTATCAGCAATTACTATATCAAAAGGATTCCCAATATAAAAATTCATTATAATTTTATATTTCAATATATAAATAAAGAAACAGAGGTTGATAAATTTTTTTCTAATTCAAGAAACATCTTGTAAAGTGTCATTTAGAAGTAAGAATAAAAAATGTACCACCTAGGTGATGTTTTATATAAATGAGTATATGATATTTTATGAAAGGGATTTGATTAATATTAATATTTATAATGGGATTAACATGTATTTTTTAAATTAAATAATTAGGTTTTTAAAAATATATTCATTTTGGGCTACATATTTTTTGATGACAAAGTTTTTATGAAATATTAAATTAGAATGGTTCTTATGTCTATTACACATAAAAGTGATAATTTAAATGTGATCTAAAAACTTGTATTAACCCTATGACCAAAAGGTAGAGTAAACATTTTATATATTTAAGGAACATATATACATTATATGGTAGGAATAAATAAGAATAAGTCTTAGTAAATTTCTTAAAAGAATAAAAATATGTAACCTAAAAGTTACAACAATTGTTTCGAAGGACCCCATTTTATATTTTACAACACCATTGTTGAAATACCACATCATTAAAGGATTAAAATACATTATATTAATAATAGGAGTAGGGAAATATGAAATTGACATAACATAAACCAGAATTAAGTTTCCAATTGAAATGTATAATATTTTCATGAAGGGAAATTATATAAAATAAGGGAAAAAATTCATTTAAATGGATGACAATCATTCTTAACATAGTTTAATTTTCAAGAAGTAATATTAATCTATCAATAATATATATTTGAATCAAAACTAATATTTTTAATTTAGATATAGTTTATACTATATGAATTTAATGATTAAGGTCAAGGATAAACATTGTCACGACCCGTCATCGGGGCCTGTGCCAGGACTACCCCAAGCCCACCTTCCATAGGCCAGGGGCTGGGGACTAGAACCAAAGGAGAATCCCTGATAAAAAGGGAAGGCATTGCCTTTTAACCTGTAACAAACACACAGTCTGACCATAAGTAGTAGAGGCAACATGTACTAAATAAGAAACTAAGGTATGTTGAAAGTTAGTGGGCTAGTATACAAACCCAACTGAATAACAATTACAAATACAAGTAAAAAGGGAAAACAACTCCTGGATCATCCATCGGGGAATCAAACTTGAAGGGTAGGTATAGAACTCGAACAACTCATCCCAACAGTATGTCCCGTCTAGTCCAGTTCTGAGCAGCCTCCGTACATCAGCATTATCCTCGATCACTGTTGTCCATCATTTACACAGAACGCAACAAGGTGCGGGTGAAGCCCGTGGAGGGGTGAGTATAAAAATACACCGTAGGGGACCCCGAGACCCCTGAAGGTCTCCCAAAATCCACTAATGATAGACCAAAATAGAAAGATATAGTCACAATGTATCAACCATCCCTACTTAGGTATATTCCTGTACATATACCTTAGTTCCCAGTCATAATCTGGCTCCAACTCTCAAGCCCAAGCACAACCCAGTCCACACAAGAAGTAAATTCAAACACCACGATGAAATTGGTTGAAAGAAATGACTCAGATCTCATAGGAATACATATTTCGTATAAATTTAGAGATGATCAGGTGTAGTCACTGATTCATCTAAGCTGTCGGACCCACACAGGATACTGGACCAGCTAAGCTGTCAGACTCACAAAGGATATAGGACCAGCTACATTGTCGGACCAACACAGGATATAGGAACAGAAGACAGAACTATCTGACCCACAGAGGATCCTGATACAGTAGTCATCACTGTCAAACCCATGGAGGATTTAGGTTCAGTAGTCATCGTTGTCGAACCCCTGTAGAAATCTGGTACAGTAGTCATCGAAGTCATCTCTAGGGTTCCCACACACAACACGCTCGATTCTGGGCGGGTCCACTCCTCAAGCCAAGTGTGAAAACATAAACTATCATGACGTCTCGATTTGATGAATCATGTAGTTCTGAATCATCATGAGAAACCCAATGTGACAGACGATGCATCAATCAGACACCCAGTCTGAGATTTATTGACATTTCTGTTCCAGGGTGATGGTTAGATTTTACGTTCGATCCAACCCATACATTTTCCAAATTTATCCAAAAGACAGTTAGATTATTACAAAAGGACCACCTCATCTTGAGGGTCCCAGTTCCGTAGACGGCACGTCAATCGAATGCATTGTCTAGAAGATATTCATATTTAAGCAAATACGGGTCCGACCCGTCAAGCCCAGTGGGCCGCCAGGTCGGTCTGACCCGGCACGGCGGGTCGGACCCAGCTGGGGGTCGGCCCGGCCCGGTGGGGCATGGCCCACCCGCGGACCTGGCCGACACTGTGGTCCAGCGCGGTTCACCCCGTGGCACCAAGCGGGGCCAGAACTCCTCTGCCTGGCCCACCGTAGCTGGCCGGTTCGCCCAACCAAGCGGCCCGTAGTTGCGGGACATGGTCTCCCTCCGCGCGGCGCCTGTGGGGACCACAGTCTTCCAGTGGGCTGGCCCCCCAGTCCAGCTCCACGGCAGCCGGCTCAGCTGGCCGCCTCCACGCCTCCACCGTGGCGCGATGGCGTTGTGGACCTACTGCCCTCTGGGCACCGCGACAGCGTCGCGCCTCCTCTGCCGTTTCCCAACATGGTCGCAACCTTTGGATCCACTGCGCGGCGCGACGAAGCCATGCTTCTTCATCCACCATGTCCCTCCTTGCCATGGTTCCTCTTTCATAATCATGGTTCTTCTGTGGCGCGGTGTGACGGCACCACAGCTTTTCTAATCAGCCTCTGACATCAAACAACAAGAACCAACAAAGGGGAGTCAGGCCATGTTGGTTCGGCCCACGCCCTCCGCATATGTGATAACACGGGTCCATCCTCAGTCCCAAACAAACAACGAGGAACGAGGGTAAAATTTTAGTGAAGTCAAACACTTACCTCAATTCAAAGTACGTTTTCGAAGTCATAGAAGACGGGATTTGCGGAAGACGAACGTCATTCTGTCACCGTTGGAGGGAGTAGAGGTCGACGACGTCGAGTCGAGACGACACCCTCAGTTTACTTTGTGGCTGCGCTGCTTCCCTTCCTTGCTCTATTTGAATAAGAGAGAATATTTTGCTTCACTTTCTTCGATAACAAGAAGTGTTATTCATCGAGAGTATGGTGTTCTTTCCAAGAGTTCTCCCAAGCTCCCCCACGATTATGCCAACCCCAAAATAAATGATTATTCTCACTTATTTTAATGTTGGCATAATTAATTGAAAACAATTAAAACACTCAAATTAATTAATTAAGTTGGATCACTTATTTAAATGCATGGAGTTGGAAATAATTCCAAAGGGTTCAATTAATTAATTACACGGGTGTGTTGGCACATTAATGGGAAGTCCAAGAGTTTAAAGGGAGTTCAAGGGGAGTTGAGGGGTTTGCGCTTGTGTGGGCCCCACCACATAATATCCTCCCATGGGAGGTTATGTGGGGGTGGGCCCCACCTCCAACTTCCCCTTGGTGGATAAGACCACCACATAAATAAAATTATGTCACACATAATTTTTATTTAATTTATTAAGAATCCCTAAAAATTAACTTCCACTCCCAATAAAACGCAACGGCGGTAAAGGTCTCCTTAAGAGAATACATGCACTGCGAGTTCATAGGTGTCCCCAGATTTCGATTACGAGCACCGATTCAAAAGATATAAAAACTCAAATGTACATTTACTGAACATACCTGAACAAAACATCATAAATTGATTCCGAGCACACCGGGCCTCAGAATCAAGCGTCATCAAAAACTGTGGACTCGTAAAATTCCAATGTATTTATGAAAAAAAATTCCAGGTGATTTCTGGGTCTTTACATTCTCCCCATATTAGGGATTTATGTCCCCATAAGCTATAACACATACTAAGGGAACAAATGGTGGTACTGAGCATGCACCTGAGTCTCCCACTCCCATGTGCTCTCCTGGAGGTTCTCGTGCTGCCAACTAACGCACAAAAGAGAAATCGACCGTCCATGCAGGACCAACTCCTATCGATCCTAAATCTCCAATGGAACCTCTGTGAAAGTCTCCCCTTTATCAATGTGTTGCTTCCCATGGTCGATAATGTGGGATGGGTCATGCAGGTATCTCCTCAGCTGAGATACGTGGAAGTCATCATGCACCCAGTGAAACTGATGTGTAGGGGCCAGGCAGTAAGCCACATTTCCTACCCTGTTTAGGACTGTAAAAGGTCTGATGAATCGAGGAGATAAATTTCTTCCTTGCCCAAATATCTGTATACCACGTTTAGGTGAGACCCATACAAAGAATTGGTCGCCATCCTCGAACTCCAGTGGTCTCCGTCTCTTATCTGCATAAGACTTCTGTCTGCTCTCTGTGCAGTCTTCATTTTCTCCTGGATGATCTGCACCTTCTCCGTCGTGGCCTGTACCATCTCTAGTCCTAAAAATACTTACTGCCTGGGGTCAGTCCACCATAGATGCGATCTGCATGTTTGGCCGTAAAGTGCCTCGTAAGGGTCCATCCCGATGGTAGAGTGCTAGCTGTTGTTATACACAAACTCTACCAAGGGAAAGTTATCCTCCCAGCTGTGACAAAAGTCAAGGATGAATGCAAGGAGCATGTCCTCATGAGTATGAATGGTCCTCCCAGTATGGCCATCCGTCTAAGGATGGAAGGTGGTGCTCTAGTGAAGCTGCATCCTGAAAGCCTCCTACAACCCCTTCCATAGCCGAGAAGTTAAACGAGCATCTCGATCAGAGACAATCTTCGATGTCACACCATGTAGTCATACAATATCTTGTATGTAGTGGTGCGACAAGATCTCTATTGAGCCCTTCCCTCAGATCAGTAGGAAGCAGGTAGACTTGGTGAGTCGGTTGACAATCACCTAGATAGAGTTGTGTCCACTGGATGTATGTGGATGTCCTGTCACGAAATCCATGGATATCCAATCCCACTTCCACCCTGGGACCTCTAAGGGATGAACCAAGCCTACTAGAACCTGGTTCTCTACCATCACTTGCTGACAAGTGAGGTATCGCAAGACAGACTCTACTACCACGTTCTTCATACCCGTACACCAGTGCTTCCGTCTGAGGTCTGAATTCATCTTCGCCACTCCTGGATGTACTGTTATAGAGGATGTGTGGAAATACCTCAACACCTCCTCCTGTAGTGCAACATGTACCATGGTACATCCTATGAAGAGGATGATGTGCTACCCACCTTCAGAAAGTCCATTAGGTTCTTACCCTGAGGATATCTGAGCTTGTCGCGTCTCACAGTCATCGTCTCCACACTGTACCTCCTTGAATCACTGAAGAAGTGGAGGAGTGACTGTGAGAGACTGTAGAAAGGCTCCACCAACTCTATCCACAAAGGATATCTGCAACGTGACCAGTTGCTCTGTCACCTCTCCTAGCTGCTGAATTCTTGATCTCCTACTTATAGCTTCAAATACAACGTTCCCCATCCTAGGAGTATAGAATATCTCTAAGTCATAGTCCAGGAGGAACTCGAGCCATCATCGCTCTCCCAGGTTCATGTCCTTCTGCGAGAAGATATACCTAAGACACTGATGGTCAGTGTAAACAATAAAATGCTCACCCATCTGATAGTGCCACCACATCTTCAAGGAAAAGACCATTTCTTCTAACTCCAGGTCATGGGTAGAATAGTTCTTATCATGTTGTCTCAATTACCATGAACCATACACAATCACAACTCTCTACTACATCAAGACACACCCAAGTCCGGTCCCCGATGCATCATAGTAAACTATATACACTACGCCTTCCTTCGGTAGCCTCGAGATGGGAACACTGGTCAACCTCTGACTCAGCTCTTGAAAGCATTGTTGGAATCTATCTGACCAGACGAAGGGTTTCCCCTTCTTCATCAATTCTGAAAGTGGTGCTGCAACTCTGGATAAGTCTGTCACAAATCACTAATAGTACCCATCCAGTCCCACGAAACTCTGCACCTCCGTCACACACCTGGGTGGCTCCCAACAAGTACTGCCTTGATCTTTTCTGGATCCACAGCAAATCCGGCCTCTGAGATGACGTGTCCCAAGAATTGAACCTCTCGAATCCACAACATGCACTTCGAGAGCTTACTATAATGCAGGTTCTCTTAGAGTGTGTCTAGTACTACACGTAAATGGTAGGCATGCCCATCCTTAATAGTCGAGTAAATAAGTATGTCGACGATAAAGACTATGACAAAACGATTGAGGTAAGGCTGTAAGATCCTATTCATGAGATTCCTGAATACTGCTGGAGTGTTGGATACGCCGAAGGGCATAACCAAGAACTCATAGTGGCCATAATGACACCTGGAGACCATATTCATTACATCCTTATCTCGAACACTGAGCTAGTGATAGCCTGACCTGAGGTCTATATTCGAGAACCATTTTTCTTCCTTGAGCTAATCAAAGACGTCGTTAATCCTCGGGAGTGGGTACTTATTCTTCACGGTCACCTGATTCAGGTGACGGTAGTCGACACATAGTCGCAAGCCCCCATCCACCTTCGTGGTGAAAACATCAGAGATGCCCAGGGTGAAACCCTAGGTCGGATAAATCCCTTCCCCTGCAAGTCCTCTAGATGTACCTTCAGCTCCCGAATCTTGGTGGGAGAAATATGATATGATGGAGTAGATATCAGTGCTATCCTGAGGTACATGTCAATGTAGAAGTATACCTCTATGCGAGGAGGTAGTCCTAGAATTTCGGCAGGGAAAACATCCGCGTACCGATCCACCACAACAGGAAAACATAGACTCTGCACATCAACATCTATGAGGATGAGACAAGCCAACTGATGTGTGATCGGCTAAACCCCCCTTTGCATAAGTCCATCCTGTTATTTAAAGACTCCCTTCTCGTCGGTGAAGGTGAACCTGGTCCCATATGTACGGATACAATGCACCTTGAGCCTAAAAAATTCAATCAGAGAATGAAATGTGGATAAACAGTCTATACCCAAGATGCTATCGTAAGGCCTCGATGCCGCTACAAGAATATCCTAGCCAAAGCTCTCTCCTTCTAGAGTAATCTCACACTACCAGAACTAGTGTATAATCATTGAGTCTTCTCTCGTAGGAGTCTCAGGCCATAATGATCGAGCAAATGGTTTCGTCGGTATCTCCGAGCTACGAACGATGGCAGTGGAAATAAAATAATGACTTACACATGTGTCTATAAGTACTGTATAAAGGGTGGGGTAGACATAGATATTATATCAAATCATCTCAGGTGTTATGTTGTCTTAGGCCTCGACTGCCTGGAGCTAATCTCGCCTCTTTCCGCCAGCTCCCTATTGTCGGGGTAGACCTTCTGGTGGTGGTGGTGGTAGAGCCTCAAAACGTTGTCCACCAACTGCTACATGGCCTACTACTCTGCCACATCCTCCTTCTCCCAGAGGAACACCAAGGTCGAACCTCTGCCTCTTCTTGGAAGGTCACTCTATTGTCTGCTGCTCATCTGCATGGAATGTCGGGTAGTCACGAGCCATGTGGACCTGCCCGCCGCAAGCATAGCACTACCTGCTTCTCTTATAGCTGGCTCTGTCTCGTGTGCCCCCACACAACATAACCTGTATCCTGGGGTCTCCCACTTGATGGCCTGGTCTGCATGGACATCTGCGTCATCTGTCTACTATCGGCTGTAGAATACTCCGCTATGTGTAGTAATGTGGTGAGTCTCGCCGCTGGTGACTGCTCAGTGAGAAAACCCTCCACTATAAGGGCTCTCTCCAGCACCCCCTCCTACTTTGGAATGCTGAAGGGAATCATCGAAGACCTGATCTCATGCATGAGTCCATTCTCGAAGTTCCGGGCCCAGAACAATGGGTCCCACACCATATCTGTGGAGTAGCACGAGAGGACGGTGAACCTCGCTGAGTACTGAGATACTGTCATTCTGTGCTGCTGCAGATTATGTAACTCCTAAATCCACACTGCATGAAGGGTGGATAGAACCAACTCTGAGTGAAAGAGACTCTCAAAGTCAGTCCAGAGTAATGATTCCTAGTCATGCACCTGGAGCATCAGGCTCCACCATCTTCCTACTTTCACATGCAGGATACTCACGACAAGGATCAACATGAGGTCAGCTGGTGTCCCTACCAATGTGAAAACTCCCATGACAGCCTCCCCCCAATCCTCAACTACCTGTGGGTCCATGTCTCCACAGAACCTAGGCGGCCTCTGGCGCTGGAACTCATGCAACGCACTCATGCTACGTTCACTCTTTGCTGCTGGAGCTGGTGGTATCAATGGCCCACCGGGTAGTGGAACCACTGGTACCTCTGCTGTGATGGGGCCCTACATCGAGGCCTCATCACTCGGTGGGCTTCCATCTCGTACGAAACATGGAACCCTAGCTGGCTTCCTTCATTAGGACATCCTAAAAAGAAACAGGTGGGCCATGGTTAAAACAATATACCTATTGAACTAACACAAAGTAATCATGAAAAAAACTTCTTCAAAGGAAACACACACGCAATCAGTTTTTTCATGCACTGAGTCAGAGATCAGATGTCAGAGTCCTAGTGTACGGATACGTCGGCCTCCTTACCAACTCTGGCTTCCCTACACTGATAACCACACCCAAAAAACATAACACTACTATCATTAAAAGAATCAATGTCCAAGTTCTACAGTAGAACTGACTCCTCTGATTCCAATTTGTCATGACCCGTCCTTGGGGCTCGTGTCGTGACTACCTAAGTGAGCCTTCCATAGTCCAGGGGCTGGTGACTAGCACCAAAGGTGAATCCCTCATAAAAAGGGAAGGCATTTAATTTTAACCTGTAACACACATAATCTGAACACAAGTAGTAGAGGAAACAAGTACTAAAATAGGAAATTAAGGTGTTCTGAAAGTAAGTGGTACAGTATACAAACCCAACTGAACAATAAGTACATGTACAAGTAAAAAGTGGAAACAACTCCTAGATCATCCACTGGGGAATCCTACCTGAAGGGTTGGTACAGAACCTAAACAAATCATCCCTACAATACGTCTCTTATAGTCTAGCTCCGAGCAACCTTCGTCCATCACCCTCAACCTCGATCACTGTTGTCCGTTGTCTGCACAGAACACAACAAGGTGCGGGAAAAGCCCATGTAGGTGTGAGTATAACAATACACAGTAGGGGACCCCAGACCCCCGAAGGTCACCCAGAATCCACTAAGGATAAAACACTATAGTGGGATGAAATCACAAAGTATCAACCATCCCTACTTAGGTATATTCCCATCCATATACCTAAGTTACCAGTCACAGTATGACTCAAATTATCGAGCCCATGCACAACCCATTCCATAAAGGAAGTAAAGTCAAACACCACGAAAAATATGGTTGAAAGACATGACTCAGCTCACATAGTTATACATATTTTGTATAAAGATAGAGATGATCAGATGTAGTCACTAATTCATCTAAGCTATCGAACCCACCCAGGATACAAGACCATCTAAGCGGTTGGACCCACACAGGATACATGACTAGCTACTCTATCGGACCCACACATGATACAGGAACAGAAGTCAGAAATGTCAGACCCATAGAGTATCCATGTATAGTTGTCATCACTGTCAAGCCCACGGAGGATTTTGGTTCAGTAGTCATCATTGTCGAACCCATGTAGGATTCCGATACAGTTATCGTCGCAGCCAGCTCTAGGGTTCTCGCACACAATAAGCACGATTCCGAGAGGGTCCACTCCTCGAGCCAAGTGTCGATACATCAACAATCACTAAGTCTTGAGTTGATGTATCTCAAAGTTCCTCCTCATCAAAAGAAACCCAATGTGACAGACGGTGTGTCAATTAGACACCCGGTCTGAGAGTTATTGACATTTCTGTTCTAGGGGGCCCAGAAGGATTTTACGTTCGATCCAACCTGACCATTTTCCAAATTTTTACACAACTCACTTATAGTATCAAAAAAGGACCTCATATTCATGAGGGTTGCAGTTCCATATATTTCGCGTTAATCAGACACGTGGTCTAGAATATATTAGCATTTAAGCGAAGACAGCCCCAACCCGTCAATCCTAGTGGGCTGGTGGGGCGGTCCGACCGGGCTCGGCGGGTCCAACCTGGCTGGGGTTTGGCTTGGCCTGGTTGTGCGTGGCCCACCCATGGACCCGGCCCGCACTGTGGGCCGGTCCAGTCTGCCCGGCGGTGCCATGAGGCGCCGCCCCTCCTCTCCCTGGCCAGCCGTAGTCAGTCAGTTCTGCCCGGCGCATACGGCCCATGGTGTGGGCCACGATTCTTCCCACGTGGTGAGTGTGGGCACCACGATTCTCCATCCCGGTTGGACATAGCTATCTGGTTTTCCCAGCTGAGCGGCTTGCAGATTTGCCCCACAGTCTCCCTCCACACGGTGCCTGCGGTCACCAGGGTCTTCCGGCGGGCCGGCCCCCACGGTCCGGCTCCACGACGACCAGCTTGGTCGGCCACCTCTTCATCTCAACCACAGCGCGATGGCGTCATGGACCTACTGACCTCCGCGCACTACGATGGTTCCACGCCACCTCCACCACGGCCCAATGAGGTCGTGGCCTTTGGATCCACCGCATTGCGCGACAGAACATCGCTTCTTCATCCGCAGTGGCCCTCCTGGCTGTCGTTCCTCTTTCGTCACTGCGGTTCTTCTCCGGCATGGTGCGACGACACCGTGCCCTTTCGGCTCTACCTCCGACTTCAAACAAAATGAACCAATGGAGGGGCATCGGGTCGTGTTGGTTCAGCCCGCTCCCTCGGCATTCGGCAATAACATGTGGCCATCATCAGTCCCAAACAAACAACGATGAATGAGGGAAAAATTTTAATCAAGAAAATCCACTACCTCGATTGAAAGTACATTGTCGAAGTCGTGAAAGACGGTCTTCGTGGAAGATGAACATGATTCTATCAACGTCGGATGGAGTAGAGCTCAGCAAATTCGAGTCGAGATTACAGCCTCTGTGTACTTCATGGTGGCGGTGCTTCCCTTCCTTGCTCTAGTTGAAGAAGATAAAAGATTTTGCTTCCCGTTCTTCGGTAACATGAACCATTCCTCATCGATAGGATTGAGTTCATTCCCAAAGATCTCCCAATCTCTCCCATGATTATGAAAACCCCCAAATAAAAGATTATGTTCACTTATTTTAATGTTGATATAATGAATTCAAAATAATTCAAACACTCAAATTAATTAATTAAGGTGGTTCACTTAATTAAATGCATGGAGTTGGCATGAATTCCAATCGATTCAATTAATTAATTACAAGGGTATGTTGGCACATTAATTAGATATCCAAGAGTTTAATGGGGGTTCATGGGGAGTTGAGGGGTTTGAACTCATGTGGGCCCCACCATAGAATATCCTATCATGGGAGGTTTTTTGGGGGTGGGCCCCACCTATAACCTTCCCTTGGTTGATAAAACCACCACTTAAATAAAATTATGTAACACATAATTTTTATTTAATTTATTATGAATCCCCAAAAATTAACTTCTACTCCCGATAAAACACAATTGCGGTAAAGGTCTCCTTAATAGAATATCGACTCTCCGAGTTCATCGGTGTCCTAAGATTTCAATTCCAAGACTTGGTTCAATAGATATAAAAACCCGCATGTACATATACTGAATGTACCCAAACCAAACATAAGAAATTGATTTCGGGCACATTGGGCCTCATAATTAAGCACCTTTAGAAACTGCGGACGTGTTAAATTCTCATCTATTGAAGAAAAAAATTTCCATTGGATTTCTAGGTCTTTACAAACATTATAACTGAAGAAGTAATATTGTGCTATAAGAAACCCTTATATATTAGCAATTTTATCATTCATATTCTAATTTATGGAAGCGAATAAATGTATATGATGTTTATAAGATAAATAGTAGTTTAAGATATTCAATGTAAATGGCCATTAATTACACCATAAAAAATAATATTTATGTAAAATATAAATACATTCCCCAATGTATGGTGACAGATATAGAAACCGTTACATTTTACAATCATTTCATTAAATCTAGTGTAACCTCCTTGAGAAGATAGAGTTCCCCATATAAAATTACCTAAAAATAGTGGGATTTGGATACTTAATTATGAGCGTAAACATAACGAATTAAAATATGATTATAATATAATTGAAATGGGTAGGGTTCATGAAGAAATTGAAAATTTGGTGTGTCGTGAAGTAGTAGTGGAAGTCCCCTTCTGTAAGTGGTGAAAATGGAATTTTGGTAAATATGGATTAATTTATAGTAATATCATTATTGTATTTAAAGAAAAATTCATAAAAAAATATAACATAATTTATTAGGGGAGGTGGTATATTTAATCCTCCCAAAAATATCAATTATATCACATGTTTTCAAAATTCTTTTTAATATTTTCTCTTGGATGAACCCTATAAAACAAAATTTACTTAAACCACGGTAACTATATTTTTACTCTTAGAAACCGATTTCAATGAAAAAATTATAATTTCTAATAAAAACAATATTAAAAATGATTATTCTAGAGATTTATATAATTTTAAATAATAAATATGATAATGGGTAGTATATTACTGTTTAAAATTACCACACAAGCATTTAAAACCTATATTTCTGCAGAATGGGTATTTTTAATGATGAAAATTAGGTTTAGGATAAAATTGAAAATGTTATGGATTTATATAAAAAAAATTGGTTTATTATAAATAAATAAAATTTATTTATATTTTAAATAAATTCAAAACATAATTTTACCAAAATGTTTTTAAATTAAAAATAAATAATAAAATAAGAATCAATTCAAAAATATTACTACGATTCCTAAGAATTAATTCATTTTTATTCTAAAATAAAATTATACATTTTAGAATTTATAATATTACTTATTAGACACATATTTTATGAATTAAAAGGTGTATAAACTTTTAGGTGTTTCTTATATAACTATAATGTTATAGTTTTGTTATACATGATATTTTCAATATCGATCTTTAAAAAAAATATTATATAAAAATTATATAACATATTCATAACAAAATATAATGATTTTGAATAAAAAATATATTTAAATATTAAAAATTAATATTATGAAGAATTAAAATCATAAAATATTATGGAATCTTTTTTTATTGGCAAATAACTTTTCAAAGTGTTATCCATTTCTATTCTCATTTTTAATCAATTAATATTATAATTTGAGTTAATATATTTTCAATAAATATATATATTATTAATCTATACCATATATCATAAGTAGAGTGTATTAATTTTTTTAAAATAATATTATTGAATATAAAATAATGTAAGAACGTATATTTCAACAATAAAATAATCTTTTTAGTTATTTAGGAAAATTGAATTTATCAACACATTAATATTAAAATTGAATTATTTTATATATATCTCATTATTATACTACATCAATTTTTAACAAAAAATTCAAATGAATAAATTCATTGGTTATATAGTTGTCAACAGTTCATTTTGGTATGGGGTTTCATAGGAAAAAATCTATCAACAAAATGTTTATCTAATGTAAATTTTTATTGTAAATTATTGGGGTGTTTCAATAATAATTAAAAAAGAAACTAAGCTATATATATGAATAAAAATAAGTATTATATGATATATCGTTCTTTAAATAATATTACCAATATGTGTCTTCATGGAAGACATGTATCAAATAGTGTTAGATAATGATTCAATTTTTTTATCAAACTTGTTTTCTTAAAGGCATAACTTTGTAATGTGACTTGTATTGAAAATTTTAAAAATATTCATTTTGAAAAAAATTAAATAATGAAAATGGAAGTTGAAAATTTTGTTAAAATATATTTTATGTATAAATAATAATATTATTGTAAAATATTAATAGAATGAAGGTTAATAAGAAATAATATTTGACTAAAAAGAATAGATAAAGATGAATTCACATATAAACATTATTTACAATTTATTTGTGAACCAAAATGGAATGTAATGAGAGTTATATAATTAAAAAATAAGAATAAAAAATTGCAATAAAATAGATGTTTTTTGAGAGATAATGTGTATATAATTCCCATACTGAATAATTTAAAGACAAACTATCCTTAACAAAATAAGACTATAAAATAAACCCCCATCTTAAACAAAAACTAGGCTTGACAGACTATGATAACATATATAATCGATTGTGGTTCATTATAAATCATAATATTAACTATATTATGATTTATGTTATATCACACCATTTAATTATACTTTATTCTTAATAATTTATGAATAATTAATTGTTAAAATTGATATTTTTGACATAACTGTTAATTATTACAAGCATGTTTTTCATTCAGTTGTTATATTACATTGAAATTTAAAATTGTTTAATAATATAAATAATGTGAAAGAATTATTAAGTTATTTTTTTATACTTTTATGATGCCCCATTTCTATTCAATGAGAGTTATGTTAATTATTTTCATTGAATTAAATGAAAATCATGCTTTTTTATAAATTTTTATTCCTTAAAAAATAGTTGAATTTATTAGGGAAAAAATATGTATAAATATATTACATAATAATTAAAATATTTAAATTAGATAATAATTACATAATATTTTAATTTCATATAATTCCATTAGCATTCATTATATAAAAATTATAAAAATGTTTATGTGCATTGTAAACCCAACCAAAACAAGAACTCAATATAAAAGACGTTTGATTGAAAAAAATGCTATTTTATTTCAACAATAATTTTTATAAAAAAGGGTGTTAATTTAATAAATGTAATATTTATTCATCTAATAAATATTAAGAACTATAAATCCATGAGGATAATGGAAAATGAAATATGTCATCCATGGTGGTGGTAGTCATCACGTAAAGAATTGCAATGTTTCAATTTTTTAATCGATGGTAGGGAAATAAAATATTTAATAATTTAAAATTACATAACAATAATTATATCATTTATATAATATTTATTCCTTAAATTATTCTCAATAACTATTCATATTTGTTAGTGTTGAGAAATGAAATATATCATTTATGGAAGCAGTAGTCAATACATAAGCATCGAAAACATTATCATTTTTAAATAAATTGAATAGAGGTAGGGTTGATTATTACCATAATTTTTTTTATAATACTAATATTACATAATCCATTAGGATTAGTTTTTATTCATTATATTTAGTAGGTCAAAGAATTATAAAACTATAATTATCTCAGTTAAGATTAATACTTGTTCCATGGGTGTCCTTCTTTGGATCTCACCATAACCCTTATTAGGATAGTAATTTGGTGAGAACGTAAAACATTGGTCATGTATAATGAATTTGGGATGTTATTTTTCTATATATTAATTTTGTTAAGGTACTCAATGTGTTTTTAATAGTTATTAGATGAGGCTACATTTTATAAATAGGGAGAGTGACACACTTTCAAATTCCCCTAAAAATTAAAATAATATAAATTATTTTTCAAAATAAAGATGAAAACATTGGAAATGAATATTATATATGATATTTTATTGTCTAAATACACTAATTTATTAAAATTCATAAAATGTTTGAGGATATTTGAAGACTTATCTCTTTATTTTACTATTTACCTCATTTATCCTTAAACATAATGACCAATTATATTGCCTAGGTAAATTAGTTTAATGAATAAAAATCATATGGACCTTATAACCAAATTTTAAAATTAAGATTAAAAATATTCAATCCATTTTTAATTTTTCAATTTATATAGGTGGTAAAAAGTACATTAAACTTAAAGAAAAAAATGTAATGGAACAAACATTTTAGAAAAATGCATTTTAATCATAAAAAATTAATATTATTCAAAATCATTTGTAGAATATATTACCATGGAATTTATTGGTTTATAAAGAAAAATAATAATAGTTTTAAAAAAATATAATCAAAATAGAACCAAATTGATCATTTTGAATATATAATTGATGTAAAAGTAATGAAATTATTAATTTTAGAATAAAATACAACTTAGGTATAAAAAATGATGAATGGGTTTTCATATTAAAAATAATAGTTTTGAAATTATTTATCATTCAATATATATAAAATAAATTTCAGGACAATGTTTTCTTTTATTTTCATCTATTGATTTTATAATAATTTTTTATTGAAAGTGACAGTATTTGTAAAACCTTTATTTTCACTATTCATAAAAAATATCTTGTTTTTAAAAATATTAAATATAATCCAATTATATTTCTATCATTATAATCCCAAAAATAATAACTCTTATACCAAATTTTAAATTTCAAAATTTCAAAATTTTATATTTTTATAAGACCAATAACTATTTATAATATAATGATAAAATAAAAAATTTGAATTTAATAGTAAATTAGTGATCTAGTATTTACCTTCTATAGTAGAATCATAGAATCTAAAATGTTGTTTTTTTAATATTCAGTGTATATTTGGTTTATTGGGGGTGCATAAAGGTAAAAAAAAATTAATTAAGATAGTATTTTATTGACTACAGCATGGAATTTAGAGGAAAGCATTATGTAAACCAATGAATATAATTTGATGTTTTATAATCCACTCAACAAATCTAGGATTTTTGTTTTAATGTAGTTTGAAAGATTAAATACAAATTAAATAACATTTATTTTATATAATGACTATATTCTATTTTATATGATGAGAAATGTGGGTCCTTTCCCCCCTAAAATATAAATCTATCTGGTATTCTAAATTCAATAATGACATCTATTGGGATTTAATAAAAATAGTGGGAGAGATAAATGATTAATCAATCAATAATGTATTTAATGGGTAAAAAAATTAATATATTAACAGACTATTTAAATTTATTATATAAAAAGGTAATTATAAACCTTTAATAAAATAAATATGTGATAAATTATGCAAAAATAAAACAGATGAACCTATACAATATTTTGGGAGTGTTATAGGTTCCTTCACATTGTAATAATCCAAGAGTCAAAATTTAATGCATGAGAGTCTATTATACTAGATGGGGCCCCTCTAGAGGCCAGTAAGGGTGAAAATTAATCCTATATGATGGAAATATATGACATAGTTATTGTTTTACTCATCATGTATTAGTTTTAATAAAGGTAAATTCATTGAGGATGGGGTGAATTAGTTTGTGTTTATATTTTCTTTCAACCCTCACCAATGATCATGTTAAACTACTATTATGAACTCTCTCTCACATAAATATATTACTCAGAGATAAAAATGGAAGAGGGGGACATAAAAATTTACCTAGTTCAAAAAAACCGAACTAATCCAATGATTATGCATTAGTAATGAGCTTATTTTCTAAAGAAAATGAATTCTGTTTTTTACAATTCATAGTATCCACACTATCCCTCTAGGATTATACTAACCCATGATTAACATACATGTTTATTACACTATTTTAGATGAATATTCATCACATTAAAAATAATTCCCAAGGATCATAATAGTTTATTGTCTTTGGAGACATGGACAGAATGTCTTGTTACTTGGTGAAAGATCTCCGAAGCCTTCCATAATGATCTTCCCCTATAGTTCTCATACATAAAAATGTTCTTCATTACCCGAGTAAATTATACATAAGAATTGTTGAGATATGATTCTCATTAAGTGTAAAATAAAATAATCTTTTATGTGTAATCATGATCACAAGGTTATCATAAAATGATCATAACAATTGAATATAATACCATGAATATCAAATATCATAATCAAGAGTCATGGGATAGTAATTGGAATTTTATAACACATTAATCATAAGTTAATCAAGAACATGAACCAAGTGAGAATATCCTAGGAATAAGACACAGTTTTTTCACATACATATCATGTTTTAATATTGTTAACAAGTATACGTACAAATAGGTTCACTCATTATGTTAAGGACAAAAAATCATGACCTCATATAAACTTATGGACATGCAACTAAGTAAATGTATAATATTTTGAATATTTACTGAGGTGCATGTATAACATAATATCAAGAAAGGTTCACTATAAAAAATAAAAACAAAGTGGATAAAGACACAAAAATTACCCATTATGGTTCATTACACACC
Organism: Viscum album; assembly: GCA_963277665.1. Lineage (NCBI taxonomy): Eukaryota > Viridiplantae > Streptophyta > Magnoliopsida > Santalales > Viscaceae > Viscum > Viscum album. The sequence goes on along the minus strand of OY728133.1, from coordinate 2,115,127,625 downwards.
AATTTCCCATTTTGGATCAATATGAACCAATTTCCCATTATGGATCATTCTCATTGAAATTTTGCCATAAATATATCATGAGATAGTAATAGATTCCCAATTAATTATGGTGAGATTGATGTACCACCTGTCACATAATAAAATCACATATCTGTGTGGCATGAGACAATAAAGAATTCATCATATCATAACCCATAACAAGATATGGGTTTTGTAAATATCATATCCTAACACCTGAAATGAAATCTGTATCATAAATTTTTTTATCATATCATAACCTATGAAAAAAATATAGGTTTTGTAACCATATCATCATAGAATAAGCCGTGAGTGGATTTAGGTTTCGTATTTATTTTATCATTGTATAACACATAGAAGAGAAATAGTTTTCTTGAAAATCATTTCCATTAAGAATAAACCATTTAAATAAATAATAATAATAATTTCTTTTGATTATCTCCCTAGTATATAATTAAATATATCAAAGGGTGTCGTCATAGGTAAATAATTATTTTGAATTTTCACATAGAGAAATTCGATGGAAAATAAGTTTTTTTTTCTAAGTAATTTTCTAGATATAAAACATTCTCAAAATATATTTTTTTTTGAAAATCACTATTAAATAAATAAATTAAAGACTTAAAAATCATTTAAAACATTTCTCGATAAAAATATAATTTTCTGAGTTCAAAAATATTTTTAAGTCCTAATTTTTTTTAAAAACTATTTTATTTGAAAAGAACCATGAAAACTTATAAAGAAGGATTTAGAAACCCATTTAAATACATTAAAAAATAATTTTTAAATAATTTTCCATGAAAATGATCATGAAATATAATTTTTGATAAATAGGAAATATTTCAAGAAAATTTTATTATTGAATAAAACATATTTCTAATCAAAGAGAGAGATAAAGTCGTATATTCTTAAAAAGAATTTATTAATCATATTATATACCAAATTAAGGAAATATGGTGCCTATACATGAATATATCATGAATAACCATAAGATAAGAAAATACCTGATTATTCTTGTGATATAGATCATAAGAATTTATCAATGGAAGGATAACCATAAAAAATGTAAATAAATAATGAGATTGTAGAAAATAAACTCTTACCACTTTGGTGATAGTAAATCCAAATACCCAAGATAGAATAAAATTAAATAAATAATACAAATTCATGAAAATAAGGATATTCATGATATAAAATTTCAAAACATATTACATACACCACATAGGAGAATATTGGTTCATAGCATAGAAAATGTATTAATGAATGGAATTTGAGGCAAAATATGTGTATCGATTTGGTAACCATTTAACCATAAACCCCCATAAAAGGGTTATCATCAGATTGATATGGAAACAACAATAAATTTGGGGATACAAATCATATAATGTAATTATTTGTAGTATATTCACCACATAAAAGAATCAAATGGATAAAATGACATATGTCTTGAAAATATAAATGTTTGAAAAGAAATCCTCTAACTACTTGAGTAATTTTTGAATCATGAGATCCGTGAAAGAAAAAAAACCAATTAAAAAATTTTGTGTCATTATAAAAATAAATTTTAGGTTATAAAATATCATTTTTTAGTATATTATCCACTAAATAATAATTTTTTGTGAATGTTGTAAATATCTCATAAAAATAAAAGTGAGACATGAAAATCCTAACCTTAAGTATTGAATTTATTCACACATGTTCAAAACATAATTATAATAAATATAATTATATTTAAAAAATAAAAAAGAACCATATTATTATATATAATACCATATATGATTTAATTACAAAATTATATTATCCTTTATTAACAATTCTATTTTAATGATACATTTTGGGTAATAACTGCTTTGTTTTATCACATGTTTTTTAATTTTTTATATTTATATCCTCTCAATTATATCACTGTTTCATCAACTAATTATGTATAAAAATTATATTAATATGATATATATTTATTATATATGTATTTTTAATAACCTTTTTCCGATTTAAATATGAAATGGACGACACTATTTATGGAGATGATAGGATGTACGTACGCATGAAGATAGTTTCAATTTTCATTTCGTATTGAAAAATGTAAATAAATGAAATATGTCACGACCAATCCTCCCAGGCCCATTCCATAACTACCCCAAGCCTGAATTCCATAAGTCAGGGTCTGGTGACTAGCACTAAAAAGGAATATCCCTTTTATGGGAATGAATTTCCTTTAAACCCATAGAAACCAATAACACAACAAGAAGAAACCACGATGTAAAATGTTGTAGTAAAATGTGTACTAAATGTAACAGGGGACAAAGTACTAGACCAACATAAAAAGTACATGTATGACTAAAAAAGAGAAAACAGATCTTAGATCATCCACCGAGGATCCTACCTAATGGGTAGGTACATATCTTATCCACAACACTCCACGTCATCCCTTCTCCTCTATGTACTGCCTGACCATGGCTACCTCAAATCTCAACACGGTTTCTCATCATCTTCACAAGACACAACAAGGTGCGCGAAAAGCCTGTGTAGGGGTGAGTATAACAATACTCAGTAGGGACCCCGATACTCTTGAAGGTCTCCCAGAGTTCCACAATGAAGAACCACAATATAAGACCTCAATCACCAAGTGAGAAATAGTAATCATCTCACACCAGGATTACAACTCAGTGTTCAGGAATATAGATGATTAGTCTTATGATATATCATCTTATTCCAATAGAAGTTCAACAAGTGATCCACAATAAATTGATTTTCAATGGTCCACTTATGGAGGTATATCTTTGTTCCATGAAGGGACACTATAAGGTGGGTCCTCGTTGGGCCACGCTACTGCTGATCCACATAGGGGCACTAGAATGTTGATCCACACAGGGTCTCTGGAATGTTGATCCACACAGGTTTGCTGGAATTCTAATCCACACAGGGATGCTGAGTGTTGATCCACAAAGGGTCGCTAGATTCTAATACACACATAGTTTCTAGAAGATTATCCTCGATGGTACTCCCTAAAACTGGTCCTCATCGGGTTGTTACAATGTTGATCCACATAGGGTCTCTATGATGCTGATTCACAAAGGGATGCTACTTCCAAGATAGCCGATGATAATGTTCCTGCTCATAGCATGATTGATTCTCGGAGAACATCTCCTCAATACATTTCTAATATTTCAACCAGTACGAAGTCCCACAAAATTCATACCCAAGGGACTGCCCCGTCATTGGAGTCCCAACGTGACAGATGGCGCATCAACCGAGCGCCCGGTTTGTAAGATATGGGCACTTTAAAAAAAGGGCCCAGTTGGATTCAAATCAGATCCAACCCATGTAGAAAATTTAAATATATAAAAACACACTTATAATATCTCTAAATGACCACCATGTCACAAGGGTCATTATTCCACTGATAGTACATCGATCGGATGCTCGGTCTATTAGTTACATCCCTTTCCGTGAAATGAGTGTGATCGCACCTCTTTCCAGACCGACTCTATCGAGCCTACCTGAATATGCCAAAGGGACCACTCCCCCAACGAGCTCCCAAAACCACTAACAACATGTCAAATAGATACCATTTTTACCAGTTATGGGCGTTCATTTATTCAAGGGTGGGTTGGGTCTGGGCTCGGTCCAACTCAGTCTGGTCGGCCCGACGGAACGGGTTCCACGGTCTACCTGACACTGCTGGAGTCTAGCCCATCAAGGGTGGGCCTGGTTCAATATGTTTGGTCCGATGGTTCATGGGTACAGGCCATATTTGACCCATCCCGGAGGGCGGGGCTTGGCCTGTCGGGTAGGGCTTGGCCTACCCGCACTCCATTGGCCCTGCAGTTTTGGGGCAGTTTTGTCCAGCTAGTGGGGTGATGCCCCATCGGGTTCAATGGTTGGCCATTTGGCCAACCCACTTTTTCCAATGTGGTGTGGCATAGGGGTTTGCTTCCCCAACTCTACCATTTACCCCTGGTCATGGCTACTGCCGGTAGCGGCACCAGCAAGCACCATCATTTCCCCACGTGGCCAGCTCGGGCCGGCCGCCCTTGGTCACCGAGGCAGGCGATGGTGCGCCGCTTTCCACCATCTGTGACCAGTCGTTGTGGGTCTCCCACAGCTCTCACCAACATGAATCACCAAAAGTTTTTTACTTGGGCCACCGAACATGTTCCGGTGGTCCATTTTTTGTTCCTTCAGCGCCTACGAGGCTCTCTGGACATAGTTGATGTTGTGTTTCCTCAGGTTTCATCCTTCTGATTTGTTTGGAAAACCATCCAGAAAAACAAGACAATTATAGAAGCGAAAAATTTTCCGGTCCTTGTTCGTTTGGCCTACACCCTACACGTTAGGATGGTATCTAGTATTCAACAATTTTTCTCATAAAGATGAACTTTACAACAATCCCTTTACCTAAAAAATACATCCACTGACGACGTTCGATGGACCCTCCTTCATCATTGTCATCAGTTCATGATTTGGTGGTGCTATTCTTTGCTCACTGAAACCGTTCTCATCATCCCAGTGGTTATTGTCTCGATACTCTTCTAGAGCTTCTCAACATGGTGAAGTTATTCCAACAACCCACCCATGCTGCATATAAATAAGAGCGGGAAGTGGTGGTTAACTTTTAGAGAAATTTATGAGGTTCATTTAATAAATGAACATCCCATATTCCAATGGTATAATTAAAAAATAAATGTCAATTCAATTAATGGAATGACATTTCGTCGGTCCTACCACTGCCTCTCGTCTGTTGTAGGAAAGGAAAAATGTGAAATAAAAAAACATAGTCATTTTATTATTCTTTTAAATGTCCAAAAATATCTTTTTTTCTGGACCTTCTATGGTCAATGTGATTCCACCCTTAATATAATCAAATCACTTCTTATTCAACGGTTCCCTCTGATTTGTAATCGAAATAGCAGTTCAAAAGACAGAAGACACCTCCTGCGTGTTTACTAAGCGTACCTTTAAAATAGTTCAAAAATTCAATCCAGGCACACCGGGCCTCGTAATCATGTGCCCTCAATTTTTTAAAACTCGAAATAATTAAATATAATAAAAACATAAATGGGAAATTTGAGTATTTAAATTTTCCCCACCATAGGGAATTTCCTACCCAAAATTCAAAACATAGACTAATGAAACAAATAGGGGTACTAAGAATGAATTTGAGCCTCCTACTCCCATGTGATCTCTTATAGGTTTTCAAGCTTCTTCCAAACACACAATTTAGGAATCGATCATCCATGAAATACCCACTCCTGTCGACCCTCAATCTCCACCAGATTCCCCATCAAAGTTGCCCCATCATCTATGTCCTGCTCTCCCCAGTCGATATCATGCAATGGACCATGCACGCATTTCCTCAACTGCGACACGTGGAAAAAATCATGCACCTGATGCATCTGTGGGGGTATAGATAGGTGATATACCAAATCCCCAAATATAATAAGAACCTGAAAGGGTATGATGAGCCTCAATGATAAATTGAAGCCCTGGAAAAATCTCTACAAACCTCGTCAAGGTGAGAGTTGTTGGAAGACATGGTCTCCCTCCCCAAACTCCAAATGTCTTTATCTCTTTTAATCATAAGACTTCTCTCTGCTCTAAGTAGTCATACTCTATTCTTGGATGATCTGAACCTTCTAAGTGGAATCCCATACTAACTCTAGACCCATAAGTGTTGACTCGCCAGGGTTTTTCCTCCATAGAGTTGATCAGCATGGTCATCTATACAAGTCTCCAAATGGTGCCATACTGATGGTGGATTGATAGTTGTTGTTAAATGTGAACTCCACCAAGGACATGTGATCCTCCCAACTATGACCAAAATATAGCATGTAAGCACAAATCATGTCTTACACTGTTTTAATGGTCCACTCCTTCTGACCATCCATCTAAGGATGAATGGCAGTGATAAAATATAGATGATTCCCGAATACCTCATGTAATACCTTCCACAATTGGGATGTAAAACATGCTCCATAGTCAAAGATGATCGTCTATGGAACAACATGAAACTGTACAATATCCTTTACATAGAGGCATACCAAGACCTCTAGTAATCCCATCTCTGAAATGGGTAAGAAGTGGGCCAACAGGTTGAGTCTATCAATGATAACCTAGATGGAATCATGGACCATTGAATTATGTGATAACCTTATCACAAAATCCATTGAAATAAAATCCCACATCCACTAGGGAACCTCTAATGGTTAAGATAATCTAGGTAGAACCTGATGCTCGGCCTTCTCTTGCTGACAAGTAAGGAATCAAAAAACAAAAAATGTCACTTCGTTCTTCATCCCTTGCCACCAGTGCTGAAACTGGAGGTCCTGGTACATCCTCACCACACTAGGATGTACTGCTAGAGGGGACATATGGAATTCCCTCCACACCTCCTCCTGTAGCTCCACTGGTACCATGGTGCGTCTTCTGAAGAGGATTATGATCTCCCCACCTTCATAAAACCCATCAGGTGCTTGTCCTAAGGATATATGTGAATGCCGAGCCTTGCAGTCAATGTCCCCAAGTTTTGCCTCCCAAACTCGCTGAAGATGCGGGGGAGAAACAGTCATAAACTAGTGGTAAGATGCTCTATCTCTATCCACAATGGATATCTGCAACGCAGCTAGCTACCTTGTCACCTCACTCGGTACACTTATACTAGACCTCTTGCAGAGTTCATCTACTACTACATTTCCCTTTATAAAAGTGTAGACTATTTCAAATTCATAGTTCTGGAGGAACTCTAGACAATGTTGATGTCTTAGGATCATGTAATTTTGTGAGAAGATATACCTAAGAATCGTGTGATCAAAGTAGACTATAAAACATCCACCAATTAGGCAGCGTCTCTACATCTTCAAGGTGAACACCACTGCTACAAACACCAATTCCTCGGTAGTGTAGTTCTTCCCATACTATCTCAGCTGTCGTGAACCATAAACGATCACTGGTCACTCCTGCAACAGGACACAACCATGTCTCGTCCCTGGTGTGTCAAAAAAGACTATATAACCAATGCCCTCTTTTGGTAGCAGCAAGATGGGTGCACATGTTAGTCTCTACCTTAGCTCCTGAAAACTCTGTTGGCATCTCTCTATCCACAGAAAGGGTTATCCCTTCTTCGTCATTCCTGAGAAGGGTGATACAACTCTGGAAAAGTGATATACAAATGTCTGGTAGTACCCATCCAACCCCAAGAAACTCCGAACATCAGTCACACTCTTAGGTGGATCCCAAAAATTTATCACTTCCATCTTTTCCTAATCCACTACAACTCCAGTCTCCATGATAACATGTCCCGAAAAGTGGACCTCCAGTATCAAGAACTGGCACTTTGAGAGCTTACCATAAAGCTGGTGATCTTGGAGTGTATCCAGTAATATCTTCATATGATAGGCATGCACCTCCTCTGACACCGAGTATATTAATATGTCATCGATAAAGGCCACCATAAAGCGATCAAGGTATGGCTGAAAGATCTTATTCATGAGTTCCATGAACACTGTAGGGGCATTGTTCACACCAAATTGAATAGACAAGAACTCATAGTGTCCATATTGACATCTGAAGGCTGTCTCCTTCACATCCTCATCTCATACCCTAAGTTGATGTCATTCTGATATGAGGACTATCTTTGAAAATGAATGATCTCCCTTCATCTAATCAAAGATATCATCAATACTAAAAAGTGGGTACTTGTTCTTCACTGTCACCTGGATTATGTGCCGATAATCCACACAACACCTCAAACTCCCATCTTCCTTGTTGGAGAACAAACTTAAGGCTTCATAGGGAGAAACACTAGTCCTTATAAGCCAATTACTTTAAAAGTCCTTCAGAAATACCCGTAACTCAAGAAGCTCCACGAGAGCCACCTGATATGCAGGTGTAGATGTCGACATCATCCTGGGGTACATGTCGATGTAAAATTCCACATCTCTAAGAGGAGGGAGTCCTGAAACATCATCAAAGAATACATCATCATACTGGTCCACCACTATAAGATATCTTTGACTGTCAACATCAACTACTCCCAGGGTATGGCTATCATAATAATGTGTGATCGGTTTCACCCTCTTCAGAGTATGTCCATCCTGTTCTGCAAAGGTTCCCTTCTCACCAGTGAAGAAAAACCCAGTCCCATTCTTGTGGGTACACCGCACATTGCACCTAATGTAGTCAATCTGAGCATGGAATGTAGATAACCAGTTTATACCCATGATGACATCATAAGACCTCGATGCTAATCCTAGAAGATCCCAGCTGAATCTCTCTCCTCCTATATAAAACTCACACTACCAGCATGAGTTTTTAATCAATGCTTCTTTTCCCATAAGAGTCTCTAATCGTAGGGATCGAGCAAATGGCTCCCCCCAAATCATTTTTCTCCAAGTGATATATGTGGAAATAAAAGAGTGACTAGAACCAATGTCTATAAGTTCTGTAGCTAAGGTGGAGTAGACAGAAATCATACCTCAAATCATCTCTGGAGAACCATGGTTGTAGGTCTCAGCTTCATGGACTTGAGCTCATCCATGTCCACCTACTCCCTATGGTCAGGGTGGACCACAAAGAGGTGGTGATGGTAGAACCTCAAATTACCTCCCACCACCTACTTAATGGTATTATAATCTTCCATGTATTCCACCTTGAGGTCCTCCTCACTCAAATATTTTCCTTTTCCTCGATAGTCCCTCAACCACCAACTAGTTGTTAGTGCAGCTGGTCGGGCAGTCGCAAGCCATGTGACCTTTCCTGCCGCATGTGTAGCACAGTCTGATCCTCTACTGGCCTTCTTATCCTCATGAGCCTCTCACCATCAACCCTACGTCCCATGGTTATCCCCTAGACGGTCCGGTCTTCTTGGAGCTCTGTTTCATCTTCCTACTACCAGCCACATATGACTCTACTTCATGTCACCCGGTGGTGGGTCTCGCTGTCGGTGCCCACTCAACATGGAAACTATCCACCAAGAGTTATCTCACCAACACTCTAGTATAGTTTGGGATACTAGGAGATACCATCGAAGCTATGATCTCTTGTCAGAGTCCCTTCTTGAAGGTTCATTCCCTAAAGAAAGGGCCCCACACCATGTCGGTAGAGTAGCACGAGAGGTCAGTGAACCTTTCTAAATACTAGGTTACTGTCAGGATACCCTGTTGTATGTGAATTAGCTCTAGGATATGCATTGAGCGTAGTGTTTCTGGAATGACCTCTGAGCTGAAGGGACTCTCAATGTCCTTCAATGCGAGGGTTTCCTCTTCATGTGACTTGATCGTCTGACTCAACCATCTCGCTGTTGTTACCTAGAAAAGGCTAGCATCTAGGATAACCATTTTATCTGTGGGTGTCTCAACCAGGTGAAAAACTCTGGACACAACCTCCATCTAGTCCTCATCCGCCTATAGATTCGTCTTGCCTTGGAACCTTGGAGGCCCCTACCATTGAAACATGTGCAACGTGCTCAGTCGTCATGCACCATATGCTGATGGGGTTAGTGGAATCTGTTGCCCAATGGGTGGTGGTTCTACTGGTACACCACCCGATGATACTAACTCCATAAGATGGCCCTACACCAAAGCCTAATCTCTTGGTGGGCCATCATCATGTAATCTTTCTGTATTCCTAGATGGTTGTCTTCATGGCGGCATCCTAAAAGGAAATAGGTATGCCACAATCAATAAGTTATACATGGTGAGATGACTCAAAGAGATCAAAGTAGAAACATTTTCAAAACACACACAATTAGTGTTTTCATGCCCTAAGTCAGAAATGAGAATTTCGGGTCCTGGTGTATGGATACGTCAGCCTCCGCACCAATACTGGACTCCCATAAATGAAATCCACACTCAAAACACTTAATATTATAGCTTCATTAAAACAATTTGATTCCTAACTCTTTAGTAGAACCAACTCATCTGATGCCACTTTATCATGACATATCCCTCGGGGTATTTTCCATGACTACCCCAAACCCGCCTTCCATAGGCTGGGTGTTGGTGACTAGAACTGAAAAGGTGTATCCTTATAATGGGAAGGAAATTTCATTAAACCCATATAAACCATGAACACAAAAAGAAGCAACGATGATGTAAAATATTGTATTAAAAAGTGTACTGAATATCAAGGGGGTTGGAATGCTAACTAAACTGAAAAGTACATGTACAACTGAAAAGTTAAAACAACTCTAGAATTGTCCACCAATGATCCTACCAAAAGGGTAGGTACATATCGTCTCCACAGAACTCCGTGTTAGCCTGTCTCCTCCGTGTACTGCCTGGTCATGGCTCCCTCATGTCTCAACACAACTGCTCATCATCTGAAAAAGGCACAACAAGGTTTAGGTGAAGCCCATGTAGGGGTGATTATAACAATACCTAGTGGGGACCCCGAGACCCATGAAGTCTCCAAGAGTTCCACAATGGAAAACCACAATTTATAACCTCAATCAGCAAGCACGATGCAATGTTCATCTCACACCAAGTATAAGACTCCGTGTTTAGGAATATAAATGATGAGTCTTAAGCTATATCATCTTATTACATTAGAAGTTCCACAACTGATCCACATGAAATTTTTCACTATCGGTCAAATCCTAGAAGTATGTCACTGTTCCAAGATGGTCCACTATAAAGTGTGTCCTCATCATGTCATGCAACTATTGATCCACACATGGTTGCTAGAATGATGATCCACACAGGTTCGTTGGAATGTTGATCCACATAGGGTTTCTAGAATTCTGATTCGCATAGGGTCGTTATATGCTGATCCACATAGGTTCGCTAGATTCTTATCCACATAGGGTCACTAGAATTTGATACTCAATGGGGTGATCTAAAACTGGTACTTGTCGGGTAGCTACGATGATGATCCACATAGGGTTGCTACATCCAACATAGACGGCCAAAGTATTCATGATCAAAGAACACTTTATTCTGGGAGAAATTATTCTCAAACCATCATTCATATTTCAACAAGTACGAATTCCCTCAAAAAATTATACACAAGGGACCGCTCCATCGTAGGGGTCCCAACGTGATAGAAGGTGTGTCGATCAGACACTCAGACTGTGAAATATGGAAACATTTGTAAAAAGGGCCCAGTTGGATTCTATTATAATCCAAATAAAGTCCCACATCAATCTTTGTCAATACAAATTTAGAATATCTCTAATGGAATACCATTTCACAAGGGTCTTTATGACACAGACGACAGGTCGATCAGATTTTCGGTCTCTTAGTTACATCCCTTTTTGTGAAATAGTGGTTATCACACCTCAGTCTAACCTGGATCGTTCGGGCCCTCCAAAATATAACAAAGGGACCACTTCCCAAAATGGGTCGCAATATCAATAACGACATGTCAGACAGACACCTAGTTCATCAGTTATGAGCATTCATTTATTTGTGGGCTAGTTGGGTCAGGGCCGGGTCCGACTCGGTCTGGCCAGCCTGACGCAATGGGTCCCAGGGTTTACCTAACCCAGCCCGAGTCTGTCCCATCAAATGTTAGCATGGTTCATTATGTCTAGACCATTGGGGTTGGCCCATTGGTTCACAGGCCCGAGTAGCGATTGGCCCAACTCGATGGGTGGGGCTCGACCCACCCATACTGGCCCACTAGGCCGTGGGTCCGGCCCTTCCAGTCGGCCCGTGTCTAGCCCCATCTGCTTGAAGTTAGATAATTTTCTTCTATTGGCACTGTGGTTTCAGGGACTTTTTTCCCATCCAGTGGGGCGCTGACCCACCTGGTTCAACGGTCGGTCCTTTGGCTGACCAAATTTCGGCAACGCGGCGCAATGCAGGGCCACGTCGCCCTCCTCCTATCGTAGCACATTGGTTGCGGCTGTTGCCACTGGCGGCCCCTTCGTGCACTGTCTTTGTCCCGTATGGCTAGCTCAGGCTAACCTCTTTTAGCTGCCATTGTGTCTAACTTCATGCCACTTCCCACCACCTACGACCGGTCCCCACAGGTCTCCTCTGGTCCCCGCCAGCCGACACTGAAATAGAGTGCCAGCGGTTTCTTCCACGGGCCTCTGGATGTGTTCCGATGGTCCATTTTTGGTGCTTTCAGTGCCTACAAGGCTATCGGGTCACCATTGTTATTTTTTTTCCTTTGGTTTCATCATACCACTCCATTTTTAAATCCTTTCTAATAAAACAAGACAATTACCGAAGGGAAGGAGGGATTGGGCCTTGTTCGTTTCGCCCGCGACCTCGTTATTAGGATTATATCTAGTGGTCAACAATTTATCCCATAAATATGAACATAAAAATAACATCCCTAACTGGATAAGATTTCCACTGATGAAGATCAACATAACCACCTTTTTCATCATCGTCTGTTCGTGATTTGGTGGTGCTCATCACTGCTAGCTGAAACTGGTCTTGTCCTATAAGTGGTTGGTGTTGAGGTACGTTTCTAGAGCTTCATCGCATGGTGAAGTCATGATAACAACCCACCCCAGGCTCCATATAAATAGAAGGGGGAAAAGGTGGTTAACATTCGTAGGATTCTATGTGGTTTATTTAATTATTGAACTCCCTAAATTTTAATGGTACAGTTATAAGCTTGTAGGTGTCAAGCCAATTAATGGCGTGACATGTCGTCGGTCCCCCCACTGCCTCTCGTTCGTTTAAGGAAAGTAAAAATAGAAATAAAATAACAGTTTTATTTTATTATTCATTTAAATGTCCAAAAACTATCTTTTTCACCCAACCATCTCTGGTCAAAGTGATTCCTCTCTTAAGAGAATCTCGGCGCTCCAAATTCAACGGTGCCCTCAAATTTTTAATCTCATCACCAGTTAAAATGATAGAAAATTTTGACCATGTGTATACATAATGAACCTTTAAAAAATTTCTTAAATTCATTCTGGGCACACTAGGCCTCGGAATCACACACTGTCAATTTTCACAGAATTGTAATAATTATAAATAATTAAACAAATTAATGAAAAATATGGGTCTTTACAATATATATATATATATATATATATATATTATAAATATATTATAATTAATAGGAAATATTTATAATATAATATTACTAAAACCATCTTTAATACATTTCTTGTATGTTTTGAATGAATCACATTGCTTTGAGGTGGCTGTAGTCCACATTTCTTCAAACGTTGTTATCGTATTCCAAAAAATGGAAAACATGATGTTATGTGCTATATATTAAATATAGAAACAGAAATAAATAACAAAAATTATATATATTATATAAAAACATTATATCCTTAATTAATACCATCCTTTAATGGTGGTAATGGAAGAGTGAATGACATTAGTTCACTAGGAGGTAGTCCACCATACACATGAATGATGATTGTGTTTCCAATTTGGTGGATGTCTTTGTGTTTTCAAGGAAAAACCAAAACATAACAACATATTAGTATATTTATGATATTTATGTTATTATATATTCAATGGAAAATAATAATTTAATATGGTTTATAAAAAACAAAACCAATCGTTGAAGGATGTTACCTTTTATTTTGTTATTCCTTTCTGTTTGCACCAAAAGACTAAATTGGTTTTCTTTATGAATGAAGTGAGGATTATAGGATGAGTGTATGGAAATATACATAATATTTTATCATGGGTGTATGAGCTCAAGAGAATGATATTTGTGAATATGTCATGTGGGAGGGGTGAATTCCCATTTGTAGTAAAGGAGGAGTGTCATTCTTGTAAATATAAAAAGGTAAATACTATTGAGTGGTCTTCATTAAATCATGTGGCTATAATAATTTTTTATGCATGGGAGGATATGGTATATATATATCCATGTAATGTTTTTTATATGTGTCGATGTTATTATTCCCATGAATTCATAGCTTAACCACTAAGTAAACTCATTTTACCCTAGTTGCTGTAATTAATTTTAATTACATTCACTTAAATTTTGGTCACAAACTATGTTAAAAATACTAGAAAGTATAAATTATTTTAATTCAAAATATTGAATCCATTTTTTTAAATTTTAAACATAGACTTTGATGAAATTAATTTATATGTTTTCTCATAGACATAATGAGATGACATGTTTTTAAAGGGAAAATGTTTAAAACATTAAATTGTTTTTATATCCACTTTCAATGTGTAATTGATTCCAATGACCAATATTGTATTAATTTGTTTATAGTTTATCTAAATATACTTAAAAACCAATTTAATATATAATCCATCGATATAAATAAGTTATATGAAAATGTAACGTTTAAATAAAATTCAATGTTTCATAATATTCATCAAAAAAAATGAAACTACACTGAAAAATAAATAAAATACAACCAAAGAAAATTTTTATATTAAAGTTTCAAAAACAGATTTTATTTTTTATAATAAAATTATTTAAATTTTATAAAATTATATTTAAATTAGTTATAACATTAAATGTATATTAGACTACCTTTTATGAAAAATATATCTTTACGCATAAAATTGAATTTATTCTTAACTTTTGTCTATAAAACACATAATAAGAACGTTTTATAGGTGACTTAATGTAATATAATTTTATATTTAAATAAAATAATTTATCAGATGTGTTTTAAAAAATATATTCAGGTAACTATTTTTTAATTTCAAAAATATAATTTTATTGTAAAATATTTCCTTTATTTCCAAAAAGGTTTTATTTTCATTAGTTACTAAATAATAATTTATATAAAAATGTGCAAACCAAAAACTTAAAATATAATTATTTTTATTCATAATATGTATTAAATTATTTAGTTGAAAACTATAATAATATTTTAATAAAAATAATAATAGTACATTGCAGTTTGCTAAAATTGGGTATTTAATATAACGCAAGCTATAAAAAACGGATAATTGTTTGTAACACAAGACAAAGATAATTTTGTGTATACCAATAGATAATATATGTTATCATGTAGCACATGGTCTACATGGTATTGCAAACATGGAAAAAATAAATTAGTCTATCATATAAAAAAATCAATATTTACTGTTGGTAGAAATGAAAAACATGGAATAATATTAATTAATTCAAAAAGTATTTTTGAAAATATCCTGGTGTTACATTATACCACCATAAAATTAACTTCCCCAATTAATTTTATCTATTTTATCAATGGTTAAATACTTAAATGTTCCTTTCATAGAAACCCACACAATAATA
Organism: Viscum album; assembly: GCA_963277665.1. NCBI lineage: Eukaryota > Viridiplantae > Streptophyta > Magnoliopsida > Santalales > Viscaceae > Viscum > Viscum album. The sequence goes on along the minus strand of OY728133.1, from coordinate 2,115,112,454 downwards.
TTAAATATTAAAACTTCTATTAAAAAAAGAAAAAACACAACGGTTACCCCAAGTAACTCATAATTAGGTTTCCAGATTTTAAAACATTTGTGGAAAGTTAAAACATGGACCTTGAAGAAAAATATATCGATCTATTTTATATAAAGAGTTATATATAACATGGTCTTGATAACGTTAACAATAAAAAATCATTAAACCAAAGATTCATGAAAAAGATCATCGATATCATTATAAATTATGATAACTGGAAATAATTTATTTCAAGGTGATTTTCTAAAAGATGAAGAATTCTCACATAGAGATATAATTAATTTATTTCATTCCATTTAATTTTCTCAATATTTTCCATTATTTATGCCTTGATAAATTTTCAATTCAACTATCATTCCACGAAATAAATATGACATTTTCATTCCTGAAGCACTAACAGATCATGAGATCCCTAAATTTAATGACAAGTCATTCCATACATCATTAGTTATCATAATAAAAAATGGTTTTCATGGGTTAATATATATTAATAAATCCTTAAATGGTGAGATAATAATTTAAATTAAAAACCCACATCAATGTTTATCATAAACCAATCCATAAATGGTTAACCTTGTAACCCTTACAAAATATGAGGGATCTTAAACATTATATAGAAGGACACTAAATTTCTCAAAATCCCTTTAATATTGAACCCCTATATATCATAATGTTGCTATTGGTTGTCAAATACCAAGCATGGAAATAGAATCATCTTTTATCCTATTTAAACATGGAAAAAACCTTAATTACTAAAAATCCATATTGAAAACATAAAATATTTCTTATCCCAAATATTTTTGATACATTCCTAGAATGTCAAAAAATAAATCAATTAGAGAATAAATTGTTTTTAAGAAATAATTTATCATTTATGAGGTTATTAATATGATTAAATTTAATTTTTCCAAATCATTCATCTCATTTACCATGGAAATGATAATTTTATACACATCAGGAATACATTCTGTATAACCTTCCCATATTCAAAATATCATAGTTATATTAAACTACATTTATAGTTCATCATAACCATTCAATATATTTTTTAAAAACATTATTGGAAAACATATTGTTCTTGATTCATATAACATAATTCTTAAATTAAAATACAGATACACATTAATCAAAAATATTTACTCTAAAAACATTAATTAGGATTCATAATCATATTCCTTAATGCACATTACCTATAATTTTGAAATATGAATCATGTATTAAAGTTCCTCAAATTAAATTTAATCATTATTCTTATATTTAATATAAAAAATAAGGTTAGAACGTTTGATACCTTTCAATGTCATTTTCTAACTCTCTATCTAAATTACTATAACCAATACCCATACAACATTCCTGATACTATTAATGAGACTTCAACATAGGAAATACATTTTTACATTTCCAATACATTTTTCATCTAAAACATTAAATTTTAACCCAGTTCCTTTATGTTTCTGCCATTGACTAAGACAATAAATCATAGTGTGAGAAACACTGATCATAGAAAACCACAAAATCAGGAGGAATTTATTATAGGATGTCTAAATCAATACAAAGTATCTTAAATCTATGAAAACTTAGGATTATCCTAAGTGTCACACTAGGAAATATAATTATAATTATACCTAGGGATATCACTAAATATTTCCCATACTAGTATCAAAATGGTTTACTAAACCATTCCTTTGATACTAAATATACCGACTAAATATTTACACACACATATATTACATTATTTTGTATTAATATTCAGAACATTAAAAAAATAAATACTTGAGGACCATAATAGTTTAGTTTCTTTGAAAATTGTGAAAAAAATATCTTTTATCTTGGTGAAGCATCTCCAAAGTCACCCATAATGATCATACTATTTTTTATTCATACTTAAAAATTATCTTTATATCCTCAGGAAAGGAAACATAACAAAAGGGTGAGTTCAAATGCATAACATTGGTAAAAAGGATATATATTAGAATAATATGAGAAGAAGTGTAATTAAACATGATCATAACATTTGAAGAACATACACTGCATATCAAAGATCATAATCAAGTGTCATGGAATAATGATTGGATGTTTATAAAACATGAATCACAAAATATTAAAGAAAAATAATAATGGCAGAATATAATAGGTATATGACAATTATCTCTCACATACACATCATCCAATAACACTATTAATATATATAAGAATAAATATGTTCACTCATCATGTTAAATTGATGATGTGGGGGCGTTGAATAAATTTTTGGAGATTAAACACAGTCCACACATATCATTGATAAACTTTAATACGGTTCACACATAATATTATAGTATTTGAGTTTCACTTACAAGACTATAAACATATTGGATTAGGAGACACCTATTTCCAATTGTGGATCATGGCACACCTATTTCCTATTGTGCATCAGAACACAAATATTTTCCATTTTGGATCATGACACACATGTTTCATTATTTGGATTAAGCCCATAGACATTTTTGACCATCATTATTTCATGAGATATAAATAATTACCCAATTCATTGGAGGTATATATTGGTCCCACCAATCAAATAATGAAATCATACTTATTTTTTCTACAAGATACTAAAATATTCCTCATATCATGACCCATAAAAATATTTTGGATTCAAAAAATCATATCGTAAACCTTGAATTGAAATTGGTATCATAAAAATTTCATCAGATAATAAATGATGGGAAATAAATAGGCTTAATAATCATTTAATCAAATAAAAACCCATCAATGGACGTCTATTTCATAGCGATTTATCCAAGTATATCCCATGGATGTGAATCTTGTTTCATAAGAAATAATTCATCATAAAAATAATTCATTTATAGAATCTATAAGAATGGTTTCTTTGGTTAATATCCCCAATAAATAATTATGTATTCCAAAGGGTGTTATCATAGATTGAGATGTATTTCAAAATATCTCTTGGTTAATTTCATAAGGAAAAAGTACCATTATTTGAAAATGATTTTTAATAAATAAAACATTATCAAAATAATTAGCTCTAAAAAAGTTATATGACATATAAATTAAACATTAAAATAATTTAAAACAGTTCCTTAGAAAGGTACCATTTCGTCTTAATTTTTTTTAAACATTAAATACCTTGAAAACCATTTTCATTGATAAAATCCATTAAAATATATAAGGGAAGCATTGAAAAAACATAACAAAACCATAAACAATATAATATTTTTAAAATAACATTCCTTGGAAATGATCTTAAAATATAATTATTTTTTTGAAAACATTTTAGAAAACATGATTTTTGAATAAAACTTATTTGGGAATAGAGATAAAGATAAATTCCAAATTTCATAATAACATTTTAATAGTCATATTAAGTAAAAAAGATTCTAAAAAATGGTACCTATACATAAAGATTTAAGGAATGAATATATTATAAAATAATTATTTAGAGTTTATGTTTTATGGATCACTATATTTTATCAATTAAATCATAATCATAAACAATCCCTATAAACTATTGGATTGTGCCAATAAACATTTACACCTTTTGTAACATTGAATCTTAATATCCATGAAGAAATAAAATTTCATGAAGCCTAAAATATCAATAAAAGAATTATATTCATGATATAACATGTCAATGGGAATAATATACACCACATATAATAATGTAGATTCATGACTTAACATGTGTCTTTAAGAAGGAAAATTTAGACAAAATTAATTTACAGATTTGGTATATTTTGATCCATAAAACCCATGAATGAGAGATCATAAAATTGATATGTAAGCACCCAAATATTTTATAATGAAAATCATATAATAAATTTTTAATAATTATATAAACCCTCACACAACAAATGAGTAGTGAATAATTCTTTAGTCTCATAGAAATTAATGTGAGACTTGAAATCACCTTACAACATGACTAACTTTAGAATCATGAGATTCGTGAAAGAAAAACATCAATTAAAAAATTTAATATCTCTAAATATGTTAAATCCATTATATAACATTTCAAAAGTCAGTATATAAGCTATAAAACAAGAATATGTGGTGATTATACCATATATCTCATAGAAATAAAACTGAGGTGAGAATACCCACACCTTATGTCTTCATCTTCCTCACACACATTAGAACCTACTATATAACATATATAATTATATTATACATCTACCAAAGAAAAATATTTTTATATATAACAACATATATTATTTTATTATGAATTTATAATACTCATTTAAAAACAAGTCCATCTTAATCTTATTTTCTTAGTAATAACCGCTTCATTTTTTGCATGTGTTTTGATTTGTTATATTTTTTTTATTCTTACATATATCAGGGTTTCAAAAATTAAAAAAATGATATAAATGATATAAATATCATATTTTTTCAGTATATATGTATTTATAAAAATATATAAAAGACATATATAAGTAATTTAATACACCGTTCATGGAGAAGGTAGGTTGTACATACACATGAACATTATTTATGTTTTCTAGTTTCATTGAAAGAAATAATTTAAATGAAATATATGTATATATATTTATGATCAATACAATATATTTATTATTTATTTTATATCATATATTTTTAAAAAATCAATCGTTAATAAAATCCTTGTAAATTTTTAATGAGTGACATCGTTTTGAGTAGGTTGTAGTCTACAGTTCCACAAATGAAGCTAATGTATTCCAAAAATTAGAAATCATGAAGGTTTGTGTTGTATAATAATTAAATAATTCTAAGACAAAATTAAAAAATAAATATAATATAAAAACATAAATACCATCCTTATTATTGAAATGTGGGAATGGAAGAACTAATGACATTGGTTCATGAGGTGATTGTCCACCATACAAATGAATGATGAATTTGAACCCCATTTTATGGATGTACGTGTGGATGATGAACTAAAACATAACATAAAAAAATAATTAAACTGATTATATATAGGTTATTATAAAAAATGATTATAATAATAAATAAAGGAGTTCGGAGAGAAACAAATCTGAAGTGCTTCTTGTAGGATATTACCTTTACATTGGGTAATTCCTTTTTCATTACACAAAAAGACTTTATTGGTTTTATTAAAACCAAAATTTATGCTTCTAATATGGTATTAGGTAATTTGGATATTAATTTGGAAGGTATTTTAAGAGTTAATAATATTAACAGGTGTAAATAAGTGAGGGGTGACTTTTATATTGGAGGTGGAGTGCTAATCTTGTAAATAAAAAAAGGTAAACACTTATAAGAGGACTCCCTTATATCATGTGACTAAATAATGGTTCATGTATTGTAAATGGTAGGATATAGTATAAATAATTCCATTCAATGTATTTTGATCATTTTTCTATGTTATTTTTCCAGTTATGATATTTTTTATCCACATTGTAATCTCGTTTTACCTTAATCAGTATATTTATTTTTAGTTACATTCACAAATTTTTTTTGTTAAAAAACTATGTATTACATTCTAGAAAATATAAGTTATTTTTATTAAAAATATTCCATCTGTGTTTATAGATTCTACACATAGATGTGGCCGAAATTAATTTAAAATTAATCTCATAGATGGGATCAAACAATGATTTTTTAAGTGAAAATGTTTAAAATATTGAAAGGTTTTATATAAAATTTCAATGTTAAATTTATTTAAATGATAATAATTGTATTAATAAATTTTTAATTTAAATTAATACAATTTTAAAAAATATATAATTTAATTTAAATATATTGATAAATTTGGCTAAAATGCTGTTTTCAATTCAAATTCATTATCATTAACTATTCATTAAAAAATGAAACTTCTCTAGAAAATACTAAAAATTAACCAAATGTAAATTTTGATACTAAAATTTCAATAATTATTTTTATTTTTTCAAATAAAATTTATAAAACTCCCAATAATAATATTTAAAATATTTTCCCCATTAACATGAGGTAAAATTACCTTTTAGAAAAAAAAATATACATCTTTATGCATAAATTGAGATTTAATTGTATTTATTATCTAAAAAATACATAAGATGAAAACCATATAGTTGAATCAACGTATATATATATTTTTTTAAAAAATAATTTATCATAATATTTTCAAATAATTTATTGAGAAAAAACGTGTCTGATTGCATAAATATAGTATTCCATCAAAGGATTTCTTATATTTTCAAAAGGGTTTTATTTTAATTTGTATCCAAATAATTATTATTATATACATGTGTAAAAAAAATTTTAATAATTTAATTAGTAATATTTATAAAATCTATACCAATACCTAGTTGATAACTATAAGAATATTTTAAATATAATATTAATTGTACATTATAGTTTCATACAACTAGGTCTTGTGTGTTACACAAGTTGTCGATGGAGCATGACATTGTGTGTAACATAAATAAAAAATAGTGCTTCTTGCACCTCAAGATAATCTTAGTGTTGTGTGTGGGAATGTTGGACATGATGTTGCATTCTAAGAAATTATAACATGGCTGTTTCATATAACAAATTATATATTTAGTATTACGTGAAATGAATAGTATAGAATAGTTTAAATTAATTCAATAATATACATTTCAAAAAATCTAAGGGTGTTAATAGAAGTAAAAAATTCATATAACTGATATGTCACTACTATCAATTACATACATGACTCATTACACCTCATTGTGATATGTTTTTCATTTGTTAAGCTATAAATAAAAGTTACACTAGAAATTGGGTAGCCATTAGTTTTTGATTTTATTAACCTTTTAAAGATACGAATAAAACCACTAATATGGTCTAGTATGAATATATTTAAATCTAATTTCTAGTGTTTGACCCAAAGCTATTCCTTATATCTAATTTTTTTATAAAATCTATTGACAATTTTCTCCTTCTTGTTTCCTTTCATAAATCTCTCATCTGCCCTTATATGGAATGAATATATACTCTCTATTTTAGGGAGATAAATATCCATATATTCTATCTAAAAACATATTTATACCATTTTTGTTAAAATTATTTTAACAAGGGTATGTCAACACCATATTATCCACATAGTACAGATTAAGTCAATAAAAATTCCAATTTTTTATCATGGTGTGACTCCCCTCCTTACAAAATGATCTATAATGAAAAAATGATCTTCCTAGTTAGATATCTGTATCATATATTTTTAATATGTAGTGCATAATAATTATTTTTCATTCCTTTTTTATACAATTAATTGTTCATGGAATGATCCTCTACATCATGCTCATAACATCGACCTAGGACAACCCATGAAAATCACCTTAACTCGAGTCTCAGACCCCGCTTCCTTCACCACAACTTGGTCCCTATCACTCTAAAGGCCCAACATTTTCCACATTATCTTCACAGAGTGGCCAAATACTCCATGGTTTGACAACTTATATTACATTAATTGTTCAATTATAATATCTTAGTAACTGATTTAATATTCATAAAAATTTCCAATGTGTACAATAAAATAGAAAAAGGTATGTTTTAAAAAATATATTTCTAATATTCATTTGAAAAAACAATTACAGTGAAATGTATATGTCAATGAAGTGACCAAAAAATTGAATTTAAGAAATAAACCATCACATTTTTTTATCAAGGTGAAATCATCCATATGTGGTATTACATTAAAAAAGATTCTCCCCTATTCTATAGGTTAAAAATGGCTAGATATACCATGGAATAAATTATAATCAATTTTCACATATATTTTATAAGGTATTATAATTTCTAGAATGATCCTTATAGTTTTTATGACCACTCATAAAATTTTCCTGGTTGAGTCATATGAATTTTATTTTTTTTACTTTTCTATTAACTATTGATATGTTGTAATAGGGGGTGTCAAGGTATGATTTCATTCATATAGAAATTAATACTTTAGTAACTTTTTTATCACCCCATGACTTGTTTATGGAATTTTATAATACTTTGTATGTTCATTAGTTAGTATTTTCAGCAAATAGAACTCAAAAAACACCTCACACATTTTTTTAACTATATCATATTGTGGGTTATTTGAAAATCCATAAAAATATAATAATCTTATTCACCATATTTATAATTATTAAACACCAAATAATAAAAATAATTATTGTCAAAAAACACTTCCATTTAGATAGTGAATCAATGATTCAATAAACCCCAAATTTATACTAACATGATTCACAATCATCATGAGAAACAAAAGTTAATGATAATTTTATCATCAAATCACTTGTAATATTTACATGATATTTATTACCCTCTAATATAATATTCTCTTATTGAATAGTTATTAAATTACTACCCAATGTCAAAGAAAAAATATTATTTTTATCTAAATTCCAAAATGTAAAAAACTACCAACCTCCTTTATCACTGACTATAGAAAACCTCTCAAGGGTAGTTCTTAAAAGGCATCCCCCATTTTTAATGAACATAAAGAGAAATTATTTGAAATCATCCAAATGATAGTTATAAATACAGGCATTCAATATAAAATAATCAACATGTCTTTCCATTAATACAAAAAATCCATTTGTGACTGAGGATTCCATTTAAAAAAATTCTTGATAGAGGGATATGATTAGAATCAAAGAGAAAACACTAGATTCAAAAAAATAATCATTTGTAACTCATTTTTCATCATGTTATAAATCTAATCATTTATTGAAACATACGATAAGTTCACATTCCCTTTATGATATTTCCACCTGATGAAATGATACATTATATCTATGTGCTTTATACTTGAGTAATTGGAAAATATTTCAATGATTAATTACACTAATGATATCAAATATGACTGTGATATGAGATTTCAAATCAAGTCTGACCTCCTTAAATTTTTTTCATGGAGTGTAGTTATGTATATTCTCAAGTTCCCATAGTTTATTTATGTTTCATTATTCTTAGAGAAATGTAGAATTTCTACTTTCTCAACAACCAAATACACATGTCACTAAGATAAAATAAAACACCTTTTGTCGACATCTAATCATCCACAGATCCTATACAATTTTCATCCACATTTTCCAAACTATTACATTAATATTCTTGGATAAATATGCCATATATTACAATGATATTGACATAATAAAGTATCATTTTCACTATTATCATTTTCATCAGATATCGTTAGTACTATGTGGATTTATATTTTGAAAAAAAATTCTACTCAAGTCATATTTATATATAATAGGCTCCAAATAATTTTACTATATTATGTTAAATCAACCTCCTTACCATCAACAGTTGTTGAACAATATCATATGTGTAACAACTAGTGTATTCATTCTCCCAAAATATTCCATTACAAATATATTGAGACAAACTATTTAGAATATGTTTATTTAGAAAGTAATGATGCACTATTTCATTTAGTCACTGGTTAAGAAAGGAAAATTTATAACTAAGAAATCATGTACATATCAATGTTGTACCTGAAATAATACCCCAATATATTTCGCTTTGTTTCAGCAAATCCCATAAAAATTATTTCATTAAAATAATTTAGCACTTAAATCCTTTGTTCATTATCTTTCTCAGAGTATAGATTTTTATCAACTCCACCTTTCAAAAACACATTACATTTTATGTATTTATAAACCCTTGAATAATAGACCCTTGTATCTTGATTCATATAATAAAAAAACATCTTCAAATATAATACAATTTTTTTAAAACTCATCTATATAAAATACATCAGTCTACTAAATGTAAATTTCATCCATAAGTATTCCATTTTCAAATGATGATTTCATATCTATTTTTCACACCTTAACCATTTAATCACATATATATCCATGTAAAAATAAATAATTTTTAATCATGACATGTGATAAAATGTGTCATCAACATCATTAGCTTTAGTTTTGGAATATCTATTGAAAATTAGTCATTCTTTGTTTTGATAATCCATTCATTATTTATTGATTTTGTTTACAAAAATATAGAATTGGTTCCATTGATTTTTTTCATCCATCTTTGTAAAATTTTCTTATGATTCTTTAATCTCAATTCAATAATTCTCCCACGGAATCAACATTCTCTAATTATTGTATTTTGATAAAAATTAAACAAATTCATTTTATACCTGGGATACCCAAGTCATGTTATATAGAGTGTCCATCCTTTAATTTTATACTATATTTTAATGGTCAATAATAATATTTTAATAAATTATTTTATCCATAAAAGTTTTTCATTTCATATCTATTGAACCTCCCATTCATTCCACATCATCAATTTATTCTTCTATGTTAACCATTACCCTTCCTATATACCTTGATAGATAACATTAGAATCAATTTCCACCAAAGGTTAATAATTGATTTACTAAAAAATTATATTATTAGATTATGAATTCTGTATAGTCTCCAAATAAATTTTTTTAATAGTCAATTATTATCATATAAGCTTTTTAATAAAACATATAATAATAATTTTTTAAAAAATATCCTAAGTATATTCCATTATTCTAAATATATAAAAAAATAAGTACATCTACATGTTCATAATAAAAATATTACTTCGTAAGACTTTAACATACATCAATGATGAAAGTTTCTTATACAACATCTTATAGAGTATACTTTCTTCACTCAGAAACAAAATTTACTATTGTTAATAAATATTAATTTTATAATTCATTCATTTAAAAATGTCTCTATTATATTTTTCTTTATTAGCATTTCTAAACCATGTTATTAGTTATCTAGTTTCTCTTCTCAACAATAGTATTTTATTAAATAATCCTCACCACTAGAACATAGTTCTTTATCATGTTCTTATCAAGACATTATTTTAGTCGTCTATAGAAGATTTATAATCCTTTCCTAATTATGAACTTCAAAATTTATTTCCTGACCATCTTATCCACTTGACTTCATTAATGATTTATACATATAAACATTATGGATTTGTGAGACATGATCATAAACCATGAAATCCTACTATAAAAATTGATAAATTCAATATAATTCATCTTTCCATCATTTTATTTGGGTGATATTGTCGCATAGATATCAATGTCCTCCATCTAATGAATTCTACCTAATTTATTTTCCTTTTAGATTTGAGGTCTTCTTAATTTTTTTCCATTTTTGGAATATTTTTCATGTGTGAATGAAATCACTTATGAGTTTTGGGACACAATAATATCTTTTCTTCTATACCAATTCATTTTAGGAATTTTGGATGATGATTAAAATCTACCTTTCCCAAAACTTATTCACATCCACATTGAATGAAATTAACCTTTCTTATTCTCAAATAATATAGTAGGGATTTTCCATTCTGAATTTCCCTTGAATCATAAGTGAACCATGTCTCTCTTTGATAATGAACATATCTATACTGAAATTAATTATATTCTATGGGCCGCACTGTTATCATAGAAATATAAAATTTGGTTTTATTATCTCATTCAAAAAGTTATCAATGAGTTTCAGGTATTTTTTTCATAATTTTTTTTTACTTTTTAAGCCAGTTACGTTCACCTCATCATCATTTAAAAATAAAATAAAACCATATTTTTTGTATTTTATGGTCATTAAATGATATTTATTTCCAAAAAATTGGGAAGTGAAATCATTTTTTCAAAATCAATATCATGTCGCATTCAAATTCTCTCAAAATAATTTTTATAAAATTGCCCTTATTATCATTTTTATTCTTGGCCATAACAAAAAAATAACATATTTTTTCATTGTTAATTAGATTCTTTAAGTCACTCTAATAAACCATCCATTTATTTTTTGGTATACATATTTATTATGGGTTTATCTGACCTGATGATGTTTCTACCTACTAACCTTAACATCTTCTTGTCTACGTTAAAACATTTCATTACATCCTTGATGGGAAATTCAAAAATTTATGTCAATGAACTTAAGAGACAAAATAATATTCATTTACAACATGTCAAGCATCAGAATGTTTTATTATATATACTTTACTCTCTTATTCTATGAAATTACATTTATTTTGTAGAATAATAAATATTCTACACGGACCATTTTCCATATAAACACCATATTCATGGTGTTTAATTTTATACATTGTATACATATTTGTTACATTTCATATTCTATTTAGAGTAACTATAATAAATATTCCTATGGATTTTATGTGGATTAATATCTTACTCTACAAATGTTTTCTTATGTTTATTCCCATAAATAAATATGGGTTTACCTTTGAAACTATATATTTATGTTCAAACATCTGATTTTTCCATTAGTTCTCTCTGTTTGAATATTTTTTCTATGATACACTGAACAAATCGAAATCCACGATGTCATTACATGATTTAGAAGTATCTATTTATTATTAATATTCAATAATATATTGATTAATTTTTATGGGAGTGATTTCGTTATTGGGACAAGATCCTTTACCAAATTTATCAAGACATTTATATTTCATGTCTATTATTTCATTTTTATTCTAGTCCAAGAATATTTCTCTAAGATTAAAAAAATTATATATTTAATTCACTCTGTATGAGACTTCAAATTTGATTCCACTTCTTCTCTATGAATCATGTATTGTTTTTATCATGAAAAACTGTATTTTATTTTTTATCATTGGCCCTCTAAACCTAAATATCATTAGGTATTCCTCCAACTCAAACATTAGTTCAACTCTTCCCTTAATACCATAATATTTATCATAATTTTCATCATATGGTTTTATATCTATGATATGTATAATAACCAATTTTTTGAGTTCAATGTATTATTCAACTAGTTCTAATTCCAATCCATTCATGATATCATCCTATTTCAAATGAACATTCTTCTTCATGAGGAATCTATGCTGTTAAATGAACATTCCTACCACACCATTATACAGTTTCCTAATAAGTTTTTCATCTTCATAATTATCTCAAAATTTATTTATACACTTATACTCAACATGTAAGAAATTTACACATCAGAAGAAAACATGATGAATCTTTTCTTTGAAACTTTATTCTCCCTTTTTATGATTGGAGGATATAATGAAAATCACCCCATAAACATCCCATTTATTTGGATATTCTTATAGAGTTTTTTTATTCATTTACATAAATACCACATTATTATAATTCTCCTTTTATATGGATTCATTTTCATTGATACTCATATCATATGAAACAAGAGTGATTTGAAGGCTATACACAATCACTTCTATTGGATATTTGTCTTTGGGCACAGATACCTTTTTATTTATAATTTTATAACAATATCAAGATTATTATGTTTTTTATTTCATTAATAGATTCACATATTCCATGTATATCATCCGTAATAATTTTAACTTGATCAAAAAAATACATCCACAGTCTCATTCTAGTGAAACAAAAAATGTTTGTTATTGTTCTAAAAAAATTAGCTTCATGTACATTGGAATTACATTTGTAAATGTTGATAATTTTTTTGAGAGTGTTTTAGGATTTACAAAGATTAATTATTATGTATATAACAATATAAAATTATTTTTACAATTCATTTAATATTTTCTCATGACCATCACCATCAATACTCATTTATTATTTATATAATGATTCACTACCCATGTTATTAAAAAAACATGTATGGTACATTTAAAGGAAAATTTCTAAAGACCACACATAGTTTTGTATATAATTCAATAATTTTTTAATGTTATCTCCATAAATTAATGAAATACTATAATTGATAATAAATAAATTCAAGGATTAATAGAGAGATAATTTCTTCAAGAACATTTAGATTTTATACACCTTTTTAATCCTGAGAACGGTATATAAGCTAAGAGGGATGGATGGAGAGGTTATTGAATTACGGTGTGTCAATAATATCATTTAACCGACACCATTTTTCATATTCATCTTTTTATGTAACATAGTCTCCCTTACAACCAATATTATGTGAGATATCATATAACATAGGAAAAAATGATTTCATATAGTTCAACCAAGCCTCGATAATATGGGTTACATACAACAATAATTCGCAGGTGCACAAAAACACTAGGGGAACTAATATTTATAAATTTTAGTAGCTTCACAAAACCTCTAGTCTTATAACCTTTATAATATTAATATATCACATCTATAAAGAAATTAGGGAACCCACTACTCTTTTCCATCTCCAATTATATTGAGTCAATAAGGTTTTCCTTATGACTTTTCCATTCCTTCATACTTGGTAAGATTGTTGAGTCATTAAGGGTTCATTATGACATTACCATTCCGCTTGATTTGAAAATCAAAAACACCTTATCTCAAGGAAAATATCTTTTTACCGTATGTTATACTTTTATAAGGAAAAAATTTCCTTCCATAAATAAAATTATCCTTACCATTTCATTGTTCATATCATAATTTTTCTAAGTGTAAAATTTGGTTTGAAACCAAAAACATAGAATCTGATAATAACCTAGATATGAAGCATTCTGTTTTAGGATCCGAATTATCTAAATTCTGATTATGAATTCTGGTTATGAACTCTTCTAAGTTCTGACTCCGAATTCTGATTACGAATTCTGTTTACGAACACTTCTGAGTTCTGACTCCGAATTCTGATTATGAATTATGGTTACAAACTCTTCTATGTTCTTACTTTGAATTCTGAATATGAATTCTGGATATGAACTCTTACGAATTACAAATCTGTTTTCTCGGAATTCAGACTCTGAACTCTCATTATTTGTCACTCCAAATTCTCATAAACTCTAACTCCGAACATTGTGAGTTCAGTTTCCAAATTTTTGTGAATCCAGATTCTGAATTTCCTTGAAATTCAGACTCCGGAATTTTATAGATTCATGTTCTTAATTCCATGAAAACAGAATCTGAATATCCTTGTATTATAGACTTTGAATTCATATTGGTTAGACTCCAAACATTCATAAGCACTTAAATTAATAATATTGTATTTTGGGTATGTAATAATATTTTTTCTTACACTTGTTTTTATTATGAAATGATGTCGTGCATTCAGTTACTAACTAACCATTGATTGAGTAACACGTGTATAGGTCCCTCCGAAATTCAGGAAAAAATATGACTGTTGGAAGTGGGAGCCAAACATTGAAGTTATGCCTATAAATACGAGCACATTTGAAAACACTCACAACATTTGAACAATATTCTATGACTATAGAGATTACATGTTGTTGAAGTGATTTCAGGAGAGAGACTCTCATTCTTAGTGCTTATTGAATGTCTTGTTTAGATTTCCTTTGTGTGACTTTGATTTTTGCTATGTACAATCAAGGTCTTCAGAGGATAGGTAGATAGAGGCACCAACTACCTTGAAGTATATGGCTTCCTTGCTGAGGAAAACAAAGGTGATGACTACCTTGAAGTTGAGGGATTGCGAGGATATCAAGACAGACTCTGATCTTCGTATCAAGGGCTTACCCTAGTGTGGGTAATACAGACATTCTTGAAAGTATAAATCAAGGGACCTTAATCCATGGTTGTTGGATACAATTATCTTTGGGTTAAAAGACTTACTACTTGTTACTTGTTTTGTTACATGTTTTCCGGGGCATTTGTTTTGTTGAGGATAGTATACCTAACTTATACTTCCTTTTATTTGTACTCGGATTTTGTAAGATTCTATACACATTAATGTAGAATATTTATTATTATAATATTTCATTATGTTTCACTTTTTGTAACTATCTTTCTAGAATCAATTTCTCGGAATCATATTTCAGGATTCAAGCATGTGTGTAGAACTAGAGGTTTTTTTAATTACTTTGTTTAACCTTGTTAAACATAACCATATTCAAAAGTTACAAAGGAATTTTTAAAAGAATACAATTTACCCCTTTTGTATTTTGAGTATCATTAGAAACTACATATAATATCTCTATCATTTCGATCCAACATTTGGTATTATAGAGTATATCATACTCACATACCATCTCAAAAATTGGTATCAGATCATTGGTTCAATATGAATGAATCTAATGATTAGATTCTGAAGAAAATTAATCTCATTCTTTTCCGAAATAAGTTTTTCAGACTCGTATAGTTTAGATTCATTTTTTCTTAGAGATACTCTAGTTTCATTTTCCTTTGTTAGGAATATTTTCATTGTTTACAAACTTATTCTATTAACAAGTTTTTGTGGAATGAATTTTATTTAATATGGCAGGAATAAATTTCAATTCCAAATAAAATTGCAATCCAACTAGACCACCTATTTTTGATGTAAATGATTATGAATATTGGAGAGATCGAATGAAGACATTTATTACCAATACTGGAGTTGATAATTTTTTTATGCTTACTGGAGGATATAAAATCCTTGACAAGGAAGTTAGTACCTTCACAAATCAAGAAAAGAATGAATATCAACTAAATTATAAGGTACGAATACATTACTTTGCTTCATGACTCGAAATATATATAGCCAAGTTTCATCTTGTGAAGCAACAAATTCTATATGGAAGAAACTCAAAGTTAATCACTTTGGAACTTACAAAGTAATTGAAACAAGAAGATCCATTCACAGAGATGAATGTTATGGCTTTAAATTTCCTTATGAATAACACATATGTAAGGTGGAACAAAGATTCATGACTATTGTGAATAGTTTACAATCAATGGGATAAAAAGGATTAGATGATGAATATTTGTTCATAAGATCATAGAAATCATGCCAAATGAGTGGGAATCCAAGAGGACAACTATTGATGATAACATAAAGGTTACTCAGATTACTCTTGATGAGTTGTTTTGAACTCTTCTTCAGCATGAGACTAGAATGAATAGTGACACTGATAATGTTAAGAAGAAGAATGGTAATGGAAGTGTTTCTTTTACTACAAATTCAAATCACATGATAGCCAAGACTCCTAAGAGGGTTACTAGATCCAAAAATAAGAACGTTGTTATCCAATCTGAATCTGGTGGAAGTGATTTCTCATAGAATGAGTTAGCAAATCTTCCTTGAAGGAAGAACAAGATATCTGGACAATGGAACATTCAATCCAGATATAAGAAAAAAGAAAGGAAATATAAGAATGATTCAGAGGTTACATGTTATTGAATTCAATAGAGATGGACATATACACCATGATTGTTCTATCCTCAAGAGAAAATAAAGAATGGAAAAGCATTCTGAAAGAAATAGAAAGGATTACTACAAGGCTAAAGCTAAGAAAGTCTGGAAAGATAATGACCCCTGGAGTTGCAATGGTGGTGACTCATCAAATGAATCTTCAGATTATGAATCTTCTGGACATTAGAATCTTGGTTTAATTTCCAGACTACCTATTGACATTCATTGTTTAATGGATTAGGTACACGATGTGAATCTATGACCAATATATCATTTAATGCTAATGATAGTAAATATTATAACTCTTCTGATGAAGAATCTTCTTCTGATGAAGATAATACCTTACCTACCTATGAAGAAGCTTCTAGGTTTTCCAAACTCCTTGAGGTTGAGAACTCAAAACTCATGAAAAATCTGGATAAGTAAACTTCTAGGAATACTATTCTTACTAAGAAAATATCAGATCTCTCTAAAGAACTTGATATGAAAAATTTTGATTTTGAAAATATTTCAAAAATCTTGAGGAAGTAAATTTTGAGTAGAATAAACATTCTAATGATCTAGAAAATATAATTTCGAAGAAAAATGTTTTCAAGCCTAACTCTAATTCGAAATCGAATGTTTTAGAAGACCATAACATGGTTATCAAACTAAAATATGAAATATTTTCCTTGATGAAGTGTTTTTCAAACATTACCTTAGGTATGGAAAATTTTGATAAAATGTATTCTCAAATATGACCTCTAAGGAATGGTACTAGTTTTGGTTATACTGGTTCTAAACCAGTTTTTAGTAATAATTATTTTGTTCCACAAAGTGCTCTATTCCGCACCAAGTTTCATTGTGTTGGACATTGGTCAAAAAATTATTTCTTAAAAAAAACCCAGTCTTTAGGATTTCATAAAGCCTATTTTTCTAAGAATAGGTGGGTGCCTAAATTTTCTCTTTCTGTGATTTCCATATGCAAGCAAGTCTGGATTTGGAAAACCTAACTTTTTTATAATTATTTGGAAAATATAGAAAGTACCAAAATCAATTATTGGTACAAGGATAGTGGATGTTCCCGACATATGACTGGTAAAAAAACTATTTTGAAAATATTATCAGGACCAAAGGAGGAAAAGTAACTTTTGAAGATAATGCTCATGGAAAAATTATTAGTATAAGTAACATTTTTAATCTTGTAAAAACTTTTATTTCAAATGTTTTATCTATTAAGGGCCTTAAGTACAACCTCATTAGCATAATCCAATTATTTGACAAAGGTTACCTTGTGAAATTTAAGAGTGATAAGTGATTTGTACACAATTCCAAGGAAGAGTTTATTCTTTCTGCCCATAGGCAAGAGAATGTATACCCAATAAACGTAGAAGGCCATTGGATCAAAGATATACCTTTACTTAGTGAAATGGAAGATCATTCTTGGTTATGGAATAGAAGTTTAGAACACTGTAACCTTAGGAACTTATGAAAACTTTATAAGAGAGTATTATTTAAGGATCTACCAGAGCTTAGATTTGATTCTTCAAATGTTTGTGACCCTTGTAAATATGGCAGGAAAAATGAATCATGTTTTAAATCAGTCGGTGAAGTATCAAATTTTGATGCATTACAGTTAGTTCATATTGATCTTTTTGTACAAACACAAACTGTAATGATTGGTGGTAAGTATTATGTAGTTTTTTAGTTGATTATTACAATAGATTTATGTGGGTCTATTTTCAAGCAAATAATGCTAAAGCTTTATCATATTTTAAAAGTTTTAGAGGCCAAGTTAAAAATGGGAAAATCCTTCCATTGAAAACTAATCATACATATCAAGGTGGAGAATTTCAAAATTCTGACTTTGAAACATTTTATAGTAGAAAAGGCATTATTCATAACTTCTCAGCACCAAGAACTCTTCAACATAATGGTTTTGTTGAAAGAAGAAATATAATTCTTCAAGAAATAACAAGAACCATATTGAGTGAATATTCTGTAGCCAAACATTTTTGGGCTGAAGATGTATGTACTGCTTGTTATACTATAAATCTATTTTTTATTAGACCTATTCTTAATAAAACATCTTATGTGTTATGGAATGGTATAAAACCTAGACTTTCCTAATTCAAGGTTTTTGGTTTCAAGGTATTCATCCTGAATAAAAAATATAATCTACATAAATTCACACCAAAATCTGATGAAGAAATATTCCAAGGCTACTCCACAACTTCTAATGCTTATAGAGTTTTCAATAATAACACTTGTACTGTTGAAGAGACAGTACATGTGAAATTTTATGAAACTGATGCTTTTGTTATTAAACAACCCCAACCTTCATATTCGAATTTGTTTTCAAAAATTGATTATCATCCATTGTTAGAAGATCCTTCTAATAAGGAAAATTCCCAAGAAAATGTTTTTGAATCATTTACCCGAGAATATTTCCTATCCTATATTGATGAAAAAGTTTTACAAAACCCAAATTAGTAGTTTCTAAAGAATCATCCTAGTGATAACATCATTGGTGATGTGAATAAACATGTAAGAACTAGAATTTCTTATGAAATGAGGTAGAACATCTATCATTCCTTTCAAAATTAGAAGAAAAAATCACTGATGAATCCTTAGGTGATGATGATTGGATAAAATCAATGCAAGATGAGATAAATGAATTCATAAAGAATATAGTCTAGACCTTGGTTGAAAGAACTAAGGAAACTTCTTTTATCGGAGTAAAATGGGTTTTCACAAATAATTGTGATGAAAATGGAATCATATGAAGAAATAAAGCTACATTGGTTGCTAAAGGATATAATCAATAAGAGGGAACAGACTATGAAGAAACCTATGCTTTAATAGCTAGACATGAATCTATTCGTATCTTACTTGCCTTTACTTCATTCTTTAATTTCAATCTTTTTATAATGGATGTGAAATGTACTTTCAATAATGGTTATGTTCAAGAGGAATTTTTGTTTGAAAAACCTCTTGGTTTTAAAGATAAAAAACATCATAATCATGTTTTTAGACTCACGAAATCTTTGTATAGACATAAGAAAGGCCCTCGACCCTGGTATGATAGACTTATAGGATTTTTTATTCAAAATAATTAGGTTGTGGGAAATGCAGATCCCATAATTTTTATAAATAATGATATGAAAAATGTTTTGATTGTTTAAATTTATATTGATTACAATATAATCAGATAAACTCAGTAATCATTAATCGATTCCTTTGAGGATCTAATGAAATCTATGTTTGAAATGAGTTTGATGGCTGAGTTAACATTTTTCATTGGTTTTCAAATATCTCAAAAACCAGAAGGAATCTATATATACCAACATAAGTATATTAATGATCTTCTGAAAAAGTATGGATATGAAAACACTAAGAGTATAAGTACCCCCATTGGTACCTCAAACACAATTGATCTTGATGAAGCTGGGAAACCCGTAGATCAAGAATCTTTTAGAGGTATGATTGGAAGTTTACATTACATGATATATAGTCATCCAGTATTATGGTTTTCAGTATGCTTATCTATAAGATATCAATCCAATCCTAAGGAATCTCATTTAAAGGCAGTGAAATGATTTTTTTGTGACTTAAAGGGAACCATGGATTTAGGACTTTTCTATACTTCTAGAAAATATTTTTTTTAAAGTTTTTCAGATGCTGAAATTGGTGGATGTAGAATGGATAAAAAAGAACATTCAGAATGTTTAATTTCTCAAGAGATTCATTAGTATCTTGGTCCTTCAATAAGTAACACTCAGTAGCCCCTTCCACAACTGAAGCTGAATATATAACAGCTAGAAGTATTTTTTCTCAAGTGTTATGGATGAAACAAACACTCAAAAACTATGGTATGAGTTTTACCAAAACACAAATTTTGTGTGATAATACATGTTCCATTTCCATTAGTAAAAACATTTCACCTCACTCTTGTTCAAAGCACATAGAAATTAGGCATCAATTTCATAGGGGCCACACACAAAAAAGAGATATCATTCTTCAATTTATTGTAACACAAGATCAAATGGCTGATATTTTCACAAAATCTTTACCCTACGATAGATTTTAATACATCAAAAAAAAGTTAGGAATGATAACCGTAAGGTAATATTTCTCATTAACTATCTGTTGAATCAATCTCCTTATAGTAATAAAATCTTTTTCATAAGGAGAGTATATTTGTTCATACTTTTTTCATATTTTTCATAATGATGTTTTTCATTTTTTCTGTAATGAATTTTTTAATATTTTTTGTAATGAACTGTTTCATATTGTTTATAGTGTATTTTTTTATATTTTTTGTAATGAATTTTTTCATATTTTTCACAATGAATATTTTCATAAAGAATATTTTTTTAATGAAGATTTTCATAGTGAAGATTTTTTGTAATAAATATTTTCATAATAATGATCTGCATACTCAATCTTTTTCTCGTACTCAAGTTTTTTTTGGAATCTAAAGTCCTTCAAGACGAATTTTCCTCAATATTATTAATTATCTTGACAATCTAAAAGGTATGATTCTTCCTTGAGTTTTGATAAACAACTTTTACTTGTTGGTAGTTTCGTTTGTTTCTTTTAATGCTTCTTGGATTCTAGATTCCTTAAATCTGAATGTTTTCCTTTAAAAACCTCAAAATATCGGATCCTACCAAATTTTCTTTGTGGGTATTATTTTAACCGTCATATTCGGTTAGAAAAATTTTCAGCCCTTGGATTGAGATGGGTAGATGAACCGTCACATCAACACCTATAAAAGGGGACCCTCGATGGTTATCCAACATCAGTTATCAAGATTTTGTGTGTTGAAGCTCTTCCCCACATCAAAATCCCATTACATATTTTCAAAGGTTTCTCAATTCCGAATCTCTGGTGAAATTCCTTCTCAAGATATGTCTTTTTTCAAGCTGATTGCGGAGTGGCAAGTTTACAGAGAGAGGTTAGTGCATTCCAATTTCATTACTAAATATGATTCTATTATCTCCAAAAACATAATACTGAATGGATGGGAAAGTGTTTTCATATCAAACCCTGGAGCTCAAGACCTGGTGCATCCGGATCTACTCATTGAGTTTTATGAGTCAGTTTGTTTCTTTAAGGAAGAAGGGAGATATATGTTTTCATTCAAGAGTTATGGAAAAACCTATAACCTTTCATACACTAAGGATGCTATCTTGGTGAGGCTGTCTTATGAAGGGGAGGCTAAGTTCTATTCCTACAAGCTTCCATGTGTTCAAGGATGTTTTGTAAATTTAAAGGCTATGGAGTGCCTTGGACTTACAGATGTCAAGACCGTAAATATTTCTCACTTGTCTACCAACAATCCGATCTTGGAGTTACATTTTTAGGGTTTTATCATACCGAGAAAGGGTGACAAATACACACTGAAGAATAGTGATATGTATATCTTGGATTTCATTGGTAAATCAATGTTAGATAAATATGATGAAGCATATTATCATTAGGATAGAGAATATCACAAATAGGAATTTGAGAGCCCAAATAATCAGGTATCCTGCCCTACTCTCTATGTTGATTGTTTGATGTCTTGAGTCCTTCGTGATTCCTTTTAGTTCCTATCTGGGGAATTGCAATGTCATGTTAGTAAGGGATGATACTTTGAAAAGACTGAATATTGGTTTTTCTAAGCAGTTAATTGAGTTTTATGATGTACTAGTTGAAGAACTAGAAGTTGTTACAAAGAATGCAGAAGAGTTTGAACCATCAAAGAAGGCTGGAAAATAGTGGAATCTATAGGAAGTGGAAGAAACAGAAAAAACCCCTAGGACCAATGAAACTCAATCCGCACCTCCAATTCCCAAGTAGAAGAAAGCCTATATGGATGAGGTAGTAGCCAAATAGAGAGAAGACAAAAAGAATCAGATGAAAGGAGTTCCACAGTTTGGTCAATATCCTGTAGAGACCAATGATTTAAAAAAGAACGTAGCCGATGAGATTGAGAAGCAACCCAAAGAGAAGAATTTTAAGAAGAAAATATATGAGGCCGAAATTGTCCAATCTCTTTTGAGGGATACTAAAATAGCATCCAAGAACATTCATGTACCGAAATCAATCTTAGTTGAACAATAACCTGTGACTCCGGGGAAGAAGATCATGAATCCAAAAAAAGTACAAGAAATGGTTGTTGATGAAAATAAAGTTGTAGAAGAAGTACAGAAAACTAAAAGCAATGATGATACATTTGATCTGATAAAGCATGTTGAACACTTTCATGATAAGGAAATTGTATCTGAAAAATTATCAATCTGGACTTCTCAAGCAGGATCTTCGAAACATGTTAATCCTGGAAATAATGATAAGGCTGAAGAAGAACTCAACAATTTATCTGTGGAAGAGAGTCATAATCATGACTTCATTCATCCTCAATAAATTAAGGCAGGAGTTGAGAAAGAGAAAATTGATGAAGATATAATTGTTCAATTGTCTAAAATAGATCATGAGTCTACGGTTGAGAAAGTTGTTCCGAAAAATGACAAGGCGAAACATGTTGTGGTTTACACACCAACCAAGGTTATTATAAGGAATAATGAAGCTGGTGGATCTTCTAAGAGGAAGCTTTTCAAGCTAGAAAAAGAATTATCACCAATAAAAGTGTTAGATTCATAATCTTAAATGCTGGGACATGTTTTTTTCATTAAATCTCTGAAGAATCTTATTGAAACCTTTCCGATTCTTCCGACCATTGACTCCAGATGTTATATGCTCCAACATAGCTTAAATCAAAAATCATATTATGTATCCATGGTGATGGATAGGTGTGTAGAAATTGAGGTTGATTACAAGAACTTCCTTATCAACTACAAGTCTCAATGATAACCTTGTATGAAAGTGGTTAGCTGGTCGTAGACTATAGGTGAATATTTGAGAGAGCTTGATGACTTTCAAGATTATGTTAAAGAAACATTTGATACTCAAGATAGAAAAATCAAGGATCTCACAAATAGCATTGAGGAAAAGCTAAATCTTGAGAACAATACTCGGATTCCGGAGGTCAAGGATCTGAATGGGAAGCTGAACTCTGTTTCTCAAAGCTTGAAGAGAGAAAGGGATCTCCGGATTGAGATTGAAGAAAATCTAGTGAAGAAAGATGACATGTAGAGGGCTCAAGAAGAGTCTCTAAAGGCTCAGGATGATAAGATCAAAGCCTTAGAGAAGCAAGCAGAGGACGATCAAAAAGAGCAAAATAAGCTCAAAACCATTGTGAAGAAATTAATATCCAAGGAAAAGGAAGGAAAATAAATCCAATCTGATCTTTTGATGTATTTTCTTCATTGTACAAATTCTTATAATCTTAATTGAAATTTTGGTTGCTTTTTTCTATTTGAAAGCTTTGTATTAATTTTTCAGGTACTGTAATTTCTTTTCCATTTCCTTATATTCTTTTTAAAAATCACAAAGGGGGAGAAAGGAAAAAAGAATGCTAAGTAATGAAAAAATATTCCTAAGAAAGGGGGAGTTTTCATTACAGAGATTTCCGTATTCAAGATAATGAAAAATATCATTCAAAAAATCTAGAATATGATCCTTAGTGTTACAAAGCCTAAGGTGGAGTTAGTCGTATTCATCTTTTCCATTGTGAAAAGGGAGATAAGTTTTATTTCAATGTATAGAAAAAAATTCCAAGTCCTTATATTATTTTTCCTAAGGATGTTTGTGCTTTCCAAAAAGGGGGATATTGTTGAGTCAATATGGTTTTCCTTATGATTTTTTCATTCCTTCATACTTGGGTAGATTATTGAGTCATTACGGTTTCCTTATGACTTTACCATTCCTTGTGTTTTGAAAATCACAAACACCTTATCTCAAGGAAAATCTCTTTTTATCCAATGTTTTACTTCTATAAGGAAAAAATATCATCCCCCTATGAAATTTGTCCTTACCTTGTTCATTGTTCATATCATAATTTTTCTAAGTGTAAAATTCGGTTTGAAACCAAAAACTCGGAATCCTATAATTACCTAGATATGAAGCATTCTGTTTTAGGATCCCAGTTCTCCGAATTCTGATTAAGAATTATAGTTATGAACTCTTCTGAGTTCTAACTCCGAATTCTGATTAAGAATTCTGGTTAAAAACTCCTCTGTGTTCTGACTCAGAATTCTGATTACGAATTCTGGTTATGAACTCTTCTCAGTTATGAATATGAATCCTGAATATGAATTCTAGATATGAACTCTTACGAGTTCTGACACCGAGTTCTCTAAATTCAGACTTTGAACTCTCATGAGTTCTGACTCCGAATTCTCATAAACTCTGACTCTGAATTTTGTGAGTTCAGGTTCCAAATTTTTGTGAATCCAGATTCCAAATTTCCTTGAAATTCAGACTCCGGAATTCTGTTGAATTAATGTTCTGAATTACTTTAAAACAGAATCCAAATATCCTTGTATTATAGACTCCTAATTCATCTTGGTTAGAATCTGAATATTCATATTTCCGTACATTCAGAATATTGGATTTTGGTTATGTAATCATATTTTTCTTACACTTTTTTGTTATGAAACGATGTCGTCCAATTAGTAACTAACTAACTTTTGTTTGAGTAACACATTTATAGGTCCCTCTGAAATTCATGGAAAAATATGACCGTTGGAATAGGTAGCTGACCATTGATGTCGTGCCTATAAATAAGAGCTCATTTGAAAGAGCTCTCAAATTTTGAACACTATTCTATGACTCTATATATTACATGATATTGAAGTGATTTCTAGAGAGAGACTCTCATGCTTAGTGCGTACTGAATATCATGTTCATATTTTTTTTGTGCGACTCCAATTGTTGATATGTACAATCGTGGGATTATAGGGATAGAAAGACAGAGGTGTTGACTACCTTGAAGTTGAGGGCTTCCTTGCTGAGGAAGAAAGAGGTAACGACTAACTTGAAGTGGAGGGATTGTGGGAATAGCAAGATAGACTCCAATCTTCATATCGAGGGCTTAACCAGGTGTGGGTAAGACATAATTTCTTTAATGTATAAATCTAGGGACCATTATCTAAGTTTGTTGGATACCCTTATCTTTGGGTTAAAATATTTTCTACTTGTTACTTGTTTTACTAAATGTTTTCCACTGCATTTGTTTTGTTAGGGATAGTATAACTATCTTATAATTCCTTATATTTTTACTCTGATTTTGTAAGATTATATACGCTTTAAGGTATAATCTTTGTTGTTGTAAACATTAATTAAATTTTACTTTCCGGAACCATCATTCTAGAATCACTTTCTCGGAATCATATTTTCGGATTCAAGAAAGTGTGTAGAACTAGAGATTTTGTGAATTAATTTGTTTAACCCTGTTAAACATAACCATATTTAAAAGTTCTAAAGGAATTTTCAAAATAATATAATTCACCCCCTTCGTGAATTTTTAGTATCATTAGATATTACATATAGTATCTCTATTATTTCGATCCTACATTTTGTATTATAGAGTATATCATACTCATATACCATCTCAAAAAATTATTCCTCACATGTGCTATAAAACAATTATACAAAGGAGAGCCTATTGATTGAATTTGATTTCATCAATTTGATGATCTTAATAATAATTTAGGAAAGACTATATTTTGGAACATAATTTTCTCCTTGATTTCAATCTTAGACTAGATTTCTCCATAATGGTCTATTCATATTGAGATTCACACAATTTAATTAATTTTCATATTTTATTATGTTATTTTACATAAAATCTTCTGTTATTTTCAAAAATTAGTTTCATAACTTTTCAGAAGATATATATCAATTAATTTTAAGAAAACAATCATTAACCATTTTTAAAAAAAGTCTTTTAATAAGGATAAGTCACCTCCTAGTATTAACCTTTAGACAAATAGACTCATAAAATCTAAAAATTTCAAGTCATATTATAATTACCTTATTCAATAAATATTATATAATCAAAACCAAGATCCAGAAAATCAAATTTATATCTCATATTTAATTCCTCTCAACATTGTAGTACAGATCTTCTAATCTAGATTGATTTCCAAATGAGTCATGATGTGACACTTTTCTTCACAACATGATCCTATAACTTATAGAACCATTGAAATACACATTATTAAAGTCACTATGTGTGTCTCATATACAACAATGTGGGGTTATTTCTAGACCTGGGTACCACATACTAGTTCCCCAAGCCGGTTCATCATATGGACTCTGTCACACCTCCCCATATGCCAATGGATTCTGACTAGATGTGAGGGACTAATATGTAATGTTGGGATACTAGATATAATAATAAAAGAAGAAAAATAGAAGAAATAAATAAATAATATATAGCTTATTTTAAAAAATATCCATGATAGTAAAATAAACAAAAAATTCCAACATCACATGATAACACCAAAACAGGGATAAATGTCTATAAACCGATGTAGTAAACATGATATACAATAATAAGTGTTGATTTTCTAATGAAAAAATATATATAAACACAATGATTCCATACAATAGGGTTCTGACATCATTTATGGTTCTCTCATATATACTTAAACATGAATACTAACTCAGAAATCATATATAGGGATCTATCCCTTAACCTATCTTGCAAAGGTGTTTCCAATTAGGGTATCGATCGGGAATTCCCATATAGGGTCTGAGTAATGCTCAGTAGTATTCCACTAATGGTATCTAAAGAAACATCTAGTACATATATGTGTATATATTTGTATCAATAATAAATAATAAAATAAAAATTATAGAAGATTCACATTTAATTATTTTCCATATAACCACATTTCCCCCTGTGTTCATGGTGATACCCAGACCAATAATACCTACTTCACCACATGCTATAGTCCAAACCATGCACCAACATATTTTCAAAATATATTTCTTCATGGGATTTCATCATTCATTAATTTCCCATTTCACATTTATACATAGGGGACCTAGGGTAGTAGTCTTCCACCCTATGGATATTTGGAGAACTAGTCTCTATCCCAAAACTCAATTATCACATGAAATAAATATATATATTGGGGACCTATTATAGTAGTAAATCACTCAATGGGTATTGGGATAAGTATTCCCTAACCTATGACTCAATGTTCGCATCAATCAAAATCTCACTTATCATGAATCCACATTCATAACCATTTGTAATCAACTTTCATAACCCATTATTCAACCAATTTCATAATCCCATTTCTAAACCTCTTTCATAATTTGTTATTATACTAATTTCATAATCCCATTTATCAACCTAATATCTTATTCCCAAGTTATATTCATTTAATAAATTCAATTGTAAATGAAATTCCCCAAAGGGAAATTCTCAATTGAAAAAAATCATTTAAACACAGTTTTTATTAAGACTATGGAAATTAGAAATTATACAACATACCTTGAGAAAATTGGTAGATGTTTTCCAATACATGGAACTCAATTTGATGTTGAACATTACAATTCACAATGTTTGAGGCGATATAGGATCAAAACATAGGTCCAATATCCAAAAAAACTATATCCATCAAAACCAAAATCTAAAATAGTGAAAATGAAGGTGAAATAATTCCTCTGAAATGGTATAGAAATATTTGAGAGAGTGTGTATCCAAAACAAAAAAGAAATAACATATTGGTTTGGGAAATATTTATTTCACCACATCATTGAATCACAGCTGAGGAGGTTAAAGGGGAATTTAAATACTCACAAGAGCCTGGAAAAGAAGTTGATATCAAGTAAGTTCAATCCAAGAAAATTAGGGATACAATTGAGGGTTTGAGAATTCAATATAAACATTTGGGGGTGTAATTTTCAAAAAGAATAGTTTTAGGGGAATGGCCCCATAGTTTTTGAATACATTATACCTAACACTAGGTACAGAAAATATGGGGTGAATGGATTCTCTTAAGTGGAATAATGTTTGAAAACCCATATTCTAACCATAAAATTCAGCTCTGTTTGGGATGCATGGTTTGTTGAGGGTAGGTGTGTAGTTTTAAAAAACCATGGACCAACCGTGAAATGACTAATACCACTCAAAATATTTCATAAACTCGCCCAATATCACTAGTAACAAGATCCAACCAAAATATGCTAAAAATATGGATGAACGTGCTTAAAAATTATTGATGCATCTTTTAAATGGCCGGGATCATACCATCTCCACACCATAAAAAATACCATCCTTGAGTTGTACTCCCCAGAAGCACTATGCCTCTGAGGTGAAAAGTCTAGGCCACTGAGCTCACATATATGTTTATATCTCCCATGTTTCCTCTTAGAAATGTACATGCGTCCACAAAACATATATTATCAGCATGTTCTTTCTATAAAATCATTTCTCACTATGATTCATAACATTAAATAGATGATATATAAAGGACGCATCCCCCCTCAATCTCAACAACATCAACATGGGTCACATGAGAAGGCTTAGGGTGTTACTGAAAAAGAAGTGACACAAGAAAACCTTCATTCATTGAAATATACCACTATCTAAGATCCATTCAATAGGCCCGCAGATCATTATATCCATAAACTCAAATGGTCCAACAAACTGAGGTGCCAAAATTCCATTTATTCAATTGCAATAGTGACCAAATCTCAATGAAACTCAATGTACCTCGTGTAAACTGAAGGGGTACTCAATGTCGACATGGATATGAATACTTTTGACTTTGTATTGTAGCCATACATTTTAATGTCAGCTGAACCTGCTCTAATGTCTCATGGATGAGACTATGTACCAAAATCTCAAACATGCCTAATTCCATCCAACATAGGGGTGATATTTAATTCTTACCACAAACTACATCATATCATTCTATTTTAGTAGTTTAATAATAAATAATTTTATAGTAAAACTCAATTTACCTTGCATAATTATCCCAAGATTCACCAATATTTAATAAACAAGTTATCAGCATGTCCTCTAGAATATGAATAGTATACTCCAATTTCTCTTCTGTCTGTGGGTAAAAAGTCACACTAAGAAACACATAGGTACCCAATTCCTTCTGTAAACATTTTAAAAAATGAGATGTAAATCATGAATACTAGTATGGATCTATTCTCCATGGAACCCTATGTAAACACACTCTTTCCCAAACATACATCTCAACCAAATTCTCAAAAGTAAATGTCTCCCATATTCGAAATAATTGTGTTAATTTTTTTAAAGAGTCCAAAATCAACCAAATAACATCATTTTTCTGGGGGTTCATCAGAAGAACCACCATAAAATTTATTATAACATCATCCAACTTCCAATATGGAATGGGAAATAGCAATAGAAATCCACAATGTCATTGACTATTGGACATCAATTTTTGATTGGTGTAGAATCCAGTCACGTAACATTAAATATAATTTTTCATGTATAAATACCATTATTATATACATATCTAATGATATATTTCTATCCAAATTAAATGCACTAACCACATCGAGTAATAAAACTCATTCATCAACACCTCACATACGCATTTAGGCATAAAAACATGGGTATAAAACTAGATTATTTCAGTCAAATTTATAGTACAATTGTATGGTAACACCCCACCTTCAAGTAATCACCTCATGGAAAGCACTATGTATCACTAAACTATATCTACATGATCTGGATTAGATATTTGGACTCAACATATAAATATATAAGGGTCATCTTCTCGAGGTCCTTCTGAACCCCAATATATATCCATGTCCACAATGTCATCATATTCCACTCATAAATAGACTCCTAATCTACTTGATACTTTTTGTTCCATTTTCAAGAATTAATAACACCTTTTACCAACCCCAACATATTGGATTTCTCACAAAAAAAACTAAATATAGTCAACCCAAATCTACTGTTGAATATTCAATCCTTACTAAAAATAATATTTACTTTATGATATTGGTCAGTATACATAGAAAAAATTTCACCCAATAAGTAAATTTTGAGTCACGTTATAGAATAAAACACAATGGATAACTCAAGATCATTTATAGGGTAACATAATTATTGTGGCCTCAACTATCATAACCCATACAGAAAAACATGATCCCAATACATCAACTCTTCTCTAAGTCATATCCAAAAAAATATCACAAAGCATTGTATACTCCTAAAACTAATTAGGTAGGCTGAAGATAACTATTATAGGAAAACACATATTTAATCCATATAATGAATTATCACAAGATCCATACCAGTAAAACACGATCCCCTTATTTGGAATGACTAAATTTGGGGCATCCAAATGATAAAATTCGTAGATGAACCTTTGATTAAAATCTTCCAAACTCAAAATGATTTGAATATAAAAAACATTATTCAGATTCTCCAAAGAAATAACCACCTTTAATTTTTTTAGTCTACATATATACATTAGTTGGATATTATGTGACCTAATAAATGAACCTTGTCGATCCATAATTGACACATATATAGATTACCATATATTTGATTCCCTCTCGGTGTACACAAGATGATGTTAAGATTTTGGTCACAATCATCGTGAGTCATGGAGTAAACTAAGTTTTTATCAAAAATAAAACAATAATAATGTGATCTATATGTGCGTAGAGTATTTTGATCATTAAGGCCATAAACATAGCTAGAGTTTTCATATGCCTGAATGACATCAAGATGAAATCATATAGGCCCTACATTATTGTAATCCATGTCTATGGTATATCAGAAGTTATAACTTCAAATTTATGATACACTATTATCATTTCAAATTGAGATAAAACACAATATCTTATCAACTTATTAAATAAATCATTTATACATAGAAGAGGATACTAGTTATTCACTATTATCATTTTCTACATATGGAAATAAAAGTCACATAATCATTCTTAGAAATAATAGAGAACCCCTAAGAGATGTAATTGGATGGATGAATACATTCTCTATCAACTATTATTATGAAGTGTTAAGATCTTGAAGCTATTTTGGGGTCATTGGGTAGGATGGGATGGAAATTGGTTCGGTTCCTAGTATGAGAATAATTGTGAAATCAACATCTCTCACAAGCAGCATCCCTGAGATGTCCTCATGAAACAAATATTGAAACCGGTTCACTATGGGTAAAATATATCATGATTTTACCAACTTCATCCAAAAAAAACTAGAAACTTTGGAGGAAATCTCCCATAGTTTCTAATGAACTGGCCATACATGGCCTGCTTGGATATCCCACTCTCATAGATAACATAACTATTACCCTTAATAGACATGTAGGTCACCCTCTTATGGTTACAATTGATGTGGGATCTTTTTCACACCAACTAGTCCATACAAAAAAAATTCAAAACATGTCATGTCAAGTATGTAAAGTCCCATAAGAAAATGGTACTCCTCAACCTCGATAGAACACACATTACATAAACTAATATCCCATGACTGTTCTCCCAAAGGCGTGTCGATTGTTATAACCCCACTCCTAAAATTCAACATCAGAATCAATACATTCATAATTTTATCAAATTTTAAGGAATGATATGCTCATTTATCAAATAATTCACTATATACTATATAATCTACAATAATAGGACATATACATATCTATGGACCAACCTCACAATCCAAAAGTGAAGGATAGACTACATGAAACTGTCATACCCCTCTTCCTTCTGTTTTAGTATATGAACCTTGAGGTACGACCCTATATTGATTTAGATTCACTTTCCCTGAAGTACCACATCCACTACCTCCACATCCATGGCCAAAATAAATCCAACATCCAAGCTGATATGGTCAAAAGCCCCCAAAATAGTAATCTAATTCATCCTAGATCATCCATTAGATACCACAATTCAAGGGTTTCTATAATACCTCTATAAGATACACATCCCTCTGTTGGATCAGAAATACACTAGTGGTCATAGAATCTTCATGTAAATGCAACCTAACCTACTCACTGGTAGAATTATATGCAGAAACTGATATGAGTAATTGAACCTTCTCAATCACCAGAATATCTTCCATCCTCCAAGTCCACATTTTTATATGAATGCTTTATAATATTGAAATACATACCACATATCTATCCAACAGAAATCACATTCATTCTATAGGAATCCTCCCCCAAGTTCTCCTCAAATATGAGATCCCAATTCACCACCTTAGAAAACATCTTAAACAAAATGATATTTACCTATGACATAATATTACATTTTTGTTCATCTTAAAAGTGCCTCACCACAATTTTCTCCCCCTAATAGGGTAAGGAATATGAACTACATTTCAGTGATTCACTCAAAATATCCCATCACTAACATATTTTTATGGGTCTATTACATAAACTCTACCACCCCCTCCTTCTTGAGTGTCTCATTATAGAAATGTACTAGGAACATCTCCAAAAGGTCCTTCCAAACCATCTTCTCCAATTAATAATCCCAATCATGGACATCTCAATGTAACTTCTATGACCCTAGTTACATATAAGTATCTAATTTTACTCTCTTCTCCACAACATTATATAATGGTCATTTATTTTCTGGATAAACTCAATACTTGATTTAACTACCTTTGATCCACCATCCCCATTAATGATTGGAGGGTGATATAACATGAACTCCCATGTTATGTTAGAGATATTCAACACAACATTCCATGTGTCTCTATCCATATTAGGCATAAAGAGTAAAACATTCCCACATAACATCACTCCATCTCCTTCATCTAGGATTATCGGGACCTGTAGTTACACTGCTGGAGAAACATTTCCACCAATTTCCTCGTGTAATACTATCAACAAACACAATTGTGGAGGTATATATCTACAATACCAATCACTTGTATTTTGAAACATAACACATTGCTACCGCATTAATATAATATAGATTCATATGATGCCATCACATGTATTCTCCCATACTCTACCACATGATAAAAATCATGTCACTATCACTACCCTAAACAATCCCTCCCATGAGTCATTGATGAAACCGCTAAAATAGTTCCATATTTCAAGTATCACTTTAAAAACCAATTTAATTCATTTCAAATTACCCCATTTTCCATTATTTGTGATTTTTATATTCTCAATAAGATCATTTTATTTTAAAAAAATTGATAATGATTATAATTATAATTTTATCAATTCATCAAAAACATTATTTTCCATGCATGCCTAAAATGAATCATTTCACATAAATCCTGAGTTCCGAAAATGATGTATGAATAATAAACTTCTATATCATGCCGGGCCATGAGGAAAATAATTGGAAAATAATACCCCAGACAAAAATAACTCACTCAAGGTATAATAATATCCAAGAGTAACTGCAAAAAACATGAGTAACAATCCAACACTACGTATTTGGGTGTTCCCCAAACATGGGTAAGCTACTCCCATGAATGAGGTCATATCCAAAACCCGAATCATCATTTTATTATTTATACCATTACCAAAATAATTATTCAACTTAAAAGAAAAATAGATATCCCTTTGATACTGGTTTTTAATGTCCCAATCTTGGTGCTACCTATTGGTCCCCTGAGTCAGTTTATCACATGACATCAAATTAACTTCCCCATATTCCAATGGATACAGACTAGTAGAGAGGGTTCAATATATAACAATTTGAGACAATAAACTCTTTATCAATGAATCAAAACTTCCAAAATCAATAAACAATAGCCAATTGATAATGAAAAATAACCAGGATAATACCATAATCAACTATAATATACATCACATTATAATCTCAAAACGTGAATAAATAAACAGAAACCTAATTAGTAGATATTTCATTCCCTAATGAGTTTCAATAATCTAATGAAACCCCAAAATAACGGCACACTTACACCCCCCAAAATGATATTAGAATCATGGTTTGTTTCTTCTTCCATGCTCTATCCCAACTCCCAACTCACCTATCTATCATAGGGTTCTTCCCCTTATAATATCCCACATGCTTGAAGTCTATTTGGGTACCGATCAAGAAACCGGAGTAGGCTATGAGTACAAATCAGTTGGACAACACCAATGGTTTCTAATGCAACATCTTGTCTAAAACATTTAATAAAGTGGTATAAATAATAAAAACCTAAATAAAAAAATAAACATGATTCACATTTAATGATTCATTAAACAAATACATAGGCCCACTAAGTTCACAGTGACTCCCGATCCAATAGTACCTATATCGGCTTGTCATGAAGTCTGCATCATACACCATAAGATTTTCAAAAAGTCTTCTATCATGGGATTTAATTTTTCATTTAATTCCTGTTTCAAAATCATATTTTTTGGGACTGGTGTGTTTGATTGGCACAATATGGGTAGTTAGATCTGTAGTCCCTATCCCAAAACACATTGATAACATGAAATATATATATATATATATCTCATGGGCCTAGAGAGGCTGTTTGGAAACCCATGAGTATTTGGAGAAGCAGACCATAACCCAAAACTCATTGTACATAACAAATAAAAAATTTCCCACATAATTATTCCATTTTCATAACCCAATTATAAACCATTTTCATAACCCATTATTTAACCATTTTGATAATATTACATATCAATAACATTCATAATATATTATTCAACATATTTTACGACGCCATCTATCAATAATATTTCATAATCATATGGGAAAATCTGTTAGTTAATTGAATTTTAAATTCAATTTTCTAACGTTGAAATTACACTTGACCAATTACACACACAATTTAATCCTGAATATAGGAATCAGTAATTATACCACCTATCATGAGATCATTTGAATATATTAAAAAAGTGTATCCATCAATTAGATGTGGAACGTTACAATTCACAATTCTAAAATGGATCTATGGTCTAAATCTTACACCAAGATCCAAAGAAACTACATCAATCCAAACCATGATCTAAAAAATCAAAAACATTGGATGAATCCATCCTCTCCTAGGAGAGAGATAGACGTGTGGTAGAGAGGAAGCAAAATGAAAAAGAAATTAGATACTAGATAATAATATAAATCATCTATTAAATATTATATTCAAATAAGAATAGGATAAAGGTGAAATAGAATTATCTAGATATCCTCCAAAAAGAAATCTATTCTGGGTTAGGTTTGGACTTCGTGATTTGGGATAAAAACCATGGGTTCATGGATTTTGAAATAAAAAATCAGTGGTTTAATTTACCACATAC
The DNA here is from genome assembly GCA_963277665.1 of Viscum album. Lineage (NCBI taxonomy): Eukaryota > Viridiplantae > Streptophyta > Magnoliopsida > Santalales > Viscaceae > Viscum > Viscum album. The sequence continues at coordinate 2,115,076,270 of OY728133.1, read as the reverse complement.
ACAGTATCCTAGGTGGGGTCACACAGTTTTCCAAATAATACACCCTAACCATGTATCCATAATAAATGGTGTTCACTGTTTCTTCTTAGTGTTTCATAGTTTGAGAAACCCTACACTATCCAAGAAATTCCCTTCAATTTGGGATGCAATGTTTTCTAGAGGTAGGTGCATAGTTTGGTCAAAACATTAACCAATCGTGAACTACACAATAAACCTCTACAACATTTTAGAAAAAGTACTTTAACATAGCTAAGACAATCCCCACCAAAAATAAGATCAAAATAATGATAATAAGTACCAAAAAAATTATGTCACATTTTATTAAAGGCAATTATCTTTTATATAGTCACATATAATCTAAAAAAATCATCATATTCCAAAACCCCTTTCCTTGCATGGATTAATCCCCTAAGACATGACTACTTATATTTACCAAAATAATAAAGGGTAGTCCTTTATGAACCACTTGAGTAATTTATGAAAATTATAAAATATTCAAATTAAATATCCCAATGACTATTATGAAATTGGTAATTTTCTTATTTGAAACCCAAAAACACTTTACAGTGTTGTACATATTTCTATGAAATAGAAAAAACGATATTGAAACCCTAATCCTTGTTTGAATCCTATTTTCATACAATCATCCCCATCAGGAATTCCTTCAAAACAGATTATTTTATCTTAGATAGGTCACAATGCGATTGGAGCTACCATGATCTAACTACTACGATACTTTTAGTGAAGAATTATAAAATATTATTCATTCTATATATAAATTTATGATTTCAAGACAACTCTTACTATTCCTATGACAACTATTATGACCCATCATTTACCATTTTTCTATGAAATATTATCCTAGAATGACCCGTAGTACCTTGGTGTGATTTTTATCCATTAGATAAAACTATTTTAGTTACTTCAAAAATACTATAGGCCATTAATATGACTTTATACACTTATTTGGTTGTTCATTATTCAGTATTATTACTGAAAACCACAAAATTAATTCATTACATGTTTTTATATAATATCCCCCTTTGGGTTTGTCAAAAACCCCTTACACCTTAAAATATTAATTCAATAGAACTTCATATAAAAACGTTAGAACAAAATGTATTCTTTTTTTGATACCTTTTACCTCTATATAGTGCATTAATGATTCCCTAATCACCAAATATTGAATCAATTGAGTCAATAACATTTTGAGAAAACCATTTTCAATGAAAAGAACCTCATAAAAATAGTTTTGTGATCTCCATGACCTTAATTACACAATCCTCAATGATTCTACCCATAAATAGTCATTCTAGAACTTATCCATCGTTGTAAATATTTAGAATAGGGTTTCCTCCCCATTGTAGTTAAGAATGTAAACTTCTATCCTCCTTCATCTCAATCAATGAAAAACATATTCATGGTTTATATTAGACAATTTATCGACATTTTTTTGCGAACCACATGATAATATTTCTAATAGATCATATAAAATGGTTACAAATATGGAAATTTAATATAGATGAATCATAATAGAATTAAATAAAGAAAATTATCATGATGGGTGGAGTTAAATATTCAAAAAACCTAGTTTGATAGAGTTTGTTCAACTGAATATTTAATTGATTCTTTTTCATATCAAAGTTGGGTAGTTACATTGTCATGAACTCCACAATTTGATCATGTGTTCTCACATAATATAATAACACTCGACCATTCATAAGGTTCTCCATCATGTGATGACAGATTTTCTGAATGGATATTATATAAGGGTAATGAAAATGATTATTTATAAGACTTTTGAAACATGAGTTATACCACTTTATTGTGATATGATATTTCACATAAACACTAAAATCCTCACATTTTTGTTTCATCCATAGAAGTTGTGTATATTATTGAGAATATTAAATGAATTTATATTTTTTTGTTCTTAGATAAATTCAATTTTGATTCATGATCAAGAAAAAAATATGTTAAATAACTAATATAAAATGAAGTAATTGATATATTCTGGTGATCATCCACTTATCCTTCATTATCATCATCTATATAGGCCTCTAACCGATTATATGATGTTATGTGATTAAAAAAATATTACGTTATTATATTATCATAAAAATGTATTATTTTCATTACTAGCATGTGTTGTTACTTGAGATAACATTGTTACCACATGTCATGACTTGTGGAAACCATAATATCAGGTCATGTTTCTATTAAATATAAAATGATCCAAATGATTTAACTTTATTCTACTACGTTGACCTCATTTCTATCATCATGTTTTTGAAAATTCACTTGTGTATCATCTAGGGTTGTCATTTTCTTATAATATCCCATTAAAAATCTAGTGAAAACCTATTAAGGATATTTTTTTGAGAAATTGATGTGCTATTATTCCATTGATTCACATATAAATGATAGAAAAGTTTCAACTCTCCAATAAGGGATATCATGAACTTGCACCACATATGTTCCACAAAAACCATAAATTATTCTACCTATGATCCTCTAAAAATTATAATTGAAAAATAACTATAGAAATAATTTGATCATTATAATACATTGTGTACAAATTGTGATCAATATAACCGAATTATAATCCACACATTATTTGGTATTGATTAAGCCTTGAATACTTGTACCTTAGTGCTTGTTTCCATCCATACGAATCCTGATTCAATCAGTACTCCATACGATCTTATTTTTCATTAAATAATTAGTCATTTTCATTGATATACATAATTTCTTTAAGGAATCTATTGATGAATGTGAAATTGAAATCAATTTTATACCCCTTGTACTTTATTTATATCTTCACAACCAATAATAACTGGATTGTTTCTAATCTTACTAGGAAGGAAAATGAATCATCTATAGGAATGAATTTAATTTGGTATTATTAAACTATCCATGATTTGTTCCAATTCAGATTTCCATATTTATTGAATTTATTATGTAATTCGAAATTTGTTTCGATGAAATTTTAAAATTTTGGTATTTGCACTATTTATAATGTTTCCTTCTCTAAATATTGATCATGATCCTTATGAACCTCTATAACCCAACTATCATATTTGGACTCTTTTTCAAAATACATAGGCAATACTTGTAAGAAAATATTTCCGTACTATTTAATATCCACCATATATGTTTTCACAAAAGATGTTCAGAAAGCAATGATATTATTCCATTGGATTTTAATCATACGTATTACTCATTTTATAGCTATTAAACAAAGTGAATTTTTATAATCATTGATGTATTTATATGATTTTACCTCAGCCATATTTTCTCCCCCTATAAGTTTCACTTCATTTTCAAATTCATATGAATTTTATTAATTTTTTTATAAAAATTCATACCATGGGATTGTGGATTCTCCCTTTCTTCCATTACTATGATGAATCGAAATTCAATGATTTCACAATCCTTTCGTTATAAAATGTTTATTTTCATATTTTGGGTGAATAGAGAGGGAATATTCCTTAATCCCCGTGATATTGAAACTTATTGTTATTATAATTTGTTTAGGGTAATAAATTTATATATAATGACTCAAAATTATTTAAATATTCAATTCATACAACAAAAAATACCATATAGTGTTTTCTCTTCATCCAGACACAAAAATGACTTATCTGAGAATTATAGTTATATAATAACTTCTTCTTTAAAATATCATTCTTTTATTTTCCCTAGTCGGTATATTTAGATGATGTTGTAGATGATAGAGTTACTCTTATCAACCATAATAATTCTTTGAGGAGTCCTCAACATTGAAAATTATTGTTATATCCTATGTTTTTTGAGATAATATTCACCAAAAATTTTAAAAAAACTTCATGATATTAATATTCTATGAATTATAAAATTTTTACCCATGAATATTCTCTTCCAATATGTGGTAATGCTTGATACGCTTTAGTAATTATAATTTTTAAGGGATGATTAATCATTATGAAAACCTATTTTAATCAATAATGGATTAAATATAATACATTTTCCATACATGAAATTATGTTATACTATCTCATATTATACAACGTTTATTAGCTCAAGAAATATCCCTTAGTTTTTATTCATTAGCATGTATGTATTGTAAAAGAATTTTTTTTTCAAAAAGTATACTTTATGAGATTATGGAATCAATGAGCTTATTTATTATTGATTAAGACATTAATTGAAATAATTATCAAGTGTCTAATTTTTTTGTTCCATAACTTATTCTATACCCCTATGAATAAAAATAACTATTTTCATCTATAATAATTAGGAAGATATACCCCTTCATAAAGATCCATTTTATCAAAACTAACAAATTTCATCCTTTTATAATTTGTGAAACCATTTTGAAATTAATTATAGTCCCAATTTTATATAACATTATTACACTTAGATGAATTGAATAATGATTCCAATGACTAAGAATTCAGCGCATTTTATGTCATATCGTTTATTTTTTAGTTTTCTAGAGCCAACATTATTTATTCTATAATCATTTATAATTTCGATTCCAACATATTTGTTCAATTTAAATATTAGGATAAGAACATTATATCAATTAATATGGTATTTACTACTAACCTCAATAATCCATACTTCATCTTTGTAGGTTTATCTAATATCTATTTTTGTGAAGATTATCTTATCAGAAATTATTTCTCAGAATATGTATGTTTCTTTACATATATTTTCTTCCTCTGATATTTTTCCTCTAGAACTAGTATAACATCCTAATATTGTAGGTATATAAATTTATTATGAGTTTTAGACAACATTATTATTCTTTCATCATGTTAGTTATACTTATATTGGTTTCAATTAGAACACTTTTTTATCCTTAAGTTGAAATTCATGGATTTGTGTCCATAAACCGTATATCGAATACACTAGCCATTAATAGTATGTTATGAATAGAAATTATACATATTATATAATTAGTTATCTTATTCTTAATTGAAATTTTCACTGTGGAACACACATATTTTTTATTCCCCACCATTCTAAAAAACGATTCCAAATTCATAGTGTACTAATTCATTACTTTTTCCAATTTTTAGATTTTTATCTATATATATTCATGAAAATTAACCTTCATCCGGGGTGTGGGTACTTGTTGTTTTTTATACACCATTAAAAACTATTTAATATTATTAAAACCAATGATGGATTTTCCTTTACCTTTTAAATATTATTCTTTTTTAAAAGCATATATGTTTTTTGTTATCTCTTGGTGGTCACATTTAGTTTCTTTGATAGCACACACACTCGAAATCTTGGATTCCTTTCATAGTTTTATATATATCTGTTTATCATAAATCATTTAAATGTATCTTTTTAAATTCATATTTTAAATTTTAGATTTTGTTGACATGATCTGTCACTAAATAAACTAATCATTTAATAATCAATGACTATTTTTCAATTTTTAGGCTAAACTCAATGTATTTATAGAAGATTCCTTATATTATATATTTCTAAAATTAAATATAATTATCATGATGATATTAGTATTCTTATTATTTCTGTTTATATAGTTTAAATTCATAACCAACTCAAATTTTTTTCTTCATCTTGTCCAGTAAAAATTAAAAATCTCCAAGTGCAGCTTATAACACAATTGTGATGTCAACTCCTCCCTCAACATTAAATTCTTCATCATCACTAACCTATAAGTTTTTCTAAAAATGATAACTATAAAAAATAGTTTTTATAACTTTATAGGTCAAAATATATCCCACTTACTTTTATTCCTAGAATGACTCTTCTTTAAAAACACGTTCCTTTTATTTAACAATATATATTGTGAATTCCTTTTTCCTATTAGGCCCCAAATTGATATCTTCTATATATCATCATATCTATCATCATCTCATAAATTATTTTTTCACATTGTAATTATTTTCACCAATTTTCCACATTGAATAATAAAGTGCAATATTTCATTTTCATTTTACCTTTCACTTTTTTATGTTTTAAGTATTCAAATGGAGAAACCTCATTACAATCCCTTTAATTTGGATCATAGTCTTATGAAAAAAATTTCATTACCTTCAATTACACTTTATTAAAATTATCCTTTTCTTGATACATTTTTTTACACTTATATGTAAAAAGATTTATATAAATAATGATCAATATCACGTACATGTGATCCTTATCTTTGAGAATTGACACCATTAAATTGAAATACAATGATAATATTATCAGTATTCTATTTAAGACTCAATAAATATCAAGATATTATTTATTTACCAGAATATCCAACACAATAATTTTAAATAATTTAATTAATAAAACAATATAATCATTTATTTGAATCCTCAAATCAAGGTTAATTTTTTTTGTAAACTAGGAATACAAATCAAATATCATGGAATCACATTAGTAAATGTTGAGGGTTATTCCACATGATGTGGGGGTATATACATGAAATCACTTTAATTTATATAACATTCTTAAATGGAACACCTTTTTAATTTAAACCAATTTCATTAAAATCAATTTAAATTTGTCATTATTTTGATAATGATCGACAATTCATGATGGCTGAAATCGCATGTGTGAAAGAAATACAGATAACTTTTCTCAAATGATGAAAAAAATTCATCATATTCATCAATAGTTTAATTATATTCAATCAAATATTGAAATCCCACTATATTTTATAGCCACTATCACATCTTGAATATGATATAACATCTTCAAAAGCCATTAGTTGTGAGATCACCTGTTACTCCAAAGTAAAGAAGATTGATTGGGTGTTTAATCAAGGTGAACCAATCATTTTTTGGTCCATTCCATTGATAAAAATACATTATTATATAGAAAAATATCTCCCTCCAATAATTTATGGAGTGATAAATAAAAAAGAGATATTTACACAATAGTTATTCTAATTTCATCCAAACTATAGAAATACATACAACACACATTGATAGTCTTCCACTGTATCTAATCAATAAGAACCAAACTATATATAATTAAGAGTGTCCACACTAACCAATCATTATTTTTTAGAGAGATCACTACTGTAAAATACTCATTGAACATAATGATATGTTGTTTTCTCTGTTATTCATGCTAAGATATATAAATGGATGTTTCACTATGTTTTAAGTTATCAATAATTTTTACATTAATCCATATGATGAACATTACAATAAAACAGTGAGCTAGTCTCTAATAAAACCTTCGTTTATATAATTTCGATTAGTTCTCTAGATTTAACGTCCCAAACATTAATCAAAATAACTTATCCATTCTTATAGTAGTATAACATAGAACAAATCGCATAAAATAACTTATAGACCAGACTAAAAACTTTATAAATGAATAATTAATTAAATAGTAAGTATTTCTACATGTTAATGAAAAAATAGTAATTAAATAGTAAATTATCCTTAGGAATATCAATATGAACCATATGAATAGTAAACTGGTTAAATGAATAATATACTCATTCATGAATGTATAAATATAATTTTTTCAAATTATAAGTGAAAATATGATATAATTATATCATATTATAAATAAGTAAAATTTTTTATAATTATTAATTAATTATTGATATTTTCAGACATCATAAATATGTAATTACAATATTTTGATTACTTTAACAATTTAAAAGGAAAATTTATTTCACACAATGTATTCATACATTAATATTTTGATTTATTATGTTATTAAGATAATTTTATGAGACCTTGTGTTATTTTTAATAATTTTTAAAAACAGTTCTAATTTTAAAATTTTTATTTTCCACATAAATGATGAATTTAATTAAAAATTAAATTAATCATATTTAGAATATTATTTTCATAAACTAGAATTATTTTTTTATGTATAAACAAAGAAAAATGGTAAGGGGGAATTTTTGGGATTTCATTCAATTGCATTAATTTTTTTTGAATAATAATATACCATAATTTAGAAAAATTGCTAAAAATAAATTTTTTTAATCATGCTTGAGTCAGGGATTATGTATGTTACCATTGGAGTGAACTCAAATGCATTAATTAAAATATTTAGTCTCAAAAATCCTCAATATTTCATTTCTTGATAAAAAATGTAAACTAATAGTTAAAATAATTACAAACCACCTTTCTACCCCCAATAAAAAATACCACCCCTCACATTCTTGTTTCCTTACACATTTGAATATTTGAGACATTCATAAATTCTAAGCAGTAATATTCCATAGACCCTACCCCAGGACTAGGCGATCTTGGTCTCAAAAAAAGACCCAGCCTAGGTTCCACGACGAGGATCTCAAGAGGGGAAATAAAGTGGTAAATCCTCTCTCCTTTTCTTTTAATTTAATTTTAATTTCAATATATATTCTATCTATCTATTCCTACACCTTTATAAATATAGAATGATAACTCTATTAACATAAATACAATAGAATTATATCATGCTAATGGAATATAAATAATTAAAATTTTCCCTCTCTCACTTTTTTCTTAAAAATTAAATCATCATTGGTGATGTGTAAATTTACCAACATCATGTGCGATGCACTTTCATTTACCTTAAAAATATTGAAGTTTATTTGTAAGACCATTAAATGGATTAAAAATTATTTTATAGTGTATTTTATGTACATTTTTATTTTCTACAAAAAATTATACTCATAATACGAATTGATAAAACAAAATTAGTTCGTTGTGTTCGAAAAATGACCAAAATTAACCTAAAATGATCATAATTAACTTTTATCCTATGAATCTTCCTCATGGTATATATAAAAAATTCATTTTAAGATCATTTATTATTCTTGAGTATCATTAGTAAAATATAATAACAATTCTAGATGTTCTCCCTTATTTTAAATGAACCGATCAAGATAACTATGTAAACAAACACTCCAAAATGTAAAAATTAAAGTACACAACTCATACAAATGACCCTATAAGATATTAATAAAACCATAATTAATTAAATTAATGTATTAAAGGTAATTTAAATTTTAATTATTTAATATAATGGGACTATATAGGTCATTATAGTGAAGAAAATTTCCGTACACAATGTAAGTGGAATTCTCAAACTCAACACCCTTTATTTGGGGTTTCCCTCTTTCAGCCCATTTTAAATAAAGATATTTCTTAAATATAATTTATTCATAAATTAATTAGATTTTATGGGATATAAATTTTATCTAATTTATGTTATGACAGACATAATGTTTTCCAAAATAACTATTCTTTAAAAAAACACAGTTCGTGATATTGTTCCTTATTAAATTAAAGTTGATGATTCTTATATCTAGTATGTTATTCATGATTTCATTTGGGATACCAATGTTTGTGAATTTATGATTTATTAAATTTAATTAATTCCTTTACTTGGGTAATTTATTCCTATTATTGATATATGTTCTATGTGTGATGCATGATAATGTAAATGTTATGATGTTACGGGTCCACACAAAATTATATAGCGCAAAGAAAATGATCAGATGTGATAAGTGTACCCAGAATTATATAAAACACCCATAAATTAAATAATGTGATTTATCTTTTGAGGAATGTTAAATATGAATGATCGTAATTCTTTATTTTTTCACAACAATGTGTGGTAGTTGACCACTAAGACATGATGTTTCACTTTAATGTTTTGCAACATTCCATGAATTTATCTAACGATTCATATCATGAAGATGATGTGATGATTATGCTCAACCTATTTCATATTGCTTCAGGATTTTATTTATCCTCTAATTTTTATTTTTTATCTCACACCTTTTTTATGAATATCTCTTAGGGACTACATGTAATAAGTAGAACATAAGGGACAATAAGAAGCTAGAGAAGAAGGAATTAAATAAATGTTTATGTTTTATGTTTTAAATGTTTTTTATGGTTTTAGTTTTCCAATGAAACTAGACCGTTGGATCCTCATTGTGTACTATTTTTATGTCATTTATCATTAAAATTATGAAATAGTACTGTTATAAAAATAAGGGTCTCTATTCATGAAATATCTATCGTGCAATAAATTCTCATCACTTCTTTAAAATTCAGTATTCTAATTATTTTTATTCTACACATTAATATGTTATCATCCCATATTTTCATGAAATATTCTCCCATTATATTATGAATATATACATCCCCCTTTGTATCCAAAAACATCTATTTAACTTTAATGTGAAAACACTTTTAATAAGTGTATGTAAACACATATTGATTTTCTTGTTATATATATCAACTCATCAATCCTATAAATATCTAACCATGGAATTATTTAATTACTCTCACAATTATGTATAATAAAAATAAAATCGAAAAAACGCAATCCATATATCATATTTAATTATTTCCTATATAATGGATTGGATCTTCCAATCAAATTTTACTCTGAAACTATTAACAATGTAACCCTCTAATCCATAATGTAAACTTCAAACTAGACTAAATCACTAAAATATACTAGTTTCCATTACCTGCATGGGCCCAATTTACCATGGTGAGGTCAACAATACTCTAGGGGCATTAAAATTTACATCATCCACTTTATATTATCGACAAAAATTCTATATCATGTCAAATTATTTTCCACGAAATGTTAAATAATAAAACCTCACTCACCTCTTAAATAATTTGGGGAAATTCACTGATTATTCATAAAAAATCCTAAAATGATTATTATATTATAGGAATTTACCAATTTTTACACTGAAAAATACTATTTCGAATGACATGAACATCCAAGGAATAATTACTAAATCAGTATATACAGAAAAACCACTATGATATCCAACCATATAGAACGACACCCAATGAGTCCTTCCTTCATAAATCAAATCTTATATTTCAACAAAACCATGACATAACAATATATTCCCCAATACAACTGATACTAGAATTTTGTGGATAAATTATATGGTATAATTAATTCTGTAATGAACCAAATAAATGTCATGTTTCCAATTATAATTATCAATTGGACACTTCCAATTTACCTATCACATTTTTTCAATAAACTCTTATCACAACGTGACTTTGTAAATCATAATATGATTTTGGTCATATATATTAAACTCCTTATTTTACATAAAAACTCCCTAAGACATATTTACAATTTTTTTACTCCATTTAATGTTTTATATTTAATCTTGAATATAAATAAATCCCAGAAACCACATTGTGGGGATTCTTTAGCATTGTGGACTAATCAACATCTGTAGATATTTAATAACAATAAATGTAAATTTGATGGATAGACCACATTTTCACATATCTAAGAACCATTATGTGATAAAGTTAAGAAAAATTAAATTATATATTCAGTACATTATTGATATAAATGTAGGATGATAAAATTCATACTATCCAACACATAATCTTGAAAATACGCTACACAGAATGATGAACATAATAAAAACATATAATGGATAAACATATTTGCACAGTTCGCATTCCTTTTATAATTAACATTCATATTATTTTAATTTATTTATATCTATGTGATGAATAATGTGTAGAAGAAACATAAATACATTTTTTTCTATGGTTCCTCATGTTCGTAAAGACATGAAAAAAATCAATATCATCATTCTTTATGAAAAATTTGGACCCAAGGATTAGAGTAAAATTATTGAACTAAATATAGAGATAATAATGATATCAATTCCAAAGAATACAAATATCATTAGAGATGTATAGAGAGATAAATTAATTATAATGTGATTTACCTTCGTGTTATGAGAAAGCCTACTGGATGGAATTGAAATTATGTAAATATAAATTAAAGGAGATCTTATACTATAGGTATAATTGTCATTTTAGGTAATATATAAATTTTATTAACTTAGGTAGTAGATAAAACATGTCCATTACATGATTAAATTCATATATATAAATAATTATGATCTAATTAAATTTCTAAAACTAGAGTATATCTTCATGTTTCTAATAGTAATATGAATGATTTGTTAGATAGAGTAAATTATCATCCTATTTAACGTAATTAATTTATTATTTTATTAAACTAACATCATAATAAATTTAAAATTAATAAAACATTAATGATTCAATTATAGAAAAAATATTTTAGTTTATGGACTGAAATTTTTTAAAAATGGGTTACATATATACAGTATTATAAATAAATCACATATTAGTAATCATTAATGAATAATAAACTACAGGAATAATATATTACTCTATATATTATTTGTTTCCATCATTATATAAATTAGAATACCTTATAAAATAAAAATTTTAATGGGTATTTAGATTCTAGTTTAATGTATATATTAGTTTTTCTTACAAAGGTAATCATAGTTGTAACCTGTAACAAAAAATGGAAAATAAGTAGAAACAAAATCCATAATTTGTTTAAAAATGTATATATGTACTGTTTATAGTATAATCTAAAAGAAAATTATCTTAATTGAAATCTTTTGACGATATAATTTTTAAATAGATATATTTTTACTAAATGAGAATCAAATTATATTCTTTAATGGTTTTTCATGATTATGAAAGTCAAATGGTGAATCACCTTGGTAAGAAGATAAGAAATTTTATAACACATTAAAGTGGATAATTTCATAAAAAATATAAAAAGAATATTATTAAATATTATCATTTATATCTTCAAATTAATGGAATGAATGTTGACAGGTAATGATAATTATTCAATAATCCATTTATGAATATGAATTTTAAAAAAATACACTCTAAAACATGTTTACAATAAATGGTGATACCTGTGATATCAAGTGAGTAATGTGATTGAAAGAATACCAGACTATTATATATTTTTGTATTGGGAAACAAAGTGTATTAATGTTATTTAGAAAAATAAACAAGAATCAAGAAACACAAAATCAACCTTTTTGAATTGTCTTTATATAATTTAATAATGGTTCATATTTTATCCCTTATATTGAAATGGTAATATTTTATATATTGATAATATTTACAAAAAGGGAACACATATTTGTATGATATTGCGGGAGAATGATATGATTGAATAATGTTTGGGATGAAGATGTTAATGATGCAAATGAATTTTCAGGGGAACTGGCTTCATAAAACCATATGAAAAGAAATGTTACAGAAAACAAAATATCATGTAAATCAATTAATAATGATAAATAACTAAAGAGATTTGATTTTATTATCATCAAGATAGATGTTTTATTATTCATTTAGAATAATTTAATCATCACCTATAATAAATAATTATATAGTGGCATTCTATAATGATAGTTTTTTGGTAAATGGATCAAAAACCACATTAAGAAATGGATTTTTGAATATGTTAATATAACATAATATTAAATTATGTTGAGGAAAAAATTAAATAATCTATGAGAATTTTAAAGAAACATTTATTTATTAAAGATTGAATTAATATAATATAATGTTCTTTTTATATGAAACTACCTAAAAATGGTATCATTAATAAACAAATAATTCTTTTTGATAATATAAGTTTACGAATAATTTTATATTTTTCCTTATGATATAGGAAAAATAGATAATGGTTATATATATTTTTTATTTATTTTATAATTTCATTTATATTAAAGACTTATAGAAGGTTTATATATTATAGTGATAAATATATATTGTTATTGATCTACAGTAATTATTATAAATAGTTTAATTACACACATTCGCAATATATTGAAATTTGAAATGATGTACCAATACAAATGATAAATGTTACCAATGTTACATGACATAAATATCACTAAAAGATATTTCTTTTAATATTGAAAGATAAAGATAAAATGATTATAATAATTCATGATTTTATGAACATATATATCATATATATATATTCATATGTATCAGGATATATGTTTCCGATTTGTATAGAATGGTAGATAGATGGGAAGAAAATTCCAAGATAATAAATGTGAGATATAGTTAAAACTAATATTAAGAGTACACATTATATTTTTTGTAGATTATGGGGAGTATATGGTACTATTATTTATTGGATATAAATATTATATAATAAAACTAAATAAATTTTCGTGAAATATAATTGTTATTATCAGTGAGAAATACGATCCCAATAGAGCATGTGGTTTAAAATTATATAATGTAAATATATATTGTTACATGAAATATTATTATTGAAGTAGTTTTTCAAGGAAATTCAATCTTTTTTTTATAAAGGAATTCAAAATGGCGATCATATAAATTTTTTATATAATAACACTATTTGATTTGTTCATTTCAATGATTCCATACCACATGAATACAAAAAGCATGTACATTTGCAGGAGTATCATTTGTTTTTTTTACATAGACAGGTATGTTCATAGTTAAAAGAGTATCCATATTATGAATTGGTGAAATCCCATCGAATAAATCCATAACCCTTAAATGTATTCAATTTACAGACATAATTAACCAACAAGATTATCATTAGTTATCTGTAAAGAAAATGAGAGAATGTTGTGGTTGATTCCTCAGAACTGACTTTATTTATGTATTTTATTAACTAACAACATATATTTATTTAGATATATACAATTACAATTATAATTAGATATATTTTACACTTATGTGTACCTTATATAATAATGACCATAAAATATTTATCACATCGATTGGTTAACAATGTTCACATTATATTGATAAAATGCAAGTGATGTCATAATTCATAGAAGTTATAATATTGAATTTTGGATATATCTATCTTATAAGAAGAAAATGAATATTTTTATAGTGCTAATGTAACCTAAGAATATATTATTTTCAATGAATCTTAAAATTGGTGTTCTCTAATAAAGGATATCACGATTATAAACCATATGTCATAATTCCAAATATTATGTATCATTTGAAATTATTATTCTTGATAATATTCTTCCACTTGATTCACAATTAATATATATAATTAGTCATGTACTTAGATTCATTATGAAGATAAGGAAATATATTCTATTTGTGCAGTAGCTTATTTAATGAGTATCCTTAGTGGTATGAAATTAATTCAATGATCAATAATGAATTTGTCCCCATTGGGGTATAAAAGGAATTATATTTTGACAATTTATTATAAAAACACTTCTAACCAAAATACATGAACAAGTTCAAATGAAAGTTCATCCCAATATTGAAAATAAATTTTTTCCATGAATTAAGGGTTAATGTCAAATGGTTATATTCTAATTAATGATATATTGAATTATTAAGGGATTTTGTAACACAATTACTATTTGTAAGAATTTTTTAATTGATATTAATTTTATTTTTCACTATTTGGACCATTATGTATTGATAGACAAAAAATTCATCTATGAATTGGACTCACAAGAATGAATAATGAATCCTAAATGATTATATAAAATGTATGTACTAAATCGTGTCATATTTAATTGAATTTAATTCATTAGAAGAGAATGTAATTTAGTATGAAAACTGATTCATAATTAAGATATATTGATCTTAATACAATACAATATTAATATGGATGGGAAATAAGAGAGTAATATATTTGTTTTCGATAATATTTTCCAATTAACTAATTAAAGAAAAGAAACTATATACTATTCTAATAAGAAATAGATTGATCCTCCATATTCCGTTTTGTTTTAAAACAAGAAATCCATTTTTTGTTGTACATGACTAATTTTCGGTAAATCAATATCCTTTTCTAGATATTAATTTCACTTGTTCTACTACCATGGATCTCCCCTTTATTCAGGGTTTGCCTATTTCGGGAGAAGATATAAAAACCATGGACCTTTCAGTTTTTTATGGACATAATAGATGTTGGTCCATCCTCTCTATCAGTCTCATGTATATGTTAAAATGAACTCGTAGTGTGTGGTATAACAGATATTCGATCTGTGAATTCAATATGTGTTTCAGGGGACCATGTGGAATTAGAGGACACTCATATCCATCCAATGACTAAGGCTGGACCAACAGGTGAATTGGATTTGAGGGGGTCTTGGCAGTTCTAGTGGTCACCCATAGTCAATTTCGAGTACTTGGGGGGAAATTCTATCACAAAAAAGGAATCCAAAAAATAATGGTGAGGCATGATAATTTTTTAACCTGGGTATTCCCACAAAGGTCATTGACAATCAAAATGTGGCAGACATGTCAGGCTGGATGTGTACTCACTCCATCAATTATCAATATGGTTTCATGCCCAATGATTCTTATATTGATTAAAAGGGGGAAATAGATTGTTCCATAGGTATGTATGATGATGATTTGTGGTTATAACTTCTATTTTAGAGGTTTACTTATCCATAAGTTTGACCTTTCTATGGTTCTCAGTTAACCATAATGTGATTTAAATAAATATATTTTTTTTTTGGTCATGGATATTTAAGTTGTATGAAAATTATGTAAATACTAAATGATACTATTTATTTATTATTTAAATAAGAAGAAGAAGAAAAAACATTATCACAATAAATTAACCATTTCAAAATGATATGGGGTTCTATATGAAAATATGACAAATAGAGGTACCTTTTTCAATTTAACAATTCTAATAGATAATATAGCATTTTAAAGGGTTAATTTCGTTCAACCATATATATATATATTTACACACACATAAAATATATATTCCTCCCATTAATTTCTAGTTATAGTATGATACAAATGGGAGATTAACTTTCTGTTTATATAGATATAATGGATTTTTATAGATTCTTTATAATAGACCTCGAAGGTTCAATATCAGCAACACGATATTCATAGAGAATGTATTAATATTAATAGAGGTATTTATGTTCATATCCATTAGTGAAGACGATAAAAATAGAGAGAAGGAATTGAATTTAATGAAAAAAAAAATTATAGTTAAATTTTAATTTATTAATATTTTATGAAAAACAATTATCATGAACTTTCTTCTCTTAAGATATAAGAATTCACATGATAATTATTTATTAAATATGGATCCCAATTAACATTATTTCACAATTTCTGGATATTAATAGCAGCATATGGTAAGAATAATACATCTTGAGTGAAAAAAATATGAAGAACACAATGTCTATCCTAACTTATTTTACCTCTAAATCAACCCTTCATACAAAAAATGAAGTGTTAAGAAATTATGTAAATAAAATTAGAATAACTATGAGGATTGTGGATCCCCTTATTTGATCCCCTTTTTTGAAATAACCACTTCTCTACCACCATATTAATAATATATGGATAATATAAATAGATCACACAAATCATACCAAGTTAAATAAAACTAGAATCAAACTCCATATTCCTTATAATTTTTAACAAAAAATTCCATTCCACATGAAAATACGATTTATTCATATAAATATTTTGATAGAATGAATATAATGAAATAGGTGGTGTATAATTTCATTTGTAAAATTTTTTGTTAAAAATATTTAATTGATATTACATTATGTAACAATTTTATTAATGTATCATAAAACATTATTTAGACCAATTATTTTATATGTGATATCTTCTGAATCATTTTCATGATTTTTAATGTATGATTCTGTTTCATTATTGCAGTTTTTAAAATATAATTATATAATTTATCATTCTATTTATATATGAAAAATTATAATAATTTATACATTAAGGAGGGGAATTTATACCAAAAATGATACTCAAATAGGCTTGAATACAAAATGTATGACACACACAGAAAACCTCCCAATGTTAGTGAAGGTCGTAATCAATTATTTAACATCATTGTTGAAATGAAGACAAATAATAATCAATGAAGTGATCTGTAATTTATTAGAGTACCCATTCCCATAATGTTATTAAATAAATATTCAATGAATCATTATAGGAGGGTGTTACAAGATATTATAGGTATCACCTGTAAAATCTATGTAATGATAGTGAACATATTCATCACTAAGGAGAAAGAACCAAAATTTGATTCCCTAATTTGTTCCCTTCATGGATAGAGTATCTAAAAACCACATTTTCCTCTAAATAAATTTAAGATACCATAAATATCATATTAATTATATACTGAATAATATTTATTCATTCTATATAATGTTTATATTGTAGTAGTTGTAATTTCATAATGAGAATATAAAAAAATAGTGATGAGTCATTTCCAACTTAACATTTGAACGCAAAATTTTTTATTCATAAGAAACATCCTATATTACTATACATGACCCTAAATTATGATATTTATAGGTTCTGTGATTTTTTCGTGGAATAATTCCTTAATAAATCATCTATCTGTTCTGAGAAAACAAACATATGTAGATGATTCTATTACTCCATGGAATATCTTATCCATGTTGATTATAATACATTTTGATATTGGAGGAATCCAACTCATAAATTCAGGATATATAGGCTCACTAAAAATAGGATTGACCCTAATAGTTAAATGGTGATAAGTTTCTCTATTTTGTTGTTTAATAATCCCACCTGATGTTTTGAAGCAATCATGATATCCCACATAATGCTACAAATTTTTTATTGAAAGACATCATTTTTTATCATGTATGGTTATATTTCTGGAATGGAAAATGTGATGAAAGCCTATAATAATTATTAAAATAACAAGGTTCTTAATTTGTGCACCCATAGGTTGTTTGAGTAGCATTTCCACAAAATCATATAGCAAATCAACACAAATCAGCTAAAAGTTGAACATGGTTTCAATCTTATTGAAGGATATATACGAAAAAATATATTCAATAAAAATATTATATGGGTCTTTCTACTCTCATGATAGATTGAACAACATGATTCCATTATAATTATATTATTATCAAGTTAATCATTGATGGGGATACTATTAATCCAACATTTCCATAATAGTAAATAATGAGAGGTAGGTATGAAGCATTCATTAAACATTTTCAACCACATAGGGATACCATTAATAGTTTAACAAACAAATCTATAGTTTAGTTTAGGGGAAAACAGTTTAGGTCTGGAAGGGAATCACAAATCATTTTATTGATAGTGAATGTTCATGGATGCAATAGACTTCGTAAAGAAACTAATATGAAAACTCTTAATAATCAGCAATTAATATAGATTACTATATATATAAATAATATTCATAGTAGATTTTAGTTGATGATAGTAACAAATAGGTGAGGTAATTTGTTTAGATATCTAAAATTAATATTTGATAATGTTAAAGGCATCCATAGTGTACCTATTATAATATTATAAATATCCTCATAGATTTGCCACTATTCCATGGACCAGGTATAAATAGTTTCCCATGGGTAGTCTTCCAACAATTATTTTTCTATGAAAATCAGTTAAATTTTGTTCCTATATTAATAGATACAAAAAAGAGCTATCACCAATTTATTTTGTTAAACCACATAATGTTTTTTATACCATATCATCCCTTATTAATTGGAATTCCACATTTATTGTAGGTGTCCATAAGAATCTTAAATTCATGAATTATTCAGGAAAATGTGAGGTAATTTTTTTACATGTGGATTAATTAACACCTTTATCCAGTTTTTTCGATGTAATGAATAATGAAATATATTGGTTATGATTTTTTTCACTAGTAAAATCAATATATCCTAGGATAGGTTCCTTCTATTATTATAGTAATATTTATACGATATATTATTTTAAATGAACTCATGATATCTCAGTTTCATGTACCCAAGGAAGGGTGTATTTTAAAGGTATTTCATCATGTAATGACATAATGATATTGATGATGGAATTTGATTTCATATTACCAATATTCCCTTTCCAAAAAATGATCATATATTATTTAAATGAGATGGACTTAAAAGATTAAAATTCATAGTGGTTAAATATATATTTTATGTAATTCTATGATCCATTCCAAACATCATAAAAAATTAATATGTCATTATCATAGAAGAGATTAGTTGGGACATAGATATTTTCAATACCCTGAAAATACATTTATTCCATAATTAATTATGTTTATAATACTTATCCAAATGTATTTTTCACTATGGGTAAAGTAAATATTAGGGAGGGGCCCCTTTCCAAAACCATCCCGAGCTTACGATGAAGACCTTGGCCGATCCTTTATAGAAAACTGAAATCGTTGAACTCAAAATGTTGGAGGTTACTAGTATGATGAATCTATCATTAAAACTATAGAATAAAATATATTTTGTGGAAAAACTCCATGTATTAGTGTTGAAGGATTTGAAAATATCCATTTTAATGTAATTTTCAAAACATTTGATTTTATTTGAAATTTATTGGCACCATTAGAGTCAGTATATGAATATTTTTGTATTTTCACAACCAATATAATTCCAAAATGTTTATGTGATACCCCAATAATTGTAATTTGTCTCACTACAATGATAAAAATCATCTCAATTATTTTTTAGAAGAGTATTCCCAAAAAAATGAGATTTTAGTGTTTCACATACAAAGGATTTATAATAATTATAATGAGTAATGTGAATAGATAATTGTGATTTGGGGGAATCTATTCCCTATATAATAACTCCCTCACTATATTTCATACCACACTTTGGTTAGTTTAACAAAAAATAATGATTCATTTACTAGAGAATCCATCGGGTCCAACTAAAATATCCTTGGTTTGAGAGAAAAATAAATTATAATATCATCATCAAATGGGACTACTATAAGGAAATAAATTTTTATTTTATTCATGGAATGAGGGAAAAAATTATTTAGGATTACGTCTAACCTATTTTTTTCCACCTCATTAAAGGGAATTATAAAATAGGTGATAAGGTCTTACTAATAATATAAAGATAATTAAGGAAGCATCCAATAGTATCTTAAAATAGAATCAATTTATCACATTCATTTAATTATTATGAAAATGGAATGTTCGTGAGTTTTGGTCCCTTACTATAAACATGTTTACATTGAGGTATTCATTAAACCTTTTATCCATATTACAAATTAGATTCTCTAAGTAATTATCTTTTTGTATATCCCTTGCCAATGGAAGGGTAAGGATGTAGTTTATATGCTAGTAATATATGATTTCATTTTCATTACTATAAAAATCAATTTATTATCAACATAACCTACTTTTACACTGTGTTTTTAAATAAAAAACTCTTTTGAGTTTTTTAAATATCATATCAAAGAGATTATTGTCCGTGATCTTAAACAATTGTTTTAATTTTTTTCTTTTATTTATCAAAATATGTATATGAATTGTTGAATATAAGGGTTGAATTATTACTCAGGCCTATAATGGTCACAGAAAAAAGAATAGGGTGTTGATCTATGTGGATCATGGGATGTTCTCTATAGGAGAGAGTGGGCTTAGGTCACCACCCATGTAGGAGATAAAATACCTATAAATATTTATATCTTTCCTTCTATTTAAACTGAATCATTAACAAGTGAATTTATATATAACAGCTATAATATGATTATGAAAACAATTTTTAATTATGTTTTGAAAATAAATGGATATATCCTTAATGACGTTATAAAAAATATATTCTTCTAAATTTAAAACAAATTAAAAATATCCAAGGAGGGACCAATTTATTTTATTATGAGTAGAATTACTACATAAATTCATTCATATAGATCTCATTTATGGAAATAATTAAAATAATTAATAAAATAGACATGGTGGGTGGAATCACAAAATTCAATACTTATGTTAATGTGCCACTGACCAATTTAAAAAATGGGAGATTAAATATCCTTCTCTTTATGGTCCCACAATGTTACCTCAAGAGTAGTCCTGATATTGTGGGCCATCTAGGTGTAACCTATATTATTATTTTCATAAATTTTGATATCCTCCATTCTAGCCATTTGTTCATAAATTCTAATCAACCAGTGATGATACTGATAGATAAACAATATAAGTTCTATTGAGGCCTCTGAATAGTTGAGACCTTAGAATTTTTTAAAGAGGATACTAATTTAGAGGATGATTTTCTCTTCGATTGGGGAAATTTCTTCTTCACCCAAACATATATACATATAAATTTGACATAACCTTCTTTATATAAAGGTATTTTCAGTTGGTATATCATTATTTTCAATCCATTCATAAATATTAACTTCCTCAAAAAAATATTTCTCAATTGAGAAGGATGAATTTTTTTCCAGAAGTAACTATTCATAGGGAGGAAGTAGTGTGAGACTTATTACTTGCTGCTTTAGTAGGTGTCATCATATAAAATCATTTTATAGTTTTTATCCCTAAAAAGACATTATCAAAAGTGGTTTATGATGTGTCTATATAAGGAACAACCCTTCACCTAGATATATAAAATAGTTTTGATCACATGGTTACTTTTTACATTCAAATCATTAGGTGAAGTGGCCTTGTTACATGGTAGAAAATTTCCCATTCCCAATAATTTAAAAATTATAGTGTCTTCTATCTCACCAAATATCACTTTAGTGGTATGAGTATAATCCTTTCAAGTTTCATTAGGAAGAAAATATCCTTTGGTTGTACAATAATCTTGATCAGTAGTCCCAAACGAATTATATCTTACTCCAAAAAATAAATAAACACTAGTTTTAGTCAAATCAGCCAACTTTTAGGTTAATTTAGAGACTGTTCTAGTGGTCCCTGAGGTTCCATATACCTTAGCTAGTGGTTTGGTGACCATAAAGCTTATCTCATTCCATATATTAGAGTATTTCTATTATTGTACAATTTTATCTATCACATTATTTTTATAACTGCTATTTGAGGTGGTTGAGCCTTGTGGTTTTCCCCTACTTATAGGTGGCTTCTGTAAACATGTTCTGCCCTCATGCCATATCATATTACATAAATTTCAAATATTCATTTATTTACATTTTTTAGGGATTTCCACAATAAATTTTCATTCTCTATATTACCACGGAATAATTTTATATCAAATATCTTGATTTATGATTTCCTCTATCATTGTGAGAAACATGTCTTCATC
The DNA here is from genome assembly GCA_963277665.1 of Viscum album. Lineage (NCBI taxonomy): Eukaryota > Viridiplantae > Streptophyta > Magnoliopsida > Santalales > Viscaceae > Viscum > Viscum album. The sequence goes on along the minus strand of OY728133.1, from coordinate 2,115,053,406 downwards.
AAGAGTAGATATTATAACCAATTCCTCCATGACCATTACAATGTGACCACATATTGTATTTATTATTTCTCTATCTATTGTAATAGGATTTACTATAGTGTTATCTATATCCCATAGGGTTTATAGATGTGAGTATTCCCAATTAAAATTTTTAATTAGAAACTATAATTTTGTGTGGGTATTTATGGAATCCAAAAGTTTAATAATCCACTTTCAATATTTAGTTAAAAGTATTTTAGGATTCAAGGATTTTGATCCAAATCTTCAGCCCATTATTTTGAGTATTTTATTTCTAAATATCATTTGAATTTAACCACTTCCTATATCCTAGATTTTTCAATCATTAAATCCCTATATCTCAACAAAAATTTTGGTTAGGTGAACATATATGCAAATGGGATTCATATTAGAGAGGATGACCCTTACAATAATAGAGAATTTATATATGTTCAATTTATCATTTATAGAATACTTCTTATACATAATAATACTAGTAGTTTTACTAATCATGATAATAATAATAACAATGTAATAAATTATTGGAAACCATAAAAATGACCATACCCAAAAATTAAGTTATAATATAATAAAAATGAGTTTTTAAATACATGAAGGTATTACAAAGATGATTTTATGTATTATATCTAACATTTCTAAAACAAAAATCTAAAAAATATTTAATGAAGGATAAAGATCCACCATATCTCTCTTTATATATTTTTCCACTAAATCATGAATCGAAGTCTTAATTTCCATCAATAGTAATACATGATATATTCAAGTATAGGGTTTCAATAGCATAATAATTGCATTAAATAACTAAAAATTATTTCTGGTATGATTTTTTAAATTTTATTGAAAATGTTAATAATGAGGGTTGAATAAATTTGGATCCCTATACAATCAAGACTAAAGGTCATGATGTACCTCAGAGTGTAGATCAATACTCAAACCATAGATTCCAAGGTATAAATAATACCAAGAGATTATGATAAATATCATTTAAGAAATCCTATATAATTTTTAGACATACCTCTATCACTTGCATTTCTGGGATCTCTTACAACTTCTATATCAATAATCACCTTGATCCAAGAATTTCATTTCTTATAGTTTTTGTTCTTCATGGTATTTTTCATTTCTTTTGCGTCTTAAAAGGATTTATTGATTTCCAATAGAGATACACCTCTCAATAATATAGTAGGTGATAATAGAACTTTTTATCAGTTTAGGGGATGGGATGTCAAACTAATTCTTTATAGTTTCTTATTTCGTAGCCCTATACTATCTTAAATATTTATGATATTTTCATGATAGCCTATAAAATAATAGTACAAGTGAAAATATTTGAAGAAAAACATGTATATAAGAGAGGAATAAATGTTTATAATATACTAGCAGTTAATTGATCCTGATATCTACTAAATCTATATTTTTAATCAATATAACTAGGAAATTTGGAATTCATCACCGACCATGGGGGAATTAGACTCCTTTGAAAGGAATCAGGTGGTGTTTTAGGGTTGGGATCGAGACCATGAAGCAATATTTATATAAATCTATGTGATGGGAATACGTTCTCACAATGATTATTTTAACGTAATAAGACAATCCATACCCATTAATATTTTATTATAATGATCATGTTGTTTCATTTTATGTTCGTGGATCCACGATCATTTCCAAGAAGTTCAATGCCATGTGGAGTGGATTAATAAGTGAAATGTATATAGTAATGGTTGGTGTGGTTCATGATCATGAGTGGCATTTTTTTGTTTATCCTAACACATGAGTTAGGTGAATGAATTTTATAGTTCAAGAGAAGTATCATGAAAAAATGTTTTCAATGAAACCAAGAGAAGAATATTTATTCTAGGAATATTCATTACCTAAGAGGAGAATGGAAACTCGATAAATATGAGGAAACCATGAGGCATATATCTACATGTAAAATATTATGAAACCACAATTTTTATAACAACACAAGTAATATGATGAAATCAAGATAATTATCTCAAATTAAGTCAAATTAAGAAACAAGAGATGTATATGGACTCGTGAAATATTTGGAAACTAAAGGGATTGCCTTGAATCAATGATGTTTTGGAAACTATAAAGTGGTGATTGACACAAAGAATATGAATGAATTAGCTTGTTAATCACGACTCATTGCATATAAGGAATCTAAGAATAAAATATTAACATATTTAATCCAAGGAAACATAAGGAAGGACCAAGACTCAAGAAATATGTGACATCCAATAGAAGTATATCAACATATGTAAGATGTGGAATCTAAGATAAGTATGACAACATAACTAATTCTATGGGATAAGAGTTTGTGTTTTATGTATCACAACCAAATTGAAGTTTTCACTAACGTAAATTTCATATGGTGTGACTCTAAATTACATATAATATATAGAGTATGATGTGGAAGTATTGGGCCATTGGTTTCCACTGATCCCAACTAGTGTTTTAGGGTTGGATAACATTTGGTATAGACTTGAATTTTAGGTTTTAGAATCATTGTTGGTAAACTTTTTGAAATGGATTACTATTTATGAGGATGAAGTGAAATGGTACCCAGTATATTGTCCAAGGAGAATGGTTACCTTGGAATGAGGATTAGGAAAATTGATCTCTCCAAAAAGTGGTATGTGAGAATTTGTATCTTCATAAGGGGTCTTAGTGAAGAGGTTCTTAGGTAAATGATCAGAGAAAAGTGATATATTAGGTTATTGGTATTATATAATGATCACACATGTTTTAGGTCTAGGGGAATGATCCCCTAGGTGGTTGGTTAACAAGTGGTTGGTATGTAAGGTAATCATTCACATAGTAAGTCGGTTCCCTGGATGATCTGGGAATTATGTATTAGGTCCATGGGAGATTAAGAAAACATGTAGTAATTATATAGGGTGTTTTTATTTTAAATTTATATATAATTTTAGTTGATCAGGCACTCAGGTAGTCAGTGGCCATGTATGAGGACTCTACGAAGTGGGTTCTTTAGTGGTTGGGTGCTCAAGTGTCTACAACACGGGTAAAAACTCTAATTGTGAGGTCCTGGGTGAATACCTTATATTTCTATTACATTGGTTTTTTATTTGAAAATTACATAAAGGAGTGTTGTGTGTGATGAAGTTTTATAGGACACGTGTCTTCTTGGTTTTTTGGTCCGCACTTATATATCAATATATTTGGAAAATGGGGGATCTAAGAGACCTTTTTTTAGAAAACCTTATCCCAATTGCCTGTAAAATTTTGGTAACCACCTTTTTTGTTAATGTTTTGACATGGTCACACAAATACTGTGTGTGGTGAATCATATAGGAATTTAAAATATGGTGTGTAGAGTAAGGAACTAGAATTACTGTGTTCATTGGTTGTACATATGGATTTGGGAATGATCATGGAGATGTGCATGATTCTTAATATCTGTATTCTTAGGTTCTTCTAGGATGAGTTCAATTATCCATTATATTTTCATTGTTTTTATCTTCCCTATTTTCCCAAAATAAGATATTTGGTGGTTGTTATTAGAAATCCCAATGCAGGGTGGATGTGGTATGGCTTGCATAATTGGGAGTGAGGTTGTTTGTGGACCACTAGGGTGTGAATAGATGTGAATAACCGTGATATTTGAAAAAAATTAAATGATAAAAATAAAACATAAAAAGATTTAGAAGGATTTATCCAAAAATTATATTTATATATTATCCCTTTAATTAGAATCTCCTTTCCAAGATGTCTTTGTTACACGGTTTGGAAAAGGGTGGCTGGTTAGTTGTGGGCCATTTGAGCATGTATTAATGGGGATAACCATGATGTCTAAAAATATTACGTTATAAAATTACAAATAAAATTTTTATAATGATTTATAAATACATATTTTTTGGATTAAAATCCCATCAAATTGAAGCCTTAAATGTGAATAGTTCCACTTATTTCATTATTCCCCATTGTGGGTGTCTTATAAGGTTGAGAGTTTTTTTAATGACTCTAAAATTTAATTTATTACTTGATAAATGTGTTTTCAAATAATCAGTGAAATCCACCTGCTAATCTTAGTGGTTAATTATTAACAAAAAATAAACAAATTTGTAATATATTTAGAAGTTATCTACACAAATTTGTTGGACACGTCATGTGGTATGTGTAGATACAATGGGTTTATTCTACTTCGAGTATAACATAATTTAATCTCTAACTCAATTCTTATAATAAATATGAGTAACATATCATTGTCACCATTGATCAGTACGTTGTGTATAATTTTGGGCTTCCACTAAATTTCATCCTTAGAATGGATTCATTCAAAATTAAAAGAATCTAATGATGTGGTAAAATAGATCTTCTTTTAATATTAAATTGGTTGTTAGTAGGTCAATAGAGTCAGATCATAAAATATTATTAACTAAGGCATGAATCCAAACTCAATATTTTTATCACCATGAAGAGAATCTTGAATTAATTTGTTTAGGTTTGTAATTTGAGGATCCTGAACTAAGGAATTTTTATTTCCTTAAGTATAATTCCCACACAATGGTTTTGTACTTCCTTGAGGAGAATCTTAACTGAATTATTTTTTAAATTTCAATAATAAGAATCAAGAGTCAAGAATTTAATATTTTCATGATGTGGATATAAAATCAATGATTTTATATTTCTATAAGAATAATCTCAACCCACTATTTTGTTTATTTCATTGAGGATGATATCAACTCAATGTTTTTAAAGTCCTCAAGTGTAATAATTGAATTGATGAATTTTTTATCCAACATGAATAAATAACATAAGGAAGTTTATTTTAAATGTTGTATAATTTACATTAAGAGTTTCATATTTTATTTTAACATTTGTGGTGGAAAATCAATTGATAATTGGTGGGACAAAATCCTAGATTGGAATTAGTAATATAAAAATATGAATAATTTTCTTCTGGATTAGATATATGAGAATATGAAATCACAACATATCTTGTGAAAAAAAATATGGTCCCAAAAATTTATTAATATGGGAATCTAATTATAACATATGTTTATAAAAATAACAACCCCTAGGTATATACCAAGTAGAGGGTATTTGAGTTTATTTTATTGTTTACTTGTGTATTATTATTAAATAAAACCATATATGAATTGATAAAGGTATCAAAATTAGGGATATATTGAAAAATAATAATACATGGGCTTGGGATAGGCGGGACATATTTATCTACCTATCCATTAAGAATTGGAATTAAGAAAATGTAGAATAACTAACATAAACTAGTAAACCTATAAATTTGGAACTCCTACATTGACCCATATCCTATGTAATTGAATTAGGATATATATAATATAACACACCTTATAATTAAATGTCTTGATGTTTGAACCATTGTGTCTTGATATTTATGTTCATGTGATGACGATCGTGTACCCAATAATAATTTTTCAATATGAGAGTATCAACTAAATGCATTTGTGTTTCAAAGAAGAGTTTCTATACTCATGGAATTTGGGATATAAATATGATCATCCTGACTATAGGAATTTGTACTCTTAGGAAGAGTATGTCAAATTAAGGAATTATGGATTCTGATAGGAGTATATTTATTCATGGCATTTGGGATTCCAAATTGAGTATCCTAATTCTTGTAATTTTATACATCATATTCAATTCATTTCGATATATAAGAGGATACATGAATAGAATGACATAATATTTATTTAAAAATGGGTATGATGTGTGAATGTGCAACACCAAGTGTATTTTTACAACTTCATTTTTTTATATGGTGTGAAAATTATAACATATGAAAATATACACAACTTGAGATAAGTGGGAATAAGTTAGTCATTGGTAATGATGAGACAATAACTACATTATAGGGAAATAATTCATGGGGTTAAATGATATTACCATTATGATAGAAACATTAAATTGGTTGGATGGAAGTAATTACAACACAACTGAAAATACAAAGAATATTATTCCTTTTTTTGAAATCATATACACTCATTTCAAAAAAATATTAAAGGGTTAATCGAGATGATATAGTTTAGGTTCTTTAAGATTAAATGGAGAGAATCTTGCCTCAATGATAAATATTGGTGATGATTTTGAAATAGAGGTGTAAAAAATGTTCATGGATAAAATTACATTCATAAAGGTTTAAATTACCATAAATGTTAAACCACCATGTATTGTACACATTCTTATGTGAAAGTGATATAACATGAAATTTATCAAGTACGTGACCATATAAAAGGGTGGTACTTCTCAATGTAAGGACATGGAAATTTAATTAATGATGATAAACCCAAAGTATATTTAAAAAATGTATGAATGTGGTCATAAGAAAAAACTCAATCTTTTTCCCTAACAAGTAGGTTCAATGTGCATATCAATATTTTGTGTGTTTTCATACTTCAATCCCAAAAATCATTGTTTATTTTCAATTTTTTACTATATCCTTTTTATATTCAATGAAACATAGACGTTAAACATGAAATCAAATGAATTTTAGTTGGGGATGACAATATATATTTTCAGCTTATAGTGTATTGTTGTCTCATATGATGTTTCTTTTCTATATAATTTACATACTAATGAAAGGGGAGGGGGGCTTAATGATTATATACATGAATTTTCACCGGACACCCTTTAATAGTTTTCAAAAAGAATATTATTTGGTTATATTTCATTTATAATTTAGGTACAATCAATTGAGATAATATAGTGTTTAATATTATGGTCCTACCTCATTTAACAAAAAGGAATGAAGTTTTTGGTCATATATATTTGAAAAAATATTAAGTGATGTATCCCGTGATAAATGAAAAATTTATGTAATGTTAATTATAAACCTCTTTATAGCCAATAAACCTAGATAAATGTGTACTGATCACATCAAATGATTTATATAATTCATTATTGTATAATAAATATTGATGGGGGAAAAATCTTGGAGTTTACGGTAATTCAACTAAGACTACATATCTAATGATATTTTTCCGTGGGAATAATATTAACACATGTTTTTGTGGGTTCTATGGGGAGTATATAAAACAATTAATTTGAAATTATAAAGGGAGTGTATCAATTCAGGGAATTTTTTTCACCAAATAAATATCAATATATACATAGGTAATGTCACAATAGTAGAATATCATAATATTTCTTTGAATATAGGGCCAATGCACAAATTTTTGACTTCTACAGTATTATTATCCACTTGTATTATTGTGTAATTGAATGTGTAATTCATGAAATAAAAATGAATAGGTCCCTAGTCAATCGAGATATGATTGAATAAGTTTACAATTTTTAATAGAGAAACAATAACTAAACCATTAATAAATATCACAGGGTCTAAAGGGGGCATTTCTTCCAAATAAAATTATTCTTACTATTGGTAGATGAGATACATTAAATCAAAGTAATTTTCAAGAATTATTTCCTGTTAAAATTATTTAATCACCATATTAAAAATATATATAAATTTAAAAATTGGTTGGATACACTCAAGAATTTAGGAATGGTATGAAGTATGATCAGGGATAAATATATATTCAACAAAAATTTTGATCACACTAAAGGATACACAACTTTATTGTTAACACATTCTTGGGTAGATGAGACACAAAAAAAATTAATTGATTATAAGATCACATGGGAGGGTAGGTATACTAAATGTGAATAAGTGGACCCTTAATGTGTGAAAATGTATAAATTAAATAATCTATGTAAAATTACAGTGGAAAAAATAACACACTATATCTTCTAATTGATCAGTGTATCGATATAACATTGATTGAAATTTTCTAGGAACATGATTTGGTCCGCAGAAGAATTATGTCTTTTTAGTTTTCTCCCAAAACTTTTCTTATTACTTAAAAGGAGATAACATAACAAGGAAAGGTCGGAAATTTTAATAGGGCCCTAATTCTGAGGGTTTATCATGAAAATTATTTATCTCCTTTTTATTTTTTATACTCTGCTTTTTATAAATCCTTGAAAAGGAATGGATTAGTGATACGTTAATTGATTTTTACACAGTCTTCCCTTTACAAGTTTTCAAAAGGTACGACTTTATGTATAATTTATTTTAACATTATGTTTATTAAATTAAGACAAATTTTTATTGTAATATGTTTATGTTTATATAGCTGGAACCAATTAAAGATGATGTTTATGATCATGTAATTTTAACGAAGTTCATATGATGATTATGGTCATTAATTTTTGGATGAAAGATGGGGAAATCAATAGTGTAAGGATGGGAAGGATAAAAAAATATGAATTGAGAACCCTATGTTTATATAGAAAATATTATGGAAATATATACACAGTTAAATGTTATAGTTTTCAAACCAAAATTTTATAGATATCTATGTTTTAATAAATAAAATTTAATAACCCGAGGTGAAAGATAAAGGGGGAAGTATTGATATAGAAAAACATGGGGAGAAGGAATTATAGTTTAAGGTAACTTTGTTTATGTTATGTACATTAAATACATTTTTTTGACCTTGGTTTATAGATAGATAAAAATCGAATCGAATAAGGGGGAACCATGTAAAGGGGTAATTGGTAATTTCTATAATAAATTGTTAATATCAAAACATAGGGGTGGAAATTTTGATGGAATTAGATGTAAATATATTTTTGGATTTGGGATTGGTGATCTATGAATAACTATGCATTTTGTGGTAATATATAACAAAGAACAAAAAGGTCTAGAAGAAGATATTTTATCCCATAGTAGTTTATAATATAGAAAGACCTGATTTGATTTATATAGAATACACTGTGTGGTAGTTTTATCTAGATAGATTTATGATTGATCCTAGAATAATAAATAAGGATTTCAATAAATTTCATATACGAGTATAAATCAATCCATACATGTGAATTGAAATATGATGATTTTATAATATTATAGAGACATTAGAGTAAACACACTGTTTATTGGAAAACCCCTTATGTATGATAGATTAAGGTATAATATGTGAAGGATATTTCTTAGATAGGCCTAAGAGAAGGCATTTAAGCGTCACTACTTGTCCTGTAATAGTCTTATTTAATCAATATAAAATTCTAGTAAATATATTCTCTAGATTAATTTAAATTTTGTTTTGGGGGAATTATAGTGAAATATAATATTGTCCTCGTTTAATAAATGTGTGAATAGAATGTAAATGAGTCTAAGATAGTAAGACAATCATGAATGGATTCATCTAATGTCATTTTGATGTGAAGGCCATGTGTGAAAAGGTAAAAGTATCATCACTAAGGTATGTTTAGGCCGAGAAATGGAGGCTAAAATAGATTATTGTAATAAAGATCATATAATGACCACGCATCCATGTTAATATTGACCAATTCACATGAAGTTATAAAAAATGTTTATTTTTTCATTGTTAGTTTAGCCAAGGAATTAGAGAAAGAAGAATTTCTATAGCCATATTGTAAATAATAAACAAGTACATAATTTTATATCACAATAATATCTAAATTTGGGAGTTTTAAATTTGAGGTTATAATGGATAGAGCACTGAAATTTTTTTAAGGTCATATGGGATGGACCCCTCAAAATACTTTATGGTTTTATGTGATAAATAATGTAATATATAGTTTATAGTCTAATGCTATATACATGCGTCAAACTATCTATATTAATGGGAAAATTATCTATGATTATTATAGTTAATCATTCTAAATATTCTAAGAACATTACCAAAAATTAATTACTATGTGGCTTTAGGGATCCGAAATAGAGTTTGTCATTCACAAAGGAGTTAAATATAAGATATTTTAGATCTATTTGAATATGGGAAAAATAATAGGTAAATAATCTATTTATATGTCTTAATAGGTGATAATATAATTTTTAAGGTAGGGATTATGATAACTATTATTAATAGAGAAACAAACAACACATCATTAGGAAATAACACATGGATTTTGGGTGACTCTCTTTCAAGATAAAAACCACACACTATAGGTTACATAATAGCTCAAATGAAATATTTTTTACTTAATTTATTTGTATAGAATTCCATTATGGTTGATTAAATTAACCCCTAACAAATTTATATGATATCTAAAACTGAGAAGATACACTCATTGTTAAAGGAAGCCAAGAGGCCAATCTAGACTTAAATAAATTGATTTCAAAGTGGATTATCTCAGCTTCCAGGTGTTATTTTGATATTGACTTTAAAGAAAAGTATGATGTATTTTAGGAGGAATTGGAATTGTCTAAATGGGTTTATAACATGATATAGTTATACTATGATGTTGTAGAAATGTTGTTTGTGAGAAAATTATAGTCCTTGATGCAAGGGTAAGGTATATTAAAAATCAAAAATAATTATTGTTCTAAATAAAAAAATGGGGGAATCTAATACATTGGTTATGTAATAAAAATAAATTATGAGATATATTCTAGTTTTTAATATGGATTTTAGATCTTTAAAAAAATGGATGGACATGCAAGGAATGAGTCTATATGAAAATGAGGTGACACGTAATTGTATGTTATATATGATAGAAACTTTGAGATGTTTATTTTCATACAAGATAGTCCATTCACTATATAGCTTAGGTTCATATAGTATAGTTGACATTCCATCATGTTTAATGAATTTTGAAAATGGTATTACATTAGGAAGTTTAAAGACACATAATGAGGATCTTATGTTATGCAGTTTAATGATTTACATTAATGATCTAGAACAATATAATTTATATACATTAGGAAAAGACTTAATTACATGAATTTATGAGTGATTAAGTAAGGATTTAATGTCATTCAATTTAGGATCATATTAAAAATTTCTTATGTTGTGTCGTTTAGAATCATGAGATAATGAATTCTTCATCTAACATGTATCTTCTTGAATGATATGTATCTATTATAGGGAGAATGACTCACATTCATGTTGATTATATAATGGGAGTCATTATCTCTATCATTAATTTGTCTATATTATTTTGGATCCAATCATTAAATACATTTAATATATTAATGAACATTGTAGTTGGGTGATATCATTTAAATATGGGTAAAACATCCCTAATGACCCACCATAGCGGGGTGCCTTTATAGGATATTATGTATCCTTTGATTTCACTTATATTAATTCATAATAAGGATATTAAATTTATTTTTTGGGTGTTATCAATTGAGTTATTAATTATTATAAATCATTTTCTAAACGTCATTGTATGATTCATGGCTTACTAAATCAGGAAGGGTAAAATCTGTGTCCTATGTAGTTTTTGATAGTGTTTTCTTAGTAAACCATGTTAATAAATAGTTAAACCTTATATTTATTGGTAATTATGGTTATTTCACATTCATTTTAATTGTGTTTTATCCCTTTTTATCAACCATTCAATGTAAACCTCTTAGACACATCTCATATCCACTCCTCCCCCTCAAATCACATTTCATAGTGGTTCTAGGGTGTTTTATTGCGGTATCTTCATATATATTGTGAGTTATGAAATAATTATTCACTATACTATAGGTTTTATCCAATTCATCACATCCACTCTTACCCAGGTGGCCTTGTTGGCTGATTTGTATGTGTAGGGTAATAAATCTATTTAGGGGATTTCACTTTTAGGAGGGTTTATCCTTCTCTTATGGGCTATCCAAGTGGGGTTCATCAAATGTGATATAATTATACCTTTTTAAGACGGTGTTTCCATATAATTCAATTTTATTTTAGACTTCAATAATGTTTTTGTGATAGAAAATCACTTTAAATCCTTTGTAAATTTAGAAAAACCAATGTATATATGTTTTTTGAATGGTTTCCATAATCATTTCTCTTTTTCCGTTAGCATAATGAGTTTATTTCATAACATAATGGAAAATTTACATTAAATTTTGTTTTATGAAATCCATATGTATTATAAAATTCTAAATATAGTGTTCTTAAAATTGTATTCCTTCATGATATTTTCAATTAAATTGGACTTATAATGTGATATTTTTTGGGATTTATTGTCATAAATGTTTTAATGTTGTTATTTTACTAATGAAATTGATTAGTAGATTAAATGGTTTGATTGTGATTGTGATTGCATATAGTAATTGTGTTATTAAGTAATATCTTTATATCCAAATGGAATTTCAAAATGGATTTTGAAAACATATGGTTACTAAGTATAAGGTAAAAACCTATTTCATGCATTTTGTAATGATTTTTTGTATGTATTTTGGTCACACCCTTGTTGATCCCGAGTTTTATCTATTGTTGATGATTATGTGTATTTATATCAAAATCAATTTCTATTCACTATTTTATTTGTACTTATGGGTTGTAGATATGACCAAATGGGTATTTTGTTGGAGAATATTTTAATTATATTAAGTTTTCATAGACTATGTGGTTTTAATGAGATTGAAATTTATCTTTATAGTGGCCCATATAGTATTGTAATTTCATGTATAAACCAATGATACTATGTGTGAAATCAAGGGTCACCTGATTTTCTAGTTGAGTGTCTTCACTAATTAGTGGCACTTATTTGATGTTTTTCTAGTGATGGTATGTGTCTCTTATAAGTCTAGATAATAGTTATCCATGAGATAAGAAATAAGATAGTAAAAAATTGTAGTAGTTAGTTTCACCAACATCTAGTACTATGACACTTCTCACTATGATTTTTCCTCATGATATGCATTACATGTAAAAATGTATTTATTTGGTTTCATGAATTGGTGTTTTTTTTCTATTTCATTAAGAATTTTTTGATTCACTAATTACATTATGATTGAACCTTATTTTTTATATTGGTTTCCTTTCTTTATCATTTTTATTCTCTAACAAATTCCCATGGTATTCTATTAATTTATATATTTCCAATGATTTTATTTATAAATGAATTAATTTTAATGATTTCAAATAAAATATATTGTCTATTTCTAAGAATCATATTAAATGGTAGAAAAATTGTTAAATACAGGTGTTAATGGAAAAATTAAAAAATGATGTCTTTATGTGATGGATATTTTTAAAACATGAAAACGAAAGGAAATATTATTTTATCATTTTTATTTTAAAAATATATTTATGGTATATCATATTAATGTAATAAAATTGACTGTAGTAACTATCATTTCTTTTGTTGGGTCTCACACTACATACACATGTTAATGGTATATAGTCATTATGTATTATATTGGTTTTCATATAATAAGATACAGTTTTGGTCTAAACCTATAACTTAATGGAATTGGATGATGTTTTGTTCATGGTGGAAACTTGAGAGTCAGTTGATTATTGTGTGGAAAGTCTCTTGGGATGATTTGACTTGTTGTGTCAAGTTTGGTATTATCCTACTCAGTCTTCTATAATCGTTTTAGTCATATCTTGGGATATTAACATTATTATAAAATTAGATGGATTATTTTCATAATGCATTTGTTAATATATTTTTATCGTTCTCATTTTTCCATGTTTTACTAGGTTTATTTTACTATGACTTATTATTTACAATACATGATTATCTAATGCTTGAAAAACTCATCCTGGGGTTTTTTGGAATAAATTGTTCTTATTTGGATTCAGGATTGTAAAACCATTCTCAACATTATGTTTTGATACCCTCAGTGTGTGTAGATAACACCTGGTTATTTGTAATTCACTTTAGGCCTTGTGGATGAGTAGTCTAAGTGTCCTACCGGGTTGGCATGTGGTGGTTCATTAAAAAATAGCATTGAACCCCTCTTGTTATTCTGATTATAATTTTAGATAGGAGATATGATCATATGAGCACGATAGTTATGTGTGTTGGATGAACGACAAGATCATATTTATGTTAAACCCCAAGTATCCATGGTCGGACTGGTGTTTTAATTTGAATTTGGGTCCTATAATTAGTAATTATTGAGCTTTTGGATATGTTTTTTCTCTACATTGATTTTTAGGGATATCCCAACAGTTTTTGCTATAAATACCAAGATTTTTGAAGATATTAATTGTACAGTATGAGGCACATGGTTAAGATTTATGATTTTTCAAAGCATGATTAGTTCAGACAATACCATTATAGGTAACTTTGAGAAACACTTTCAGGGTAGGAATATAGTATTAAACACTGTGTAATTAAACTATGCTCTTTGGTAAATCATGGTAATTTTTTATTTACTCATGTTTTTTACATTTAAAATATCTTATGATTTATGTTGCATATTTATGATAAATTATTTGTATTTTATGGATTATAGAGTATGAATGATTTATTTTTAAGTATTTTTTTTGATTTCGTATTCGAGAAAGTTTTAAGAACCATGTTCATGGTAATTTGAGACCCTTTTTCTAACACTTTGGAATATTTTATTAAATTATCTTAAAAAGGATATGAGTTTATACTTTGTTAGTTTTAATTTTTTTGGTTTTCCCCATGAATCATTTTTAATGTTTTTGGGAAAAAATATTGTGGGGATTTTTAATAATGAGATGTTTTATTTATTTATTTTTATTATTTGTATTTATGTTATGATGGTGTGATTAAATGTTTTATCAATGATTTATTTCTGAATATGATCTAGGGAATGAAATAAAAAATTCAAGGAGGTAATACTTAGGATTGTTCTGTAGATGTCCCATGATTTATCTTCCCAGTCTATATCTCTATCAATACTCTTCATATAGTAGATGGGAAAAAATTTATATTCTTTTGGATGATTCGTATGATTTTTTAAATCAATATCCTATAATAAATTTTGAGTATTCTTTTTTCCAAGAGTAATTAGAGAATTTATTTAAGGTTTAATATATCTTTGATTCTATAGACTCAAAAAATCTTGAGTGTCAGGAAAACAGATTTGTTGTTCATGGGATTGGGTCTAGAATAGTGTAATACCATCATTATTGATCTACTAAATGAAATTACATCTTGGTATAATTTGAAGAGACTTTTATCCATTATCATTAACCCAAGTGTGTGAATTTATTGTCTGTGTTTCTATTTTTGGACATCCCTCAAGATGACCCATCAGTTAAAGAATATACTAGACACATTTCCATATCACTTACCTTCTCTACAATGATAGATGATTCAAATTAAATAACACATTGTTCTTTTAAAAAGGAATTATTTATAATATTATTTATATGGTGATTCATATTTCCCTACATTATACGTGAATTGGTTAGTAAATTTACCCTCATTTATGTGATTATTATGAAGAATTATATAAATAATACTTATTAAACCATGTTTTTAGTCTTAGATATTTTGTTAGTCGATGAAAAATACTGAATATTTGGGTTGAAGTAGGGAATTAGACATAATGTGGCATTTCTATCTCAACCATGTGTTTCTAATATAGTGTAATAGAATTTTCTATTTTTATTTTAGTGTATGATTCCTTAGAACCCTTATCCCTAATTTCTAAAAAATATATGAACATATCATATATGTGGCCATATCGGTCACCATCAGATGTTTTATAAGTTGAATGTGAATTAGAAAATGAATAATTAAACAATTATTACATGATGGAAGTATTCTATATTGTTACTTCCAAATGAAGAGTCTGATGATTATCAATTATTATAAATGGTTCCACTTTTGTAGAAAAAATTGGGATTAATTTTAGATCATGTTTATAAAAAATTTAATTATGTTTTAATAGTTTCAAGTGTTTATATAATGTTATTAAATTGCATCGAGATGCATATTTATTATTCAATGTTTTTAAAAAACTTAATTTTTGGATTTGATGGATTATAATATAGTTACTTGTTCCCTTATCTCTATTTGTTTTAGATGAATTGTTCTACAGATTATTTTCTATATTGTGGAGTTGATATTTTATATTCAATTTTTATAATAAGATTTCCAAATGTTGGGGAAATGTATGCTAGTTCACAATGTTACTTTCTCATGGTCATGGAGTTATCTTCCATTGTTCTTTTGGTTTGGTTTTTATATTTCAATTGAGTCTTTATGATCAAAAATAATCCTACGATGTTGATTTTATTTCTCGTTTTTTAGTGTTGGATTTAGGAGGATCTTTTTATTAGTGGTAATACATTAATATTACTAAATATAATGTATTTAAGGTGGTACAAATATCCAAATATCTCAACTTGGTTATCATATTTTCTTTATCTGGGTGAGGAATCTAAATTTCTGGTATTAATAGTGTGTCATTGGTTTTAGAGTAACTGGATATAATAGTGTGTCTCTCTAGATGGGGGAGGTAGAGACATTCATATTCATTATAAAATGTATGAAGAGTTATATAGATTATTGATCTTTTTTTATAAGTGAATTATTCATAGAATTTCCATTTTTAAAGTTTTTAAATGGTTTTATAAGTTTATAACGTGGCATTGTGGGGAGAATTTGGAAACCCAAAATGTCACATATATGCACACATTTATTTCATGGTTGAGTCCACTGAAATTTAGGGTCTTTTATATTGTTTTCTAGAACATTTTGATGACTATTCCATACCACATTTTTAAATGAATTTTTTAATATTTTATGGTAAATCATGTGAACTATATATAATTAAATAGTGAAATCACATAGTTATCACTTGTTTTGGTAAATTGTGTGACTATGTTGTTTTTGGGAATTTTGATAATTTCATGTTTTTTAATTGGGTCTATCCATATATTATCATATATTCAAATAGGTTCTCCCAATCACCACTCCCATCAAATCCTTACCCTCTCATCACGTTAATTGGTGTCTATATAGTGGTTGTATATTGGATATTCACATGAATTTAGAGTTATGAGCTCATCTATTCCTATCTTATTTGTTTCTGCCTTTAATTATCATATTATCTGACACTAGTGTCGTTGTTTTACAATTCCATGTATAGTAATGTTTAATATTTTGTGAGGTTTCTCTTGGGTATGTGATTCCACTTTTGTGACATATACTAGTGTAATTAGTTTATGGGTACATGGTTACACTGATTGAGGTAACTGTATCGTGTCATTAAATTTTATTTATATGTTATATTATTGGATAGTGTTCAAAACTCATTTTTAAACTAGAAAAAAAATATATAATATTTACATGTGTTTCATCGTAGGATTAAATAATCATTTTTCCATTTTCATTATAGTCATATTACATATTTGAATTAAACTTTTTCATTAAATTGTGTTTTATGAATTCTATGTGTTTACTAAAATTCCAATGATGATATTTTTAGAAAAATGAAAATTTCACAGTTTTATGAGTTAAATTTTATTTACAATGTAGTGTTTTTGGGTGTTTAATGGTTTTATATTTTTTTAAAAGTAGTGTATTTCAATATTAAAAATATTTAGTGACTTCCTCTTATTAATCGCGATCTTGATATGATATTATTGTTTAATTCATAAAGAATATCAAATTTTTTAAATGGATTTTAGGAATATATATCTAAGAAATATTGGTATAATATTAAAAGTAAAATAGCAGTTTAAATCATTTGTAATGATTTTTTATTGGTTGTTTTTATGCATGTGTTGAGACTCACTATAATATATTATTTATGAATATGAATTTTCATCTTCCAAATAAAATAGAATCAAGATCATTTATTTTCTTGTGGTGTTAGTCTAATATAAAATGGTTTTTAGATGTGGAAATGATATTTTTATTGGATTTTGTACCCTTTGTATTTTCGGTTCTCATGTGATTGATGTTTGGAATGAAAATTTTAAACTCAATTAGTTTATACATGTGAAATTCTAGGATAATAAGAGCGGAATAAATAGAGAGATGCTTTCTTATTTGAGTGTGTGTGCTAGATAGTACCACTTAGTTAATATTTTTCTTGAATAGAGGTGTGTCTCTAATGCGGATATTTGAAAGTGATTTACGTGATGAGATACATGACTATAAATCCACAATCAGTTGGTTCTACTAATCCATGTAGATTATTTTCTCACTAGTCCATATAGTGATTCTTCATGATATATACTAAATGTTATTGTTTATTTATTTATAATCTAGTATGTGAGTTATTATATGTTTTATTATGCATTTTTTTATATATTTATTACTTTATTCTTGAGCCATAACCAATATATATATATATATATATCATTTTTCCATTATTTCTATTCTTTAAAGGATTTTCATTATACTAATTTTATTGATAGCTCAACCAAAATCTTTATTTTTACATGGTGAGTATGTTAATGTTTTAATGAAATCAGAAGTGATAATTTCTAAGATGTATTTAAAATGTTTGAAATTGTTTAATTTCTATTTTCAAAGCCAATTATAGAAAAATGTATTTTTTTAGTTGTGAATTTTTTTTAAACTATAAAAATGAAGTGAAAAATAGTATTCCCATATTTATTTTTAAAATAAAAATATTGTTTTATTTTATAAAATGAATGATATAAAAGCATGGTGGTATCCTATAGGATATTGTACCACACCCAACATACTCATATTGGTTGGTATATAGTCATTATATATTTATTAGATTTTCAAGGAATTTTTTGAATGTATGGTTGGAACCACTACCATATCAAGGAAAATGATGTTTTATTCTTGATGATTACTTGAGAATCACATGGTGATGGTGTGGTTGATCTTTAGGGTTTTTTGGACTTGTTTAGTAATGTTGGGTATCATTCTGTTTATCAGTATACTTTTCTTTTAGTCTCATTTTTTCATTTCTAAATAGGTATTTTTTAGTAATGTATGTTAAATTTTACTGTTACCATATTAATTATAACTTTTTTGGATAAGATTATATAGTTGGATGATATTGTTAACTTTTCATGATTATAAAATTACTGTAAATCAAATGTTTGGTTCTTGATAATAACTTATTTTCCATATTTGGATTCATGGTGATGAAACCATTACCTAATTTATGTTTGGATACCCACAGTATATCATTCCATCCCATGAAAATATATAATATGCATTTTAAATTATTGAATAGTGGTCGAGGTGATGGTTTATGTCAACTCATGTCGGTTCATTATAGGGATGTTGATCTGTCATTTCAACTATTGAATCGATGGATTTATCTAGAAAGTAATAATGATGGGGGGTCCTTTCTAGTAATATACTATAGTTATTAACATATTTTTTTATATCTACAATATTTTTGTTGTATTCTTTATTGGTTATGGAGTTTATAGATTCAAGTGTTTCATGATAAGAAGAAATGATGATAGACCTAACTATTTTAATGGAATGATGGGCCACCGAGAATGGAAGTCTAGGATGTTACCCTTTTTATTGTATCTGCCTATTATATCATGGACACACACCTTCTTAACATACATTAGTATAACTGTTTTTCATATATTATTCATCACTAACCAATGTATTGTCAACTTCAGATTTTGAATAAATCACATGGTTGGAATTTTTTTCAGAGGATCATGAAGTGTCTTCATATTTCACCCAAGATGATACATTTTGAACGGAAATGGAGACTCATATTTCATGAATAAATTAATATCAATGTAAATTCCCATCAAATATATAAAATTAAAAAAAACTAATTCGTTTTCTCTAGTAAAATAGGATCTCATTTGGTAATATGTATCCCAAGGTGTTGTTTAGCGGTACAATGCCCAAGATATCATTTAGTGGGTCAGTTCCTATTCTTTAAATGATTGGGGTGTAGAGACCTTATGTTTCAAGAAATATTTTTTAATCATTACTCTCTCATCTTACCCTTGGTCTTGACCATTCCAGTTACATTAGGAAAGGGGAGGATAAGAAGTATAAGGTTCAATTATATATTTTTTGAGGATATTGGATATAGACTTGGTTTACATAGTAATTTAAAGGTGATTGAATTCATATGATTCATAATATCTGGATCATCCAGTAATCATTTTTAATATTGGTACGTATTTTTATGGATATTATGAAATATGGTAAATGAGGGTAAAAATTCTCATATCCCAATTGATTGAGTGAGACCTTGGATTTTATAGCTATAGTCAAAATTAATCTTTCATTATAGGCCTATATTTTTCATAGTGTTCAATGCAATGGGATAATACATAGAAGAACTCTATGTTTATAAATTCTACCCCTCGCCCATGATGGATTTTTTAGGAATCCATATAGAATAGTGTTGAAAAGCCTAATATTTATATCTATTTGTGATCAGAAATTTGTCTTAGGCCATAATTAGGATAGGATAATGACCCTTTGGGTTTTCAGATACCAATGGGGTAGGAAATTGCTTATTTTTCTTTGAGAATTTATTTGGAATGACTTGCTATGGTTGATTAAGGTTAAGTGATAAGGGTTGGACCATCGATTATAATTTCTATCGCACAATGTGGGAAGTGACCATTATGGGTAGGATCTTTCCTATGTGTCACCTTGGATCCCATTGGTGTATGCTTGTGGGATTCTAGGGTGTCAATTATAATAAGTGTGTGTATATATATTTCTAGAAGAATTGGTTAGTTTACACATATAGTATATCCTCTTACGTGTCTTGGTTTAGGAAATCAATGTTGAAATCTATGAGGAGCCCTCATTAGCATAATCATGAGGGTAAAGTGTTTTACATATTTAATGGTGATAAAAACTGAGGGGATCCCTTCCATAGAGCACATGAACAATTATATAGAAGTAGTTTGTGTCCTATTACACCTTCCTATAGTTAAAGAGATAAGTATTACCATGTTCAAGGAATAAACTCTTCAATCAATTAGATGTTTACATGGGGATACATACCCCATACTAACATGTCCATATAGTAAAATAATCTAGGAATACATCACCTCTATACTAGAATGGGATATATCCAATATATGTATTATACCATAATAGGGGTGGTCCTATAATATTTCATTCACATAATTCAATGTAATCATAGGGTTAGTGACCTAATATGTTAGTTCCTTAATGGTGAGGCAATTTTAGCAATGAAAATAACAAACAATGAGGGTTATATCAGCGTAAAGATCTAGGTAACCAACACTCTTTAGTGAAATCACATACACAAGGTTGAAATATTGATCTTGATCACTATGTTCACAATGTATTCTATTTTATTTCTATGTAATAAAATAAAAAATTCAACAGTGTAATATCAACAATAAAAGAATATTAATAATAAATATCATTTTAAATAATTGATTGATTTCACTATCATAAATTTAATATGAATATGAATCCAACCGTATATGTCCCATTTTGGTTGTTTTAGATTACACGAGACTACCATTTCTCACAAAGGTGTGAGGCCACTCAATCACCTATTATTGATATAGGGAACCTTTTATTAGTATATTGGATATAAGAATATATCATCGCTTAATGTGTATTATTTCCTAAAATAAAAATATTATTTATTTGGGACATATTTATATAATACATCCAAGTTGTTAAATTGATTAACTAAAAATTTATATTTAAAATAAATCTTCATGTGAGGATTATATGTCCTTCTATTTTATTAAATAATATTATTTATCAATATATAAAATCTATATATGTTGTAACATTAGAATCTCAAACTATCATTGAAAGAATTGGACTCCTTAATAACGAGGTATGATGTGTTGTGGAGTTAGGGTTGATCAAATAAAAGGGAATTCCTACATATCCAAATGAAGGTTTCTACCCCAACCTAGTTCATTTCTATTTATTGAAGCATGTTAAACATTTCATGGTTTTGTGATAATAACCAGAGTGTTTCCTTTTAATGGGTTTTTACATGATTACATCCAAGTAATTTTATGATATGTAATGTGGAAACCAATATTAAAGGTATCTATAAATGTTAAGTATGTGTATCCATTTATAATTTATCATACATATAAGCTATGTTAATAGATTTTATAAACTAGGTGGACTATATTTTATCATGTTTTTTATATCAATAAATATAAGAATCTTGACATGAGGTATATTAGGAATCTAAGAGTGGAATCTTGACTCAAGTAATATGGGGAATCCCTAATGATGTTATTTACTCAAGGAAAATGAGGAAACGAAGAAGAGTATCTCAACTCAAGAAATATAAGGATTCAATGAATAGTATCTAAACTCGGTTAATTAGAAGATACTAGGAGGACTATCTCAAATCATGGTTAATGAAAAATTTAATAGAAGAATATCCAACCCTAACATGCGAGGAAACATAGATAAGAATCACAACTCATGGAATATGAGGAAAACAAGACGTTAACATTCACTCAGGGTATATGTGGAAACTAGGAGGACCATCTTAACAAAAGGAATTATATAGGATCATGGTTTGGATTGATGGTATTGTAACAAAAATTATGTTTAACCCATCCCAAAAAAATTATAATGCATCCCTTTATATTTTGTGGGTTTCAATGAATGAAGTGGATTAATTAAGATAAATGGCATACCAATTCCTAAACAAGGGTGAATGGGGGGATATGTAGTAGTATTATGAAGTATGGTATGGATTGGTACCTAGGTAGGATACTAGAGTAATTTGGGTTCCCATGAATAATTCCAAATATATGTGGTTCCCATTTAAAACGATTTGGTGAATGGGAAAATAGGTACGGGGCCTGAGATAAATAGCCGCCTAGATACGAGGAATATGTGAATTAGATCCCATATATGATTTTTGGGTGAAGTGGTGATTGGATATGTGACCAGGGTTAAGTGGGTGATTAGCAAAGAGGTATTGGTAAAAATGAACTTATATTATAGGATTGGGTGAATGGGAACCCATGGGGTTGGAAATATGGTAGATAAACACCTAGTTTCATGGAAACATCCTTGAAAGTCCCACATCGAAACAAGAGTCGGTAAAACAATCACTTTAAAATAAAGAAATATAAGTACAGAGGTCACCGGAGTTAACCCATACTAGGATTCCATGTAGGAAAACATGAACATGGAGGAGAAAACATAGGTTCATGTTCTGATGGAGAGTGATAGAAAACATGTTTAGGAGAAAGTTAACCACAAGAAAATCACAAACTTGTGATGGGTTAAATGGTATTCGATTCCCCAGTAGGAAAAGTTAATAGACAATATTTTTGTTTTAAGTTACTTTTTATTGAAGAATTTATTCATAAGGAATCATAATTACATATCATGTTGACTTTCAAAATTTATTAGATTTCTTACACAAACTCATATTTTCCCCAAAAGATGAGCATTTAGGAAGACTTGTTCACTATAATCAACTTCTAGAGAATCACCTAATCCACAAAAGAGACTATATACTTCCCATGTCTCTAGACATTAACCAAGACCGAAACCAAAAAGGTTAGTACAAGATCAGATAATCCAGAAAAGGATAACCCTTTATAAAAAGAAAATCTATTCTTAATCTCCAAAATTTGTCCAACTACACCCAATGTTCAATGAGGACCATTCGATAAACAATTTTCCCATAAAATTCATCAAAGTAAACCAAACTAAGATTGAAACCCAAATATTTGAAGGATTTAATCACAAAGTCTTCCAATGTAAAAATTAACTTTTATCTCCAAATAACATCAGTTGCTCTTAAATTCTCATATTTAAAAATAATTAACCTAATCACGTATACTCCATGATAGGTTAATCATTTCCATAGATAACCCAAAATTAACTTACTCTTGATTCCTAAAATCATCTAACTAAAAAAAATAGTCAAACTAACCAGGGACTTCACGTAGTCCAGTGGTAGGCGCTAAATACCAGTCACACTTTGGTTTTGGGTTCGATTCCAAAAGCTTTGTCCGACGCGATGGGTTGTCACATGGTCTCTGTGTTGTCCTTTTTCCAAAACTATATAATTCTCAAATCATTCCCCAAAAAGAGATAAACTCATCAAAAATAACCATAACATAATTTAACTTTAATTTTCACTCATGAATTTCACTTTCATCATAACATATAGTAACCTATAATTACCTCAAAAATATGGATCATATAAACCCAAATGGTTCTTTATAACTATGTCCACAAAAGAACAGATAACTATTCCTTGAATAAAATTTTCATATATTAAACATCAGGGTTACACATACTATAGAAAGTCTTATAATGTAACCCCATCATCATAATAGACTTAATACTCTTAATAATTTCACCATAACTCTTGAAGCCCTTATATATTGACTTCTTACTCACTAAAAATTCTTCATGATCCATTAACCATTCGTTTCCAACTTATTCTGAAATACTTATTTCCTACAAACAAAATCATGAATTATATCCTACGATTCCAAAATAGGAAAATAAAATTTATGAAATAATCCATACCTTTGATTGGTCATTGTCAGTTTCTTCATCCTCAATCGAAATGGCATTAGGTATTGGTAAACGAGTATTTGTACGATCTTGGTGATCCCATTCATGAAACTTCTTTATAGGACACGTGTTAGCATAATGACCATGCACACCACATTTAAAACATTCAATTGATCCCTTAGAAATAACTTCTTTCCCTTTCCTCGAGTCAACTGGATGATTCCTTTTTCCATGGCAGGTTCTCGCTTTATGACCTTCATTCCCACATCTATAGCATATTTCTGTCCCTTTGAAACATTTTCCTAGGTGTTTCTTTCCACATCTTTGACACATAGGTTTTTGAACACAATTAGCTTTATGATTATTACCTGTACTTCCGTAGGGATTTGTTTCTCGCATATATGATTCCATAGAGAAATCACCAAGGTTTAGGTGGTCAATCATGACTCCAGATAGTTGGTTGAGGATAATCACAAGAGTTCTCATTGCAGCTCCCATATCATTCAGTTTCTTGCTCAAAAAACTGTCATAGTTTCCTTCACATCCACTATTACTTTGGTTCCTGCTAGATCCAGCAATTTACTAAAACCAAAAAGGTCAGTGTGAGTATATCAACAAAACCATCATGTACTAATGAGGAACATAAACACTAAGATATACTTACTCATTCACTTTATCTAAATCTAGGACTCTTTCTAAAATCCTAACCATTATGGTATTGTCACTTATGCTTAAAGAGTACCCTAACCTATAAAGTTATCTAAACCGACCTCTGATACGAACTATAAGCCCCCAGCCTTAAACCTTACTTAATCTTGAGTTAACACAAGATTACACATTGAGGATCTTTTCAGGTTTAGAGTTTTAGAGAATTAGATCATAAAACTTGTATTACATTCCACATTTAAACAAATTGGTTACATAAAATATTGTATTCATTTATCCCATCAACGGAAACATTTTAAAATAAAACATGGATCCTTTCTTAACACTTTCTTGACACTATAATCATATCATGTACCCTTCCCTTGACCCGTGAAAAACATTTCAAAAACATGGGATGAGCATAAAATACTCAGTAAGGGTTATAAAAATATGGAAAGGAAACATGAGTTCATATATACATAAGAATGAAATCATACTTTACCCATAAAACATAGGCACTTTAACATACCTCATCAAATCATGAATAAATCATAGAAATCATAAGACATAAAAGTAACTTGAGGCATTAATAACTTTCTTATGTAGGGAGTAACCCTCTTGGTTACGTTTGGAATACCCACCACAGTATATTCCCTAAATCTCTTCGGAGAAACCATAACGCTTAACCCCTTCGTGTTACCCAATGCATTGGAGAGCTATATCGGGCTCACCCGCCCTTTGTTTATCACGGAACCTCCCGTTTTCATAACAATGCCCAAGAACCATAACATAAATGTATCACATAAAACATGTATAAAGAAAATATAACATTTCCATATTTCAATCACAATATAACATTTTAGGATATTGAAATAATTAATCCATTAAAAAACCATTTTCATAACCATTTAAAACATTTAATAAAGAGATTTTTGAATCAAAGTGTCCCATAACACCTTGAAGATTTTAACATTTTAAGCCATTAATATCCAAATAAAAAATCCTTAAAACCATTTTGAAAACATGGATATTAATATGAACTAATCATTAAAACATTTAAAGTGATATTTTGGTTAAAGGGTTTTTACCAAAATTAGAGACACTTGAATACAATAATTGGGGAATAACATTTAATCAGAACTTTACAATATCATGAGAATAAATGGATTCATGATATAATATTCCAAAAGACAGTATATACACCATATAAGAGTGAATTTGTGCATAACAACAATGAAGTCTCAATAGAGAAGTGAAATGTGATGAAATCCCTTATAAAGAAGGTATCCTTAAATTATGGATAAATCAATCTCAAAATTATGTGTGACAAATATAAATACACCCAATATAAGTGGACATTAAGTGTAAAACAATAAAATTTCCTTCACAAATATTCAAAAGATGACATATTCAATAACTACATGTTGAACCCAAAGAAATCTAAATTGGGTTAAAAAGTTCCCTTGGTAAAATTTGACAGCGTAACGACATCACTTCAAAATTCCGAAAATGAGTTGATGAGAGATAAAAAGGGAATCTCATCACTTGGAACTCAAATTTACATCAATGAGGATATAAAAGAACATATGACAACATATTAGTATGTGAATTAAAAGACATGACAAAAGAAGTCTTTTAAAAAGAGGAGGGTGAAAGGTTCCCTTACCGACTTGGGTAAGTTTCGAAAAGTACACCCCATTGAAGAAGATTCATACAATGAATATATAAATACACATAAATGAAATTATATTACAAAAGGAGTGTAATAATGGGCATTACATAAACCACTCAAAGTAAATTGTGGCAAATGTAGCATAAATCTCACGGGAATAAAAGTGAGATGAAAAATCTCATACAAAAACTCAGCAGCCTAACGGCGCCACTTAAAACTTACAAAATGGATTGATGAGAGGAAATAGGGTCTCTCATCACATAAACATAATGTTTATAGAAAGAGGAATATAAAATAAAATCCCCCTACATAACAAAGGGGATCTTAAAATAAGTGACATAAAGGAGTGTACTTAAAGAGAAAGAGAGTGGTTAGATCTCTTACGAAAATTCGGCAGATTAACGGCGCCACTCAAAACTTCAAAAATGGATTGATGAGAGATAATAGGGTATCTCATAATATTTAAAAAAAATACATTAATATTAATATAAAAGAACATCCCAATCAGAAGAAATATGAGCTTAAAAGGAATGACATAAAAGAGTGTACTTAAAAAGAAAGAGAGGAGTAGGACCCCTTACCTCAAGTCCAACTTGTCTTGTTCGTTTCTTTATATTCCAGAAAAATAAACATTGGTCAAATTATAATTTCTTAATAACCTCCTATAAATCTTATTATTCAGTTCATATCACATATTTTAATGTTATAATAATTGGTTAATAATATGAGTTCATATCAAACGTTTTTGTCGATGTTTGGTACGTGAGTCAAAAATTGAACTTGTTGGAAAATAATTTTACATGTAGATATAGGTACATCATATCCAGATTAGTATTTATGTTTTAAATATCATATATATCCAGTATATATTCATTTTATACTATTACATAGCATTTGGAGATAAAAAATGAAAAGCACCGTTCATGGAGACGGTAGGCCGTACGTACGCAGGAAGGCTAATTTCATTTATTCTTTGTCATATTAACGGAATTAAAAATAAATGATATATATATATTATAATACCAGTATAATATATATGTTATATAGGTCACATATTTTCATTAATTTCATTCTATATACGTTCCATGTATTGCATGTACGAGTCACATCACTTGAGGGGGCGGTAGTCCACACTTCCTCATATGAAATTATCGCATTTACACAGCATTAAAATAATAAAGGTATGGTTTAAATATAAATTAAATAAGCATATATTAGACATAAATACCATATATAAAATACAGTGACATCATAATGGCCACCTTTAAAGGTGTTAAAAGAATTTTGAACAATCATCGATTCGTGAGGCAGAAAATCACCAACCACAAAAACAGTATGTTATTTAACCATTAGATGAAGGTGAGTGTAAGTGTAGCTCTAATACTTCTTATAAAAACATCCTAGTATATTTTAGATACTGGAGTTATTACAAAAGAAATGAATAAAAATAGTTTAGGGGGTTGGAAAAGAAAAATAAAACAAAAGGTCACAAGTGAAGACATTACCTTAAAATCGGGTAACTCCCTTTGGTTTGAGCACAAAGGCTTAATTGGGAGGACTTATACACAAAGTGAGTCTTCAACGAGTTAGAAAGGGATGTGGAGAGACAAAATGGTCAGGGGTTGGCCGAGCCAAAGGCTTTGGAAGTGTGGGTAAGGAGGTAGAGGTGGGGGCCTTTTATAAGAGAAGAGGAGGGGCACTCTTGGAAAGTAAAGAAATGTTACTTTATTATAGAATGAGTTTCGGATTCTAATGGTCCCACATTGATGTGTTTCGAGGATAAGGTGATAAGGGTTCTAAATACACCCATACAATAGTTTTTGGACATGTGTAGGTCTTATATTTTACATTATCTTTTCATTTTATTTAAATCCTTTATTAATGAGGTAATCGCTGCATCATCATGATGTCATAAATAATTTAATATATATAATGTCGAAAAATTAAAAAAAATATCATTATTGTGGAAATATTTTTAGATTTCTAATTAAATTTTATAATCAAAAATATGACTTGTATAACCCCACATAAAAACTGTTTTAGTAAAACATCTCATGTGTGTGTCATTTTTACTTTAACATTAAATAAAAAGGTATTTATGTAATTTTCCCACCAAAGTGTCTCCATGGGCTCCCCAAGTTGACCCATGGATTTTCTTGGTCGGCCATGACACATCCAATGAGGTTAGGACATGTGTCAAGCTCATCTCATATTATTAAAACATTATTTTTACCTTAAACTACACTAATTACCTCTAATTGCGATTAAAAACTTAATAAGTTACTTTTCATAAAAAAATTTATTTTAATACCATTGAACCACATTTTAATTCATAATGACAACCATGTGTGTCAGATTTTTGAAATTCAAAACACAAAGATGGAAAAATTTCATTTAAATGGAAAATCAGTTTTTATAAGTACCACTTAGTGGTTTCACTATTCATCAAAAATTGAAGTTTTTCAGAAAATTACCAAAAGTTCACCCTAAGATATATTTGATATTCCGAATTCAAAAATGATTTCTATTTTAAAAAATTAAAAACATATAAGTTGCATTAATTAATTTAATAATTAATTCCCGCTGTCAAAACTATAGCGTGTTTTTATGAAACAAAATGTATCAAAAGATAGACACTAGTTTAAGTTAGATTTCAAATTGAAATTAATTCCAATGTCCACCATTGGATTAAATGGTAAAAATATATTATAATTTCACTTTAAAACCAATTCAAAAGATAATATAATCATATAAATAAATTAGATTAAAAATTGGTTTTGAATTAAAATACAACATTTTTCACTATTCATTAAAAAATGAACTTTATCGGAAAGATATCAAACATTTACACAAAGTAAATTTTGATGTCCCGATTCTAAAAAAGAATTCTATTTTGTCAAATATAACACATAAAATTGTCAAAAAGTGGATTTAAAAGAGGTTTTCCATCAAAAGGCGGTTAACCGACCTTTTAAAAAATATTAGAATGTTTACGCTTAAAATTGGATTCATTTGCATTTTTAATCCTCTAACATTTATTGTAAAAAGTAAAAATATTTGACAAACATATAGAATCAATTTTTAGTTAGTTCTGTTCATTCCCTCCATTACAACGGCTAGGCGTTAACTACTTTTTATAATAATATTATTTTATTATTAGAGTGCAAGGTAAGATTCCCAAGAAACTCGTTGTTGCGTATTGGGTACACCATCGAGCATAGAATCCCCTTTAAAGTAATATTAATATTTTATTCAAAAATATGGATAAATATAAAAATGTCATATTCATTATTTACCTGGGTTGTTACAAACAGGGTATTGTGTGTTTATGGTATCCAACCTATTGTTTTCTGTTATTCTAGTTTGCTTGAGTAAGATAAATTTAATATGAATAGGGTTAATTAGAATGTTTTAGATGTTTTTCCCATGCATGATTGCTTATTTTGACCATTGGGTATAGTTCGCCTATTAGGCTACTATTTCAATTCCTTTCCTTATATTGTAGGATGATATGACTATTATTATGACATGCTATTATGTTTTAGACAGTTTAGCCAAGTAGTTCATGAGGTTTACTTTGGCCACTTTGCATTGCTATGCTTGCTTGAATTACATAGGGCTGTGAGAACCTGGTGTATAGACCATTGGGAGAATTGACGTAAGGGCTTCTCCAGAGTGTCGTTTCTACATACGCAACGAGACCACAGGGGGGATTTATGTTGAGTGCACCATAAAAGGGTCTATAGTAAGTTACGTGGCCACATGAGGAATTGACATTGAGGGAATCCTCAGAGCTCCTGTAGTTACCGATAAAAGACTATAGGGGGAATTGATGGTGAGTTATTCTTTAGGGAGTCTTTAATCACAATTTAATATAGGTTAAATTGACGTTTTGTTCTTCCTCAAAGAGTATATCTAAAGCTGAACCAGAGGGGCGAGACAGTGTGTGATTTCCAGAGGGTTTCTGGTGTTTTCTAGGTAGGACCAGAGGGGTTAGGCTGTGAGAACTTCCCAAAGGGTTTCTAGTTCTATTATCTATCTACATAATGTGTGTTTTATTGAATGCAATTGAATTATAGGAATGTTTACTGCCGAGTACTTCCTTGTTGATTGATTCCTTTTAATTATTACATGTCATATATTCACTGACAGTTAGGCATGAATCTTGTTTTGGTTTCCTACTGGGATTAAGTCTCAAACCCTATTTATGGAATTATTTTGTGCCCAAATAGATTATATTGTTGCAAGTATAGATAATGGAAAGCACCCTTCTACTTCAGGTAATTGATTGCTGTGGAGATAAGGATCATGGGACCAAGTTGAGGCTTGCAATGTTGAGGAGTTGTTTTCCTTGTTCTTCTTTTTTATTTGGTTTAGTTCTATATTTCAACATTGTGACATGTTTGGTTGTTCTCCTAGACATATGTATCATTCATGATTTATATATGTTCGAAAGTTGTTTCATTCATCAGTCTTCCACTTTTTACTATTGTTTGGTTGTTTATTTCTTCTAGGATTGAATATCTATTTTACTTCCGTTGTGTAACTATGCCAATGATGGCATAGTTTCCCCACTATATTCACCTAAGGCCCTTGCTTCTAGTCGGCAGCCTCAAGAATTCAGGGAAATGCGCTTGAGGGCATGTGACCAACCGGGTACGAGGCGCCTCTATGCAGCTTCCAGAACCAAGACATTACAATGTGGTATCAGATGAATTTCTTTTATTCTTGACTTACTATTTGGAGCCTTTATCTTGGGATAGGAGGAAATATGTACATGGTAATAAGCTATTCTTGAGAGTAGCTAACCCGTGTATAGGTAAAAGCCAATTTACCTCCTATATTGCATTTTTTATGGTTTAACAGTGTTACGGTTGATTGGATTTTCACTGTTGGGTGACTCACATGATTTGTGCAGTTATTGGTTATATTATTGATCTTTTAGTTCTATGGAAAACTCAATGATATGAGAGTATTCCATCTCATGCATCATATATGTACTTGTTAGAAGTCACATTTCATGCATTCTTGTCATACCATTAAGTGTGAATTAGTAATTTCATGTGGTTGTGATAGATGTTGGTCTAGATATCCATGCTGTTGTGATTGAAACTATGATATAATACCTATTGTTTGATTGGGTATTTTTTTTAAGGTTTTTCTAGAATGAACGGAAAATCTTGATTCTTGAGGTGTTATGGGCCCTCACGGATCAAATTTGGTGCATCATTTAACTATTATCCTTTTTTATAACATGTATAATATTCCAATCATTGATTCGTGGAGAGTATGGGCCCTCACGAATTCGGAGTTGGTACTTTGAGGTTAATTTAAGTGTTTTTCTGAGCACCAAAGTAGTTTCTGATGCGTACTGTCGGGAAAAACCCAGATTACACATAGTGTATTTTTTAATACACTCCATGTGTTCTTCTATTTAGGAGGATACACTTTTTCATATGTACTCATTGTGTACTAAATATAGATGCATTGAAGTATCTAATAGTGTCATTAGATATGTGGACAGAGACACAAGGATGGGAAAAACTTGGGGAAACACGCCATGTACCAGATGTACACGTAGTATGTTCAAAACATTCATTCACCCATGTGACTAAAGACACATAGGGATAAAACAATAGGTTATACACTTAGTCTTGGTCCTAAACATGTCATGCAGTGTGACCCTTGGATTCATCCATGTAATGAACAACCCAGGTCTGTGAAATCCCTTAGTACATGCCGTGTCCGTCTGGAACATGTCTTGTAGAGTCTGATGTGTAACTGACTGTGTATCTAACAACATTGGTTGGTGAAGTTGTCTAGTACATGTTGTGTCAGGAACTAAAACTTCATGTATTTTTGTTCTAGGGAGATCCTTGTGGCTTAGCATTGTATGGGAACTCAGGAAGGTGAAAACTCTTCATGCACATGCCATGTAGTGGACATACATTACCTGTATCCTTGTTTTGTTAAACATGAATGCTTTCACTATCCTATTCCTTTATTACACTTCTAGATTTTATTCCATGAAAATTATGATCTAAGTGTGTGATTGAACTTGCAGAGTCATGCCACTGAGACATCCCTTGTTTGTATGCCATTTTCCAGGAAGTGATCAGTCACCAGACATGGATGATCAAGGAATTCTTGTAGATCCTTGAGTCATGCCAGACTTGGCACCGGAAATTTTACCTGACATAGGTGTTGATGCACAGTTCAGAGAGGGCTTTGTGAGGATGATGCAGACCTTTCAGGGGGAACCGTATCCTACCTCATCAATGGAAGTAAAGACACGGGTCTTTCAAAAACAATATCCTCTCATTTTTTTAGGGGTTGGAGGACCCCAAGCTATATATTCATGGCTAGAATCCGTGATGATGATCATTGAGCAATTAAAGATACCTCCAAAGAGGTGGGTGAAGCTCGCTATGTACATGCTGTGAGATTTTTCCAAGAGATGGTTGGATGTGATATCACAGGCAGGGATGCCAGCAGGTTATGGGTTAGGGTGAGTTCCAGCATTCCTTCTATGATTAAATATATCAAGAGGCCTTGAGGGCCAATCGAGCCCGAGACTTTTTGAGTCCAGAGCAGGGTACTCTTTCTGTAATGGAATATTCTTCTCAATTAACTGAGATACAGTGCTTCAATCTTTTTTCCAGAGGTTATGAGTTATTCCTAGAAAGGAAGTTTGAGGATGGTATGAGGCACGACATCCAATCTCAGGTGAACATCTTCAAGATGAATTACATCACTTCTATAGTCAAACAGACACTAATCAATGAGCGTAATATGAGAGATTATGGATCTGTGAGACATGGCGGTTCAATATCTAGAGTTAGTTTCATGCTAGTTGATAGTAGGGAGCACTGCAGGAAGACTACACATGGAGATTCAGGTATGCGAGATACACCTTCGGGTGTTTGGTGGTATTCTACCAGTGAGGAAGGGTCAGGAATACGGGGACACATTTCCCATGATACCCAGTGGAGTGCTGATCTTGCAGAATGTTGATTCACATTCATCATTTCAGTTAGTTCTTTCCACATGTAGCTGGTGACAGGGGTTCTTCTATGACTCTGCGTTCAGGAGCAACCCCACCAGTTTCTCTTCAGTCTGGAAACTGGAGTTATTCCGGCCATTCAAGACGAGGTAGAGTTTGTGGCCATGGTAGCCGGTCACCAAGAGTTCATCAACAAAGGGGTAGAACAGCTCATAGTGGTCAGGCAGGGTCACAAGGCCATGGTTCTGGCTAGAATTAATCAATGAAGCAGACCCACCAGGAGCAGGATCTCAGACCCTCTACATTTTGAGGTACCATCCTAGTTTCATCAGTTTTAGCCTCTACTCTATTCGATATAGAGGCTTCCTATAGATTTATATAAGGTTCTATTATGGAGATCCTGGGGCTCTGTATCTTTTCCTCTATTGATGTCTTGACCCTTGACACTCTATTGAGAACAAGAAAGGATAGTGTTCGATAGCGTAAGGAGTACCTCTAGACGTTGGTGGGTGTCACTTTGTTTGGGGTCTCTATAACCCTGAGATGAATGGCTATGATGTCATTTTTATAATTGATTGACGAGTTCCCTTCAGACATTCATCGAATTCTATAATCGTAGGGTGAGTTTTACATCATCATAAGGAATATTGTTTCTTTATAATAATGAATTGGATGTCCAGGTGAACGAAGCTAGACCCGAGCATTATGGGTTGGGAGGAGTTATAGCCCAGATGGCCAGTCTATATCTTGATGACCAGGGGAATTCACAGATGGAATTCCCTCTTTTGATGGATCGTTTCAGAGATGTCTTTCCAGAGGCCCTTTCTGTTTTGCCTCCAGAGGAAGAGGTATTCTTTTCTATTGAGCTTGGTCCAAGATCAGAACTAGGGTCTATTCCTCCTTATAATATGGATACATCAAAATTGCAGGATCTAAAGAAGTTGTCGGAGGATTTTTAGGAAAAGGGATTCCACTAACCCGGTAATTCCCCATGGGGTACACCTGTTGTTTTTAAAAATAAGGACAACTGTACCCTTTGACTTTGTGTGGATTATGGTAAGGTGAACTAGTTGAAGGTTAAGAACTGATATCCCTTTTTGAGGATTAATGATCCCTTTGATCAGATTTGAGGAGCTCTAGTATTCTTGAAGATTGAAT
Organism: Viscum album; assembly: GCA_963277665.1. Lineage (NCBI taxonomy): Eukaryota > Viridiplantae > Streptophyta > Magnoliopsida > Santalales > Viscaceae > Viscum > Viscum album. The sequence continues at coordinate 2,115,018,730 of OY728133.1, read as the reverse complement.
TGAGATCTAATTATCATCAGTCTCACATTAAACCATTTGATATACCTCTTACAACCTTTCAGAGCATGTATGGTCTATATGAGTATACAATTTTTCCATTCGATCTCATGAATATGCCTTCAAATTACATGGAACTGATGAACCACATGTTCTATCCATACATGGATTCTATTATGGGGGTTTTCGTGGGTGATATATTTGTGTACACTCACACTCGACACGACCATTCTACCCATATTGAGGTCATTCTGGGTACACTGAGAGAGCATCTATTATATGAAATGATCTAAAAATAAAACTTCATTAGGGACAAGATTCACTTCTTATGTCATGTTATCTTAGAGACAGAAGTATCAGTAGACCAAGAAAATGTGAGATCAGTAGTTTCATAGGAGAATTGAAAGAACGTCTTCAAGGTAAGAAGACTTATAGGGATGGATGGATACTACAGGTCCTTTATACATGACTTCTCATGCTTGGAACCACCGCTAATGGGTTTTACTAAGAATGTTGAAATGTTCTTGTGGTATGACTCTTGAGAGTCAGCCTTTCAGGAGCTGAAATGGAGGATGATTTCAGCACAGATACTAGTTTTTTCAGAGATGAGCAAGAGATATACTATTTAAAGTGATGCTTCAGGTATCTGGCTGGGAGTTATGCTTATGTCAGGGGAATTAGTCATTACATACAGGTCTTGATAGTTGAGGCCACATGAGAAGAATTACCCAACGCAGGATCTCGAGTTGGTTGTGGTTGTTCCTGCATTACATTGTTAGAGACATTATCTGTAGGGATATAATTTTTTGGTTTTCACTAACCAGAAAAGTCTCAAGTACATATTCACTCAATGTGACTTAAATTTGAGGAAGTGAAGGTGGGTCAAATACCTTCAGTCTATTGACATTGATCTTGCTTACACGTCTGGGAATGGAAACATTGTGGCTGATGAGTTGAGTAAGAGGACTCAAAAACAGGCCTCTCCGGAGGCCAGGAGTGAATGGAATCTTTTGGCTCTGTTCTATTAGATGCATTTGGAGGTGAACGACAGGCATGGTCAAATGTTTATTTCTTCTGTATATGTTACCTCTACTATTCTTGATCAAGTGAAAATGAGGAAACTATCAGATTCTGAAGGTCTAGTCCTATGGGAGAGTATGTTAGGATGTGACACTATTCCTGGATGGATAGTAGGTGAGGATGAGATCTTGTGTTCTTAGGGGAACCTTTGGGTTCCAGTAGACATATGCAAGGAGATGATTTGGGACGTTCATTCCTGAGTTTGTGCAGTTCATCATGGTGTCACCATGACGTATCAGGATATACACCGTTAGTATTGGTGGCCAGGAATGAAGAGATATGATTCTAGTTTTTTCTTGAGGTGTTCCATCTGCTAGCTGGTGAAGGCAGAGAATCAACGACCAGCATGGCTTTTACAGCAGTTACCCATTCCTGAGTGAAAGTGGAATGATGTCACTATGGATTTCGTGATAGGTTTACCGATGTCGCCTTGAGGAAATGATGCAGTTTGGGTTGTCATTGACAGACTCATGAAGGTTTCTCATTTCATTCCGATCAAGGAATATTTATGTGTTGATGAGATTGGACAACTGTGCATCTAACAGATTTTACATCTACATTGGGTTACATAATTTTTTGTTTTAAACAGGGATGCACGTTTAACATCATAGGTGTGGTAGGGATTATAGAAGGCTTTGGGTACATGGGTACTTTTGAGTAGAACATACCATCCCTAGATAGAGGCCAGTCTGAGCATTTGATTCAGGTGCTTGAGAATATGCTCCGAGCAAGCATCCTGGACATTGGAGGTTCTTGGGAGAATCATATACTTCGTGTAGAGTTTTCCTACAATAATAGTTTTCAAGAAACTATTCACATCGCACCTTATGTGGTTCTGTACAGTAGGACTTGCCGATCACCCCTATGCTGGATGGAGGAAGGAGAGGTAGCTATGCTGGTACATTGTCTTGTACATGATACCATAGAGCTGATAGAGTTGATTCGGAAGAAGATGACTACTGCATAGTCTTGATGGAAGCCTTATTATGATCAGCGAAGACGACCTATAGAGTTCGACGTTAGGGATCAGGTTTTCATGCGTGTCACACCGAGGTTGGGATAGAAAATGATTAGGCGAAAGGGTAAGATTTCACTAAGATATGTCGGGAAGTTTGATGTGTTTGAGAGAGTTGGGTCGGTAGCCTATAAGTTGTAGTTAACATAGAGGTACCCGGATATACATGACGTCTCCCATGTTTCTCAGCCTCGGCGTTACATCTCGGACCCATCTCATGTCTCCCAACCAGAGTAGATTGAGTTGGAAGTTTATCCATAATTCAAGGATCATCTAATATAGATCGTTGATCATAGTATAATGGTTTTCCATGGATGTTTTGTTTCCCTGTTACGAGTTTTATGGCAGCACATGCAAGTACAAGATTATGCTTGGGTGTGGGAGGCTGATGTGCCATCACAATGGCTAGAGTTGTTTGGGGTTTCTTCATCTACGCCACCTTTCTACTAAAATTTGCGGACAAATTTCATTAATTTGGGAAGTTCTTAGGAACCCAAATATTCTTTTTCAGGTATGTTTTTCTTTTCCATTATTTTTGTGGAAAAAGAGGAATTTTTGGAATTTTCTTAAGTACATGTCGTATACTATATGTGTAAACATCTCGTACTCAGTAACCACAGTTAGTCGTGTGCTGGTCGTGTAGCAGATGTGCACACATCCATGTGGGGGTGACCTAGATGCTGCCTAAAGTGGTACTCGATAATGGAATGTAAATTTCCTGTACTTCCAAAGTATACATAGTGTATTTTATTTTTTTCAGTAAACATACCAGGGTTGTGTCTAATCACCAGAAAGCAATCCTTCCAGGTCGATTTTTCAGAGAGAACCCATACATCCACGATCATCCTCGGTGCCCCAGATCATGCATTCGATCTCCGATTCGACAACCATTGGTTGCATTGAGATCGCCTCGATAAGCTCTTTCTTCTCTTTGCTCTTCGTTCCCTGATTCCTCGTCTTTCTCAAGTTATCCTCAGTTGAATGTTGTGAGAATTATTGTAGATCTACGGTGTTCATGGGAGATTCAAGGCTTTTGGTTCATGTGTAGGGATCTCCCAACACCGAGGTAGGTGGTTTGTGCCTTTCTGTTGAAAGTCATTGAGTTATATGTACAAAATCTCTAATACCTATGAACGGGGTATTGCATGTTTACAGTTTCATCCCTATTGTTTTCTGTTGTGATTGTAGGATTGAGTAATGATTAATTTAATGTTAATAGGTTTAATTGTTATGTTTTGGCAGTTCTTTCCCATTCATGATTGCTGATTTTCACAGTTCGGTCTTGTTTTCTTGTTAGGCTACTGTTTTAATTCCCTAAATAGTATTGTTGGATGATGTGATTGTTTTTATGAGTTGTTGATATGTTGTAGACTATTTATCCAAGTAGTTATTGAGGTTTAATTTGGCCGCTTTGCATTACTATGCTTTCATGACTTACACATGTCCATGAGAACTTAGTGTATAGACAATAGGGAGAATAAATATAAGGGATTCTCCAGAGTGTATTTTCTGCTTATTCTATGAGGCCATAGGGGGATTGAGGTTGAGTACTCTCTTAGAGGGTCTATAGAATGATATGAGTCCATAAGTGGAATTGAAATTGAGTGCTTCCTCAGAGCACCTGTAGTTACCATTGAAAGAATATAGGGGGAATGGACAGTGAGTGATTTCTCATAGTGCCTTTAATGACACTTAACTGCAGGGGGAATTGACGATGAGTGATTCCTCAAAGAGTCTATCCAAAGCTAAACCAGAAGAGAGATACTGTGTGTGCTTCCCATAGGGTTGTTTGTTTTTTCTAGGTAGGACCATAGGGGTTGGGCTTTGAGTACTTCCTAGAGGGATTCCTGTATTGTTATCAATTTACATGATGTGTGGTTTCATGAATGAAATTGAATTGTATGAATGTTTACTATTGAGTACATCCTTATTTATGGTTTCCTTTTACTTATTATCTGCCATATATTCATAGACTATTAGGCACAAATACTGTGGTGGTAGCCCATTGGGATTTATTTTCACACCCTGTTTGGGCCATTCTTATAGTCCAAAATAGATTATATTGTTGTAGGTATAGATAAGGGAAAGTACCCTTCTACTTTAGGTACTTGATTTCCATGGAGCTGGGGAGCATAGGACCAAGTCGAGGCTTGAAATTTTGAGGAGTTATTTTACCTGTTTTTCATTTGTATTTGGTTTAGTACAATATTTCAGCATTGTGAATTTCTTGGATTTTTTCCTAGACATATGTATCATGCATCATTTATATATGTGATCCAATTTTTACTTTCATTAGTCTTTCACTGTTTATTGTTGTTTGGTATTTTACTACTTCTACTATTGTATATATATTTTACTTTCACTGTGTAACTCTACCAATGAGGGCATAGTTTTCCCACTATCACACTCAAGGCCCTCACTGGTAGTCAGCAGCCTCTGGCATTCATGGAAATGTGCTGGAGTCCATGTGAAAAACTGAGTATGGGGAACCTCAGGATGACATTCGGAACCGGGTTGTTACAAATATTTTTAGTAATGTGTTAATAAAATATCCAGTCTTGTAACTAATTAATCAAAATCCAAAGGAATAATTTGAGTTATAAGAAAAAGGTATAATTTTATTAGAAAGGTAAGTTACCTAAATTTAATTTTGAAAATGTTGATATTTTCTGATAAAAATGGTAATGTGCTTCAAGTGACCCCCATTTGATGGAATGAAAATTGAGAGAGGGTAATAATTCCTTATTTTTTATTCATACTTACAATAGAATAATATATAAAGGATTTCAAGAACGTTTCCAGTGGGATGGAATGAAATAAAAATAATAGTGATTTTACTATGAGGTTTTTGATTTGTTGATATTTTAATGTAGAAAAATAATTACTCATGGTCATGATTCTTTCTTTTCTAGTACCAAAATCGATATGGTTGAATATATCCATGTATTTTTTGGTGGAATTACCAAATACTACTCAATATAATAACACAATTTGGGTAATTGTATGTCAATTTACTAAATCATTTCATTTTATTCCGATTTGATATGTTATGTCTTCATATCAATTTTCTCAACATTATGTTAAAGGAATTATTATATTACATGGAGTATCACTTTACATTGTATCTTATCATGATCCCAGATTCACCACTAATTATTTTTAATGGCTATAAATGTCATTGGATACTGACCTAATTTTTGTTACAACCTTTCATTATCATAAAGATGGACTTTACAAGTAAAAAATTTTGACATTGGAGGATATTCTTTAAACATTTTCACTAGGTTATCTAGGTTCTTTTTATCAACACCTTTCTTTCTTTATGTTTTTCTATAATAACAGTTTTCATTCTAGTGTATATAAAAAACCTTTTATGACATTATATAAAATGTGGTGTTACAATAAAAATTATTTGGATTAATATAGTTAAAGGTTAATTTTCTAACGAAAATTTATAGAAGAAATTGTTGATAAGGTGATTATTATTAAACATCACATGATTATGGCTCATATTAGGTTGAAATTTTATACAGAAAATGAAAATAAAAATATATTTTTTCATGTTGGTGATCATTTCTTTCTTAGTGTATCACCATGAAAACAAGTTATGAGGTTTGGTGAAAATGGATCGGTATGTCATTGTCTCATTGGACTATATAAAATACTAGAAACAATTGGATCATTTACTTAAAAAAAGGCCTTTCATCTATGTCTATCATAGGTACATGCGTCATTTCATTTTTTGTTATTTAGAAAATTCATCATGTGCATCTCATGTTTTTAGTTTAGAAGTAGTTTAGTTGGAAGATTATATATCATATGAATAATAACCTATACATACTATTGAAAATAGATATAAATTTTTATGAAATAATGCGACTCACTATGTTATGGTTTTATGTAAAAACCATAATATTAATGAAGAGACACATGAATCAAAAAATGTTATCAGAGAAAGATATCCAAACTTTTTTATGTAATGAATAAAATATTGAGGTTACAATTTAGAAATAGGGGAATAATGAAAAAATTCATTTTATGTTATCATAAATCATTTTCATATATAGTATTTTATATAATTATATCCATTATAATAATATTATCTAATTTTTAGTCAAAAGCGGATTTTTTTCTACCAAATTGGGTTTTCATGGATTATAATATTTTATTTAAAATATATTTCTTATAAATTAGAGGATTTTAATTCAGATAAATTAATTTAATTTCTAAATAATCATTAAAAATATATGTAATTATTAAATTTTTACAATTTTATATATAGTTTTTTTGTAGGAATAATGTAAAATTTTTATTTTATTGAAAATTGTGTTTTATTTCATAGAAATTAAAAGTAAAAATTCTGTATCAGATTGTATTTGAAATTTAAATATTTAATTTTAATTAATCATATTTCTATTATGGTCATTTTTATGAAATTTATACTTTAATTTGGTATAATATATATATATATATATACATATACATTATAATCTAGTTTTTTTAAAACTCTTTTTTCATTGTGTTTTATCAGTTTATTTTTAAAATAAATTATTCAAATATTATAAATTTTATAATGAGTGTTATGTTTCATACATGGAATCAAGAATTTCAATTTATATAAATGGGATTTTTTTTTCATTTAAGAATATTAACCTAAGTTAAATTATGTAACCACAGTAAAGATAAAATGAGTTAACCAGTGATTAAACTACTATAATAAGGCTTAAATTTAATTAAAAAACATGACTATATTTTATTAGGTTCTTTTTTTATTATATAATAAGCCAAAAATTTATAATAAGTCCTTTTATTTCAATTTATATATTATTTTGACATTTAAATTATTTATTTAAAAGGTAATGTTAAAAATTCCACTCCCTCACTATAAATATCCTTAATATTTTGTGGTAGGAATAAAAAAACTATGTTTGGTTATAAAATTATATTTTAAATATTAATGATCTACTAATTTTATTTTATTTTCATGTTTCTGTAATTAAACAATTACCTTTAATGCTTACGTAACAATGACACTGTGCTTGTGGAATTTGTAGAATACTCATGTAAGTGATTTTAGAAACACTAAATGTACTTCTATTATAGGTAGTTATTATGTTTGAAAAAAATTAAATATAATTATAAATTATTAGATATTTATTAATTAATTAGTCTCTTATTTCGTGTGTGTAATTGTTTTCAAAGATAAAATAAATAAATAGACCAAACACAACATTATTTATATTATATAATAACAAATATTTTAAAAAATTATGTAAAACCCCTGAAAATCATTTATTTTTTGTATGTGAAAGTGATATATATATAAAGATATCAACCAAAATAAATTTTCATTTTATTTTTCCTTTTAATAATATATTTTGTGACCCCATTCAGGTAAAAATCATTGATACCACGATAATAGTCAAATGGTCTAATAGGGGGTTAAATCACCTAGATAAGGGTAAAAAATAATCTAAACAAGTCCGTGTAATATTTTTTAAGATTATTTTTACACATAATTAACCTATCATATAATTTTATCAATTTGGATCTTTTAGTTTCATGAAACATAATTAATATTAATTTTATACTATAGGAAATTCCAAAAGTGTACCTCCACTAACTTATAAAAAGAAATCTTCGGTCCTCTATTTGTCACATATTATGAGAAATATAGATTATACAATACCTGATAAAATAAAAATATTTCATCCCGATACATGTTTTATAGGACCTGATTTAATTAGAAAACAAATATTGGAAGGATTTTTTATAGACATAAAGTGTCGTCTGATGTAGATTTATAGTTCTTAACCCAACATTTTCATTTTATATATTCTTATATCTCCATCAAACCTTATTCATACATCTTGAAATAATTAAATAAAAATATTTCATATAATTAAATATTAATATATTAATGTTATAAACTCTATCAATATCCACATCCATCAAATGGGAAATGAATCCATCATTCGTCTGTATGAGGATCTTCTACTTCACGAAATAATGTAATTTGTTTCCATCACTGCCTATCACAAGTTGTTATAATTATGTATTTAATATGTATATATGATGTTAATTACATATTTATCATTTATGAATGATAATATATCATCTATTTTCTTACATGTTCATCCATTGAAATTTTATTGCATTCTTTAAGCGTACAAGTGGTTTACCACCTCTATAAAATGATGCAATTCATTTTTAACATCCACAACATGATGGTGATGTATATAATTGTAAATAAAGATATAATATGATATTTATGATATAATTTACATTTGTAAAAAATTAATATAATACTTACCTTTTTTATCATGATCACTAAAAATTAGAAACATTACTCAAGCGTATGTATGACATAATGTCTCCATGATTATAAAATAATTCATTTTTCATAACCATATTTCTTTTCTATGGTTAAAATTATAATTAATTTTTAAAAATTATCCTTATTTCTTTATTATTAATTATATAGATGATGAAATACTAAAAAGATTCACCATATTAAAGAAATATTGTCTATATTTGAAAGATGAGAAGAATATAATCAATACATCTAAAGTCTACATGACTAGTTAATTAATTGTCTTTAAAATTACATCAAATAATATAAAAGGAATAATAAAAATGAAAAATAATATTAGAAAACAAAACAATTAAAATCATTTTACTACTATATAATAAAAAATATATGTGAGGAGTTATCCTTGAGGTAAGTCCACACTACATAAAAATACCATTTTATGTAACACCGCCGGTAAATAAAGAATATGACATTTTTATATTTATCCATATTTGAGAATAAAATATTAATATTACTTTAATTGGGATTATATGCTCTATGGTGTACCCAATACACAACAATGAGTTTCTTTGGAATCTTACATTGCACTCTAATAATAAAATAATATTATTTTAAATGGTAGTTAACACCTAGCCGTTGTAATGGCGGGAATGAACAGAACTAACTAAAAAATGATTATATATTTTTGTCAAATATTTTTAATTTTTACAATAAATGATAGAGGATTAAAAATGTGAATGAATTCAATTTTTAAGCGTAAACATTCTAATGTTCTTTAGAAGGTCGATTAACCGCCTTTTGATGGCGAACCTCTTTTAAATCCACATTTTGACAATTTTATGTGTTATATTTGAAAAAATAAAATTCTTCTTTAGAATAGAGACATAAAAATTTACATTGTGTAAATTTTTGTTATCTTTCTGATACAGTTCATTTTTTAATGAATAGTGAAAAATGATGTATTTTAATACAAAACCAATTTTTAATCTAATTTATTTATATGATTAGATTATCTTTTGAATTTTTCTTAAAGTAAAATTAGAATATATTTTTACCATTTAATCCAATAGTGGTCATTGGAATTAATTTCACTTTGAAATTGGACTTAAACTGGTGTCAATCTTTTAATTGATATTGTTTCATAAAAACACACTATTTGCATTGACAGCGGGAATTAATTATTAAATTAATTAATGAAACTTATATGATTTTAATTTTTTAAAATAGATATCATTTTTGAGTTTGGAATATCAAATATACCTTAGGGTGAATTTTTGGTAGTTTTCTGAAAAACATCAATTTTTGATGAATAGTGAAACCACTAAGTTGTTGTTAAAGAAACTGATTTTTTCGTTTAAATGAAACTTGGCCACCTCTATGTTTTGAATTTCAAAAATCCGACATACATGGTTGTCATTTGGAAGTAAAATGTGGTTCAATGGGATTAAAATAATTTTTTGGTGAATAGTAACTTTTATGTTCTTAATCGCGATTAGAGGTAACTAGTGTAATTTAAGGTAAAAATAATGTTTTCATAATGTGAAATGACCTAGGCACATGTCCTACCCTCATTGGATGTGTCATTCCCGACCAAGAAAATCCATGGGTCAACTTTGGGACCCCATGGATCCACTTTGGTTGGAAAAGGACATAAATAACTTTTTATTTAATGTTAAAAAAAAATTGTCACAAGCATGAGATTTGTCACTAAAACAATTTTTAAATGGGGTTATACAAGTCATATTTTTGACTATAAATATTCATTAGAAATATAAAAATATTTCCTACATCATGATATTTTTTTTCATAATTTTTAGACATTAAATAAATTAAATTATTTATGACATCATGATGATGCAGCGATTACCTCATTAATAAAGGATTTAAATAAAATGAAAATATAATGTTAAAACTATAACTTACACTTGTAAAAAACCTATTGGATGAGTATATTTCTAACCCTTACCACCTTATCTTCTAAATACATCAATCTGGGACCTTTAAAATCCGAAACTCATTTGAAAATAAAGTAACATTTTGTAACTTTACAAGAGTGCCTCTCCTCTCCTCTTATAAAAGGCCCCCATCTCTACCACCTTAACCACACCTCTCAAGCCTTTGGCGCGGCCAACCCCTGCTCATTATGCCTCTACACATCCCTATCTTACTCCTAGAAGCCTCACTTTGGGCAGAAGTCTTCCCAAGGAAGCCTTTGAGCTCAAATCAAAAAGAGTTACCCAATTTTAAGGTAATGTCTTCACTTGTGTTCTTTTGTTTTATTTTGCTTCTACAACCCCCTAAACTATTTTTATTCATTTCTTTTGTAACAACTCCAGTATCTTCAATATATTAGGATGTTGTTATAAGAATAATTCGTGCTACACTTACACACACCTACATCAAATGGTTAAAGAACATACTGTTTCTGTGGATGGTGAATTTGTGCCTCACGAAACGATGATTTTTCAACACTAATATAACACCTTAGAAGGTGGCCATTAAGATGTCACTATATTTATATATAATATATAATATGTTTATGATTTACTTAAGCTTCTGTATTTTTCTTTTGTAGAATACCTTTATGGTTTCCATTGTGGGTAAACACGATAATTACATTTTAGGAAGTGCGGACTACCTCCCCCTCAAAGTGATTTGATTCGTTAAGGACATATGTGAGATGTATAAAGGATGTATTTAAAGTTATTATATATGATTTATGTCGCATATAAATGATGAATATAATTCTGGAATTAAAATATAAATACCTCTCATTTAGTTTTAATTCCATTAATATGACATAGAAATGAAAGTAGCGTTCATGTGTACGTACGGCTTACCATCTCCATGAATGGTGCATTTCATTTCTTACCTCTAAATGATTATGTAATATTATAAATACATGTATATTCTGGATATATATGATATATATGATATCTATACCATGAATATCATTCTTCATATAATGAACCTTTGACCACATGAACAACATGTAATTGTAAGAAGTCCACTTTCGGCTTAAGAACCAACTATCGACAAAACAAACATTAATAACTTAAATGATTAAATAATGTTTATAACAAGGAAATAAGTGATATTTAAAAAATAATGAAATTTAAAAATTTTCTTAAGCAAGTAGAAATTAACTCAAGTTTATTATTCAGGACGTTAAAGAACGATCGAGTCAAGTCGGACCTGAGGTAAGGGATCCTACTCTTCTCTTTCATTTTAAGTACACTCTTTTATTTCATTCATTTTAAGCTCATATTTCTTATGATTGGGATGTTATTTTATATTACTCCTATTTTAAATTTTCTTTTCATATGATGAGAGACCATATTTTCTCTAATCAATCCATTTTGGATGTTTTGAGTGGCACCATTAGGCTGCCGAATTTTTGTAAGGGATCCTACTCCTCTCTTTCATTTCAAGTACACTCTTTTATGTAATTCCTTTTAAGATCATATTTATTATGATTGGGATGTTCTTTTATATGAATCCTACTGTACTTTTTATGTTCATATTGTGAGAGACCATATTTTCTCTAATCAATCCATTTTGGAAGTTTTGAGTGGCGCTGTTAGGCTGCTGAATTTTCGTAAGAGATCTAACCTCTCTCTTTTTTTAAGTACTCCCATTTATGTCACTTCTTTTAAGCTCATATTTGTTATTATGGGGATGTTCTTTTATCTTCATCTTTCTATACATTTTATTGTAATATGATGAGATACTCTATTCGATATCATCAATCTATTTTTGGATGTTTTAAGAGGCGCCGTTAGGCTGCTGAGTTTTCGTATGAGATTTTTCACCTCACTTTTATTGCCGTGAGATTTATGCTACATTTGCCACCATTTACTTTGATTGGTGTAACTAATTCCCATTATTATACTATTTGTGTAATATAATTTCATTTATGTGTACTTACATATTCATTGAATGACCCTTCTTCAATGGGGTGTACATTTCGCAAGTTACCCAAGTCAGTAAGGGAACCTTTCACCATCCTCTTTTTAAAAGACTTCTTTTTTTATGTCTTTTAATTCACATACTATTTTTTTGGTATATGTTCTTCTATATCCTTATTAATGTAAATTTTATGTCCAAGTGATGACATACCCTTTTTATCTCTCATCAACTCATTTTATGAATTTTGAAGTGATGTTGTTAGGCTGTCGACTTTATGTAAGGGAACTTCTTAACCCACTTTAAATTATTTGGGTTAAACCTCTAATTATTTATTTTATTATACCAAGATTATGTTTGGAATCTATATTTTGTAGTTTCCACAAAACTTTGTGTGGATATACTATTTCTACACATAATAATCTCATTGATAAATTCTTATGTCATTTAGACGGACATGTATCGGAAATCATAACTCAATCTCATTTCATTGAGTTAAATATCTATGTCATTGGTTTTGTTTTTCCATGATTATGTGTGAATGACCTCTGATTGTTTTGCACTTAATATCCACTTATATTTTTTGTATTCGTATTTGTCACACATAATCATGTAATTGATTTATCCTTAATCTAAGGATACCGACTTTGTAAGGGACTTCGTCTCAATCTCCTTTCGTTGAGGCATATTTGGTTTTACACAAAACATTATTTTATATGATGTATAAACCCCTTTGAATTTTAATTTTATTCAAATGGAATCTTTTTATATGAAGCGTTTTACTAAACGACAAAAAATAATGTTTCTTTTAACGTACGCGGTGACAACGACCTTTTCCGCCGCCGCGAGTATTATTTGGTCTTTGATTTCCTCAACAATCCGTAATGTTTTTTAAAATGAAATAAATACCATATACTCTTTTGTGTATGTTGGTATTGAAAATGGGTTTTTATAAAGGATTTTTTATGTTGATATATTTAAGTGATAAGTTGTGATCGAAATGTGGAAATGTTTTCTTTCAATTATATTTGTTTAATGTCTTATGATTTTATAATCGTACTTTGACATTATGACGGGTGGTGCCATGAATTCCAAGACGGGTGGTTACGTTATAACCTCCAATGCATTGGGTATGGAAGTCGGACGTATGGCTATTCCATTAAGTATGTGTGGAAGTCGAATGTATGGTTAATACATTTAATTATGTTTGTGTCCCAAGTTACCTTTATATGTTATGTGTTATTTATATGGGTTTTATGGAAATATTTTGGTTACAAAAGGGTAAGTAATGATATTTTATTCAGTGAATATTTTTTACTACTTCCTAAAGGTGAAAGGTATTACTTTGATAAAGTATACATGGTTTACTTGTAGCTTTAAAAAACTAACAGTTTTCATTCTTTGTGTATCCCTTGCTGAGCTTTTTATGCTCACCCCAAGTTTTTTTTTTGAAATGTTTTTCACACGACATAATGTGGAATAGGGTCAAGGATGAGATCAAGGGAAAGTCATGGTATCTAATACATGGAACTATACATGTTTCTTTTTAAGAGTTTTTTTATTTTATGGAAATTTATTAGAAGTGACTACTTTGTAATCTTTCGAGATGTAATAGTTATGTCCTAATTCTCTAAAACTCTAAACCTGAAAAGATACTCAATGTGTAATGTTGTAATAACTCAAGATTAAGTAAGGTTTAAGGCTAGGGCCTTATAGTTGGTATCAGATGTCGGTTTAGATAACTTTAGAGGTTAGGGTATTCGTTAAGCACAAGTGACATTACCATAATGGTTATGATTTTAGAAAGAGTCCTAGTTTTAGAAAAAGTGAATGAGTAAGTATATCTTAGTGTTTACCTTCCTCATTAGTACATGATGGTTGTGTTGATATACTCACACTGACATTTCTGTTTTTAGTGAATGGATTGATCTAGCAGGCACCAAAGTGACAATAGGTTTGAAGGAAACTGTGGTGGTTCTCTGATTAAGAGACTGGATGAAATAGGTGATTCAATGAGTAAACTCGTTGTTGTTCTAAACCAACTAGCAAGGAGTCATGATCAACCACTTGAACCTTGGTATGTTCAGTAATGAATCATGTACGAGATGACCAATCGATGTGGATGTTCAGGTAATAATTAAAAAGGTAACCATTAGGGTTTATATGATCCTTACTTTTGAGGTAATTATGGGTTATTATATGTTATGATGGAAAATGAAATCCATGAGATAAACTTGAGGTTAATGTATGTTATGATTTTTTTGAAGATTTTATCTCATTTTGGGGAATGTTTTAAGAATTATATAGTTTTGGAAAAAGGAAAACACACAGACCGTGTGACAACCCGTCGCGTCGGGCAAAGCTGTGGGAATCGAACTCACAACCAAAGTGCGACTGTTATTTATCGCCTACCACTGGACTACCTGAAGTCCCTGGTTAGTTTGACTAATTATTTTTAGTTATATGATTTTAGGTATCAAGAGTAAGTTTATTTTGGGTTATCTATGGAAATGATTAACCTATCATCGAGGATATGTGATTAGGTTAATTACTTTTCAATGTGATAATTTAAGAGCATCTGATATTATTTTGAGATAAAAGTTAATCTGTACCTTGGAAGACTATGTGATTAAATCCTTCAAATATTTGGGTTTCAATCTTAGTTTGGTTTTCTTTGAAGAATTTTATGGACAATTGTTTATTGAATGGTCTTCGTTGAACTTTGGGTTTTGTTGGAAATATTTTGCATATTAAGAATATATTTTCTTTTTTATAAAGGATTATCCATTTGTGGATTATATGATCTTGTACTAACCATTTTGGTTTTGGTTAAAGTCTAAATACATGGGAAGTATATAGTTCTCTTTTGTGGATTAGGTGATTCTCTAGAAGTTGATTATAGTGAACAAGTCTTCCTAAATACTCGTCTTTTGGAGAAAATATGAGTTTGTGTAAGAAATCTAATAAAAGTTGAAAGTCAACATGATAAGTAATTATGTTTCCTTATGAATAAATTCCTCATTAAAAAAACAAAAATGTTGTCTATTATCTTTTCCTACTGGGGAATTGAATACCGTTTAACCCATCACAAGTTTTTGATTTTCTTGTGGTTAACATTCTCGTAAACATGTTTTCTATCACTCTCCATCTGAACATGACCCTATGTTTTCTCCTCCATGTCCATGTTTTCCTACATGGAATCCTAGTATGGGTTAACTCGGGTGACCTCTGTACTTCCAATTCTTTATTTTAAAGTGATTGTTTTACCGACTCCTGTTCTGATGTGGGACTTTCAAGGATGTTTCCGAGCCCAATTTTAAAATTGCGAGGACGCAATTCTCAAAAGGGGAGAAGGATGTAACACCCCGGGTAAATAAATAATATGACATTTTTATATTTATCCATATTTGTGAATAAAATATTAATATTACTTTAAAGGGGACGCTAGGCTCTATGGTGTACCCAATATGCAACAACGAGTTTCTTGGGAATATTACGTTGCACTCTAATAATAAAATAATATTATTTTAAATGGTAGTTAAAACCTAGTCGTTGTAATGGCGGGAATGAGCAGAACTAACTACAAAATGATTATATATATTTGTCAAATATTTTTACTTTTTAGAATAAATGTTAGAGGATTAAAAATGTGAATGAATTCAATTTTTAAGCGTTAACATTCTAATGTTCTTTAGAAGGTCGATTAACCGCCTTTTGATGGAGAACCTCTTTTAAATCCACTTTTTGACAATTTTATGTGTAATATTTGAAAAAATAAATTTTTTATTTAGAATAGAGACATCAAAATTTACTTTTTGTAAATTTTTGGTATCTTTCCGATAAAGTTCATTTTTTAATGAATATTGAAAAATGTTGTATTTTAATTCAAAACCTATTTTTAATCTAATTTATTTAAATGATTAGATTATATTTTGAATTGTTTTTAAAGTAAAATTAGAATATATTTTTACCATTTAATCCAATAGTGGTCATTGGAATTAATTTCACTTTGAAATTTGACTTAAACTGGTGTCAATCATTTAATAGATATTGTTTCATAAAAACACGCTATTTGTTTTGAAAGTGGGAATTAATTATTAAATTAATTAATGAAAGTTATATGTTTTGAATTTTGTAAAATAGACATCATTTTTTAGTTCGTAATATCAAATATAGCTTAGGGTGAATTTTTGGTATTTTTCTGAAAAACTTCAATTTTTGATGAATAGTGAAACCACTAAGTGGTAGTTAAAGAAACTCATTTTTCGTTTAAATGAAACTTTTCCACCTCTGTGTTTTGAATTTAAAAAATCTAACATAAATGGTTTTCATTAGGAAGTAAAATGTGGTTCAATGGGATTAAATGATTTTTTTTGTGAATAGTATCTTTTATGTTCTTAATCGCGATTAGAGGTAATTAGTGTAATTTAAGGTAAAAATAATGTTTTAATAATGTGAAATGACCTATAAACATGTCCTACCCTCATTGGATGTGTCATGTACGACCATGAAAATCCATGGGTCAACTTGGGGACCCCATGGAGCCACTTTGGTTGGAAAATGACATAAATTACTTTTTATTTAATGTTAAAATAAAAATGTCACAAGCATGAAATGTTTCACTAAAACAATTTTTAAATGAGGTTATACAAGTCATATTTTTTACTATAAATATTCATTAGAAAGATAAAATGATTTACTACATCATGATAGTTTTTTTATAATTTTTAGAAATTATATAAATTAAATTATTTATGACATCATGATGACGCATCGATTACCTCATTAATAAAAGATTTAAATAAAATGAAAAGATAATGTTAAAATTGTAACTTAAACTTGTAAAAAACCTATTTGATGAGTATCTTTCGATCCCTTATCACCTTATCCTCGATATACATCAATGTGGGTCCTTTAAAATCCGAAAATCATTTGAAAATAAAGTATCATTTTGTAACATTACAATAGTGCCCCTCCTCTCCTCTTACAAAAGGCCCCCACATCTACCACCTTACCCACACCTCTCATGCCTTTGGCTCGGCTGACCCCTTCTCATTTTTCCTCTCCACATACCTATATTACTCCTAGAAGACTCACTTTGTGCAGAAGGCTTTCCAAGGAAGCCTTTGATCTCAAATCAAAAAGAGTTACCCGATTTTAAGGTAATGTCATCACTTGTGTTCTTTTGTTTTATTTTGCTTCTCCAATCCCCTAAACTCTTTTTATTAATTTCATTTGTAACCACACCAGTATATTAAATATACTACTATGTTTTTATATGAATAATTTGAGCTACACATACACACACCTACATCAAATGGTTAATGAAAATATTGTTTCTGAGGATGGCGAATTTCTGCCTCATGAAATGATGATGGTTCAACACTCATATAACACCTTAAAAGGTGGACATTAAGATGTCACTATATTTATATATGATATATAATATGTTTAGGATTTACTTAAGATTCTTTATTTTTATTTTTTGGCATACCTTTATGGTTTCCATTGTGGGTAAACACGATAATATAATTTTAGGAAGTGTGGACTACCGCCCCCTCAAAGTGATTTGATTCGTTAATTCCCTAAGTGGGATGTATAAAAGATGTATTTAAAGTTATTATATATGATTTATGTTACATATAAATGATGAATATAATTGTTTAATTAAAATATACATACATCTCATTTAGTTTTAATTACATTAATATGACATAGAAATGAAAGGAGCGTTCATGCGTACGTACGGCTTACCGTCTCCATGAACGATGCATTTCATTTCTTACCTCTAAATGATTGTGTAATATTATAAATACATGTATATTATGGATATATATGATATATATGATATCCAAATCATGAATATCATTATGAATATAATGAACTTTTTACCACACGAACAACATGTAATTGTAAGAAGTCCACATTCGACTTAAGAACCAAATATAGGTTCTTAAGCAAGTAGAAATTAACTCAAGTTTATTATTCAGGACGCTAAAGAACAATCAAGTCATGTCAGACCCGAGGTAAGGGATCCTACTCCTCTCTTTCTTTTTAAGTACACTCTTTTTTTCATTCCTTTTAAGCTCATATTTCTTATGATTGGGATGTTATTTTATATTACTCCTACTTTAAGTTTTATGTTCATATGATGAGAGACCCTATTTTCTCTAATAAATCCATTTTGGATGTTTTGAGTGCCGCCGTTAGGCTGCCAAATTTTCGTAAGGGATCCTACTCCTCTCTTTCTTTTTAAGTACACTCTTTTATGTAATTCATTTTAAGATCATCTTTATTATTATTGTGATGTTCTTTTATATTTCTACTACTGTACCTTTTATGTTCATATTGTGAGAGACCATATATTCTCTCATCAATCCATTTTGTTTGTTTTGAGTGGCGCCGTTAGGATGCCGAATTTTCGTAAGAGATCTAACCTCTTTCCTTTTTTATGTACTCTCATTTATGTCACTTATTTTAAGCTCCTCTTTGTTATTATGGGGGATGTTCTTTTATATTCCTCTTGCTATAAATTTTCTTGAAATATTATGAGATACTCTATTTGATCTCATCAATCCGTTTTTAGAAGTTTTAAGAGGCGCCATTAGGCTGCCGAGTTTTCGTATGGGGTTTTTCATCTAATTTTTATTCCCATGAGATTTATGCTACATTTTCCACCATTTAATTTTATTGGTGTATGTACATACCATTATTATACTATTTGAGTAATATAATTTCATTTATGGGTACTTACATATTCATTGTATGACCCTTCTTCAATGGAGTGTACGTTTCGCAAGTTACCCAAGTCAGTAAGGGAACCTTTCACCCTCCTCTTTTTAAAAGACTTCTTTTGTTATGTCTTTTAATTCACATAATATTATGTTGGGATATGTTATTATATATCCTTATTAATGTAAATTTTATGTCCAAGTGATGAGATACCCTTTTTATCTCTCATCAACTCATTTTATAAGTTTTGAAGTGACGCCGTTAGGCTGTCGAATTTCTATAAGGGAACTTCATAACCCACTTACAATTCTTTTTGTTAAACCTCTAATTATTGATTTTATTATTCCAAGATTATGTGTGTAATCTCTATGTTGTAGTTTCCACAAACCTTTGTTTGGATATACTATTTCTACACATAATCATCTCATTGATAAATTCTTATGTCATTTAGACGGACTTGTATCGGAAATCATAACTCAATCTCATTTCATTGAGTTAAATATCTATGTCATTGGTTTTGTTTTTCCATGATTATGTGTGAATGACCTATGATGGTTTTACACTTAATATCCACTTATATTTTTTGTATTCGTATTTGTCACACATAATCATGTAATTGATTTATCCTTAATCTAATGATACCGAGTTTGTAAGGGACTTCGTCTCAATCTCCTTTCATTGAGGCATATTTGGTTTTACACACAACATTCTTTTATACGGTTTATAAACCCCTTTGACTTTTAATTTTATTCAAAAGGAATCTTTTTATACGAAGCGTTTTACTAAACGACAAAAAGGAATGTTTCTTTTTACATATGAGGTGACAACGACCTTTTCCACCGCCGCGAGTATTATTTGGTCTTTGGCTTCCACAATAAGCCGTAATGTTTTTTAAAATGAAATAAATACCATATAATCTTTTATGTATGTTGGTATTGAAAATGGTTTTTATAAAGGATTTCTTATGTCGATATATTTAAGTGATATATTGTGATCGAAATGTGGAAATGTTTTCTTTCCATTATATTTGTTTAATGTATTATGATTTTATAATGGTACGTGGACATTATGACGGGTGGTTCCGTGAATACTAGGATGGGTGGTTACGTCATAACCTCCAATGCATTGGGTATGGAAGTCGGCCGTATGGCTATTCCATTATGTATGTGTGGAAGTCGACCGTATGGTTATTCCATTTAAGTATGTTTATTTCCCATGTTACCTTTATATGATATGTGTTCTTTATATGAGTTTTATGGAAATATTTTGGTTAAAAAAGGGTAAGTAATGATATTTTATTCAGTGAAGAGTTTTTACTACTTCCTAAAGGTGAAAGGTATTACTTTGATAAAGTATACATGGTTTACTTGTTACTTTGAAAAACTAACAGTTTTCTTTCTTTGTGTATCCCTTGCTGAGCTTTTTATGCTCACCCCAAGTTTTTTTTGAAATGTTTTTCACAGGACTTAATGTGGAATAGGGTCATGGAAGGGATCAAGGGAAATTCATGCTATCTAATACATGGAACAAGACATGTTTCTTTTTAGGAGTTTTTTTATTCTATGGAAATTTAGTAGAAGTGACTACTTTGTAATCTTTTGAGATGTAATAGTTATGTCCTGATTCTCTAAAACTCTAAACCTGAAAATATCCTCAATGTTTAATCTTATAATAACTCAAGATTAAGTAAGGTTTATGGTTGGGGACATATAGTTGGTATCAGAGTTCGGTTTAGATAACTTTAGATGTTAGGGTATTCTTTAAGCACAAGTGACATTACCATAATGGTTAAGATTTCAGAAAGAGTCCTAGTTTTAGATAAAGTGAATGAGTAAGTATATCTTAGTGTTTACCTTCCTAATTAGTGCATGATTGTTGTGTTGATATACTCACACTGACATTTCTGTTTTTAGTGAATGGATGGATCTTGTAGGAACCAAAGTGACAATAGGTTTAAAGGAAACTTTGGTGGTTCTCTGATTAAGAGACTGGATGAAATGGGGGATTCAACGAGGAAAATCATGGTTTTTCTAAACCAACTATCAAGGAGTCATGATCAACCACTTGAACCTTTGTATGTTCTATAATGCATCATGTACGAGATGACCAATCGATGTGGAAGTTCAGGTAATAATTATAAAGGTAACCATCAGGGTTTATATGATCCTTACTTTTGAGGTAACTATTGGTTATTATATGTTATGATGGAAAATGAAAGGCATGAGATAAACTTGAGGTTAATGTATGTTATGATTATTTTTGAAGATGTTATCTCGTTTTGGGGAATGTTTTAAGAATTATATAGTTTTGGAAAAAGTACAACACGCAGACCGTGTGACAACCCGTCACGTCGGACAAAGCTGTGGGAATCGAACCCACAAACAAAGTGCGACTGGTATTTATCGCCTACCACTGGACTAAATTATGTCCCTGGTTAGTTTGACTAATTATTTTTAGTTATATGATTTTAGGAATCAAGAGTAAGTTTGTTTTGGGTTATCTATGGAAATGATTAATCAATCATCGAGGATATGTGATTAGGTTAATTACTTTCTAATGTGATAATTTAAGAGCATCTAATGTTATTTGGAGATAAAATTTAATTTGTACCTTGGAAGACTATGTGATTAAATCCTTCAAATATATTGGTTTCAATATTAGTTTGGTTTACTTTGAAGAATTTTATGGAAAATTGTTTATTGAATGGTCTTAATTGAACATTGGGTTTTGTTGGAAAAATTTTGGAGATTAAGAATATATTTTATTTTTTATAAAGGATTATCCATTTCTGGATTACCTGATCTTATACTAACCATTTTGGTATTGGATAAAGTCTAAAGACATGGGAAGTATATAGTTCTCTTTTGTGGATTAGGTGATTCTTTTGAAGTTGATTATAGTGAACAAGTCTTCCAAAATACTAGTCTTGTGGAGAAAATATGAGTTTGTGTAAGAGATCTAATAAAAGTTGAATGTCAACATGATAAGTAATTATGTTTCCTTATGAATAAATTCCTCAATAAAAAAAATGTTTTCTATTAACATTTCCAACTAGGGAATCGAATACCATTTAACCCATCAAAAGTTTGTGATTTTCTTGGGGTTAAATTTCTCCTAAAAATGTTTTCTATCACTCTCCATCAGAACATGACCCTATGTTTTCTCCTCCATGTCCATGTTTTCCTACATGGAATCATAGTATGGGTTAACTCGGGTGACCTCTGTACTTCCCATTCTTTATTTTAATGTGATTGTTTTACCGACTCTTGTTCTGATGTGCGACTTTCAAGGATGTTTCCGATCCCAATTTTAAAATTGCGAGGATGAAATTCCCAAAAGGGGGGAAGGATGTAACACACTAGGTAAATAAATAATATGACATTTTTATATTTATCCATATTTTTGAATAAAATATTAATATTACTTTAAATGGGATTATATGCTCTATGCTGCACCCAATAAACAACAAGGAGTTTCTTGGTAATCTTACGTTGCACTCTAATAATAAAATAATATTATTTTAAATGGTAGTTAACGCCTAGCCATTGTAATGGCAAGAATAAACAGAACTAACTACAAAATGATTATATATGTTTGTCAAATATTTTTACTTTTTATAATAAATGATAGAGGATTAAAAATGTGAATGAATTCAATTTTTAAGCGTAAACATTCTAATGTTCTTTAGAAGGTCGATTAACTACCTTTTGATGGGGAACCTCTTTTAAATCAACTTTTTGACAATTTTTTGTGTTATATTCGACAATATAAAATTCTTCTTTAGAATAGAGACATAATAATTTTCTTTGTGTAAATTTTTGGTATTTTTCCAATAAAGTTCATTTTTTAATGAATAGTGAAAAATGTTGTATTTTAATTCAAAACCACTTTTTAATATAATTTATTTATATGATTAGATTATCTTTTGAATTGTATTTAAATTAAAATTTGAATATCTTTTTACCATTTAATCTAATATTTGTCATTGGAATTAATTTCACTTTGAAATTGGACTTAAACTCGTGTCAATCTTTTAATAGATATTGTTTCATAAAAACACGCTATTTGTTTTGACATCAGATATTAATTATTAAATTAATAAATGCAACTTATTTGTTTTGAATTTTTTAATATAGACATCATTTTTGAGTTCAGAATATCAAATATAGCTTAGGGTGAATTTTTGGTATTTTTATGAAAAACATCAATTTTTTATGAATAGTGAAACCACTAAGTGGTAGTTAAAGAAACTGATTTTTCATTTAAAAGAAACATTACCACCTCTGTGTTTTGAATTTTAAAAATATGTCATACATGGTTATAATTATGAAATAAAATATGGTTCAATGGGATAAAAATAATTTTTTGGTGAATGGTAACTTTAATGCTCTTAATCGCGATTAGAGGTAATTAGTGTAATTTAAGGTAAAAATAATGTTTTAATAATGTGAAATGACCTAGAAACTTGTCCTACCCTCATATGATGTGTCATGGCCGACCAAGAAAATCCATGGGTCAACTTGGGGAACCCATGGAGCCACTTTGGTTGGGAAATGACATAAATAACGTTTTATTTAATGTTAAAATAAAAATGTCACAAGTATGATATGTTTCCCTAAAACAATTGTTAAATGGGGTTATAAAAGTCATATTTTTTACTATAAATATTAATTAGAAATCTAAAAAGATTTCCTACATCATGACATTTTTTTATAATTTTTAGACATTAAATAAATTAAATTATTTATGACATCATGATGATGCAGCGATTACCTAATTAATAAAAGATTTAAATAAAATGAAACGATAATGATAAATCTATAACTTACACTTGTCAAAAACCTATTGGATGAGTATATTTAGAACCCGTAACACCTTATCCTTTAAATACATAAATTTCATACCTTTAAAATCCAAAACGCATTTGAAAATAAAGTAACATTTTGTAACATTACTAGAGTGCCCCTCCTCTCCTCTTATAAAAGGCCCCCACATCTACCACCTTACCCACACCTCTCAAGCCTTTGGCTCGGCCAAACCCTGCTCATTTCTCCTCTACACATCCATCTATTACTCCTAGATGCCTCACATTGGGCAGAAGTCTTCCCAAGGAAGCCTTTGAGCTCAAATCAAAAAGTGTTACCCGATTTTAAGGTAATGTCTTCACTTGTGTTCTTTTGTTTTATTTTGCTTCTCCAACCAACTAAAATCTTTTTATTAATTACTTTTGTAACAAATACAGTATATTCAATATACTAGGATGTTGTTATAATATGAATTTGAGCTACACTTACACACACCTACATCAAATGGTTAAAGAACATACTGTTTCTCTGGATGGCGGATTTCTGCCTCACGAAATGATGATTGTTCAACACTCATATAACACCTTAAAAGGTGGACATTAATATGTAAGTATATTTATATATGATATATAATATGTCTATGTTTTACTAAAGCTTCTTTATTTTTCTTTTGTGGAATACCTTTATGGTTTCCATTGTAGGTAAACACGATAATTTCATTTTAGGAAGTGCGGACTACCGCCCCCTCAAAGTGATTTGATTCGTTAATGCCATATGTGGGATGTATAAACGATGTATTTAAAGTTATTATATATGATTTATGTTACATATAAATGATGAAAATAATTCTGGAATTAAAATATACATACCTCTCATTTTGTTTTAATTCCATTAATGTGACATAGAAATGAAAGTAGCGTTTATGCGTACGTACGACTTACTGTCTCCATGAACGGTGCATTTCATTTCATACCTCTAAATGATTATGTAATATTATAAATACATGTATATTATAGATATATATGATATATATGATATCAAAATCATGAATATCATTCTGGATATAATGAACCTTTGACCACACGAACAACATGTAATTGTAAGAAGTCCACTTTCGACTTAAGAACCAACTATCGACAAAACAAACATTAATAACATAAATGATTAAATAATGTTTATAACATGGAAATAAGTGATATAAAAGGAATAATGAACTTGAAAAATGTTCTTAAAAAATTATAAATTAACTCAAGTTTATTATTCAGGACGTTAAAGAACGATCGAGTCATGTCGGACCCGAGGTAAGGGATCCTACTCCTCTCTTTCATTTTAAGTACACTCTTTTATTTCATTAATTTTAAGCTCGTATTTCTTAAGATTGGGATGTTCTTTTATATTACTTCTACTGTAAATTTTATGTTCATATTATGAGAGACCTTATTTTCTACAATCAAACCATTTTGGATGTTTTGAGTGGCGCCGTTAGGCTGCCGAATTTTCGTAAGGGATCCTACTCCTCTCTTTCTTTTTAAGTAAACTATTTTATGTTATTCCTTTTAAGATCATATTTATTATGATTGGGGCATTATTTTATTTTACTCCTACTTTAATTTTTATGTTCATATGGTGAGAGACCCTATTTTCTCTCATAAATCCATTTTGGATGTTTTGAGTGGCGCCGTTAGGCTGACAATTTTCATAAGAGATCTAACCTCTCTCTTTTTTTAAGTACTCTCATTTATGTCACTTCTTTTAAGTTTCTATTTTTTATTATGGGGGATATAATTTTATATTCCTCTTGCTATAAATTTTATTGTAATATGATTAGATATTCTATTTGATCTCATTAATCCATTTTTTGGAAGTTTTAAGAGGCGTCGTTAGGCTGCCGAGTTTTCATATGGGGTTTTCCATCTAACTTTTATTCCCGTGAGATTTATGCTACATTTTCCACCATTTCCTTTTAGTGGAGTATTTACTTCCCATTATTATAATATTTGTGTAATATAATTTCATTTATGGGTACTTACATATTCAATGTATGACCCTTCTTTAATGGGGTGTACGTTTCGCAAGTTACCCAAGTCAGTAAGGGAACCTTTCACCCTTCTCTTTTTAAAAGACTTCTTTTGTTATGTATTTTAATTCAAATACTATTATGTTGGGATATTTCTTATATATCCTTATTAATGTAAATTTTATGCCCAAGTGATGAGATACCATTTTTATCTCTCATCAACTCATTTTATGAGTTTTGAAGTGACGCTGTTAGGCTGTCGAATTTCTGTAAGGGAACTTCTTAACCCACTTTCAATTCTTTGTGTTAAACCTCTAATTCTTGACTTTATTATGCCAAGATTATGTGTCGAATCTCTATGTTGTAGTTTCCACAAACAATTGCGTGGATATACTATTTCTACACATAATAATCTCATTGATAAATTATTATGTCATTTTGATGGACTTGTATCGGAATTCATAACTCAATATCATTTCATTGAGTTAAATATATATGTCATTGGTTTTGTTTTTCCATGATTATGTGTGAATTGCCTCTAATTTTTTTACACTTAATATCTACTTATATTTTTTGTATTTGTATTTGTCACTCATAATCATGTAATTGATTTATCCTTAATCTAAGGATACCATCATTATAAGGGACTTCATCTCAATCTTCATTCATTGAGGAATATTTGGTTTTACACGCACATTTCTTTTATATGGTGTATAAACCCCTTTGAATTTTAATTTTATTCAAAAGGAATTTTTTTATACGAATCGTTTTACTAAATGAAAAAAAGGAATGTTTCTTTTAACGTATGCGGTGACAACGACCTTTTCCGCCGCCGCGAGTATTATTTGGTCTTTGGATTCCTCAATAAGATGTAATGTTTTTTAAAATGAAATAAATACCATATAATCTTTTATGTATGTTGGTATTGAAAATGGTTTTTTATAAAGGATTTGTTATGTCGATATATTTAAGTGATATATTGTGATTGAAATGTGGAAATGTTTTATTTCCATTATATTTGTTTAATGTCTTATGATTTTATAATGGTACTTGGACATTATGATGGGTGGTTCCATGAATACTAGGATGGGTGGTTACGTTATAACCTCTAATGCATTGGGTATGGAAGTCAGCCCTATGGATATTCCATTAAGTATGTGTGGAAGTGGACCGTATGGTTATTCCATTTAAGTATGTTTATGTCCCAAGTTACCTTTATATGTTATGTTTTCTTTATATGGGTTTTATGGAAATATTTTGGTTAAAAAAGGGTAAGTAATGATATTTTATTCAGTGAAGAGTTTTTATTACATCCTAATGGTGAAAGGTATTCCATTGATAAAGTATACATGGTTTACTTGTTGCTTTGAAAAACTACATGTTTTCATTCATTGTGTATCCCTTGCAGAGCTTTTTATGCTCACCCCAAGTTTTTTTTGAATTTTTTTTCATAGGACTTAATATGGAATAGGGTCAAGGATGGGATCAAGGGAAAGTCATGCAATCTAATACATGTAACTAGACATGTTTGTTTTTAAGAGTTTTTTTTATTTTATGGAAATTTAGTAAAAGTGACTACTTTGTAATCTTTTGAGATGTAATAGTTACGTCCTAATTATCTAAAACTCTAAACCTGAAAAGATCCTCAATGTGTAATCTTATAATAACTCAAGATTAAGTAAGGTTCAATGCTGGGGATTTATATTTTAAATATTTTCAAATATTTAATTTCTATAAATTTTTATTCCATGACCATTTTCTTAAAATTATATTATGCATATATATATATATATTAATTATAAATTAACTTTTATGTAAATTTGGACTTTCTTGTAATTTTTTTAACAAAATCATTTTTGAATATTGTGTACATTACATTTGGAAACAAATGACAAAAGGTATTGTCCATATTAATGTATAAGGTTTCACGGTTTTTCATATGCACAAAACCATTGTTTTATGTTCGGATCAATTTTTCTTATTTAATATTTTATTCGAAGAAAACCCTCATTCCCTTTATTCAATGTATTTTAAAAAAGTGGTTTTATATAGAATGTACATTTATATATCAAAAAATAATTAATTATGGGTAAAAATAATATTTTTATTATGATGATTTTTGAAATGAAATATTCAATGTTTTACGAATATGTAATGGTTCTTAAAAACTTATAATGATATTGGGTGGTTCTATTATAAACCCACGGTTGGTTGGTTCCATTATAATCCTATGATTGGTGGTTTCTTTATATAATAAGTACTCAATGAAAGAATGGTTATGTTAAAAACAGAGGATATTATTATATGTTATAGTTCATTAATATATTTGGTTATGATTATCTTCTTTAATTAATCAATTTTGATGTTTACCAAATTGGTTGGTATAATTTTTTAGGGGTATATGATGAAATTTTCCAAGATATCTACATGATTTATTCATTCTTGTAGAATGTTTTTATGAAAATATTAATATTTCGTAAGTTAGGATAGTTATATTATATTTAAATGAATATATATCCTTATTATTAAGGTTCAAATATTTATCTTATTGAAAAAAATCATTTTTTTATGTATTTTGAAAAAAAATTATGATTTTATTTTGGATTTAATGTTTCATAGGAATTGGTTTATGAAAATATTTGGGTAGTGAAGTTGATTTATAGAGTGAAAAAATGTTTATTTTGAATTCAATGTTTATTATGAAAATGGAAAATATTTATGAGTATTTGTGGACTAGTAGGTTTCTTTATTTCTTTTTATATGTCTTATACTGATTTTTTTGCCCAACCCGCATTTATAAAAATAGTGGGTTTTAAGGATAACTAGGGACAAAAATGATTTTAACATGAGATTATTTAAGATATTATATGAAAAATAAAACATGTTATATATTATTTTTGAAAAATTGATACATAGTGGAAGTGTCCATCTTGTTATTTAAATAATATTAATGTAACAGTTATAACCTAATTCACTAAAACATGAAAATTAATGATCCTAGTGATGGGATGAAAATGAATAATTACTTAATGAAGAATTTTTAATTATTTTCTAGGATATATCATGACTTCCCATTGGTGTTCTTGATATATATCTAATATACAGTATAAATTTTACGTAATTTATGGTTATATTTCCTTTAGGGTGGTAAAAATATCCTTTTTGTGGATTTTTTTCAATGAAAATGCTTTATTTTGTTAATGAATATATATAATACATAATTATGAAAAAATATTAAAATATTCATTATTATATAAAATTTCCCTCATTTCGTTTTTCTGAATCATTCATGGTATAAAAAATATAACATTACTCATGTAGGTGGTAGAATTGACCTAACAGAAATTCGTTATAATGACTCAATTTGTACGAACATGTTAATTTATTTTGATAATACTAGTTTTAAAAATATTAATTTTTTAAAAAATAAAATCAATTTAAAATCAATTTTATTATTGTGATGAATTTTTTTTATAAATAGTGGTATATAAAATATTAATTGTGATAATCAAGGATAGGATAAAATTTATGTTGAATACATGAAAATCCACTACCAAATCCTATAGGAATGGAAGGACTTGGGAATCATTCTAAACACCAAAGGATAAAAATTTTATATGAAATTGTTAGGGATATAATTTTGGATTTTATTCAAGAAGGGATATATATAAATGATTAGAATGAATTGGGTATAATATGTGCTGATTTAGATGAAATCAGAGTGGAATTTAAAGAAATACCAATTCATTAATGTTAATTGAATTTAATTTCTCTTTTAAACTAGTTCAAAACATGAAAAACATTTGTGAAAATATGATTGGATTTTTATATGTCCCATATACAAGAATTTCTGGACAATATTTCTTGATATTTTGGCCCTCTCCCCCGAGTTAAACATTTTTACCTCATTTTACATTCCTTGTGGTAACCCAAATTTTACCGCATGAAATTATTTGTTTGAATATAATTAAAATTTACATAATTAACTAATTTTTATATGATGATTTAAAATATTAAATCTATTTTGATTTATAATATTTCTAAAATTGATACAAATTATTTTGAATTTAATAATGCATAACAAAGAAAAAATATTAAAAAAATGAATTTTTAGAATAGAATGGTATTAGTTACATTCATTTACAAGAAATAAAAAAAAAGATGAATTAATGTTTATTTAATTATATATCTAAATACTAAATTTATATTGAATAATTGTTCAATAGTTATAAAGTTAGTTTACTAAGAAATAAATTCAAAACACATGGAAAAAACTATTTGAAAGAATTTATCTTTTTACAGAAATATTTTAAATATTTTCCAATCAATTGATAATCTATTAATAAATAACTATTCAATTTTGTATAATTATATACTATAAATTTCATCAAATTTATCTCTGAAAATATAATAAGTATATATTTTATGTATGGAAAAATAATATATAATAAAAAATGATTTTAATGAAAACATTTTTGGTTAGCCAAGAATTAATGAATTAGTAATCCATATTATTATTTAAATACATTTTGGTTACTATTAATTTCTTTTATTAATAATTCCCTTAATTTAATCAATAAATGTTATTCATATCATTCTTATAATGTAATAAACACAAAAAAGCTATAGAATTAATAGAAATCAATTCTCTATAATCAATGGTATTTTCATAAAATGAAATAGTTTTTTTCTTTCTATTAAGATATAAATAATTTTATTTATAGAAAAATATTTATAATTATTATATATATATACATCTAAATAATTATTATGTATACTAATTTCATATCGATAATTGAAAATAGATAAGATGTTTACTAGTATGGAACCTAGTGGATATATAGCCT
This sequence comes from Viscum album, assembly GCA_963277665.1. Lineage (NCBI taxonomy): Eukaryota > Viridiplantae > Streptophyta > Magnoliopsida > Santalales > Viscaceae > Viscum > Viscum album. The sequence goes on along the minus strand of OY728133.1, from coordinate 2,114,988,018 downwards.
TACATAATAGTCATATAATGACCTTATTACCCATAATTAATATTAAAATTAATTCTCTTATAATTAAAAAATATTAATCCCCATATATATAGTATATACTTATATTTAGACAACAATATTATTCTCATGATATTTCTTGTTCTTATAGGTTCAATTCTTCTAATAGTGATTCTTAATGGTAGAAATGAACACTCAGATTTCGAAGCTCACTACATCAGAAGAGACCTTTAATAGAACTAGAGTATTCCTTTATCAATGCTAAAGAAATTCTCACTAAGGAACTGTGGGTAAAATCCCTTATATTTTAAGAGTTATCGAAGACGAATGATAAATGGGTCCTTTATTAGTGTTGAAAAATCATAGGTAAATGGTCTATTTATCATATCTTTTGAAGGAATGATAAAATCCAACAACTAACATTTACTTAATATCATGATAATAATGGGAACTTTTATCAATTCAGACACATACATTGATAATGGCATCCTTTATGATCACTTTTACGTGAACTCATAATACATTCCTTTATTATTTCATTTATTAATGATGATAAAGGATGCCTTTATTAACACATTTATGAGCATTGATAAAGGGAAATAATTTAGTGTGATGTTATTGAAAACTATACCACTAGAGATAGGGAATACTATAGTGCACTGTAACAGCATACTATAGAACTATAAATTATAAACAATCAGATATAAATATATAGATTAAATGAACTATAATTTACAATACAAATACATGAAAAAACAATATTATATAGAAAAAGAACACACCTTTATAATTGAACAAAACAAACTTTCAAAAAAATGAACACACCTATTTAAGATGAAAATTCATAATTTAGTAATAATATAATTAAATAAATTAACTAGAACATGTTAATTTTAAAATATACATTTTGTTATACATGGATCATTGTGTATCATATTGAGTTTCATTGATTCAATCACATCAAACCATTTATTATTCATCTTGAAGACGTATATCTTTTAAAAATAACAAAATATGCATAACACAAAAAACTATAAGTAAATTAATTTTTAAATAGTAGATTAAATGATTAGAAAACAATATTGGATTGTTCTATTGGTTTTAGAGATGTGATTCACATTATAAACTAAAATTACATTGATATATTAAAAAGAGCACTTGGAGTCATACCAGTATGAGTAAAAATTTAATTGGGTGGTTTTTTTTCATTAATTTCACCAATGACTTTAGGGTAAATTTTTAGTGTATCCAAATAATAGGAATGTATTTTCTAGGTTTTCAATATGCAACTTCTATTTTATTCTGAAAATTTCATTTTAAAATGGAACCAAGCACACTAAGTCATTCAGGAAACATCATGTGTGGGTTTGACAGGAGACTAGTTCTTACAGATGAAAATTGAATTGTTAATCATTTTCCTAGATTATCAAATAAATTATGAGCATGTTTGCTCAATTTTTATGGATTACCACTTTATGTTCTAAAATTTAAATTTTAAACCAATAATAGACATTTTGAGTGATAAATGGAACATAAATTATCAAATTTAGGTGGTTCTAATTTCTATAAGTCAAAAAAGTATTATGGACCTTTTTCATAAAGTATTAAAAAAATATGAACATAGTTACTTGATTTTTCTCATGTCTAATATTCTTTTTTGTAAAACATATGTAAATTTTAAATAATAAGATGCACATAGAGTTTTACTAATCACACCACACATCAGTTTTTGGTGGGGATTAATAATTTACACCCAAAAGTTTTTATGAATTTTTTTCTTAATGAATAAAAATAATCCTGATTAATTTTTTAGGTTTTTAGTATGCCTATTTTTTTACTAATATGTAATTTTAAACTAGAAACAAGAACATTGAGTCCTTCCAGTCACATATTGTGTGGGTTCGACATGAGACTAATTCCAACATGTCACAAATTAATTATGAATATTTTTACTAAATTATCAATATAATCCAAATTTTTTTCTCAATGTTTTACTTAGTGACACATTTTTTTCTAAAATCTCAGTTTTACGCTGATAATTGACACATTGATACATATTAGGAACATCATGTATCATAATGATGTGTGGATGATTCATATATATAAAAAATTTAGTATATATCATTTTTGTAATGTATCAAAATAATCATAATGTGTTTTTGTTGTTTTGTGTATCTCAACTATGTTTTTTAGTAAAATTAATATCAATTTTAAATAAAAAACACACTTGGAGTAACAACAGTCACACAATGAATTGGATAGAAGTTCAGATGATCCCTTCACATCCCAAATGACATATCAATTTTCTAATAAAATATTTTATCCATATTTATACATTTTACTAGTTTTGAGTATGGCACTTTAGTTTTATAATAAATTTTCCTTTTAAAATGAAAACATGTACATTGTGTCATATCGGTCACATCATGTATGTGTTTTATGTGAGACTACTTAATACAAATAAATAATAAATTATTAATTATTTTGATAAATTATCATAAAAAATATATAAATTTTTTAATGATTTTCACTGAGTAGAAATTTTATGTACAAAAATGTCAATTTGTAACAAATAATAGACACTTTGAGTCATACTGAGCATAGAGTTTATCAGATTGATCTGAGGGTGATTCCAACACATCAAAAATGACTTATGTATCAGTTGTATAAAGTATAAATAAATATGAATTTTTATCTCAGTTTAACTATGTAAATTTATGTTTTTAAGGAAATTAATGACATTTTTAAATAAAAAGACACACCTGGAGTTATACTGGTCAGACTATGCATTGGATTGATGAATGAATTATTACTTTATGCCCAAAATGTCTTATTTATCATTTTTCTAAAGAATAAAAACAATACAAACATGTTGTTTTGGATTTCAATTTTTCACTTTTCTATTGTACAAGAATTATATTTTCAAATGGAGATACATTATTTTATTAAAAAAAAGTCACATCGTGTGTAGATATCATGTGGTACTGATTCATACATGTCAAAAATGAATTATGATTCGTTGTCTAAAATTATCGATATAATCTTAGAATATTTTATTAGTTTTAACTAATTTACACTTTATTGTACTAAACTATCAAATTTAAATTGAAAAAAACACATTGATTCATACTAGGCATATCATATATCAGATTATGGTGATTTCAATTCCTACACATCACAAATGATTTATAGATAGATATTCTATAGTATCAAAACAGTAAAAAAACTATTTTTTTGAGTATGGGATGTTTGTTTTAAACTAAAATATAAATTATAAAAATAAAAACAAAACATTAAATAAATTGGTGACCCATTTTATTTGTTATCTTAATTGAATCCATGAAGTCAAATATCTCACAATCACTAGAAGATTCGATCAAACCACCCTAAATCAAGAAACAGACCCACCTATATAATAAAACAATTCTTATGTATTAATACTATAATAAAATAAAATGAACATAATTATGAAATTATATATTAATAAATTGATAATTTTAAATGTGAAAACCCAGAGTTACAGTGGAATAATTTTTTTAAAACATGAGATTTTTACGAGTCCTCGGTTTTTGACGTTGCATGATTCTGAGGCCCGGTGTGCTAGGAATCAATTTCTGAAGTTTTGTTCGAGTATATTCAGAAAACGTACGAATGGGATTTTATATCTTTTGAACTGGTGCTCGAATATGAAATCTGAGGGAACCATTGAACCCGTAGTGTCGGTGATTTCTTAGTGAGACATTCACCACAGTTGTGTTTTAGTGAGAGTGGAAGATAGTTTTTGGGGATTTTAAATAAAATTAAATAAAAATAAGAGTTAACATATTTTTATTTTATAGTGGATAAATCCTCCAAGTGGAGGTTAGTAGTGGGGCCCACCCGCACATAACCTCCCATGGGAGGATTTTATTTTGTGGGGCCCACACTAGTTTCATATCTCCTCCAACTCCCCATTAATTTTGGAACACCCCTAACCCCCCATTTATGTTGGTTAAACTCTCCACCTTCCCCCATTACTTTAATGTGCCAACTCTCTCACAATTAATTAATTAAACCCTTGAAATTAAATAATTATCTCTTTTTGAATTCTTTTTAATTCAAGCTAATGATTAAATAATTGACAAAGCTATTATTACCTTTGGTTGGAAATTAATTTGTGTGGGACTTGGGAGAGAACTTCATCCTCTCAATGATGAACCTGAGGAACACTCCTTCCAATGAAGAATGACGAGCACCATATTCTCCCTCCTCGACTTCTTCATCTTCTCCTACGACATTGAATAAATGACGCCGCTTTTCCACGACACCATTAATGAATACCGGACTTGAGGTAGGGGTTTTGAATTGTTTCTTAGTCATTGTTCATTGTACAAATTTATGGGATGAGAACCGAATGATATCACCGTAACTGGGAGGGTTCAGAATGCACGAACAATGTCTGAACCACCACTTTTATTGGTTCTTGTTTGATGATGACGGAGGCGGTACATGCGGCGACTGACAACAAGCCGACCGCGAAGAAAACCGGCGGCGCAAGGCCCCTGGGTCGCCACAAGGGTGCGACGCCACAGTGCCGTGTAATGAACCGAGCCACGGCCATGGGGACTGCAGCAGAGCCGGAGGGGTGCGGTGCCATTGAACATCACCCGAAGAAAAAGTTCACGATCAAGAGTTCTGTGGCAGTCAGACGGTGGCGTGACGCCATCGTGCCGTGTGGAGCAGTACGGGGTAGCGGCCAGGGCGGGCTGCGACAAAGTGGCGTCGTGCCATCACGCCGCACTGGTGGTGTAAGACCATGTACATAGGCCGCAGTGGATAGCATAGGGCAGCCGGCTAAGCCAGACGCCGGTGTGTGCTACAGGCCGGTGCCTCGCACCAGCCGTTTCAGCCAAAGGGTGGCGCAACACCCCCCTCCCACGCAGGTCGGCTAGCCAGGCCATGCGGTCAGCCAGTTGCTGCCAGCTGGCCGGGCCACAGGGCCATTCGAGCCGGGACCCACGGCCAGCCGAGTGGGTACATAGGGATTTCCAACCATGTTGGGCCGCGCCTTTGGGTTGTGTCACCTTCGTGACGGGAAGGACCCCAGTCTGGACCCGTCTGACCCGAAAACACCTTTACGCCCTTAACTCAAGCTACAAGCGTCCGTTTGATGAATCGTCAGTGACGATGTTATTCTTGGAATGAAGTTGTCCCATTGAGAATACCCCGCGGGAGTTTGGGGTAATGTTGAGATACTGCCAGGCTGATTTGTAGACGAAACCAACCTGGCCCTCGTGACTAAATGGCTAATAACTCACTGACTGGGCATCCGATTGATGCACCGTCTGTTGCATTGAGACCCCTATTACGTGGAGGTCCATTGAGATACATCCACGTGAGACTTAGTGACACATGGAGTATCTAATAATAGCTTGTAGAGAGGATCCTCATAGATATGAGTGTACAGAGAGCGAAGAAATAGTAGCTGAAAGACCTGATGACAACCTGACAGATTCGACTCGAAGTGTTTCAATTAGCCTAGTGGGCAGTGAATGGTAGTTGGAGGTATACCCATGGCGGACGGAGTGCCTGGTAGTTGGCAGCAGACCTGTGATATTCAACAGGACGAGTACCCCTGCAGGCTATTATGGGGAGCACCTGATATTTGGCGGCTGACCCATAGCGGACAGAGTGCCTGGTAGTTGGCAGCAGACCCGAGGTACTCGACTGTAGGAGTACCTCATTAGTCTATGGTTAGTGAGAAGAGCCTTGGTGTCATGACATGCCCACTATTCTCGACATAGGATTAGTTATCTATCACTCGTGGTTTCGATAATGAAAAATTATAGTTTGAGATGAGTCAACGATCTTTGTGTTTTCCTCATGATTGAGATGGGTTACTAGATAACTTAGGTATATGTATGGGAATATACCTATGTAATGGTTATTCATTGATTCATACTTGGTGGTTTATCCTTGTTTATTTTTGTGTGACCTTGAGGGTCTCAGGGTAACTACTGAGTATCGTTATACTCACCCCTACACGAGCTATGCCCGCACCTCGTTGTGTTGGATGCAGAAAAAAAAACAGCACTGACCGAGGTGGAGTGTGCGAGGAATGGATGGTACCCGGTGGAGGACCTCAAGACGATTCGGTACCCAGAGGAGACGGACAGACTTGGAGCGCTAAGGAGGATATTTTTACCTACCCTTCAGGTAGAATACGCGGTGGACGATCCGAGAGATGTTAGATGCATTCGAGCTATTTGTCTTTTAGTTGTACCTGTTTTTCCATTTTCTTGTACTTTACTGTCGGGCTTGTATTTCCAACACCTTTTACTTTCCAGCACATCTTTTGTTATATAGTTTTTACTTAGTGTTTTATTTGGCTTGTACTCTGATTGTGTGTGTTTACATTTTATAAAGGCAATGCTTTCCCAGTTATAGGGATTTATGCCTTTGGTGCTAGTCCATAGCCCCTGGCCAATGGAAGGCAGGCTTGGGGTAGTTACGACACAGGCCCTGGGGGATGGGTCATGACAAATTGGTATCAGAGGAGTCGGTTCTACAACAAAACATAGGAATCTGATATTCTATTTTCTATGAAGAAATAGTGTAAAGGGTAGCGAGTGTGGTTTTCAGTTCAGGGAGTCCGGTGTTGGTGTGGCGGTCGACCTATCCATACACCAGGACCCTGACTACTGATTTCTGACTTAGCACATAAAAAACTGATTGCATGTGTGTTTTGAAATGTTGTCCTTATGTCACCTCAAACTAGGTTAGCTCCCTAGGTATAGTCTTTTGACAGTGTCACATCTTTTTCTTTTAGGATGCCTCCCCAAAGATGACCAGTTAAGTCCTCGAGAGTTGTACATAATGGAATCCCACTGAGCGATGAGGCCTCGGTACAGGGTCCTCTTCTAGTTGAGGCGCCAGTGGAGGCACCAGCGGTACTACTTTCCATTGGTCCACCAATGCCACCAGCCCCAGCAGCAGATAGAGCACACCACTTGAGCACACTGCACGAGTTCCAGTGCCAGAGGCCACCCAGGATACGGGGAGAGACGAACCCACATGTGGCTGAGGATTGGCTGGAGGCTGTGGTGATAGCCTTCAAACTAGTAGGGACACCATCCGACATCATGGTGATCATTGCTTCCAGCCTCCTTCAAGAAACAGGAGGTAAATGGTGGAGCTTGATGCCCCATATGCATGACGAGGTGACACTTCTATGGGAAGACATCGAGATCCTATTATGGGAGGTGTTTGTATTAGCCAACCTTCGTGCGGTGTAGATACCAGATCTACTTCATCTGCTGTAGGGAAGCATGAGTGTAGTTTCTTGTACGTGTACTATATATCTCTTATGATACATGTTTTTAAAAAATGGACAATTTCTTCTATTTGGGTAGTGTGTGTGGTTATTAATTTGACTTTTGGTTTTTATTTATATCATTAAAAGATCTATTTTTATGAGTAGTGGATCATATTCTTGTGAATGATTTATCCTTTATATGGTTTTCATTTGAATTTACTGAATTTTTTTACTTCATTCCATTCACACTTATTTTTTTCATGTATACCTTATAGTTTCATATCAAATATAAATAATCCATCTTGAAAATAGTGTATTTAATATTTATTTCTCAAATTCTTATTAAGGATCCCTAGAATGATGTTTTAGTAATACTTACATATGATGATAATATTGATGTTGTGGTCCATTTTTTATCTGAAGAAACTCAAAACAATGGAGGAAAGTCCTCAGGAGAGTTTTTCATATAGTTTACATATTTTTAGAAATATTTTTATGGTTTATCTCTTGCAATATATTATCTTACATATAGATTATTTTTGTTTCAAATTATATTATTATTTCAACTCTTAATATACCCTCTCATTATTTGAGGTTAGTATTGGTTCAACTCCAACTATATATTGTCTATCAACTCCTACTATATTTATTTTACCCCGAAAAATTCATTTATTAAAATATTTTATTCTCTTCAGATAGTTGGAAATGTTGTCCATGATGGTATGATATTTTTAAACACATAGCACAATCAATAGTATAATACTGTAGTATTTATTTAAATGAATTGTAACATTATGATGTCATTTTCTATCTGTGTGAAACAAAATTTAAACATGAAATGATATTTCTATTTTTAAGATACCAAACCATGTTTTTCACACATTCAGTTTGATCTACATTGATATTGATGATGGTGATTCTCTTCATTGAGATCATTGGTTCATGTACTCTATTTAAGTAGTGTATTATGTATTTAATTTGAGAAATATATTTTTCAGAGCACTAAATCATTTTTTTTGAAGTGGTTCATTTATTTTTATTGAAAAGTGGATCATTTTTAAGATAAATGGAATCATATCACCATGAAAATGAATGTGCATGTACTAGTTTTTTAAATGGAAACACTATTATTGTAACCTATAAATGAAATTTTAAACTCATCTTCATATGTGAATCAATATTCATGAATATTTTGAATTTTTGTATTAGTTGGTGGGATAATTTTTAAAATTGGACTAGTAATAGAATTCGTGGAGTTTAAAGAGCTAAAATTGGTTTCGTTTCATCTGTGGTGGAGATCAATTAAATAATTAGTGATTTGTGAAGCAGTGAGATAATGATGAGGTGATTGGATTTCCAGGTGATTGAATTCTGTAACCACTGGCTATCTAGCGGACTAGCTCATTTCTTGGAATATTTATTGGGTGCAACATATATCCAATAGTCTAGTATCAAAAAGATAGTGTCCTTTATATAGGGTAAATTCTCCTTTTACCCCCTTAGGTTTTTGGAGGGGGTAACCCATCCACTCTCATTTCTATGGGTGTGTTAGATTGGAGGGACTCCTCCATTCCTCCCATATACATCCATTGATAAAGGGTGATTTTCTTGGAATTTTAGGTACTTTGAGGTTATGTTTTATCTTTAATTGGAATCCCTATATACCCTCATCATTCTAATAATAATTTTTTTGTCATCATGAAAGAGTATTGAATCCAATTTTACTTTAGCTTCATTGAATAATCTATTTGTGATAACAATTTCATTTTACCTTATAATAGGACATCCCGAGATATCATCTTCAAGACTATATTTTTCATTATATTGATGTATGTAATAATAATGGGGTTTTTAGTTTTTTTGGAATCAATCTTTTTTCATGAGTGATTGGCTTCTATTGATTAAAATGTTTCATTGGGTTGGTGTTGAGGGTATACTTCAGATCCTCCAGGTATAGTTGGTTGTAGTTTTTTTATGATAAATTACCCCGAGGATAAATAACCCAATAATTCCTATTGGGTTTAATTATAAATGAAAATTTAAATGGTTTAAATTAATTTTAAATTGGGAATAATTATTTATAATGTTTCTTTTCATGAGATTGAGAATGATATGGATGGTTGATAACTTAATAGACATGGATAGTTCTGGATGAGTCTTAAATAAATATCGTAGGTTACTTTAAAATAGGAAATAAATTTTTTGATGTAGGTGGTCCTTGGTACATTATGTGTGGCATTATTCATTTTATTTACAATGTGTGTTCTGAAATGGCACACCGTTAGATTTTTTACCCACATAAATTAACTAATATATTTTATAATTTTTAATAAATTTTTAATTTAAAATTCAATAATTAAATGATCTAGAAAATTGGAAATGCTGCATTTTAATTGGTGTGTTCATTTTTTAAACTTTACCATGGATGATCAAGACTATGATTCAGATGGAACATCAGTATAGAAACCATAAATTTTCATACATAGAAAATACACTATTATTTTAGAATATATAAAACATTAAAAAAAGGTTCCTAAAGAACATATTAATATAGTTCTTTTGGAAACATAAACCAGGGAACTTGAGTGAGCTACATTATCTCCCACTATGTTCTCCAAGAACAGAACTCTTACTAGATATATCACACATAAAAAATAGATTCATAACTTGGGGATGGAAATTTAAAAAAGGGGTGATCTCGGATGATTAGTAAGGGTAAACTAGGGATATATGTAAGATTAAACATGATCATAAGGGTATGAGAATGTGATCATAACATTATATAATCATAACCTTCATATAAAATACTGTAAACATGAAATAGGGATACAATATTAACAGTTAATAAGTCATGAGTCATAAGGGAGACAATAGAAATATCCATGAAGGAATAAGACATGGAACATTGGGCATAAACATAAACCTTGAAAATCATATATTAAGGATCCGTACCAAGAAAATCATAAAATATTAGTCATGGGATAGTAATTCATGTACCCATTTTTGTGCTTTGGAGTACCTGTTTTGTACCCTCTTGTTTCAAGCTTGGTATGTGTCCTATTACCTACCCCCTATTTTGGGATTGGTATGACCTCCCATGTACTATCTTGTTTTAGGATTGAGATACCCTCCATTGTACCCTCTTCTTTTTGGATTGAGATTTCCTCTCGGTTACCATAATTTTTAGGCTTAATATAACCTTATGATTTAGGCTTGGGATACCCACCCTTGTATCATCTTGTTTCGAGCTTGGGATTCCGTCTTATATACCCTCTTTTTTAGATATTAAGATTCCCTATTTTTTAGGATCAGTATTCCTTTCATTGTACCCTTCTGAGCATGATGAAAAATTATCGTTATACAATTTATTGGATGGTGATATAGGTCACAACTTCCATATAATAAAATCATACACACATGTACTACATTTCAATAAAACTGTCATCATTCAAGACCCCAAAAAATATATGGGTTTCATAAAAATCTTATAATAACCTAAGAAAATAAATAGGTATCAAAAAAATATAATCATATTAAAACCTATGGAAAATATTTCAGTTTCATATTTATTTAATCCAAAAATAACATTTGAAATTAATATGGTTTCATATGAATTTCTCATGGTATAACATGTCGAAGATTGATGGTTTTTATAAGCATATAACCTTTGGATTAAGAATGGGTTTCATAATAATATAACACATGAAAGAGAAAGGGGTTATCATTAACATATAAACCATGAATGAGAATAGTTTTTTCATAAAACTTATGTCATAAAACATTAAATATTAAGATAAATAATATGAATGGAACATTTGTGTCATTTTCCATATGGGCATGATTAACATCCTAAGATTCTGTTGTATATGGAAAATAATTATGAAATATATTTTAAAAAAATTTCTCATGAAAAATATAATTTCTTCATTGAAAAATATTTTTTTATAATATTATTCATTTGTAAAAACATTTTCAAAGAAATTGAATTGTAAAATTATAAATAAGGCTTGAAATCCTTTTGAAAATATTATCAAATGAAAACATATAAAAAGTGATTTTAAACATTTTGAAAACTATTATCCATGAAAAATTATAATATAATCTGGAAAAGTAATGAAAACAAATTTCCTTCATAAATTATAAAATAATATTCAAAACATTTAGAAATATAATTTTACATAAAATTTATAAAATACTCTATAAAACTATTTGAAAATAATCTTTTAGGAAACATAGTTTTGAATGAACACATATTTATCACTGAAGGGAGAGGTAAAGTAAGACTTTATTAAAAACACACTCATAATAATCTTACTTATCAATTAGTTTAAAATGGTACCATTGCATTGAGATATAATTAATATAAAGAGGACAATAATTCTCATGATTTCACTTTAGATATGGATCATATGACCTCATCAAAGTAAGAACATTCATAAAAAATCTCGATAAAATATGAGATTGATTCAATAATCTTTTACAACAAGGTATCATTGAATTACACATGCCATGTAAGAAAATGAAATTAAATAAAGCCTAAAATTTGATGAAAATAATAGGATTTAGGAGTTAACGTGTAAAATTTGTTATATACAACTCATAGAAAAATATAGGTTCAAAACTAGGGATGTGTCTCAAGTAAGAAAAATTAAAAAAAATCATTACCATTTTGTTATAATTTGTAATATAAAACCCATGAAAGAAAAATAGAAAAATTTATTATTAAATACCAAAAAACTTATCAATAATAACCATATAATAGATATATGTGGAGTATACACACCTCATATAAGAATTATGAGTTGATGATAGCTTGTGTGTCAGAGAAAATAAAACTGAGACAAGAAATCCCTTAATACTAGAGTAACTATGTAATCATAATCCACATGAAAGAGTAACATTAATTGAAAATTATATTGCCATTAAATAATGGAAATTAATTATATATGAAGTTATATGGATGTATATAACCCATACAAAATAAGAGAGTGGTGAATTTGGAATGTATCTCATTGAAATAGAAAGATAGATTAAATTCTCTTACCTTAAGTATTGAATTTATATATACACATTAAGACATATTCTACAATAACTATATGTTTTTTATAAATATAATACATGAAAATATTGTGATATAAAATACCATATATTATTCACTTATGACTTTATATTAACCATTTATTTACAATTAAATGATAAACTATTGTTTTAGTTAATAATTAATTTATTTATCATACATGTTTTGACTTGTTATTCCTTATCCTTTTATATAGATAATTATTTAATTATTTATTGAATTTGAAAAATGATTAATACTATTTATATATTCAGTATATAAATATTTATAGAAATCAATACAATATATATATTTTAAATGTAATACACCATTCAATGATATCGTAGGCCATTTATACACCAGAATGCTACATCTATTTTGTTGTCGTATTGATATAAGCATGGTAAACTAAATATATGAATATAAATATATAGTAAATTCCATTTAATATATGAATGAATTACATATATTTTAGTATGTGGTAGTCTACACTTCCCTAAATGAAATTATCATATTTACACAAAATGGAAAGAATGAATGTTGTCTATGTATAATATCTAAATAAATATAAATAAATCATACATATAATATATATTATATAAAAAAAATATTGAAAATCATAATTCCCAACCATGAGAGGCGGTAATGGTAAAATGAACAATATAGTTTTGTGAGGAGTTAGATCACCCAACACAATAATGTTATGTTCATTACCAATTAGATAAAATTGTATGTAGATCCAAGTTTAACCATTAGAATAATAATATATTATTATATTTAGGATACTGGTGTTATTAATTGAGCATGAAATAAGGATAATTAATGTGGTTGGTAATGAAAACAAAGTAAAAGAGATTAAGTAAGGATGTTACCTCTTCTTTGTGTAACTCCTTTTTTCTTTCCACAAAAGGGATTCCGTGGTTCCCTTTCATCCAAATGGGAGGATTCTAGGAGCAAGAAAGGTATGTTGGGATGTTAATTGGATATATATTTGAATAAATGATGTTGTTTTAGATTTTTGAAGAATTATAAGAGGTGTTTTCCTTCTTAGGGGAGAGAGGGGACATACATGAAATTCTTTAAAACAAGGTAGGTGTAGGCATATTTTACCAAAACGAAAATTTCATAAAATGAGATAAAACTCAATAATGGATTTTATATGGAAGAAATATTTATAGAAAATGGTTTTTGGACAAGTTTATATGTCCTTTGGTTCTATATGATTATTGTTAATCCAATTTTATGTTTAATTTAACCTTAATATTTGTAATTATTTTTAACCATTTTTAGAAATATTATTTTTCAAAATTTAAATTGATAATATTAGAATATAAATATTTCAAAAAATTAAACTATGTATATCCTTTTTTTGAAATTTTTTTCATCGAATATGAAACATTATGTTTAATTCTATTCATGCTAACGTGGTGAGAATGTGGGGCCTTAATGGGAGAATATTCAATAGTTCAATAATTTTTTATAACTAATTTCAACATAAAAATGATTCTAATGAAGAATATTATATAATTATATCTATAATGGATAAATATTTACTTTAAAACTAATGTAAGAGATATTTTTAACTAGATAAATAAATTAGATGAAAAATCCATTAGGAATTAAAATTCAGTATTTTTAACTAAAAACCCCAAAATGAAATTTCTCGAAAAAATCACCAAATTCACCCTATTCTAATTTTGTTACTATAAATTAAAAAAGGAAGTTTATTTTATCAATTAAGATTTGTAATTTTGTAAAAACTAATTTCATTATTTTTCGCATAAGTACATAAAAATTAGTTCTTTAATGGAAATAATATTTTTCTAACATCTAAAGAATTTACTAAAACAACAATATGTATTATTATAAATATGATTTATCTACATGATAATTAAAAATTAGTTAGAAATATTCATATTACTATGTTTAATGTATATGATATGACTATACCTATGTAAATAATTATAACAACAAATGATTTTTGTTGAAACATAGTGTTATGTGTAATGGAAGCCAATTTAATATTGTGTGTAGAGAAATATAATATAATTATTTTGTGCAGTATTGGAATGAAAAATTTAATGATTTAATATGTAATAAATAATATATTCATTGTTGTCAAAAATTAAAAAAATATAAAAAAATTAATAATGTTATTTGAAAAAATATTCCACTAAATTTTGGGGTGTGATATAACCCCCCCCCCCCTTAAAATTAATTTCACCCACGAAATCCTCTATGTTATAAAAGGTTTAAAACATGAAAATTAAATTCATAAAAACACAAAACTAAAAAAATAATACTAAAACGTAAATTAAAAATGTAATGTTTGAAACATAATGGTTCCAAAAGGTAACTCATAAATAGATTTCGACATAGGGGAACATAGGTGGTAGGTTACAAAAAATAAATTGATGATAAATAAAATTATAATTTTCTAATAGATATTGGTTAAGAGCATGTGTAGGATAATGATAATAATCACATCCATAACCCCAAACCGGAATTAAAAATTTCATTGATATCATTAAAATTGATGAAAATAAGACAAACTTTTATTTCAAGATCCTTTTATAAAGATTAAAAAAATTTCACAAGGAGGTATACTTACATGATTTCATAAAAATCCTACCCATTTTTGGGGCCTTTATCAAATTCAAATTCCCCTATTTTTTTAAAAATAATGGTTAATGTTTCATTCCTAAAGAACTAATTTATCATGGTATCCATGATAATCTATCCCATCTATCAACAGTTTCTATCAATACAACATGGTTATGATATATTATCCAATATGAATAAATCCGCATGTAGTGAAATAATACATTAATCTCACTGAAATTTTCTATGTATTAACTTAATAATTATATAATAGGTTAACCTTTTTATCCTTTTAAAATACAATTCACCATTTATTCCTTAAATAATCTATAATCTTTTACAAAAAAAACTTTCATTGGGAACTTGGATCTATCATTGTACTGATAAAATATAAAAAGTGATTTTATAAATCTAGAATCCATGTAGAGAGAGATCATCACAGAAAAAATTACTAAAATATGAATAATAAGTTTTTCACATGGATTAATCATACCAAATGAAACATGAAATTACTAAGGATAAGATTATGACTGTGCACTAATTATCATGATTCAATTCGTCCATTATGATTTCATAAGAATTTCCATTGTCAATATTCCTTAGATATTATTTCATCTTATCATACAAATTAATCCTCATATTGGGGAACATGTTATTATTATGGGAAAAATCAAAGTAACTAAAACCCTAAAGTGTTGGATTTGAGTTCTAATGGTATTTAACAATAATCACATCATTAACTAACATCATCCTATTACTTGGAAATTTAACTAAATGATGTCTTTCCTTTCTGTACATAATGAATTTAGTAGCCCCCTTAATAAAATTTACAACATGTTACTTCACATATTTTTCTTCATAATGGAAGTATCATTTTCTTTTCACCATCTTTGTTAGATAATCTTATAAACACTATCATCCTTTTATTTTCAAAACTACGATATTGATATTAAATTCCAACATCTTTTTGCAACTTTATATAACATAGAAAACATAATAATAAATACTAAAACTTATTATATATAAGGCCTTTCTAAAAATAGGTTTCAAGGCACCAATGATTCGATCACCATTGATTTCTTGTGGGATTATAATTCCCAAAGAGTACATAACATGACTTGTAAAACGTTCTTCATAGATACCAACCGATTAAAAATCCTTTTATTTAATCATTATGAATAACATTTAAAAATTCATACGATGATTATGATCTACATAGTACACAACTAAAGTGACTATTTCTTTCTTTGAATAAAGTAGAATGGAAAATATCATTTTAGTTGTACTGATCTACTACTTAGAAACTAATGGTTCAATGGAACCAGTGAAATATGGTGGGTTTTGCCTCATGGAGTTGTCAACAAATATTTATTCCCCACCTTTACCATTTCGGGGTTTAGCATAATTCATATATTGAGAAATTAGTGTGATCATATAAATGAGAATTTTCTTTCCATCTCCCATAACATTTTTTTCTCAGGAGAACAATCATTTTTTTTCCATTGTATTCCCCATTAACACTATTCCTTTATGTTCCATCCATTGACTAAAACTAAAACATAGAGTTAGAAAAAGTCATCATAGTGGGGAAACACATAATTTTGAAAACAACTTATAGGATTATTAAATCATGACACCTTCTTTCTTATTCTATGGCACCTCATCTTTATCCTAGTTCATTAATAATCATATTCTATTCAAATAATTTATGATGGTTTATAATGTGCTCATGAATTTCCATTGAATATCGCCTGTTAGTGTCAAAATAGGTGTGCAATAAGGTCTGTTGTTGTGTACAATGTTATGCTTGGGTAAGGTCCAATCCACCATAGATGATTTATTACCCCTAGGTATATCTTTTCTATAAAACAACCAATTATGTTATCCCAACATGGATATAATTCTAGGAAACAACTCACTCTATAAATTACCAAAATTCATTGAAATTTTCACAAAAAGTATGTCATCCTTAGACTGATCCTTGGAGACATCCAAAGATATATTTTTAAAAATATCCCTAGGCATCTCACTTAATTTATTACTTCTTATTTTATAAATTATGGATAAATATTTTTCTTTTATACCAATTATAAATACCATGTTTTTTATACATTTACATTATGTCATTTTTTTGTAATACATATAACATTACACAAACAAACTCCCAGAGACTATTATTTTTGTGACTTTGAAAACATGGAAACATATAACACTAGTACATTAGTGAGTGAAAACATCTCTCACAATGTACTCCAAGAATTGAACCCTTCTTAGACATATCATAAATAATATATATCTTCATAGCATGGGGAATGAAAAAAAGAGGTGACTTAAATTCTATTTAATGGTAAACAAGGGTGATATGTATGAATAAATATTGGGATACATGTATGAGAATGTGATAATACTTTTATATGAGTATACCCTACATAACAAATACCATAAAAATTAATCATATAATAAATATTATACATTTAAAATTCATAAAACATAAGGGGTACAAAAGAATGATCTACAAAAGAATAATACATGGAACCTGTGGCATACACATAAACATTTAAAATCCTATGTCAAGGATAAATAATATTACCTTTATAACATGATAAGTTTGGAACAATATCCCATGTACCTTTTTTCTTATTGGGATGCCCTTATTTTTTCCATCTTACTTCATGTTTAGAATGAACTCTTATATAACCTATATTTTCAGCCTTGGGATTCCCTTGCCTATAACCTTCTATTTCTTACATTGAACACCCTCTTGTGTTGGGATATAGATTCCCCCACAAGAACCCTATTATTTTAGGCTTGGGATTCCCTCTATTGTATATTATTGAGTTCATAAGAAATTTATCATTACCCAATGCATTGTAGTGAGATACGGGTCCCACTCATCACATAATAAAATCATATATACAAGTTCCACATGATAATATATCATTCATCATATAATTATTTATAAAATGAGATAGGGTTCATAAACAAAAAATCATAATCCATGAAATTAAATGGGAATCATACAAATTTAGTAATATCATAATGTATAAAAAATTTATAAGTTTCATAATCGTTTCATAAAAGAATATCCCATGAGAGGAATCAGGTTTTGAAATCATTTTTCATCGGATAAATCAATGAAGAGAACTGGTTTTCCTGACCTTATAACATATGGAAGAGGAATGAGTATCATAAATATATTACACATGAAATAGAAATAGGTTTACGTAAACATAAAACCCATGAAAGAGAAGAAAAATTTAAAATACAACATGCCATGAAAATAGAACCATTCAGATAAAGAACATGAATGTATACTAGGGATTATTTCCTCAAAAGGAATTCATAACATCAACTAATTTCATTTAGATATATAATAATTTTGATATATAGATAATTGCAATTCTTGTAGAAAATATCTATTACTCTATAAAAAATAATTTTTTGTAAAATAAAACATTTAGAAAAACAATTTTATTTGAAAAATAAAAGAAAACAATGAAATAAAAATTGAAATAATTTTTATAACATTCTCCCTTTAAAACATATTAATGAATCTTGTAAACATTTTGAAATCCATTTTCCTTGAGAAATTATAAAATAAGCAATGCATTTTTTTTAAAAAATCATTTTAATTGATAATTTATAAAATATGAATGAAAAATATTGAAATCCATTTTCCTTGAAAAAACATAAAATAATATTGAAAACAATTTTAGGAATATTTTTTCGGATACTTTGTTTTGAAAGAACACATATTTTAACAAAAGAGAGAGGTAATGTCAGAATTTTGTCATCTGTACCAAATAGTATAAATATGGTACCAATACATGAATATGTATTTAATATATAGTAAATAATAAAATTAATTAGTTATTTTATGATTTGGATCATAATATCTCATCAATGGAAGAACAATAATAAAAAATATCTATAAACAATGAGATTGTTTAAATATACTCGTATCTATTATTTATAATGAATTATACACCAAATGTATGAAAATTAATTTACAAAAAGCTTAAAATTTAATAAAAATAATAATATTCATGGTTTAACATATCAAAAGTAGTATATAAAGCATGTAGAATAATATAGGTTCATAACAAGTAATGTGTCTCAAAAAAGAAAAATTGAGAAAAAATTCTTAATCAAATATATATCATCAAATTGATATGTAAATATCCATAAATATATATATAATATTCAAAAAATACAATTATTGTAATTGTACTCACAACATATAATAATTAGTAGGTAAACCTGGATTGTGTCTCACAAGAAATAAAAGTGAGATGATAAAAAACATACTACTTGAGTAACATTAGAATCATGATGCCCAAAAAAAGAATAAAATAAATTAAATTATTTTATAATTATTAATGAAGTGAAATTAATTATATAAAATTTAATAGAAAATTATGTACACCATGAAAAAAAACGAGTGGTGAAAATGTCATTCATCTCATGAGAAAAAGATGTGACAAGAAATTCCCCTACTATATTTATTGACATTATTTTTAAATCATAAAAACTCCTATAAAATAAATATAAGTTGATTATAAATTTTAAATGGGACCATATTATTATATATAATACCATATATGATTCAATTATGACATTATATTTCTCTTTTATTAACAATTCCATGTTAAAGTAATGTTTTGGGTAATAATCACGTTGTTCATCATACGTGTTTTGATTTGTTAGTCTTGATACTATTAAATATATAATGATTTAATTACATACATTATTTTAAAGCATATTGTAATATCATATATTTTATGTATAAAAATATTTATAGAAATATATAAATGATAGAACTATTAAAACAAATACACCATTAATGGAGACAATAGGTCGTACATATGCTTTAACGCCTCTTCCATTTTTTTATCGCATTGAAAGAAAGAATGAAAATTACATATATGTTTTATAAATATATAATATCATTATATCATAATTATTCATTAATATATATCATATAAATTTTCTCAACATATCAATAATACATTCCATGTTAAATGTGAATGATTCATGTCTCTTAGAGAAAGTAGTAGTCCAAACTTCCCTAAATGAAATTATTGTATTTATACAAAATAGAAAGTATAAAGGTAAGATTTATATAACAACTAAATATGTATAGATACATAATTAGTATTATATATATCAATAATAATATAGCTTTAATCATAATTCTCAACTGTGAGATATGGTAAAGGTAATACAAACAACATCGTTTCGTGAGATGGTAGTTCATTGAACAAAAGAACATTAAGATCATTACCCAATATATGGAAACGTTTTTAAGTTAATATAGAGATATTATAATAATAAAATATCATTATTTTGATGTTTTTGGTTTTACAATATGATCATGGAATAAAAATATTTTATGTTGTGGATAATGAAAATAAGGAAAAGAACATGAGGAAAGATGATGCCACACAATTGGGTAACTCATTTTGGTTTTCACCAAAGTTCTCCTTCAGTTTGATTTATGAAAAAAGGGAGGCTTAATATAGGAATGGAGGGAAGTTGGGATGTGAATTAGGATTATCTTGGGTAAAATTACATTGGGTGATCGGTGTGAAGATGGAGGAGAGGTGGTGGGCTTTTCTAATGTAGGGATGGGGCACACTTGGCGTTATTTTAATACAGGTTTCGTATAATGAATTTTTTACCTAAAAAGGTCTTATAAAACAAAAACAAATAAATAATGGGAAGTTTATGGATGATATTTTTTCAATTAATGTGTGTTCAAAAAGTTTCTAGGTCATTTCGACCATTATGTGTAATGTTTAGAAAGTTTGAAAAATAATTTTACCATAATAGCTATAATTAGTTTTAATAACTTTCGCTAATATTTTTGGTCAAAAACTAATTTGATATTTTTAGAATATAAATATTATTTTGATTACAATTTTTTATTTACTTTTTATGAAATTATATTTATATATGTGAAAATGTCAATTTTTGTTGATGAATTATCAAGAGTGGTCAAAATCCATTTTTATGAAATTCAATTCAATAAAATGAATTGATGTTACTATTGAATATAAATATATCTATTTTCAAAATATAATAATTAGAATATATTTAATTCATCATTATTAAATCATAGAACATGTATTTAATGTTTTTTAATCGTTCATGTTATAATATTTATACCACAGTTAATGTAGGTGGTATAACCAACCAAAACAATAATACATTATAATTTATATTGTGTAACAACATGTTATTATCTTATTATAAAATAAATTTTAAAATATTAATGATCTTAGAAATTATTTAATAAATTAAAAAAGATTTAAGAATATGTTGATAAAAAAGATAATGAAGAATGATCAGTGACTGGATGTCACTTACATAAGATACTTGAATCACCACTTATAGAGCCTCTTGAAAATCATAGATTTGTGACAACGTCATGTGACCAAAGGTTACCAAACATTAGAGACTATTTTAAAAGTGTTTTTTGGTTGGGACACACTTCAAAACCTAATTTTTGGTTGGTAATGAATTGTGTAGATGGGTCTCCCTGTATAGTTCATCGTGAGATATTTTTTAAAATATTCAATCATTAAGGATTAAAGAATGTATTCTGGGGAAGTTGATACAATGTGGAAAAATAAATTCGATAAAATAATGTGAGTTTGATAAAGGCCAATTATACTCATTCATGTTTTTTTGATATTTTGTACTTTTAGACCTTAGTTTAACAAATTTATTTCAATTTATGTTTACCATGAAAAAACTATGTATTTATTTGGTGACATAATATTATGCCAAAAAAATCCTTTTTGAATAATTTATAAATTGGAATTAATAATATGAAATATTTTTTATTATATTTTATTTTTAATAGTTATAATAAATATTAGTACATGAACTCATAATGTAGAAAAAATATAATACATACATATATATATATATATATTAATAATAAAATTTATTTATTTTTATTCATTTTAATGTAATAATCCTCATATTAATGATAGTTTATTTGAATATATATATATAAATTAAAATTCATTAAAATAATTCTTCAATAATGATAAATATAATTTAATTATATTAAAATACACTACACATAAAATATAATTCTCTAAAAAATATCATTTTTATAATTAAAATATTTTATCATTATATCTAACAAATTGATAAAAAAAACTCTGAATTATTATTAATTTTTTTATACAAAATAAATTTATTTAAATTAATTAATAAATATTATATTTTTCTATTTTAATTAAAACATAAAACATAAAATATAAAATTATATATTAAGAAAAATAATTTTTTTCAGCCACAACTTTTTAATTTATTATTCCATGGAGTAATTTACATATTTCATTGATGTTATTAGTTTATTTTACTTAATATAAATTTAATTTTTTAAATATATTCTGATAACATAGTAATTGAAAAGTAAAAAAATTAAAAACAAAATTTATGTCATGAAAATAGATTCATTATAATTAATGGTACTCTAAAAAATGAATTAATATATTTTAATAATATTACATGGCCATTAATATTTGTAGAGGAACATTTTTTATATGTAATAAATATTAATATATCAGAAATTAGGAAACATTTTTGTATATTAACTATATACTAGTAATTATAAATTAATAAGATGTTTAATATTTTTTCACACAATGGTTATATACCCTTTAATATTAGAAATATAACAACTATATTACCATAATTAAATTTTATAAGTCCACCCCACTCAAATATGAATTGGTACAATGTTCATTCTTATAGTTTTCAATTTTTAGTTTTGAACCATTATTCTAATTTGGTGGATTTTTTGTCATTATGGCCTTAGTTATATTAATGGTTATTCTAAAGGTTAAAAATTTTATTATCGATTTCATAACTATATGGATTTTGTTATTTTAAATTTTTTATAAAATTTTATATTATCCACTTCTAAAGGATATAGTCATCCATGGTCTTTAATAAATGGTCTCAAAATATTTTTTTGTAATTCTCCATTATGTGTGAATAAAATTTTGTTAGATTGATTTATATATTAGATAAATTAATTCCTACTAAAGATAAAAAAATTAAATAATTGAATAAAATATTTTTGATTTTTTGATATATTTTTTCATGAAAATATAATGTGTCTTAAAAACTATTGTGTTAAAACATATGATTCATTCATTGTAAAACATTTAGTAACATTCCATGATGAGTTATGATTAATCTCACAAAATGCATCCCTAATAGTTGGCTAGACAGTGGATCAAATATAAGATCTTTTATACCTTTATAATATCACAATGAATCTATATAAAAGAAATGAAACAAACCAAATATTTTAACATAGAAGATTTAATACATTGATTTAAATAATATAAAAATTTTTTAGGTAACGATATTCAACAATGATACCCTCTAATTTTAGAGGTTTAGTTTCATTATTTTATGAAACATTTACAAGATTTATTTCATTCATAATGAAAATACACATAATGTGTTTAATTTTATTTTCTAAAATCTTGATAACACACCTATTCCATTTTAAATGGAGGATTCAAATAAAAATTTATTAGTAATTAAAATGATAGTATGAAAAAGTCTACCTACATGAGGAGAATGTCTAATATTCCAACAAGAGTGTTAGTAGGTAATATTTGTTAAAAAATCACCATATATGATTATTTAATCATACCCTAAAAATATGAAAACCAATGAAGTTAAATGGATGTGATCATTTATTATCATTCATTAGATAAGTAAATTAATTTATTCTACAATATGAGAATGTAATTCCCAAACCAATTAATGGTCAATTTAAAAAAAATAATGACACAAAACAACACAGTGTAACGTCCTGGACCCGGCTAGCCACCCGAACAATGCCGAATGGGTCGGGTGTCACTACCTAAGGTGCACCTCCCCTGAACGCCAAAGGCTGTCGACTATCAGCGAGGGTCTGAATAGGTATAGTGGGGATGATATACCCTCTTTGAGGTTAGTAATAAGGGTACTGGTCCACGTATAATAGTAAAGATGGAACGGAAAGAAATACTCAGTAGACTCAAATAAGACCCGTAGAGTGAATGCATAAACAATATAGATAAATAGTGGAAGCAATAAATATAAACAACAACAGTGGAAATAAGCACAATAGTATGCTGATAACATGTAACTACCACTGAACAGTAAAACGTGCATCCAAAGCAGGTCATACACAGCTGAATATAAAAAGGGCGCCAATGGCTAACCAACACTAGCTACAACAAGTAAGTATGCCGATACAAAAATGTAAAAAATAACAAAGTAAAACCATGTAGGCATGACCTCAAGATCCATACCATCTCCATGCAATAACTAACGCAGCCCAACTCTTGAAGCTGGCCTCTTTCCGGCACGTAAATAAATAAAGTCTGCATGCATCTCGATGGGCCCATGCAGGGTGTGAGACAAATCTCAGAGGATACGACCCAACTGTGCATACCAAATATATGTGTTTAAGTGGTCATGCATTTACAATGAAAGCAGTAAACAGTACAGTGCACAAATAAACACAAACTCCACGGGTTCTCAATAGCTACCATAGAGAATCACCTGCTTTGGCCCACGTGGGAATATTTGTCGTGTAACCCAGCACCACATGCAACCTGACACATCGTGTATCAAGTATAGAAGTCTCGAAGGAACGCCCAAGAATAGTAACCTGGCACCATGTGCCTCCTGACACCTCGTGTCTCAAGTACCGACGCCCCGAAGGCACGACCAAGAATAGTAACCTAGCACCATGTGCCTCCTCACACCTCGTGTCTCAAGTACCGATGTCCTGAAGTCACGCCCATCCTCTGAAGGCTCTTCACCTCCCACATGGCTTTCTACGGCAAGCACCCCCAACAAGAATACCTAACCAGAACTACGGGGGCCTCTACCAACACGAGTGGTCAAAACCACCTCATCATGGAGTATCTCTGTGTGCACACTACTCAACGTCTCGGGTGAGAGGTAATCACCAAAATAGTCCTAAGCCACCAAAACATCTTACACGTCGTGTCTCTAAGACCATGTCACTCAAGTCCAATGGCCTTGGCATCCATGTAACCTGGGCCATGCCCAACCTGATAGTTGTACTGCCTCAAGCTGACGTCTATGACGCCCAATCCCATGGTCAAAACCACCCTAAGTAACCTGGGAAAAGCCCCAACCTGTGATCAATATCACACAAACGTATCCGGACCAAGCCCAACACAACCCAAAGGGTCCAGAAGATGCAATTCAGCAATTAAATATATAACATATGTAAACAGAAAACATAAACTGGCAAAAAAAATAAACATTTGAATTTCACTCTACCAGGTGTTGTCCCATACCAGCACTGAGGTCTTAAATGCCTCCAACAATTTATATCAATCATAAATAAATTAAACTATTAGTTTATAACATTAATATTTCAGTTTAAACAATTCTGGTGTTCCTTGGCCAAAATGCCCTGACGAGCAACGACCCCTCACTCGGCCCTGCTCATGCAATTTGTAACAGGGCATAGCCAAAAGCATACCAGAGGTCCCATAAGCAATACAGTATGGAAAAAATAGTTAAAACAGGTCCCGCTCAAAATACCTGAACACACGCCGAAGGCAGCGTCACCAAAACAACTGTGAATACACAAAATGATGTATGCACCACCAACTTGAAACTCACACCATGATACACCTCCGGTAACACCCGCCAATTCGGTTTAAAACGCGGTAAATCTACAAAAATTCAATACCGTTCAAATTCTTATTACTCATTTTAGAATTAAAATCATAAAAAATGGCCAAAGTGTAATCGAGGACTTACCGAGGGGGGTTCCAATGCGCTAATCAGAGCTCGAATCGGGTCTCCGACGGACGATCGGGAGGATGTAAGTGGTTCTGCTGTCCTGGTACACGTATCTGGGTGGAGGGTATGAGGTTCTGCCTCAATACGAGGATACTGCCCATTTTAAGCAGGAACAAAGTACACGTCATGTACTTTAGGGCTACACGCCGTGTATAGTTCATTTAACTGTTCATAAGACGACAAGATTCCGCCGAATTACTTTCCAAACCTCCCGACATGAGTACAGGGCGTGTACCTCTGGGTACATGGCGTGTACTTGGTTCTTCTTCCTTTCCTCGCTGATGTACTCACACGCCATTTGTTTCCCTTTACACGGCTAGAATACACGGTGTGTCTAAAGGGAACACGGCGTGCCCCTGGTTCTACCCAGCCAACAGGACTACACGCCATGTATTGCCTAACACGGTCAGGGGTATACATGGCGTGTTAAAAACTACATGCCGTGTAGTAAGAAACTAATTCACGGTCATCACATGTCATGTACTCGGTGAGCTCACATCCGGTTACTCACCTACGCATACACGACTTGTACTTAAAGTACACAGCGTGTAGGCTGGAAATTTCAAGAAACGTCACATTTTCTCCAGTTTCCTTAGAAACCAGTCAAAAATTCTAACAGGGTCGGGATTTGGACCCATTCCAAAAACCCAGGTTCTTAAAAACTACACACCTTAACGTAGCTCATCCCCGAGCTACCGAACGAAACCTGAAGATGGCATTGAACATGCCTATCCTGGTTAAACAACCTGGACTACCCCAGTCCCAAGGTTCTGGCTAAATTCCTCAGGGGGGCTCCCCACCTTAGGAATCTCCTTACCTTGTCTCAACGCAACAAAACGTAAATCAAACAGGGTTTACTGACCTGTTTTTCAGACACATAGTCCTTCCTTGATGCATCGTCACCCCTGCACCTCATTGGTGCTCCTGTGTCGCTTACGACACCCAATGTATACTACACTGCATCGGTGTCCACCTCCAGGAGGTCCTGGTTCCTAGCACCTCATGTAACCTGCATCCTCGATGCCCCGATGCCCAGGGCACCTCAATTAACCTCCATCCTCGATGCCCCGATGCCCACGACACCTCAAGTAACCCGCATCCACGATGCCATGATGCCACACATCTCATACATACATACATACATACATACATACATACATCCAAATATATATATATATCACGCAACCGATATGTTTCCAATCCCAGTGACTAGCATCCAGTCAGTCCTCAAAGATCCTGTGCACTACGTGCACTCAAAACAGACATGCCTCTATAGGTCATGCCAAAAAGGAAACATGGAGATCACGGTCACACCGCAGTGTACCTCTAACCGTCATCGGCACACCAGCCTACTCAGCCTCTGGAACCTCCACTGCGTGCACCTGGCCTAAGGCATGGCTTCCTGACGCCTGACCTCCCTGTGATGCTGCTCTAGTATTCGGCCACTGACCCCTCTATTGGGTCCCACCATCTCTATCATGACCTCTATGAAAATCTGAACCTCGACTACCCTCTCCGGGTACCGAACCTGAACCAATTCCAGACGTTGCAGTCTGTCCTGGTCCCTGCCTGCCGGCTATCTGAGAAGGCTTCCTGGAAAGCCTATTCAGATGCCTGTCCCTTCCACATGCCCAACACTCCTTTGGAGGCCTATCAAACTGCGCCCGAACATGTCTCGGCTATCCACAATGGAATATAATCACCGAAGAACTAACACGAGGTGGTCTAGCTAAATCCTTGGCCTGACTGCCCTGCTGGAACTCATCCCATCCTTGCTTCTTATTGTCTGAACTGTCACCTGAAGCTGTCGCCCTACCCAAGCAAGACTTTTCTCTCTCGTGGCCCTCAGCTATGAGCGCCTGATTCACCGCCTTGGAGAAGGAACCCAGCCTGAAGATATTCACTTGGACACGAATGGTGTGTCGTAAGCCATGCTTGAAGAGCCTCACCCTAGTTGCGTCATTATTCACCATAACAGGTGAAAAACTGGACAACTCTATGAAGGTAGCTGCATAGTCTATGACAGACATATCTCCCTATTGAAGACACAAGAACACCCGAGCTCTCTCTGCTCTCAGCATCTCTGGATAAAAGTGCTCGAAGAACCTTTCCTCAAAGTCCATTCATGCCAGTCCCTCGTGTCTACGAGCCTAAACATGTACGTCCCACCAACACATCGTTGGTCCTCTCAGCATCTACGTCTCCATCTTGAACCTCCGCCCGGGAGGTGTCTCCAGCTGCTCGAAAATCATCTACATACTCTCTATCCAGTTCTCATCCGCCTGCAGACCACACTCTCCCTAAAAAAGTGGAGGGTTCTGCGACTAGAAATCCCGCATCAGATACACCATATAAGGCTCTGTACCCTGCGTGCCTCTATCAATCCCCTGCATTACATGGACCAGGCTAGCTCGGAGCTTCTCGTTAAACCACGACCCGAATAATGCAAAACCCGGCTACTGTCTGGCCTGCACTAGATCATGAACTTGATCTTTTCCATGTACCTATACTTGCGGCTCGTGCTCTACCTATACGGAATTCTGACCCTGATCCTGCGGCACTATATCATCTCCTGCCAGACGCTCCATCGAGTCGTGAAGGATTAACATGATGAATACCATAAATGGTTAGACATCCCATACATATATACAATATATTCTACGCAGATAACAAATATGTAAAAGGTAGTTCATAACAACTACCCTTACTCCCCCTCACCGCAACCCATGCCCCATGGCATCCCGGCCTCATGGCCTCCTTACCCGCCCTCAACAGAGCCATGTATCAATGTACCTCAGGCCATGCCCGTCCTGACAATCGACGTTGCCTCAAACCGACGACCGAGTTGCCCAATCCTGATAGTTACACTGCCTCAGCCATAGTACCTGCCTGCTCTCATAAGAGTCAGACCCAAATATTCCGCCACATGCAATTTTACAAAAATAAAGCATGGAATACAGATTGCACAACTAGAAATTCTATCAGGAATTTCACTGAAGTACATTTCAAACTTATAAAGCATTGAAATTGATATTTCATTCACATGGAATCGTCATTTCACAAAGCATACGTGCAATTATGAAATTGAAATACACTAAAAATGTGCCTATCCAAGCCAAGCAACCAAGCCTTGCCATACCGGCCAGGGTCCAATTCTCCCTTACCATATCGGGTCAAGGGTCACATATCACAATCACGAACATCACACAACAAGTGATCCACTGAGGTGGAAATCATATAAACTTTAATCCGAGCAAAAAAAAAAACAGCAGTTCCCACCCACATCAACTAGGTCCATCCCTCGTACCTGGGGCTACAGGTACCCAAGAACAAGCTAGAAACACAGTCCCTATAACAAACTATCTCCAGTCTACCATATCCTAAATAGTAAAACTAGCAGAAATAAAGGAGAATCCTCAAAACCATTAGTAGTCGGAAAACACCGCTACTAAATCCCTGTCAAGAACTCCTTTGATACCACTTTGTAACGTCCCGAACCCAGCCAGCCACCTGAATAGTGCCGAACGGGTCGGGTATCACTACCTTAGGTGCACCTCCCCTTAACGCCAAAGGCTGCTGATTAGCAGCGAGGGTCTGAATTGGTATAGTGGGGATTCTATACCCTCTCGGAGGATCATAATAAGGGTACCGGTCCATGTATAACTGTAAAGGTGTAGTGGAAATAAAGACTCAGCAGACTCGAACTATACCCATAGAGCAGAGGCATAAATAGTATAGATTAATATAAGAAGCAATAAATATAAACAACAACAACGGAAATAAAAACAACAGCATGCTGATAACATGTTACTACCACTGAACAGTAAAACATGCATCCAAAGGAGGTCATACACAACTAAATATAAAAATGGCGCCAATGGCTAACCGACAGTAGCTACAACAAGTAAGCATGCCGATATAGAAAAGTAAACAAAACAAAGTAAACCCATCTAGGAAAGACCTCAAGGTTCATACCATCTCCATGCAATAACTAACGCAGCCTAGCTCCTGAAGCTGGCCTCTTTCCTGCACGTAAATCCATAAATTTTTCACGCGTCCCGAAGGGCCCATGAAGCGTGTGAGACAAATCTCAGTAGGATACCACCCAACGGTGTGTACCAAATATTTGTGTTTATGCAGTCATGAATTTACATGGAAAGCAGTAAATAGTATAGTGCACAAATAAGCACAAACTCCACTGGTGCTCAACAGCCACCACTGAGTGTCACCTGCTTCGGCCCACGCCGGAATCTCTGTCGTGTAACCCGACACCACGTGACACCAGACACCTCCTATCCCAAGTACCGACATCCCCAAGGCACGCCCAAGAATAGTAACCCAGCACCATGTGCCTTCTGACACCTCGTGTCTCAAGTACCGACATCTTGAAGGCACACCCATGAATAGTAACCTGGCACCATGTGCCTCCTGACATCTCGTGTGTCAACTACCGACGTCCCGAAGGCACGCCCATCCTCTGAAGTCTCCTCACCTCCCATGTGGATTTCTACGACAAGCACCCCCAACCAGAATACCTAAACGCAACTACGGGGGCCTCTACCCACACGAGTGGTCAAAACCACCACATCATGGAGTATCTCTATGTGCAAACTACTCAAAGTCCCGGGTGAGCGGTAATCACCAAAATAGTTATAAGCCGCAAAAACATCTGAAACCTCGTGTCCCTGCGACCATGTCGCTCAAGTACGATGGCCTTGACATCTAAGTAACACGGGCCATGCCCAACCTGGATGTCATACTACCTCAAGCCAATGTCCATGACAGACAATACTGCGGTCAAAACCACCCAAATTAACCCGGGAAAAGACCCAACCTGTGATCAGCATCACTCAAGCGTAACCGGGACAAGCCCAACACAACCCAAAGGGTCCAGCAGATGCAATTCAGCAATTGCATATATAACATATTTAAACAGAAAACATAAACTGGCAAAACAAACTAAATAGTTGAATTGTACTCTACCAGGTGTTGTCCCATACCAGCCCTGAGGTCTTAATTGCCTCCAAAAATTTATATGAAACATCAATAAATTAAACTATCAGTTTATAACATTATCATTTTAGTTTATACCATTTTGGCATTCCCCAGCAAAAATTCCCTGATGAGAAACGACCCCTCACCCGGCCCTACTCATGCAACTAGTAACCGAGCATACCCAAAAGCATCCCAGAGGTCCCATAAGCAATACAATATGAAAAAAGATAAAATGTGTCCCGCTCAAAATACCCAAAAACACAGCAAAGTCCCGCCACCCAAACCACTACGAAAACAAAAAATGAAGTATGCACCACCTACCTAAGACTCACACGATTCTACACCTCCGGTAACACCTGCCAATTTGGTCTAAAACACAGTAAATCTACAAAAGATTCAATACCGTTCAAATTCCTATAACTCATTTTAGAAAGAAACTCAGACAAAATGGAAAAAGTGGAATCGGGGCCTTACTGAGGGGGGTCCAATGCACTAATCATACCTCGAATTGGATCTTGGATGGACGATCGGGGGGAGAAAAGGGGTTCGGCCGGCCTGGTTTGCATATCCAGGCATAGGGTATGAGGTTCTGCCTCAATACGAGGCTACTTACCATTTTAAGTGAGAAAAAATTACACATCATGTACTTTAGGATCACACGCCGTGTATAGTTCATTTAACTGTTCATAAGATAGCTCGATTCCACTGACTTACATTCCATACCTGCCGACATGAGTACACGGCGTGTACCTAGGGGTACACGGTGTGTACTTGGTTCCTCTTCCTTTCCTTGCCGACGTACTGACACACCATGTGTTTCCCTTATACACTTCTAGACCACATAGCGTGTCCAAAGAGAACATGGCGTGCCCCTGGTTCTACCCGACCAACAGGCCTACACACCATGTAGGGCATAACACGGTCGGGGGTATATACGACATTTTCAAAACTACATGTCGTGTAGTAAGAAACTACTACACAGTCTTCACACCGCATGTACTCAGTGAGCATATGGACGGTCACTCTCCTATGCATACACTGCATGTACATAAATTACACGACGTGTTGTCTGGAAATTTCCAGAAACTTCGCATTTTCTCCTGTTTCCTCAGAAACCAGCCAAAAATTCTAAAAGGGTCGGGATTTTGACCCGTTCCAAAAAACCTGGGTTCTTACACACATGAACCCAAGCATAATACCTTAGCCAATATTATAAATGTTCATGTATGACACCCAATCACCATAGGATTAAAAGTATAGGGAATAAAAAACATCAAGTTGAATTTTTTTCCCAATAGAAATATATTTTATGACAATATCCTCGCAAAATTTATGAATCACCTCCCCATAAATCAAATAATTAAACATGTGAAAAAAATGTATCTTTGAATAAGAAAACAATAATTTATAATATAACAAATGAAAATGTTACTATATTATATAAGATAATATTTATAATGAATCAAACTATAAAAAAGATATCAACAACAAAAGAAATCAGATATTTTCTATAAAAATAGGTGAGATCAATGATACATAATATAAACCATATTATGGGGATTCCATAAATGATCTATCTCAATGTGTCCTAATATATACTTTTCTTTGTCATATAATATGAACTTCAATCTATAAAAAAGTAACTCAACACATCAATGTTTAACATATACTAAACCTATATCAAAAACCACCTATGACACACATACACACTGGGATTGTTTGTAATGTGTGTGAAAAAATAACCATTAGGTATCCTTACCGTTCCCTATAAAACTCATCTAAAATAAATTTATTTCATGAACGATTCAAATACATATATGAAATTATGATTTTATGATTATAACACAATAACAAGAGTTCATTAGACTAAAGAACTAAATTCCTAAAAGTAAGAAATTTTCATTTTTAAATATAAATCAATCTAAATTTTAGGAAGAATGGAGGATATTTAATGTATGGAAAATCAATTTTAAACCTTATATTAGAATGATAAATATTCAGAAAAAATAAAATAGAGTTCATGATCTGGTTAATAATTTAAACTATTTAATAAATTCATGATTAGAAATAATAATAACAATTTTTAAACACAATCCATCCAAATATAGACTAATAATAGAGAGATGAATTTACTTTTAATACACACATCACACCATCAAAAAACTATAATATTTAACTAAAAAGAGTTATGTCTTTGAAAACATATAAATATGAAAGATGTAACTGTGATTTACAAATAAAATGGAAAATCAATAATGAGTATAACTATTGTATGTAGAAAAGATACATCATAAGAAAATATTCATTTATTAATAAAATCTAAAAAATCATGGGAACACCTAGGATGCTTGGAAAAAATATATGAAATCACAAACAAAGAATCCATGTAATTAAAATGATGGATGTGATCCAAATTAATAAACCCTCATGTTGACCCTCCTCACCAAACTATGTGAAAATTTCAATTATGAAATGAAAATTCCTATCAATGGACATGCTTTCTTGAGCCATATAAGGACTAGTTAATGTTCCATACCATGATTTCCCAAATGATACCCTTGTATTCCCATAATATAAAAAATGATGTTAGAAATAAAACATGAAACATTGCATTATAAATAGAAGATTAGTAATCAGTGATGAATGGAGCTCACCCTCACCTCTAAATAGCCTTCATTATGGAATAACATTATTAACAAGAATATCCATATGATAACCATATTATAATCCCAAAAAAATCCATTAATATCATATAATATATTATATTTTTTCTTCTATAGATATGATATCAAGGTTCTCAGAAAAATAGTACATGAAAACTAATATTATTATTATTATTTTAAAAAGCTAATATATTTTGAAAATATAAATAGTTTTATAAAAAAACACATCCTAAGATAGAAATAAGCCCCTTTTATTTTAACTGAATTATTTTTTTTTTCAAATGTATCTTAATAATAAAAATAATCATGTAATGTTGAAAATGCCATGAAATTTTTTAAAACATTTATAAAACATGATTCAATATTTTTATAATTCATAATTTATAATTTTTTGAAATATACCCCTATTGAATCATGAAAAAATATTTTATCACTATAAAAAACACTTTGGGTGTGAATTTTACATGATAAATGGTATTTATCATTGAAATATTTGAATTTTTATTTGTACTTGGTGAAAATGAACGGATAATACAAATGTATTTTTTATCAAATCATTGGGAATGTTTAATATAAAATTTATATCATTAAAATAATTTAATATTAGAAATAATTACCTCATGATTTTATCTGTTTTTTAATTGTCATATTGTGGGATATTCGATTAGATGTAAACATTGTGAAAAAATAATGAATATAGCGACCCAGACCCCAGTATCTATGAGCTAGTGTGTACTTTATTACATTGGAATAATATATAAGTAATCACATCTAGATGGACTGAATATTTATGTATTTTTATTAAACTAGATATATAATTCATTCATATACTATATTTCAATACTCATATTACATAATTTTTTTAGAATATAAATGCATATCAATCATAACACATTTCATGGATTCCTAAAAATATAAAAAATATATGGCTGAGACCAAATCCTCTATAAGGGTTTTGTAAAATTAAATTTTTCATTACATAATAAAAATAATCAAATTGGAAAGGTAGATAACTGAATAGTAATTCCATGTAATCAATAAATTATGATTTAAGTTCATCTAATGATAATATAGATGTGAATGTATCATAGAGAATAATCAACATAACAAGGTAAATAAATAAAAAACACAATCCCTTTAAATAAATGGATATAGAATAATCAATATGGAATTAAAAATAACAAATAACATGGTCCATTTAAAAATAAAATGGGAATGAAATGCTTCCACAAATAATATCTTATTGAAAATATCATGGATAAAAATAACTAAATTTTGAATGAAGGAAATGAATAATTATTGGAAGTTATGTCTCTAGCACATTATTCCTCTACCATCAATAAATTTGACATGAAAATTTAAATTGTATTTAAATAAACATTAAATTCAAGAATGTTCTTTTTTCTCATGATACCTACCAATGTATAAAGAGGCTATATAACACATGGAGCCACTCATCACTGTAGGTCCAAAGTATCCCTCATATATCAATTAATCAATTTTATTTAACGAGAAATATTACTTATCATCAAATATCCGTATTCTATAATGAATATGGACATATCAAAATTTCATCAAATATACATATCAATTTCATTTTATGACACTATATTTAAAATTTACATATAGTTTAAGAAATAAATGTATCCTTGATAAATGATTTTTATAATTATTTTAAATCTAATTTCCAATTATCATAGCATATTGAATATTTAATGTGAAATTTAATAACTATAAAAATGAATAAATAAAGTGAATTTCAAGACATCCCTTGGTAAAATGATCATAAACCATTCACATAACAAATATGGATGGTATCAATACAACATATACCTATTGGAGTAAGAATAAAGGGATATTTTTCTTGTTGAATATAAACACCATAAAATGATGTTTAAAAAATTATTGGTGAAAATATCCTTATTTGTTTTTTAAAAAAACTTCAAACAAAAGATATTTTGAAAATACTTCTCATTAAAAATTAATATTTAAACTATGAATTTCAAGTATATTAGGAAAAATATTTTCATTAAAATTACCTTATAATGTTGAGAAAGAAGAATCAAAGAAATTACGATCATTATTGTGGGTAATACTATACTTGAAATACATGTTAAAAATAACATTATTTTGTCACTTTCAAAATTATAGAAATATTCCCTATTTCGAAGATGACAAAAAGATTCCATTCAATTTTTTTCTCAACCATTTACAACAACTCTATTTTTAATGGGGTTTGATTTTGGAGCCAGTAACACCCAATGGTTATTATATATTTGATGAGAAATTGATCTAACTTCTAAAGGTAAGAACTCATTGTGTAACTTGGCTAGTAGTATTTAAGAACCAACGTTAGTGAATTGGATGGGGGAGTTGGGCTCATATCACCCTTTCGGGAGAAATATTTCTTATTATGGGGTTTGTTTATATATTTATGATGTGTTCATGAATCCTTTGACCATTCCCAAGTATGAAGATTTCCATAATTAAATTAGAGATCAATTATTCAAAGTTTGAATTTCAAATAATCTATAGGTATCTTAGGTTCTCCATCAATGGGGGGTGTTTATATGTTTAAGGGGTTCTCCATCATTGAAACTTTTAGATCATTGGGTCATTTATTATTATTATTATGGTTTTAATCCAAATGATGTGGTTCTGTAGTATTTATTTTCATAATGGGTGATGGTAATTATTTTTATGTTGGGATCAATCCCATAAAATAAGATTCTTATATATCATTGGGAAAGGAATAAGAACCCACATAGTTTGGTGCCACTTAATGGGACATGCCATACCCCTTATGGTCATGTGAGATGGACCAAACCATTCATCTTAACATCATGTTGCAAGGATGTCTTGGGAGATTGAGTGTATTCAATTTCTGGTTTTGGACTTACGCTGAAGAGCCCAAGGTTCCTAGAAGAACTGTGGTCTACCAGGTGGGGGATATAACTTTATTGAGAATATGACCCAATAAAGATAATGATGGGAGGGAATCATATCGAATGTGACTCTCTTTGAGGGATGCGACACTACTTAGAATATATACTAGAGAGTGTTATGCTGTATTTGGATATTGGGAATGGACCTCATGGAGGCTTCCTAGGTACCCATGTAATTCGCGAATCAAATCTCATATAGATAAAATAGGAATTGGGGTTACACCTCAGGAGGAGACCCATTCTCTTACATCATTGAGAACGTTTCCTATTAAAGGTTTTCTTCATGTGGAATGTGTTGCTTTGAGAGAATAGTGACATTGTTTTGGGGCTCATACCATATAAGAGGTCCATGATTCAGGAACTATGAGGAAATCCTCATCTCAGGTTGATTTTGAGTTTTGAAGGTGATTTCTTCTATAAGGATTCCCAAATAAATCAGTTTTGTTAGGGATTATACCAAATAGAAGTCCATTTTAGGGGATTATTTTTGGGCCATATATCAGATATGAGGCCTATTTTGTTATGATTTAGTAGACTATATGATACTTACTCACCTCTAATCCCACATGATCAATTCTTGGTGTGAGAAAAATGATGAAACGGTAGAATTGAAAACCACACAATCTAACTTTTCCACAATTGTATGAGGATTGGGAACATTGGATGATGGAATGATATAGAGATTGTTTACCTATATCATTTATTATTTTCATATCATGGGACCAATTTGAGATAAAAAGGGTCTTGAGGTTTCTGTGTCCACTATTATTTTGGTATCTGGGATATTTACATCGAATCATGCAACAACATGGAAGGTGAAGACGATTAGAGTAAAACCCTCTCTAAGAAATGATTTCAGCTTACACATGGATGGATTCACTTCTCTAGATTCTATAGAGGAGGTCATGACATTAACCCTCAAATGGAAAAGCATGTATTACCCTTTCCCTCCCAACCTATAATGGGTAGTTTTACATGAGTACCTCAAAAGATAGGACCCTAATTAAAATGTGAATTTAATATCAAAATCATTATAAGGACCCCCGGATATAATGGTTTTTGATGTGACCCTATTTACCTAGAATATGTATGCATGATGGGACATGCTAACTTGTGCGTTGATGTGATCATATATATTGGGTGGTTTTGGGAGAGTCCATGGGATAATAACCATATAATGGTTCTTTGATGGGAAAATGTGGGGTGCCATGGTATGCTGAAGGAAATACATGAGAGATAAAGGAAGGAACAACCAAGAAGTACCTATACCACATAGAGTTCTCTCATATGAAATGGAGATCTCTCAACTTAGCATTTTTCTATGAGGGTGTGGGTGATATTTACGTAACTGTTTAATATGTGTGTGAATAATACAATCACATAGTGCCTTACTACATGATTCTAAGACCCACATGCATAGATTTATTTCTATGGGGTCCTTATTTCTTCCAAGATTTAATCTTCTTACGTGGGATAGTGATCCATCAATGTAGCATTTTTCTAGGCTGGGTGATGGAATAAATATAGGCAATATGATTATTCATAGTATAATGGCATCTTTAAAGGTTTTTCGGTCTACGGATGGATAGTTGAATCACTTTTCTCCCATAATGTTATGTGGTAGGATTAGAAATTCAAAATCGATGGCTCTCTTTCTTTTTTCAACATTTATAAACATCATGTACACACGTCTTCATATGTCACTTCTTTTTTTATCTTTTTTTATTTTTATAGGGTATGGGAGAAACTGACTACTAGGATGGAAAGTCAGCCATAGAGTGTTATGGGGACTTTATTTGTGGGAACCGAATAAATATTTCAATTCACATTCACTATTTCATTTTTCATGGACATAAACACTATCTCCACTCGTGAATGAATTAATCATTTATGGAGGTTTAAAATTAGTGCCACCACTCATGAATGGATTTTTCATTAATAAATGTCATTTATTTATGGGGGATGGAAATAACCTTGCATCACCACAAATTAACTTATTTTCTTTGGGTGATGTCTAACATATCCACTTCTCACAAAGTATTTAGTTTCTGGGATTCTATACAGAATGTTGGTTGTTGGAGAGTATTATTTCTATTAGAACCATATCCCCCCATTATGGATTCAAATACATACCATTTCTATATTCCCTTCTTCGCGTTTATTTTTTTACACTTATATAATTCATGGAATGTTTATATCCTGGTATAATAATCTTTTAGTTCCCAGAAAACATCCCCTATTTGAATTTTCTATCATTAAGATAAAAAGGATGTGAATATAATAATGAAACCAATCTTATTATTAACTATATTATAAATTCATGTGGAGCCAAAGAGTTGGATAAGCCTATACAATGAAGGGACTTGACTAATTTCACATTTACTGAGACTTCTAAATACTAAGAATTATGTAAAGAATCATGCACTTTCCACTCCCCCCATATCAATATCCATTATGGAAATTTTTTTTGAGAACTAAAAGGTGTATCCCATGAATAGTAATTCTTATTTCTAGTATAGAGATACCTGTGTCTGCATGGTGGCTAGCTGATAGGATGATCACAGAACTGTTGAATTGAACACATAACATGATGATGATTCCTTAGTGGTTGCTATGTGAGACTATGCTTCATGGACTGAACGCCTCATAGGTAGATAGTTTATGGGACATCACTTTTAAAGACATGTTCTATGCTATAAAATACAGTATACCATTCCACTTTTATGATTATTACCCCTTTATTTCCAAATTTGGATTTAGAAAATATAGATGATGTTTACCACAAGCTATCTATGATTTTGATGATACACAATCTGATGATGATGAGAGGAGTAATTCCATGATTTTTTTATAACAACAAAAAAATGAACGTTGATCCATTACATCATTTTTTGGTAGGAAATATAAGGGCATGTCAAAAAATATACTCAATATAAAAAATAGATTCACATTGATGTTTTTGGAATACCATAAGACATTTCAATCCATGTTTTATTCCAAAATAAGTCTCCATTTTTCTAGATACTCAAAAAAATATCCCCTTATACAAAATTTCCTAAAAGGTTTCATTCATTCAGGTGACCTACTCTGGATGATTTTTTTGAATTATGATTTTCTATAACTAGATGAAAGCATATGGGTTCCAAAAAAGGAATCCAATTCTTCAGGAGAATTTCACTGAAGGGAAAACAAAGTTAGAAATTAGGGTGTTTGTCAAAATGCAAACATCACAGAAGAAGATAATTTAGATTGGATGACTGGGGTATTTCTTGGTCAATCAAATTTTTTTTGGATTTTAAAATAGAGTTGAAGATAATAAATTATTTCTATTCTATCTGGGTATCATAGAATTACACTAATCTCAATTGTACAAATATACCATAGAAATTTAACTGATAGATTCCTAATAGTAATACCTTGCATCAGGTGCAAGGGGAGGTTATCATTAGTCTTTTTTACATCAATATGATTTCCAGAACTCTGATAATGGTTGAAATATACAGTGAATATATGCCTCCTCCCTCAAATTGGGAATTCATGGGGATGACACCCTTACATTATAATAACCATATTG
The DNA here is from genome assembly GCA_963277665.1 of Viscum album. Classification (NCBI taxonomy): domain Eukaryota; kingdom Viridiplantae; phylum Streptophyta; class Magnoliopsida; order Santalales; family Viscaceae; genus Viscum; species Viscum album. The sequence goes on along the minus strand of OY728133.1, from coordinate 2,114,948,021 downwards.
ATTAAAAAATGTATCTTATGATGGGAATCCCTTTCTCAAAGAGGGATATTAAATTTTCTAACTTGATCCTAGATTTCACAATGGTAATTGGTTATGAACCTTTTGAAAGAAAGACAATGACATTCCAAACCATTAAATCATGAATTTTTATTGGTTATTATTGTATTACACCTGAGAAGGGCCAGTTCACCAAGTGGGGATTTAATAACATCCTCGACATTGACCGATTGTTCTGATTGACAACTTTTCAATCCATGTTTCTTTGTGGATGGTTGTTACATGTATATGAATCTAAAAATGGGGTCATTGTCATGAAATTATTAATGGATGATCAGTTGGACACTGAAAGGTGTATTAATATCTTCATCCTAATTCTGGATGTGATATACTCTTTTTTGGGATGCATTAGTAAGGGGAATCCACCAAACTGATTGATGGGTGTCTTTTAGTTTATTTGTGGCTGAGTAGTTGTCTATATGTGATGATGAAGTTTCATTAAAAATGAAAGGATCCCAGAAGCTATATTATGATAGTATATTTATTTCATATGTGGGGTAAACCCACTAAAGTGTGAGATAATTATGAAATTGGATTTTCTAAAATATCACAATCTCTTCACCTATAATACTTACTTAACCCCCACTTGTAATTTATAAAATGATGCATCTGGGGATCATTCTAGGATAGGATATCTCATTTCTTTGAGAGAAGGAATCTATGATTCCAGATTTTAGGAGGATAACATTTTCTAGGGTATGCACCTAATTCGTTTTTGTGTCAATTCAATTATATAAAAATGTGGTTTCCAAAAACCATCAATAGTTCACTACGAGAAAACATATAATGGTGGATAAAAAACACGGGTTGATGGTAAACCATGAAGTCAAGTGTTGTTGTATTTGATGTCCTCTTTATGTATGTCTCTATCTAGAACATACCAAGACTTTTTCTAAAGTCCATAACCGGTCATATCTCTGTGATCAACTATAAATACTTGTTTTTCTTGTCCATGGTACAATAGTACCCATGGTTGAGGGGGATCAAGGGAAAAAATCAAACATTCAGGTCTTGTAAAGAATCAACGAAAATTAATGGTTTCTAAAACCCTAAGAAATATGTTCATATATGGGTTTCATCCAACCACGCCGGTATAATTTTTCTATAATGTCAAAATTCCATCCATTATAATATTGCATATCCATCAACTTATGGATAATGGGATGGATTTAGGGGATCCAATTCATTTAGTGACATATGGATTATTCTATAAGATAAATATGTTGAATTGAATGGAAATGGCTATGTTTCAGCACTTGATAAGGCTTCTATGCTGACGACCCAGAAATGGAGGTATCCAATAATACAGATCATTACTCCACTATCACATCACTATGTAACTGATATATATATATATATATACTCGGTGATATCATGAAATGGTGAGGCTATGGTCAACAAGTTTGAATAGGATGATAATCGTGCTTCTCATGTGGAGATAAAGTTGACCCCCTACTACAACAGAGATTAGGAACATTCTATCTTCCTCTCGAATGGTCCTAGGGAGTCCTAATATGGCATACACACTAAGAAAGTAAGTGTGAATAATAGAAACCACCCCTCTTCCCTAGGAGGAGCCTCTGAAAATAATCATATCTATTAGTACACCCTTGAACGAGGCTTGAAAGTCAAAGGACATATGGGAAAAAATCACCCCCATTGAAGAAATATGTGATGTTCTTCAGGATGAGAATGCTAAACTCATGGAATTCAAGTTTTTCACCACCCTTGAGTGAATCTCTTTTCAAGAGTATCCTCATGATATGTGAATATATCTGGAGGATATGGACACTTTTATTCAATCATTCAATTAAATAATTTACTAGTTTTATGAAGTATAATATATATTGATAGGTGTGGTGAGGAAATACTATTTCTAAAATTTGGTAATTTGAGTGTTTGTATCAATTATCCTTTCGATTATTACTCTAATATCGAATACCTACTCCAAGTACCTCTAGGATGAATGGGATATTCAATCACATATTCCTTCACTTGAGTATACTTCCTGGGAAAGAGTTATTGGGTATAATACATCTTTAGGCATATGAACCCCAAGAGGAGGCTCTCTCATGGTAGTTGAGATAATTAAGGATGTTATTATGGATCATTAGGAGGCATTTCCTCCCCTAATTCACCCATTGTTCCCATTAGGGGACTGTCTCTTTTGAACAATGAAATATGTTGGGACACAGTAAAGCTAATGATGTGTCTTCAGTCTGGGATAACATGTGAATATTAAATCTCATTACTTACCCATTGCTTAATGTATATCCTCATACAAAAATTATCTCACAATTGAATTGGTGTAAGTTTGGTGAGTTAGTAGGTGGCATCTTCTTGGCATCCTGTTGCCCCTTATTCTTTAAAAAAGATTAAATAATGGTGGTTTTACATTAGTTAGATGGGGATCCATGTACAATTAAGGAAATCAACGAGGTTCGAAACCAAATAGAGTAAACCCATCATGAAGAAATGACCTCCACCCCATTGGATTTAGTGATATTAGTGGATGATGTTTTCTTTTAGTGTAAAAAAATCCTCTTTAGAGAGAATAGAAATGGAAAAAATAATGAATTAAAATCAAGGATATTTTCACTCGGACATTGCTGCCAACTATATAATCACTATCCCAGTAACATTATTATCATTGAGTGACCTATTAGAGTTCACTGATTTTTTTGAACATATGAAATTAGTACACGAATCCTTGAAAGAACATGATGTTTTCTGACAGATTGAGGTTGTGAAACTTATTTTCCAATCATTGAAATAATGAATTCCATGGATGCTGATATTTTGATAAGATAGGGTAAATTTCCCACACTAATTTATTTTCTATTCTCCTTCAGAATATAGGTACTATATTATTCAATATTATGACATCATAATTACATCCACAAACCTCGTATGTTTCAATCACTACTCTAACATCTTACCATACTAATGATGTAAGGGATTTAACAAACGTAGAGTCAAATCACGACGATGGTTCTAAGTCAGGACCGTCTCTGGTGGAACTGATTGAAGAATACATTCTACCATCTGAAAGAGAATCTGATGCAAAACAAAAGGAACTTGATGACCATAATTATTATAGTTAGACAGTATAGAAGGAAATCTTTAAACTAATCTCTCATACCCCTCTGGTAGTATTTCTAGTGACACTGCCTAAATTACAACACATGTTTTCAATCCTTGGGTATGGGGGTTTGACAGTCATGCCATACATGAGGCTGTAAAGTATGTAATGACCTTTAGGGAGAGGGATATCATGATCTTGTCTCAAATCTCAACTATAGAGTCCATTGACTTCATTCCCATAGCTGTGAATATCTTTCATAAGGAATCACTTGAGAATCTTAGGGTGGAAACAAGAAAACATGGTCAAATTACAGAGAATAGAACCTTAGTATAATGGATTTTTCATGATTTATCATGGCTTCATCAATAGTTACATCAGATCAATCATGAATTAGATCATGTTGAGGCGGTTGTTGTTGTAGGTAAATGGTTAATATAAGGGTCTGAGAATGTTGGATTAGATGTGGCTTTGAGGGAGGTTCCAATACAATTCCATGCTATCCCGAGACATCAAAATTGTCAAAACTTTACCAATTCATAGTGGATTCAAATCAAGAACATATTAAAAATTTTGAATCAATTGAGTGGACATTGTAATTGGTATTTCCTACTCATGGATCATATAGAGAGACTCCAATATGTGGATGTACCTCCTCCATTCACATTCAATATATAATGAAATAAAATTCACCAACTAGTTTTTTAATTTATCTTAGCTTTCAGTTCCAATAAATCATAACTCATCATGTTTTAAACTATAATCTACCAGATAACCTTAATGGATTTTTAACTAGATGAAAATCTCAATCATTAATTGGATAAACATGTTGAAATAATTTCTTCCAAATAATTTTTCATGGATGGGTAATGGTGTAATTACAATCCCTACAATGCCAGACCCATATCTCTTTGATAAAATATCATGTAATGCTCATATTGTTTCCTGATCCAAATGACCCATCAATAATAGGTCTAATTGTTTCAAGAGTTACATGAAAACCCCCTAAAAATATGTTCTTTCTTTTTTAAGATTAAATTTGTCTTATTTCAATGGTTTTGTGGGCCTAATAGGTATGATTTTACTTTCCTTTAGGCCTCCCTCTACCAGTTTCTGTCATAAAAAGTGTTAATTTTTTTTCCACTGCTCAATTTTTTATCTAAATAATACAAAGCATATCTATAGTGAGATAAGACATGACTTGAACATATGGTTACTTTTTTGGGTTTCTCACATGGATAGTATTATGTCTCTTTTTGAGGGATGTTTACAGTCATTCATGAAAGACTACTGAAATTGATTTTTTAGGCCAAATAGATTTGACCTTGATTTATGGAGAATACTTCTAAATAAGGCAGACTATTCAAGGAATTAAGAACACTTATTCTATATATTAAGGGTCATTTTTTAGTCAATATTCTATGTTTTATGGATATGAAGAATGATGATGGATGAGTATGCAAGGAGTAGCTATTGAAAATCATTGAATGGAAGTTTACAATATGATGTATTCCAGTCCTATTAATATTTAAGAGGTCTTTCCTATCTATGAATTTTATATTATTTGAAATATAGGTAATTTTTTTTAATATTTATGAAAAAAATTGGGATGTACTAATTCATAGTTAAACAATTGTTCCCTCTGTACACTAGCATTCCAATTCTTATGTCCATATATTGCGTGATGATCTGGTCATGATGTTTTATTTATCATGGAAATATGTCTTAGAATGATAAGGCCATCTGTGTTATCATAGTAAAAGAAATATAAAACTACTCCTACAGAATTTGACCTCATTAAAGGAAAGTAGAGATATAGTGAAATTTAATGTTGTGCTACTAGTAAATGAACAAAATAGTTTAATATCTTATGTCTATGATTATGTGGTAAATAATTTAATGCCACTTAGATGTGACCTATGAATTAGTATATGATCATTCTATGGTAATATATCCTTGAATTATCCATCATATATAAGAATGAAAGGGGAAAATGAAACTACATTATAGGGGGATCTAAATATGATGAGTGACATAAAACTAAAATCATAATTTGGTTACAAATATATAAAAGGTTTATCCTAAAAATGGATTTTTATTTTGTTAACATGACTTTTTATGTTGGTGTGTTACGAAAAAAACTAGGAAATATCAAGGTATATTCAAAAAAAATATTTCTTTAGGACACTAACCATTCATTTTAGATGGCCAGAAAAAGATTATAGAGATTCAGACATACCCTAACATATTGTTTGGTTTGTGTTAGTAATGTTCCATAATATGGAAGGATCATCTCATATAAATGTCACAAAAGAATAGGTATACATATTTTTTCACAAGGATCAAACCTGTATGCTACAAAAGGGGGTTTTACATTCTATTTTTTATGAATGGACTTTGGAATTAGGTTCTAGATGTAACCACATATGTCCTCAAAGTGATAATAAATGAAAACAATGTTATAATAAGTACTTCCTATATATAGATATCTATTTTTTGTGGAGGTGAGGAATTATTCTAAATATTGGATCTCTAATGGGGAGAGAGTCCATATTTGACTGTCCTACATAGATAAGAATTATACATTAGAGAGTGAGGATATTTTTGAATTACATTATAGCTATACTAGGATGTATGATCCATTAATTACTATGTATCCATGGATAATAATAATAAATCCATACATAGTTCTTGTATTAATGATACATTTGATTTTATGATCCATACATTGGGAAGGGGTTTTATTTTCATGTTATAGATGGACATATAATCAATGATTTGAGCATCACTACATTTCTTTGGATAATAGGAATCAAGCCATACATTGTTCTAGGATTTAAATTATACTATAGTCATTAACCACTCATTTTATCGTCTTGTGAAAAGATGTTTGTTGTGAAATTTGTTTCTTGAAACTATGACCATGATAACCCATACATGGATATATATTACTTGATTATATGATAATGTCCTTACAAAAATTTATAAGACAATTTCAACTACTCTAGATGTGGTAAACAATTAGTTTCATTATTTTATTCCAACATAAAAAGGGGATAAAATGGATGGATATGGACATTTTTATTTTTTATTGGTTGGACATGGATAATGGATTGAAGAATCACTACATATCTCAAAATAGTGATAATAAGGTCTCAGATGGTTATTTAATCCCTGAATTATAATTTCATTCATTATGGAAGTCCGAAATGAAGTTTATTTTCACATGGTAAGGACGAGGGTAACTAATTGTGAAAGAATGAAAAACATTGTATTTAGAACAATGACTAACAATCTGGGTGTCTCTATGTATCTAGTGTTGACATGAATCTAGCCATGTGTAGTTCTTGAATTCATACATTATATAAGAGGAATAATTCACCTAGAGTTTAAAATCTTGCAATAAGGATGTAGGTTATCTGATGTAAAAAAAGGATTGAATGAAGCCCCATGAACACTATTTAGTTATTCTAGAAATTATCTTATGAATATCTCCTCTTTTTTGTGACATGAGAATTCCAAAACTGGTTACCCCAGGCTTCCATTGCTTGCTACACATGGAAAGACTACATTTTAACTTCACATTATCAATATGTTTTCATATTTTTTAATTTCATGTGACATGGATGGCATGAGTCCTTTTAATTTTAGTTCATATATATTAGACCAAATTTCATGGACATGTGGAGTAATGAATGACTCATTGGGCCCAAAAAAATCGATATGACATAGATGTGAAGAGATAAAATGTAAACCATGAATGTGTGTATTATAAGGACAAGATAAATGATATTAAACAAAAATTACATTGGGTGTTATTAAGATAGAAGAGGCCTATATGGGGGATGAATTTTCCTCTAGTTGGAATGCCTTTTTGTTGGTGATTTAGGAAAATCCAATTGGGTCATATCAATTATAGTGAACCAACGATGTCTTCAAGACACTAAAATTCCATGTTCAATGTAGAGTGAAATATTTTATAGATCTTAAATTACTTATGTCCAAGAGTTTGATTATAGGAAATAACGTGTTCAATTCATTGGAAGCATTCAGACCACTATTGTCTATAATTTGTGGAGTTACCCACATAGATCTGACTCATGTGTAGGGTTAGAGTCATTTTCTTTGTAGGCTATAGTTGGGTCTACATATATGGTTTTGGGAATCTCTACATATTTGGTGTGGATAGTAATCAAGCGACAAAAAATTATTTATCTCATCATGGTAGGAGACCAATGTCAAAAATGGGGATATATTCTATGGAGATGAATTGAGGTATCCCACCCTTGTTGGGAGGAATCCGATATTCATGAAATAGGGTATGGATAATTTTTATCATCATGTGTTGAGAATGTTGTTGTTATTTATTCTTAAACATGGTTTCAAGAGGTATCCCGATTTAACCACTTATTAATACGTCAATTTATCACAGCATATATTTGACCATAATAGTGTGAAAACATCTTTGTGAGAATAATAAGAGGGGAACCCACACAAATTAATCGATTAAGATACCCTTGTCCATTAAATCCCTTAATACATATTTAACAGGTGTGACCATCATGTTTCCAAATGGTAATGACTTCGTTATGAGTTGTTGATGGGGAATGACCTAGGATAAGGGACCTAAGCACGTCTAAGTATCCCACAATTGTGAGAATAATTCCATATATTTTTTTAATGGATCTATAAATATGTTTGACCCATACAATGTATAAGGGTTTCTTTATGTTAGGGAAGGAGGTAGAATTGGATATTTAGTTGTCTCTAAACATCATGTGGTGGATGGAATCAATCAAAACATAGTTCATGGATACGAAATGATCCACAATGTTATAGAAAATATGAAAAAGAGTTAATTATTCATATTGATCATTTTAGTTGGTCCCATGATTTTATCAGGGTGTAACTACAAATTAGGTGGTGATATAAATAAGAAAACACATTGATCATGACTGGGATGTAGTTGGAGAACAACACCCATGGTTTTGATCCATTCAAGTATCGATGGGTATGTTGTGTAGTTTTACATCATTCAACAGGGACATGGACGCTACAGTTTATCTACCTATGGATAGGAATATGGTATCCTTTTGTTTAGGTAATATTATGAGGAGTCTTAGTAAATGTAATGATGGTTTTTCAGACAAGCACGATACCAAACCCAATGTGAGGAGAGGACTAGAGGCCCAAGGATGGTGAAATTCAACATATGAATGGGACGAAATTTTTGTTTAGTCCAAATAAAAGATCCCAGGGAATAATTAATATATTAAAATTGATGAAATAAATCCTTAAATAGTTTTTTAATGGAGGTGTGGGTTCAGACAAACACCAAGTGTAGTGTCCCTCTCAAGCGAAGTCCATAATAATGTCTCATTTTATGTCATGCAAGGGACATAAACCATGCAATTTATCATCATTAATCAAGACATTATTGTTCTTATTTTTTCATCCTATAAAATTTATTATGTGGTGATATTCCATTTTACATCTTTCTGTTATGATTATGCATCGCGATTTTTAAGTTCATGCGTCAAAAGACCTACTATATAGCTTAACATAGTGAAAATGAGACCATTTACCATGTAGTTTAACAACATGAAATCTGTATAAAGGGAATAATTTAGTTCAATGTCATATGATAACTATATGATTCGTTTCATTACACTAAATATTTATTCATGAACCTCATGTTGGTGGGGATGTAATGATGTATCTATCCATTGAGTTCACATAATCAAGTCCATTAGTGTAATCATTTTGTTTATAGTAGGGTCCCTCCAACATTACTTCCATCTTTGGATGTATCTTTCTAGGTATCATATGTGTCATGAGTAAGAACACCATCTATACCTAGAATAATGTTTGGAGAAGATTTTTTTTCATAATGTAATATGAAATATAGTTTATGTGGACTTACCAATGATGAAAGGTGTGTCATACTTCTCATCAATTTTCCCAAATTCATCCATTTGTTTTTGGGATGTCTCATATATGGATAGATGATCAAAAATAGAAATGAGGAGTGGGGAATGTTGAATTTTGAAGGCCAAGACTACCTATTTCTTGTACACCAACGTCTGTGGGGTCACATGTGCGGCATTATAAATTGTGGTATGGAAAACCCACAAGGAATAAATATGGTTATTTGGTCAATAAATGTTTTCCTTATCTACAATCCTTTGTATTATATTTGATAGGGTATTGTTTAAAGAATTTATTTTTCATTTTTCTATAGAATAATGGTGGTTTTAATGGTTGTACTATATATTTAACTAATGATATATCCTTTCAAATATAGAATAATAGAAATCAGTACCATTTTCCATTAGGATTGTATGAGGGACACCAAGTATGGTACTGGTGATGATTTTCAGGAAACTGATGATTTTCCTTTGACTGAATAATTTGAGTGGTACAAATTCATCCCACTTGGAGAACAATATGATTTAAGTGAAAATTTATTTTTACTACTTGGTTTTGATAGAAAAATATGGTTCCATGACATCCATTCCCCATATTCAAAATGACCAAGATTTCTAGGTTGTTTGTATCTTTAATTTCTTGACCATTCCTAAAGTTATAACATATATTTTTTGTTTAAATAACACATTATAAATTATTTTTTTATTTATGATGGATTCTTGGGGTCTTGGGGTGATTGGGGATTGTTCAGATCCTGGATCATGGAATTTTTTAAGAGGGATAATAGGACACATGGATAGTAGAAATCTTCTCGCCTTGTCTGAATGATTCCTTTTATGGTAGATATTTTTATAGTGGTGTTCTAGGGGCCACACTATTTTATTATAACCATGAAACCCCGGGAAAACTTCCATTTGAGTTTTTACACCCCTTGGATAGATCAGTTTTACATGGTCTATTCTCAGTTTTCCAAACCGTGCACCTAGCCTATATGTGGTGCCCCATGGAGCATAACCTGGTGCATGGTTGGTGCATGGTTTAACAAACCATGTGGCCAAACTGGGTTCCCCTTGACATGTGGGTGAGAATAAAATTTTTCCCCTCATTAAATCTCTTAACCTCTATTTCATTACATCGTTTTTTATAGAAATTTTCTTCTCCCCATTTCCTCTAGTAGGAGTTCATTCTCCTTATTTCAAGGGATCACACTATCACCTCCACCAGAAATCTCTTTTTTATTACAATAAAATCAACTATGATACTATATGTATTATCCTAAATATCTCACCACTTATATTTCATGTTAATATTCCCATATTTTTCCCTACCATTGTGAAAGTGTATTTACCCTATTTTCAGTGAATTTGAAGATTTCTTTGATATCTATATTTCTAGATCGAGTCGAAGGCCGATGATGGATGAGGGAAACTATACAATGATAAGGTGGGTGTTCTTGGTCCATTAACCCTGTTTAATTTTATTCTATAATATGTGTCTTTAGTCCACAATATAGAACTTTATAGCGATTAATTATAATTTCTAAATAAAATAAATTGAAAGACTTATCTTTAAAATTATGAACAGAATGAGTATTGAATCAACACATTGGGATGATCAACTAGTGATATTCCTCCCCAATGTGTGTTCTCCACCTATGAGGATTAATTTAATTTTCCATAGGTTTTTTAAATTCCATTTAGGGGTATTTTTTTATAATAAATTATTAGAGGTAATAATTAAATTTATTATCGTGATAAACAATGAGTTACGCCCTTACAACATCCCATAAATAAATAGGTTAAACAATCAAGTTTTTTTCACATACTTATACATTATCTTTGTTCCATACGTAATTTGTTCAATTGTATTCATTGACAAACATTCCTTTTTTAATGTAATTTTTTTCAAAATGATCTTGCCTTAGTATTGATGGTGATAAAAGGGGTTATGACATAAAGCCCCCTTGGATAAACTATTTATGCCTTATTGTAGAATTTTTTAATTTTTGTAAAGAATCATAGGGAGGCACTACCTATTTCTAGGATTAGATGACCAATAATTACCGATTTCTTCCTCTTTATGAGTGAAATAGGTTCTCTATGGGAGGCCTCATGGTGGGGATCGATGGAACAATTATGTACCAATCCATTAGAGATAATCTAGACCGTATGTGTGTTTTGAGGGATGAACTTCGAGGTTAGTTCATTCTACACCAACACCATTCCTTGAGTGACACATAAGACTTCAATCGTGGGTAACCTTGATGAAATCATCATCATTGTACATGTATCGAGCCCCTATAGTGATATATGGGATTATATTTTGAATATACATGGATAGGATCAGGGAGAATCTTAATAATTCATAATGAGGTAAAATTGAATTTAAAATTAAGTAACTGTTTGCGAATAACAAAGGAAACATTTTTATTGGTAAAATTAAGGACCTTCCTGCCAATATCAATCAAAATTTTATACATAGTTTTTATTCTTACTCTTATTATCCCTCACATTACATTCAATGGTTTTATTTTGTCATACTCACAAGATTATACTGAAACATGTGGAATTTTTTGGTTGACGTATTGGAACCATTTATGGTTTATTTATTATTTTAATTTTATCTTTCATTTATTAATTAAGGAACATTATTCATTTTATATTACATGATATTGAATGATCTAGATATTGTTGGTGAGGGACAACATATATTTTCTCTCACACCCAACTCAATTCGACTTTGATACATAAGTATACATCAAAACATTATGAATAAAAAATGAAGCAGATAGATTCCGAGGCATGATTGATAGTTCAGAGGCAATGAACTAAGCCCATGATCGATATGTCAGTCTTAATAGTTTTCTAAATTCTTGTATATTCAGTTATCATGTGTTATATGAATTTATCACATGCCCCTTTGTATATTAATTTTTAATAACATTATCATCATCATATATTTATATTATTTATGATGTTTCATCATTTCTAATTATAAATTTGGGTTTTTATTATTATTTCTGTTGTAGTCCAATATCAATTTCTACTTCCATTATGGGAGTTTATTGGTATGTTAATAGTTTCTACTTATACTATTATATATATATATATATATTCATTTCAATGTAACATATAGGGGAATACTCTACCCCAAGACACACCCTAAGAACTTGCTACTTGTCAGTAGCCACTGCGTTTTGGGGACGTGTTCTTGAGTTCTTGAAGCCATAGTCCTGGAGAAATTCTAAGTGGAACCCCGGATGGGATTCTACGTAGTGGTATTAGAGTACTATTTTCATTTTTTCATAGTATTTGGTTTTATAAATCGTAGTATGAATTTTGGAATTTGGAAATGATCATGTACATGGTATTAAAAAACCTACATATATGGGAAACCCTAAAATCGTGGGATGGGTAAATGTTTTTATTTCATGAATTTATACTATTTCATGTTTCTCAACATTGGGTAATTCACCTTTTCTATGCTATTATTGATGTTTAGGTTATTGAAAATGGGTATTTAGTGTTAAACCGATGATATGATGGAACATATAATTATGTATTATACAAGACAACATAGGATTAAAAAATCATGCATTATGCCATTCCATATTTACATTTTTGTGCTTTTCCTAAATTAAATGTGTTTTGTGTATGGGTGTTATTTTTTATTCAATGTATTGCTTTTATTTTCATATATAAGGATTTTAAAACATTCCTTTTAGGAATGAAACATAACTAAGACAATATGTGTTTTCATTAAACGAACAAAATCATCTTTAATATGTTAAAGAAAGAAGCTTAAGATGTCATTTATGGATCATTGAGCCATGGACCATCTATTTTAGGGCAAAAGTGTTATTTTTCGGATTATGTGGACTCTAAAATTTAATTTATAAGGTGTCTGGGGACCTATAAATTAAAAATGGGGATTCATCTAATTCAACCATTTAAATGTTATTTAAATACAAAAATAAATTAAAATTAATAAAACATATTTTTTTCATCAACTTCAATTTTTTTATTGCGAAGAAAATACTTCTAAAGAAAAGTGGAAAACTTTTCAAGATACAAAAGGACATCACCTAACCTGATAATAAATAGTCGAATCACTGAATTGTAATTTAATCCTATTAGAAATCTTACCACTGAGGGGACTCCATTGCAGAGGTCGAGCCTTCTCGTCCGGATCAGCGTTGAGAAAGATCTCAATGTTGTATGCTATCCTGTCCCAAGTCTGGATGATCTCTTCCATAGAAATATTCTTCTCAATGAATCCACAAGCATGTATTCCGAGATGTTTTTGGATCGAGATGCCTTGCTCCTTGGAATGACTAAAATGAATTCGCCTCCCCACCAACCTGTCAAATTCCTCTTGTGTGGTGATGACTTGAAGCCCCTTGTCACAAAAGTCTTCATTACTGTTGATGATGCTTTCCCACTCATCATATTCAATCAATTCTTTACCGCACAAGGGGGAATTAGAATCAGCAGCCTCCATAGCACCATGTGGCTGCTTGGAAAGCTTCATAGGTAGCTTGCCATTGCTTGAGGATCGATACATAGGGGTATATGTAAAAAAGTGTAATGCTTCTTCCTACACGGCCTCAGAGAGTGCTGGATAAAACCATCGGGGTCTATTATAGTGTTTTCCCCTTCGTTGAAGAGGATCTAATATATTCCTCTGCAATGTCCACCTCCTTGGACTCAGCAGATAAGTCCGAATCAGAATGCTTATACTCATTGGGAGGCACCAAACCTTTAGGGAGGTTCATATCATGGGAATCCACCACATCGTTTCCTTACTCAAACAAGTGTCCTTCTTTAACTCCCATCTCTGAAAACCTATTTTGAGGATGAATTACCTTACCTCCTGACTTAACAGTGTCAGCATAGGAAGTTCATGCCTACGAGACTTGAACTGAAATGTTAGGACCTATAGGCTGTTCATATCCATGACCCATGAATTGAGGCTTCTTGTTAGTGTCTTTCCATCTCTGGCATTATAGGCCACCGTGACCTTGGACATCACAGACATGGAGGAACAATGTAGCTTCGTCGATAGATCTCACTGCAATCAGATGACTCTCCACATCCACATCCAGAGATGCCTTCCTTTTCAATCCACCCTCCGGCACTGCCTCCCCTGACCTTCCTTGCGGAAAGGGGTTGATTCCCAAATCCTTCCTCAATTAGGATAAGACATCCACAACCTGGAACCTTAAGTCCTTAGGCATTGCACTCTTTACTAAACCTGCATACACCATAGTAGGACCATGCAAGAGCTGGTCCACTCCTGAAGGGTCCTCTCGAGAACTGCCTTTCATATTTAACGGAGGAGAAATCTGAGGAAGAATATGGCGATCTTCTTCCAGGACCTCTCCATCTTGTTGGTTGACACCCAAGTAATGGTTCAATAAATTAAGAACTTTTGGTATCTTTCAGTCATTCAATCACATTGCTGTCGGCATCGTTGGGTCTATGACACCCATAGAGTCTTCAGCCAGAGCCGCCAGAGAAGAATTCCCAAACATTGGAACTTCCTTTTTTGTCGCCGCATGAAGCAAGAAACCACACCGACAGACAGTGGATAAGTGCTCCAAACGGCGACATGAAGAGCAGAAGTCAGTCCAGGATTAAAAAATCACAGATTGTTTGCACCAGAATTCATCCCCAACTGTGATCCAAATGCAGTCAGTAGGAGGTTTAGAAACATCGATCACAACACAGATGCACGAGGAGATAACTTTATGTTTGAAATAGACACCTTATATGGGCGGCATGAGACCATGACCTTAAAATGTCTATAGTAGTGGGATCTACATTGTGTATCTGATAACCTTTCGGTGGCCTTTTTCTATCACAGTGTCAGGGATCCGAGAGAAGACATAAGTTTTTTCCATGATATTCGTAGGCATTATACATGTTCTTATTTAATTTTTCCCTATATGTTAATATCTTTTCAGAGTATTGCACATGAAAATAGTAGAGATATTCCACGATGGTTTTTTTGTCATCCAAGAGACTGGATATGATAATACATCAAGGGTTTTGTTCCCTAATCCACCCATGACACCTCATGTAGTACCACCCAAGGCACCCCTACAGTTCTCCCACTGGGTGTTGATGCTCAGTTATCTAACAAATTCTTTCAGTTCAGGTAGTATATTCAGGGTTCTTTCCAACCTGCCCCTTCAATGGAATAGTTGACTAGGGAGTCCCAATAGAAACATCCTCCCTCTTTATTGGGGAATGGAAGGCCATAGGTTTCAGAGTCCGGACTATAGTTCATGATGCATACCTTTGTGAATATTGAGATTAATAAAAATTAAATAATAAAACATGAAACCTATATACTACATGAATCCTCTATGAAATGCAGGAATTCCACCAATATTTCTAGTCGACGTCAAGGTATGTTCTAGGTAGACATGCAGACATAATAAATAGAGTACCTCTAAACAATCTTTGGGAATATATCCTGTTTGAGAATTCATGAACCATCAGCAAGGTTACATGTCATTTCAGGAATACTCATCACACTTCATTGGATTTTATCATTTTACACAGACATTATCTGATGATGAGTATAATTATATGAGGTCATTTTAGGATGGGATTACATATTCTATCTAATAATATGTGAAATACATTTATAATTCCACTGTTTTTTAGAATGTGAACTAGGTTCTAATCATTGAGTAGAACATGAGGGAATTAGGCAATGTGATATATGACATTTTAGCTTTCATGAAGAGTAGTACTTTATCCAATGGTAAGAAGTGACATTTTGAGGCTAAACATGGGGGTAGTATAAGCCAGGAAGTATGCATTGATAACTATGAAATGTTATGTTAGTGTGGAATACCATCTCATAAAAACCCCCGTGTGAGAGGATCCTGATCGAGTTTCGTGTTTTTCTCAGGATGGGTCACATTAATAGTTTTTAAGTCCTTTACTAAATTTTTTTGTGAGTAGGGTTCTCTTCCAACAAATCAATTAGGTGAAATATTGGTAACTCCTTCTCAGTAAAGAACTCATCCTTCTACAGGGCGTTTGACACTATAATTTTGGCGTGGTCGAGGAACTGATGGCTAAAACATTCAGCATCAGCAGAGTCTACATATTCTTTAAAAATCATGCACCATAATAGTTTTCATGAGGAGTATGATATGAGGTTATAAAATACATCAAGGAGATCCTCATGATCTAGGCGGGTACCATTTCCAATGGATGTTCTTCATGCTCGAGATGTGCAGTTTCAACATCATTATCAGAATAGAATTCTTGAGCCCTATTGAGCCAAGGTGGAATGTCATCATCATCATGTATTTCTCATAACATCCTAGGGCAGAATGTATATTTATATGGTTTAATGGGAAATTTATGTAGTATAAGATAAAATCGAGCATTATGAACTTTTTAGAATGACAACCAAGATGGCTTGTCTCTTTGTGAGTGATCAGGGAATGCGTTTCATAAAATTTACCCATTTTGATGATCATTTAAAGGATATATTCATTTATCATTTCTCTAGATTAACTCTTATGATAGACTCTGATTTAATGATCAATCTAGTGCTAAGTTTCACACTAGTTTCCATTACTCTTCAAATGATGGAAAATATAGAGAAACAAGATATCAATAAGCAGTTCCATGATCTAGGGGGTAAGGGTTTTATCTGAACCAAAAAAATCACCGTGGGGGTTCAATAATAATTTTCACCAACAAAGAGGATAGTATCCCAAGAATTTGGTTGGATTATAGTCAATTAAACTAGCATATGGTGAGAACACAGTATTCATTTCGTTGGATAGTTGACCTCTTTGATTGTCACTAATGTCAAAAATATTTATCCCCAATCAATTTTAGGTCGTTTTATAATCAAGTTTGAGTGAGTTAATCAAATATAAAACACATAGAGTTACTGAATATGTATGAATTGTAATAATATCTAGTTATATCATTTAGTCTGATGATTGTGTGGGATGTATTCATGGCTCTAATGAAAATGTTCTCACCCATATCATTATACTTTTTTATGGTCTTCATAAAATACGTCTTACTGTATTATCCCACTAGTAAATACCATTCCAGCCTTCTTGAGACCCTTCCAAGTACAAGAAGAGAGATAAAAATATATGTGAAGCTAATTAAATGCCAGTTTTCACTAGAAAGGTCCATTTCTTGGGTCATATCATATATGATGTAGGTGTATCTATTGAACATGCGAAGATGATTGACGCGGTCTCCTATGATAAGCTCATGAATGTGTACTTGATATACGTAGTTTCTTATATCTAGTTGTCTATAACATGATATTCATCCCTAATTTATCATTCATGGAAGCACTGCTTATGGGATTGACCAAGACGGGTGTGAAATATGAGTGGGATAAATCATGGGAGACAACATTTTAGGAGTTAGAGGGGATGATACAATCATCACCAATACTAATCTTGTCTGAGGTGGGAAAAATTTATTCTATTTAATGTGATGATTTAGGATTCAATATAGTGGTAATTATGATTTAGGGTGATCAGGTTGTAGTATGCAAGTCCCACCAGCTAATCCCTCATGATAATAAATACCATATGCATGACCTTAATCTATTTATCATGGTCCATGAATTCCACTTTTGGAGGCAATATCTGATGGGTGAGTGATTATTCTTTGATACGGACAATAAATTTCTCACATACAGCTCTACACAGCAAGACTTGAATCCAAGATATCACAGGTTGGTGGAATACCTATAATCATTCATATTTTAGATTTCTTACATTCCCAAAAAGGGAAATTCTATAGTTGATGCCTTGAGAGTGATGATGTTGATGCATGCTATCATGGAGGATTGTATTGTTTGGTAGTAGATGGATTTATTTTTTGATATACATATTGAGGTTTAGAAAACTCATGGGAAAAAAGTAATAGTATCTTTGGCATTAACATCCTCCCTTATTGAGTGGGTCTTAGTGTGGTAGATATCTAATTTTTTGGGCCTTGTTATGAGTGATACTATCTCAGTAGAGAACCCATATCATAGTTGGATGTTTGGGTGAAGTGAAACCCTTATCCATTGTATATATGTATGTATGCCATTCGATATATGGTATGAGTTGATGAGGGAGTCCCATTCCACTATCCAGGATGTTCATCCTTGTCCTATGATAATTTAAAGCAACATCTACTGTTAGTATTGGTGGCTAGGTATGTAGAGATATATTATAATACTTATCACTCAACGGTCCCCCAATCAGATGATAAATGAAATTAACTAGTGACAAGCTAGAATTATACAACCTCTATTTACTCATGAGAGGAAATGGAATGACGTCAAAGTGGATTTAATGATGGTCTTGTCGAGATCTTTCTGAGGTAGTTATGTATTATGGGTGATCGTTGATAGGCTGGATATGGTGTCACACTTCCTACCGATCCAGGATACATTCTCTGTTGATGATAATGAGAGGCTCTACATCCAAGATTTAGTACGCCTTCATGGTGTTCCCCATACTATCACTTCAGAAAGAGACACTCAGTTTACTATACAATTCTAGAAAGGGTTTCAAAATTTTCTAGATCATATGTGATCTATAGTAAATAATATTTCCATCAAAACAATGTTATGTCAAACTAGACAATATAGGTGTTAGATTATTTTATTCATGCCTAAATTCTTGATTTTTATGGTTAATTGGAAATTGTTAGGCCCAATTTATGATTTTTTTGTATTTATTTTGAATAGATTAATATGCTGATTATGCTGACGAAAGATATTATGATGGGAACATAATAGATATCTGAATTTAATAAAGGATTATATAATATTTTTAATCGAATCTAGACTATGGGAATAAGAATCAGATCTAAAAAATCGGGATAAGACAATATGATCCCATATATTGGGAGGATGATAAAAAAATTGGGAATCATATTTAGTTTGGAATGAATATAGAGATCCTAATAAGGAAGTGTTTTGGAGTCTAAATGGTTCAGATGTAAATATTATGGTGATCTACTATTTTTTATTTCAAACAAATCATATGGATTTTGGGAATCTTTTAATGAAATAATTTTGAATGATAGGGGGACTATAGGTGATTCCAATCATATTCAGTCTTTGTTGGAATAAATGAAGAGTCTAGAAGAGTAAGAAGTTAGAATAATTTACATTTCTATCACAATATTGATCGAATTCAATGTAATAAGGCAGCCATGAAATAATATTAACTCTAAGAAACTAGAAATCTTTTTAATGAAGTGGTTTTCTAGTATCAGTTCATTGCAATGTGATTAGAAGATGCATATTTGTTTAATGTTGGGAAGGTTTGTTCCAAATTTTAGAAATGAAGATGCGGGTTTTCAATTAGACCGATAACCCAGAAGATAAAATATTATAAAATTGTGGTTGGATGTTAGATGTTCATTGATTTCATTATCAAATGAGGAAATATCTCTCTTATGAAGAAAATCACAATGAAAAATTAGTCTATGAAACATGGTATGCTACCAAACCATCATAATGGATTTTGGAACAAATTTATATAATTGGTATTATTTTTATATCAGATAAAGAGTTTCTATTGGAGGAAGAAGTTTTTTTGAAAGGATGAATTGTATTTCAAATTGTTCATAGAAATGAAAAATCATAATTTTATCTCTTACAAAAGAGTTATGATAAGGAGAACAAAAGGGGTGATTGTTTCTCAAGAATAGGTGAAAACTATCAAACTTGTTGTGAAACCGATCCAACAAAAGAAGACATAGAATGATCCATCAAATTGAAATCAACATAACTGTCAAACACATCATCATTGTTTTGAAGAATAGAATAATATGATAATTAAATTGGTGATATTTCAGAATGGTTTCAATGTTTTTTGTTTAGGTGTTTATACTATAAATCTTAATGATAACACATTCAATTTTTAAAATAGATCATCATAATGGTTCATCATCAGTATTGCATGTCTTTTAATCACAATGAACAATCAGAATAGTGAATCATAATTAAGATCCAAGAAGAATAAATTTTATATAAAATTGAAGAAGTTTGAAGATTTTATAAAATCAAAGAATGATTATGACGATTTAAAGAATTCAAAGATGAAAATTAAATGAATAATAAAATTAGTATTTACAATATTCATTGTGTTATATGTAAAATCGGTTTTCATATCTTTACTATTCATGAGTGACTATAAAATGATAGCTCATGCCATTAATAAAAATTGAAAACATTGAATTCATAACATACACTATGATCTATGACATTTGAGTTTCTAGGAATTGAGTTTACAATGAGGCCTTAATTTTGATGTTTATGTTGAGGAAGTTCCATCAGAACAAGTCCATCATAGTGAGATTCAATCCAGTCATAATAGTAATCTCCAACATGTGCTTCTTCATTATAGATAGTCTATAAGAGTGAGGTTCAATACTACCAAAATAGCATGATCCAATATGTGAAACTACGTTGGAGAATTTCAAACTGATTAAGACTACCGGAGTGACATCCATCATAGCATGGTTCATTATACCAATTACCATCGAATATAGGAATTTCAAGCTACTAATTTAGTTGCTAATATTTTTAAGATATAATTGTAGAAGGAGAATCAGACTAAGTCCAATCTGATGGATACCATAAGACATTGTTCATCATATACATATAGATCAGGATGAATTTGGATAAGGATTATTTTTTGATATAGTTTCAGGAAAAAGTATCAAGATAAAAAAATTAATTAGATATTTTTTTGAAGATATTAATTTTTTACACAAATAAGGTTTGATTAAGCTTACTTGTTAGGGAAGTGAATACTTTCTGAGGAAGATCAAAAGAGAAAATAAAAAGATAATCTTATAACTATAGATACATACCAGTTGGTTAATATGATTATCTTGTTGAGGTGTATAACCAAATATGGAAAAGAAGATATATAAAAAGATTTTTGTGTGGTATAAAAAATATATATCATGAAATTTTCTTCTTGGATTACAAAATTGTTCACTTATTGTTCCTTTATATTTCTATAATATGATTGGGAAATAATTCTTGTTTCTTTGACTATTCATCATGGAAAGAAGTAGGTGTTTTTACCCAACCTTGTTAATATCACATAATTTATTCTATTAATATTTTATGTATATGAAAGGTGATGTTGGGATGTTTTATTTGAGAGGATAATATGATTACCAATTTTCAGAGGATAAGAAAATTTACTAAATAGGTTAAGATAGAAATTCTTATAAAATAAAAATGAACCCAGTATTCCCCATATCAGTGTTCTTTATCCTACCTAGATATTAAAAAGTGGTATCAGAGAATAGGTTCCCTATAAAATAAACATCACCGAGAATGGTGAATCTTAATTTAGTGAACTATATTGGGATTCCAATTTCTAATTGTAATAACTATCATATCTTGATAGATTGAATGGTTCTATATATTATGTTTCTTTTATATTATGTTTGGGAATTTATTACAGATGGATTTACACGTCATACTGAGAAAACACATCTTACTTATACTTATAATAGATATATATAGAATTATCTTGTAGGTTAAATTGTTTTTATCTCATCACTAATTTTATTTAATTTTCTAATAGTAATGGGAGTCATAACTACCAATGGAATCTATGGTAATTGGAAAACATTTATTAAGTAAATACGAAGGTGATGAAGGAAAAGTTACAACATTGGTGTTTTATGTACGAAGATCTGAAAAAGGAAGAGTATGATTCTTATAGTGACTTATTTATGAGGTTATATTATATTTTTATCACTATAATATTTCTTGGTGAGATAATGGAATGCTTAACTACTGTTTAATAGGTCAGGAGTATTATTCTTGATAATTTAGATGCTTATGTTTTATCTTTTGAATAATGGGATCTTGAAACATTAACTTTGTATGATCTTTACATTACTCTTGATACTTATAAAATGAGTGGAAAGATGTTCATGAAAACATAAAAAAATATTATGAAGAAATTTCTTTCAATTATTTTTACGAATATAAAAAATATAAAGAAATTATAGAATAATCCAGTGATTTAGAATAAAAGAAAGAAGCTGAATATTTCAACACAATAGTTTCCTACATTCAATGGAATAAAATAAAAGAAAATAGAAAATCAAAACACACAGTTATTGGAATTGTGAAGGAAAGTGGATTTTTCATAGAATATTCTCGGGAAGAAAAATGAAGATTATAATACATAGGAAGATGACTAAAAAGCATGGAAATAATAGTGGGAGAAATATAAAGAAATATTTTCTTATAAAATAAAAGAAGAAATTTTATATAATAAAAAATAAAGAAGGGTGACTCCTCATTCAGTGATAAACATGAAAATCAACTCATCTTCATTGCTCAATAGAAAAATGGGAGTGATTCAACTAAATGTGATAATGATTATGAAGATATGACTAATATAGAAAGGATTCTAAAATGAATTTGGAGAATGAAATGAAACAAAATTCGATCTCAAGGAATAATCAAGGATTTTTATGGTAGATTTTAATTAAATAACATGCGAGAATAGTTTTCTGGAATTAAAACTAAAAATTTATGAAGAAAATTATTGTAGAAATGATAATCTCAACATAAAAGAATATATCCTTGTTTAATAATGTAAATAGAACAAGTTTATGACAGGTAAATCCAATAAAAACATATATGACATGAAATTCAAGTTGGTTGTGAAAGAAGAAGTGTTTTAAGAATCAAAATATATGTTTCTTACAGAACAAAATGAGATACAAAAGATTAGAGTAAAATTCATAAAGGATGATGATGATAAAGATGAACCTTCTAATGATGGTGAAAAGAAAGGTTTAAAAAAATAAGGTTTTTGTGGGAAATTTATTCATCAATAAATATAAGATTTATTTAATTATGTATCCTCTTATGAAATGTAGTCTACAATTTTTAAATAAACAACAACAAAAATGATCTAAAAATGATCATTGAATGTCTAAAAAATCAATATTCCCAGGTCATTATTGGTGTTATAATGTTTTTGGATAAAAAGGTTTTTCATAATGTACAACATATATAATCAAAAAAATAGGTATGAAATAATGGGGAGTAGTTATGAGAAAATAAGATAAAATTTTCCCAAAATTTATGTGGAATAGAAAAGGAAGCCCAGAATAAAATAAAAACTGAATATGTTATGAAAGTGGTAAAAAATAATTCTATGCCTAATTATCTAGAAAAAAATAATTTGACATGTGTTAGTATTTAGAAGAATTACAATAATTAGCTTAGGCTTAATGGACGAAAATGTATTATAAATATGTGAGTAAAGTTGATAAAAATATCAATAAATTGTGGTTTGAAAAATAAAAAAAGAAGTAAAATGTTTGATAAATAAGGTAATGTTTCTCAAAGTCTCATAAAAATAATTCCAGAAAAATATGAAGGAATTAAAGAGTAGTTACAAACTCATTATAAAAAAATGGTTCCAAAATAAGAAATTATGTTAACATCCTTATAAGAAGAATATCTAGATGAAAATAAACTTGTTATAGAATATTAGAAGGAAACTATGAAAGGAAAAAATACAAACAATGAAAAATACAAGAAGAGTAATGTATAGAAACAACTAAGAGAGTACTATCACTCTAAATGATGATTTAATGAAACAAATTAGTTTCCTGCCTATTCCCAAAATTATTTATATTTGTACTAAAATTCCTGGAATTGAAGGAGATGAAATAAGGAAGATGATGTTTATAAAGACCCATAATTTACATACATTATTATTAATTTAGAATAGAATCATACTTATTACAACATATAACAAAACCATGATATGATTGTATAGGTATAATGTCTTTAAAAACTGGGAAACATAAACAACTGGTTTATAAAT
The DNA here is from genome assembly GCA_963277665.1 of Viscum album. Taxonomy (NCBI): domain Eukaryota; kingdom Viridiplantae; phylum Streptophyta; class Magnoliopsida; order Santalales; family Viscaceae; genus Viscum; species Viscum album. The sequence continues at coordinate 2,114,924,064 of OY728133.1, read as the reverse complement.
CATCTACTTCGTCTCCAGATTATGTCATCATATCTAGAGTCCCTTTTGGAATATCCCACTTAATACCCTTCTTCTTGGCCGGGGGAAAAGAAGACATACAAAAGGATGAGATAAAAAGATGAGTAAGGGTAAATAAATATTAATCATATCTTATTCATAAGAGCATAACATTTTGAAAATCTTAACCTATGAAGGAGATCATAATATCATGATTTTGAACCCTCTGGGAGAATTAGTTGAACTCATATCTTGATAATCCTAATAATGCTCACTCATATTATGATAAACCCAATTATGCTCAATTATAGTTTGATAATCCCTATATTGATTAAGGATTAATTTCTTATTTCAGTATTTCTATACACCATGCACATATTCATATATTAAAATATTTATATTATCTTCAGAGAATTCGGTTACTGGTTGGATATATATTCTAACTTAACCCATTATGCCAATAGAATGATTAAATAGACATGTGATCACCATCACCGAACAAAGCTGTTGATCTGTAAAGTCCACCGTTACATGAAGGTCACAGATACATCAATTCCACTGGTACAACAAGTCTACTGTTATGTATAAGTTCACTGATACATCAAGTCCACCGATACAACAAGTCTACCATTACACAAAGGTCACCGATACAAAAAAGTCTACCATTACGTGAAGGTCACCGATACAAACAAGTCTACCGATATGTGAATGTCACCGTTACAGAACAGTCCTATCGATACAGACAAGTCACCATTATGAAAGCCTACCGATACAGACAAGACACCGTTGTGCAAAACTACCGTTACATGAAGGATACCGTTATATGAAAGGTCACCAGTACATTAAGTCTACCGCTACTGATCAAGTCTACTGACAGACATGAAGTCTACCAATATAAGGGCTACCATTACACAAGAGGTTACCGATACAATAGGATACCGATACAAAGACCTACCGTGACACAAGGCTACCGATATCCAAATCTACCATTCCAGAGAATCTGATGCTGCCTTAATTTCTTTATCTTTGTTTAATCTAACCAACGGTAATATTATGTATATTTTAATGCTCTATAATTTATTTAATGAGGGTTGTTGGATGTCAGGGAACCGTACCTCATACCTTTAAAAATAAATCATTTCTTTTGCGGAGCTCGTGCCATAAATACAAGATTACCGTATTGCCGCAAAGATACATGTGTGAAAGAGAAAAGAGATACATAAGTGAAAGAGAAGTGAAATAAAGAAGTTATCTACAAGGGACATACACAAGAAGAGCTCATACAGATATACCTTCACGACCAATAAGACACAGAATCTCATACACACTCAAGCTTACTCATGAAGAGTTCTTTACATTCACAAGGATTTTGAAGAACTTCATCGACTACATCTTCACTGTCTCGGAAACTGGATGTCAAGTAGATGACACTCTGTTTTTCAGACAAAAACCAGAAGAGGATTCAAAACCATTTCTGATCAAATCCAAAGGAGTCCAGAGCTACACTGCAATCACTACAGCCATTCTAAACTCTATATCTTGTCAGTGATTTATTATTTACATTACAAGCATTGTGTGTCATCAGTTTTAATTTACACACACACTGTCTCCTGAACCCTAACTGGAGGATCTTTAAATCCTCATTCAAACTCCTTAAATCTTTTATTTACCACTGTGGATAGTGGTAGATGTCGTGTGTGACCTGGACAGCAGTATTTGCTGTTGTTTTTGTTTCCCATATAGAACTGTGGTAGAGGTCTTTGACCTGGATAGTTGTAAACTGTTGTGAACCCCGATCTAGGGTGTGGATCCAATTTATATAAATTGTTGAGAGGACTAAGTCTCAGCTTGAGACTGAACCTCTTGGTTATATCTGCTGTGCTTTATTTAGTTTTATCTAAAACATTTTATTCTGCTGCTAAGTGCTTTAAAACTTAAACTGTCTTTCAAAGATACTTTGATAATTGAATTAGAAATTGTTTTCATTACTTGCAAATCATTAGGTTAGTTTCAACAGCTAATCTGATATTCTGATTAGATTAACTGGTAATTATTCAATCCCCCGAGAACCTAACTGAAAGTTTGCTTTAGTTCAAATTCACTACAATTCAACTAGTACTTTAAATTGGGGGATTCTAGTGAAGGATTTTAAACAGAAATTTTAATTGGAACTCAATTCACCCCCCCCCCCCTTGAGTGTCCACTCCGACCAACATTTGGTATCAGAGGAATAAAATATTTTCTATAGTACTCTATTTTTCAACTGTGATTTTAGTTCTATCTTAATGTTCTTAAAATTTCTGTTATTTCTAAATTTTTATCTCTTTAAATATTTTTTTAACCTAGTTATCATAGATAGAAGACTTGAAGGTGTTTCTACTAATAGAACACCATTTTTCAATGGAAACATCTATGCTCAGTGTAAGATTAAGATGAAAATTAATTTAGAAAGCATGACTTTTGATATTTGGACTTCCATAGAATCAGAATATAAAATTACCACTACTGTTAGATCTACTTGGAATGATGCTACTAAGAAAGATTACAATAATAATTGCAAAGCTATGAATGCTCTGTATTGTGCTTTAGGAGATGAGGAATTTAATAAAATATCTGCTTGTAAGACTGCATATGAAATTTGGGATACTTTATGTGTTTCTCACGAAGGAACAAATAATGTAATGGAAATGAGATTGAACACCTATACTATTAAATATGATAATTTTAAGATGAATCCTGATGAACCCATTTATGATATGTATCTCAGGTTTAACAAAATTTTCAATACAATGATCACACTGGGAAAGGTTGTTCCATCAAAAGAGCAGATCATGTGAATTTTGAGATGCCTACCTGAAAGATGGAGGGGCACTTCTGTTTCAATCAGAGAATCTTTTGATATTGGTAGACTGCCAGTTAAGGAACTTATTGGTAATTTGATGATGTATGAAGACGAAATTAAGGTAAAAAAAGAAGAAGAAGATGAACCAAATAGGAAGTCAGTTTCCTTCAAGACATCTACTTCAAAGAATAAGGATAAGAAGAAACTTTAAGCTGTAAGTGATAGCTCAAGATGTGAAGAAAAAGAAAGTGCATCTGACACTGATGCAGAAATTGCTCACATAGCCAGAAGATTTAAGAACTTTTATAGGAAGAAAAAGTTTTTCAGAAAATCAAATTACAAAGGTATGTACGACAACAAGGGACACTGGAAAAAAGACTGGAAGTAATCTGAAAAATCTGATGAAGTTGTCTACTATGAATGCAAAAGCAAATGACATATAAAAGTAGACTTTCTAAATCTAAAATACAATAAGAAGAATGAGTATAAGGAAAATAAGTATAAGAAAGTCATGAAGGATACGTGGAGTGCTTCGGATGATATCCCCATTGAATCTGAAGCTTATGAGACTGAGAACAGAAATAAGGCAAACATGTGTTTTATGACAAACACATATGAGGTAACATCTGAAACTCCTGCATTAAATGCATATTATTCTGGAAATGATTATGATTCTGAAACTATGTAAAAATCTAAAATGTTTGAATATTGTGATATGTTGGAAGAAACCTGTAATGAGATGAAAGAAAAATACAAAGGTTTAAAGAAACATTATTCTTTAAGTGTTAAACATAAATCTGATCTTGACATAGAAATGGAAAAGACTGCTCAGTTGCTTAAATAAAACACTAAACTGAAATTTTCAAATGAGAAACTTAAGAAGGATTTAGAAAAATTCACAAATGGAAAAGATACTCTTACTCAAATTCTAGGTAAGCATATTGCACCTAGATATACTACTAGTATAGGATACCAACCTGGACAAAGAAAAATTAACAAAACTAGATTTATTTCTAAATCTGGACAGAATGTTGATAGTTATAGTTCTGGAAGTTCATATGATTCAACTATTTATATTCATAGTTATAGATCCAACAAGGTTTATCATTCAAAATATGTTGATTCTACAAATTTTATGAGACCCAGAAGACAAATTTGGGTACCTAAAGTTTTATTGGATAACCTGTCTGGACACAAGAAAATCTGTGTACCAAAATCATTTCCTATCTAAATCTTTTTTGTAGGGAACCTGCTTAAAGAGATCAGATAGAAAGACTTGGTACTTGGACAGTGGATGTTCAAGACATATGTCAGGAGACTTCTCATGCTTTAAAATATTAGTCAGAGTTGATGGAGGTTTTTTCACCTTTGTGATAATTCTAAAGGGAAAATTATTGTCTTAGGCTAGATTGGTAACACTGACTCAGTATTAATTTCTAAACTTCTATTTGTTTATGGACTTAAGTATAATTTACTAAGTATTTATCCGTTATGTGATGATGGTTTTAATGTTAAATTTGAAAATAATTCTTGCAATGTTTTTAATTCTAAAAATGCTTTAGTATGTTCTGCTTTGTGAAATGAAAATGTCTATGTTGTTGATTTAAATTCTTTAGCTATGAAAAATACTACTTGTTTAAATTATTTTCATAAAGAGTCTTTGCTTTGGCACAGAATATTAGGACACTGCAATGTACATTCACTTAGAAAACATACTAGGAAGAACTTAGTTAGAGACCTACCAAAACATGAATTCCCAAAAGATAAAGTTTGTAATCCTTGTCAAAAGTGTAACGACACAAAATTTCATTAATGGAAAATCCCTCTTGATCCAGTTAAATGTTTCTTTATGAAAGAAAAATGTTTTTATAAGATGTCAACTTCTTTAGTTTAACGTTAAGATTTGTGACCGTTACTTTTATAGCCGTTGAACAATGATCATCTGGGTAGTTTAAATGTAAGGCTTTAACGAACCAATTTTCTACTCAGACAAAGGAAGTGATGGCCTCATCCAGTAGAATTGCCCCTTACGAAGCCCATTTATCGGAGCTCGGAAAGGAGGTGGCGTCTTTGGGCTTTTCCCTTGACCAAGCCCAAGCTGAGCTTCATCAAGTCAAGCTCGAACGTGATCGTGTACGGGAAAAATGGAAGTTGATAGAGATTACCACTCGAGCACTATTATCCGAGCAACCCCAAGAGTCTGTCACCATCGCACACCTTACCCTTAGGTCTTATGCGGCTATTTTAAGGGGTTATGTAACATATAAGTAGCACCATGTTCATGTACATTATTTTTGTATATAATAATGAATATAATTTCTAGTCATTTTTGATGCATTGTAATTAGTTTTTTTAAAGTACAAATGATGTTTTTAGTTATTATTTAATTAAGAATTATATTTTATTAAATTAAAGGATTTTTGAATTAAATAATATTTTAATAAAATATTATTATTAATATTAAATTAATTTTTATTAAATATAAATGATCTTATAATTTTATGAATGCAATTAAAAATTTTATTAAGGTTCGAAAGCCATTTCTGTCAAAACCTGTGAATTTTTTATAAATGTCGGTTTTTATTTTAAAAGTGAAAATTCAAATATTTAGAAAATTATTTAGATAAAATAAATATTATTTTTGGAATTAGGACGTCGAAATTATCCAACGGTGAATTTTTCATAATTTTCTGAGACAGTCAAATTTTTGGGTAAAAATTAAATACCATTTAAATATATAATGTGTTTTATGACATCATAATGACCCAATGGTGATGTAATAAAATACCATAATCCTTGTGTTCGGCCAATATGTGTTTTATCATTAAAATAATGAGGTTTTGGGTTTGTTTGACTCACTTTTCAAAGCATTAATGGAGCCCTCAAGACTTATTCAACACTTTGCCTTTTTAAATTAATTTCCATGCGAGTGTGACTCACCTCCACATAAGAGACCCTAATTTTTTAATAAGATCGGACCTTGGCCTTGTAAAATATTGTTTTCCTCTTTCCTTTTCCAGAAACCATGGGCAAATACCATGGGATGGTTTGTGGTTTGGATTATTTTAATATAAGGGGTCCCAAACCTAAATAATAAAGAATTCTCTCACCTTTCCTATATAAACCCACCCAAGCTCCCACTTCCTCCTCACTCAAAGCCCTTGAAGTTCGTCCAACCTCTGCCCTACTCTCTCTAGAATTCTCTCAAGGTGCCCCAAGCTCCCAAGAAGCCTCTCACAAGCCTCTCTCTAGCCTTTGGAAGCACACTTCCAAGTAAGGATTTTTCTTCCTTTCTCATTTTTGTCAATTTTCTTTAAGTTGTATTGCCCTTTTAATTTCATTTATGAATGTTGGGGTATGGTTTCGAACCTCCCCCATACTGCCCTCTTATTGTTTGAATGATGGGATAACCCTTTCTATCTCATTAAATGCCTCCCATGTACACCCGTTACTACGCCAAAATTCCGAAAGGAACTTCTCTCTCTTCTTTTACATTCAAGCAATACTTTTGTATCATGAATCTAAATTCCATTTCTTTTGTTGGGACATGTATATATATGATCTCCTTACTGTCCATTACATGTAAATATGATGAGGAACCCCTTTCTCTCTCATCCACTTTTTTTTATGAATTCTTATGTCACGCCGTTACACTGCCGAAATCGCACCGAATTTCTAAGCCAATGTCTTTGTGTAGTGAATACCATGCCCATTTCTCCATCAAGCGTATTCACCTTTATGCACATTTACTAATTGATTATAAAGTTTCATGTATGAATTCCACATTCCTTTATCGTGGAATAAATGATTATGTTTTATGAATCCATGTTTTATGATCCATGTGGCACACTTACGCATGAAATGAAATGTTTAAGAAGGGTGCGCCCTCTATAGCGCTCCAATGCATTGGGTAAAGTATAGTATCATGATACGTCATGTGCAATGAGTGTTGACTCGTGCTTATTCAAGTGCAACGAGGTTTTACTCGTGCTTAAAGTGCAATGAGGGTTTACTCTTGCTCAATGTGCAATGAGCCTTGGCTCATGCTAATTCAATGTTAAGTGTTGTTGCCACATTTCCATGTTATGATTATCATGCTTTATCATGCCTTTATGTTCATGTATCTCTTATGCTCTATTGATATGCCTATTGCCTAACATGTATTGTACTCCTCATGTTATTCATTGTGTACTCCCTTACTGGGCTTTATAGCTCACCCTTTTCTTATGTATGTCCTCAGGTTATCCCATGCAATGCTAAGTACGAAGGAATGTAGTGGTCATGTAAAGGAAGTTTTCAATAAGGATGTTGTATTTCAAGTTTAAAGTTTTTATGTAATGATCCTAAGCCCCAAAGACACTAAACCTCTCGATCTTCTTTGTTGTATCAAGTGAAGTTTTATGTAATAAAGCATGTTTAAGTTGTAATAAAAAGCAGGGTTGTCATAGTTGGTATCAAAGGATAGGTTTAGTTATTTTTGGGATTAGGAAACCCTAGTAAATCCTTAGATACAAGACTAAGCATAATAAAAACATCCCTAAGTTTTGGTAAATACTATGTAAGTGTTTTATCAAACAAATACATCCCTGTCTGGATACGAGCAGGTAGAGGCGGCTCTGGCACAGATGTATCCTAGGGGTAAAACCCGAAAACACCGCTTTGAGCTAGACTCGAACGGGAACTGGTGCACGACAACGGGCCTTGCTGCACTCTTGGTTACGACACTCCCGGGGGATATGTTTTGATAAATTCACAATATTAGTATTAACCCTTATTAAGGGAAAAAAGGCCCCTAAGAATATATGTTAGAAGGAAGATCATGAAAAGCCTGGATTGAATCATATAGACTCATGAGTTAAAGAGATTTAAGTTTATTTATAAGTCATCAACTTTTGTCTTTGGATTACCCTTTATGTGTTACCCCTAACTTTCCTTTTATTCCAGCCAATGGCCGGTAATAGGAGAACTCGGGCTAACAACCGTTGTGAAGATCAGTGTGATGATTGTACTTATGAGATGCCCAATCCAATGGGAGCGGGAATCGCGAACTTTGTCACGCTTCTCTCTCAGCTAACTCAAGTTTTGAATAGAAACACTGGTCAAGAGGAACGTTCAACCCCCCCCCTAAGAAAGAACAAGTCGCTATTGAAAGCTTCATGAGACAAAGGCCTCCTACTTTTAGTGGATCATCTGATCCCACGATTGCTGAACAATGGATCAACTCCATTGAAAAGATATTCTCCATCCTCCAATGCTCTGAAAAAGAGAAGGTTCTCCTGGCGGCTTATCGTATGGAGGGTGAAGCTGATCAATGGTGGACGTTGATCAAAAATACGAAGCCTGAGGAGGAGATCGAGGCTTTGGAATGGAAGGTATTCCGGAAGATGTTTTTCGATAAATATTTTCCACGCACCCTCCGTCTTAAGATGGAAAGGGACTTCCTTTCCCTCAAGCAGAAAGATGAGGAATCTGTGGGAGCGTACGAGGCAAACTTCACAAGGCTTGCACGATACGCTTCCGGCTTTGTCGTTACCCCCGAAATCAAGGTTGACCGCTTCTTTGGTGGGCTGAATCCTAGCTTGCGGAAAGCATTAGCGATCTGCGACTTCGACAACTATGAGGAAATTGTCCGATGTGCCCTCAAGGTTGAAATGGAGATCGGAGAATCACAGGGGTATCATGGGGACAAGAAGCGGAAGGTGGACTTCAATGCTGGTGGTCCGATGGATAAATCCAACGGCGCTAAGAAATTCCAGCACCCCACTTGCCAAAAGTGTGGAAAGAAGCACCCTGGAAATTGCCTTAGGGGGACACGAAAATGTTTCAAGTGTGGAAGAGAAGGGCACCTAGCTGTTAACTGTCAGCAAGAAGGACCCGCGGCTGCGACAGAGGGGAGGAACGCTCCGTTCGAACCTCAACGCGTTGTTCAATGCTTCAAATGCAAAGAACCGGGTCATTTTGCGAATCAGTGCCCTAATCCAAGGGTTATCGGAGGCAATCAACAACCTCCAAGACAGCAAGGAAAAGCTTTTTCCATCACTTCTGCCAAAGTGAACCCCGACAACGAAGTGGTGACAGGTACGCTAGTTATTCATTCAAGAATAGCGAACGTACTTTTTGATTCAGGTTCTACGCATTCTTTTATATCTCAAAAGTTTAGTAGAACAATCCCTGCACCACCACAAATCAGGGAAGTAAAGATGTCGGTGAGTACGGCAAATGGGGCAATCATTGCATCCCATGAGTATAAGTCCTCCCCTGTTATAATATGTGGATTGAATTTCCCGGAAAACCTCGTCACACTCCCTTTGGTGGAATTTGATGCAATTCTTGGCATGGATTGGCTTTCTTTATATAGAGCCAACATAAATTGTCGGGAGAGGGAAATCACACTCCATATGGAGAATCAACCCCCGATTCTTTACAAGTGTCAGGAGGAAGATGAATCTCCTTTAGCTCCATCATCTCAGGAATGGATATTACTGCCTTATGAGCACGCATATCTGGCTCAGATGATTGAGTCCAAGGAAGAAACCACCCTTGAAGAAATGCCTATTGTGAGGGAATTCGCTGAAGTATTTCCCGAGGAACTTCCTGGTCTTCCTCCAAGAAGAGATGTTGAGTTCTCAATTGAACTTATACCTGGGGCGCTACCAATATCCAAGACTCCATATAGAATGGTTGTGGTTGAGCTTGAAGAACTGAAGAAACAACTACAGGAGAATCTAGATAAAGGGTTTATACGCCCAAGTGCATCACCATGGGGTGCACCAGTCCTCTTCGTCAAGAAGAAGGATGGGTCAATGCGGCTTTGCATCGATTATCGTAAACTTAACAAAATCACGATAAAGAACAAGTATCCTCTCCCAACAATCGATGACTTGTTTGATCAGCTGCGTGGAGCACAATACTTCTCCAAGGTCGACTTGCGGTCAGGATATTATCAAGTAAGGGTGAAGAAGAAGGATATCCCCAAGACTGCTTTTCGTACAAGGTACGGGCACTATGAATTCATACTAATGCCTTTCGGACTCACCAATGCTCCAGCAATATTCATGGACTTGATGAATAGAGTCTTTAGAGATTACCTAGACAAATTTTTGGTAGTCTTTATAGATGATATTCTAATATACTCCAAAACCAAGGAGGACCATGAGGAGCATTTAAAAACTGTACTAGAGACTTTGCGCAAGGAGAAGCTCTATGCAAAGTACAGCAAGTGTGAGTTTTGGTTGAAGGAAGTAAAATTCTTGGGTCATATCATCACAAGCAATGGGATATCTGTGGACCCCTCCAAAACAGATGCAATTGAGGGATGGCTGAGGCCAACATCGGTAACTGATATCCGTAGCTCCTTGGGGTTAGCTGGATATTATCGACGATTTGTGAGAAACTTCTCACGATTGTCCAACCCTCTTACCAAGCTAACTCAAAAGGGAGTAAAGTTTGCTTGGAGTGATGAATGCGAAGAAAGCTTCAAGGAGTTGAAAAGGAGGCTTATCACTGCACCTGTGCTCACTTTACCCACAAGTGGGGAGCTTTTTGTGGTATTCAGTGATGCTTTGAAGAAGGGATTAGGATGTGTGCTGATGCAGAATGATAAAGTGATATCCTATGCCTCAAGACAGTTGAAAATCCATGAGCGAAACTATCCAACGCATGATCTGGAGTTGGCGGCGGTGATCTTTGCCTTGAAAATCTGGCGGCATTATCTCTATGGAGAGAAATGTGAGATATATACTGACCACAAGAGTCTTAAATATATATTCACACAGAAAGAGCTTAATATGCGCCAGAGAAGATGGATAGAGCTCATAAAGGATTATGACTGTTCAATACATTACCACCCTGGGAAGGCGAACAAGGTGGAGGATTCCCTAAGTAGAAAGGATCCAGCAATTCTATCAATGATGAGAATTGAGAAGGATCCAATCTTCTTAGACTTGATGAATATGGACATGGGAATCATAAAGAAGGGAACATCATCAATCCTTTCACAAATGATTTCTCAACCATCTCTTTTGGAAAGGTTAAAGGATGCTCAAAAGGATGATGCGAGAATCCAAGAAAAAGTGGAAGCTATCAAAAAGGAAAAATCCTCAGAGTTTAATGTTAATGAAGAAGGAATTGTGCGGTTTGGGAAAAGACTATGTGTCCCATAAAGTTCGGAGCTGAAGAAGGAACTTTTGGATGAAGCACATAGTTCAAATTTCTCTATTCACCCAGGGAGAACAAAGATGTATCGAGATCTCTGAGAAAACTTTTGGTGGGATAATATGAAGAAGGAGATCGCCGAATATACATCAAAGTGCCTGGTGTGTAAGCAAGTGAAGGCAAAGAGGAAGAAGTCTAAGGGGATGATGCAACCATTGCCCATACCAGAATGGAAATGGGAGAACATCACCATGGACTTCGTCATTGGACTTCCAAGGACATCCAAAAGCAATAATGCAATCTGGGTTATTTTGGATCGTCTTACAAAGACTGCACACTTCATTGCTATTCGAGAGGATTTCTCTTTGGATCAACTGGCACAGATATATATCAGGGAAGTGGTACGGTTGCATGGAGTACCACTATCTATTGTGTCTGACCGAGATCCAAGATTTACCTCTAAGTTTTGGAAGAGTCTTCAACATGCTCTGAATACTGAACTGAACATTAGTACGGCCTATCATCCTCAAACTGATGGCCAATCCGAGCGGACTATCCAAACACTTGAGGATATGTTGAGAGCGTGCTCAATGGACTTTAAAGGAGGATGGGATCAACATCTTCCTCTAGTTGAGTTCTCTTATAATAATAGTTTCCACTCGAGCATCCAAATGGCACCATATGAAGCCCTGTATGGGAAAAGGTGTAGAACACCGGCATGTTGGGATGAGGTCGGTGAACGTAAGCTTCTTGGACCAGAAATGGTCGAAGAAATGGTGGAGAAGGTGAAAACCATTCAGCAGCATATCAAGGCATCCCAAAGTCGACAGAAGAGTTATGCAGATAATCGTCGACGAGACCTTGAGTTTAAAGTCGGAGACATGGTGTTTTTACGCATATCTCCGTGGAAGAAGGTCATGAGGTTTGGAAAGAAAGGGAAGTTAAGTCCAAGGTACATCGGCCCCTTCGAGATTCTTGATCGTGTTGGGGTTGTGGCCTATCGACTAGCACTTCCACCTACTATGGCCAAGGTGCATGATGTCTTCCATGTTTCCCTCTTAAGGAAGTACATACCAGACCCTTCACATGTACTCTCTTCCTAGGTGGTACAATTAGAAGATGATCTTTCTTATGAGGAGCAACCAGTGAAGATCTTAGATCATAGAGAAAAAGTTCTACGAAATAAGACAATGCCCCTCGTCAAGGTGTTGTGGAGAAACCACAAGTTTGAAGAAGCAACGTGGGAGTCGGAGGATATGATGAAGCTAAGTTACCCACATTTGTTTTAGTGTGGGAAAAGGAAAATTTCGAGGGCGAAATTTCTTAACGGGGGAATGTTGTAACGACCCAAAATTTCATTAATGGAAAATCCCTCTTGATCCAGTTAAATGTTTCTTTATGAAAGAAAAATGTTTTTATAAGATGTCAACTTCTTTAGTTTAACGTTAAGATTTGTGACCGTTACTTTTATAGCCGTTGAACAATGATCATCTGGGTAGTTTAAATATAAGGCTTTAACGAACCAATTTTCTACTCAGACAATGGAAGCGATGGCCTCATCCAGTAGAATTTCCCCTTACGAAGCCCATTTGTCGGAGCTCGGAAAGGAGGTGGCGTCTTTGGGATTTTCCCTTGACCAAGCCCAAGCTGAGCTTCATCAAGTCAAGCTCGAACGTGATCGTCTACGGGAAAAATGGAAGTTGATAGAGATTACCACTCGAGCAATGTTATCCGAGCAACCCCAAGAGTCTGTCACCATCGCACACCTTACCCTTAGGTCTTATGCGGATATTTTAAGGGGTTATGTAACAAATAAGTAGCACCATTTTCATGTACATTATTTTTGTATATAATAATGAATATAATTTCTAGTCATTTTTCATGCATTGTAATTAGTTTTTTTAAAGTACAAATGATGTTTTTAGTTATTATTTAATTAAGAATTATATTTTATTAAATTAAAGGATTTTTGAATTAAATAATAATTTAATAAAATATTATTGTTAATATTAAATTAATTTTTATTAAATATAAATGATCTTATAATTTTATGAATGCAATTAAAATTTTTATTAAGGTTCGAAAGCCATTTCTGTCAAAACCCGTGAATTTTTTATAAATGTCGGTTTTTATTTTAAAAGTGAAAATTCACATATTTAGAAAATTATTTAGATAAAATAAATATTATTTTTGGAATCAGGACGTCGAAATTATCCAACGGTAAATGTTTCATAATTTTCTGAGACAGTCAAATTTTTGGGTAAAAATTAAATACCATTTAAATATATAATGTGTTTTATGACATCATAATGACCCAATGGTGATGTAATAAAATACCATAATCCTTATGTTCGGCCAATATGTGTGTTGTCATTAAAATAATGAGGTTTTGGGTTTGTTTGACTCACTTTTCAAAGCATTAATGGAGCCCTCAAGACTTATTCAACACTTTGCCTTTTTAAATTAATTTCCATGGGAGTGTGACTCACCTCCACATAAGCAACCCTAATTTTTTAATAAGTTCGGACCTTGGCCTTGTAAAATATTGTTTTCCTCTTTCCTTTTCCAGAAACCATGGGCAAATACCATGGGATGGTTTGTGGTTTGGATTATTTTAATATAAGGGGTCCCAAACCTTAATAATAAAGAATTCTCTCACCATTCCTATATAAACCCACCCAAGCTCCCACTTCCTCCTCACTCAAAGCCCTTGAAGTTCGTCCAACCTCTGCCCTACTCTTTCTAGAATCCTCCCAAGGTGCCCCAAGCTCCCAAGAAGCCTCTCACAAGCCTCTCTCTAGCCTTTGGAAGCACACTTCCAAGTAAGGGTTTTTCTTCCTTTCTCATTTTTGTCAATTTTCTTTAAGTTGTATTGCCCTTTTAATTTCATTTATGAATGTGAGGGTATGGTTTCGCACCTCCCCCATACTGCCCTCTTATTGTTTGAATGATGGGAGAACCCTTTCTCTCTCATTAAATGCCTCCCATGTACACCCGTTACTATGCCGAAATTCCGAAAGGAACTTCTCTCTCTTCTTTTACATTCAAGCAATACTTTTGTATCATGAATCTAAATTCCATTTCTTTTGTTGGGACATGTATATATATGATCTCCTTACTGTCCATTACATGTAAATATGATGAGGAACCCCTTTCTCTCTCATCAACTTTTTTTTATGAATTCTTATGTCACGCCGTTACGCTGCCGAAATCGCACCGATTTTCTAAGCCAATGCCTTTGTGTAGTGAATACCATGCCCATTTCTCTATCAAGGGTATTCACATTTATGCACATTTACTAATTGATTATAATGTTTCATGTATGAATTCCACATTCCTTTATCGTGGAATAAATGATTATGTTTTATGAATCCATGTTTTATGATCCATGTGGCACACTTATGCATGAAATGAAATGTTTAAGAAGGGTGCGCCCTTTATAGCGCTCCAATGCATTGGGTAAAGTATAGTATCATGATACGTCATGTGCAATGAGTGTTGACTCATGCTAATTCAAGTGCAACGAGGGTTTACTCGTGCTTCAAGTGTAATGAGGGTTTACTCATGCTCCATGTGCAATGAGCCTTGGCTCATGCTAATTCAATGTTAAGTGTTGTTGCCACATTTCCATGTTATGATTATCATGCTTTATCATGCCTTTATGTTCATGTCTCTCTTATGCTATATTGATATGCCTATTGCCTAACATGTATTGTACTCCTCATGTTATTCATTGTGTACTCCATTAATGGGCTTTATAGCTCACCCTTTTCTTATGTATGTCCTCAGGTTATCCCATGCATTGCTAAGTACGAAGGAATGTAGTGGTCATGTAAAGGATGTTTTCAATAAGGATGTTGTATTTCAAGTTTAAAGTTTTTATGTAATGATCCTAAGCCCCAAAGACATTAAACCTCTCGATCTTCTTTGTTGTATCAAGTGAAGTTTTATGTAATAAAGCATGTTTAAGTTGTAATAAAAAGCAGGGTTGTCATAAAAAGGGAAAGCAACATAAAGTTTCATTCAAATCAATGAAAGAAGTCTCAACTTCTCAAAATCTCGAGTTGGATCACATGGATTTTTTTGGACCTTCTAGAGTTTCTAGTTTAAATGGGAAGCACTATGTCTATGTTCTAGTAGATGACTATTCTAGGTATACTTGGGTATATTTTCTATATCACAAAAGTGATGCTTGTTCTTACATTGTGAATATTCCATGTCTGTAGAGAACTTTAGTGGACTTAAGAATAAAACCTTGATAAGTGATCACGGCCGTGAGTCTGAGAATCATGAGTTTGAATCCTACTGCTTACACAATGGCTATAGTCACAATTTCTCTTCCCCAAGGACACCTCACCAAAATGGTGTAATAGAAAGTAGGAATAGAAGCCTTCATGAAATTTCCAGAACCATGATCAATTAGTATGACCTACCTATTTATTTTTGGGCTGAAGCTCTCAATACAGCTTGTTATATTATCAATAGAGTCTTGATCAGACCTCTTCTTAAGAAGACCCCTTATGAGTTGTGGAAGCATAGGAAACCTAAGGTTAACTACTTCAGAGTTTTTGGTTGCAAAGTCTTTATTCTTAATACCCATGATAATCTTGACAAGTTTTCATCCAAGAGTGATGAAGGAATTTTCCTAGGTTTCTCTATTTCTAGTAAAAACTATAGAGTTTTTAATAAGAGAACCAAATGTGTGGAGGAATATATTCACATCAAATTTGATGAAACTGATCCACATGAACCTAAGACCACTCTAGAAAATCTTGAAGATGATCTCTCTGTTTTGAACATTAATGATAAAGACAGTGGACCTATAGTTAAAACATCCAGTTCTGGAAATATTATAAAACCTGCTTCTGTTGACTCCCAACCTGTTGATGAACCTGAAATCTCTAGCCCTACCTTTTCAATACCAACTAGGACTCTAAAGAACCATCTGTTAGATGTTTTTGTAGGTAATATAGATATAGGAACAGAGACTAGAGCTTCTCTAAGAAATCAGGTTGAACATCAAGCCTTTCATTCATAGTTAGAACCTAAATATATCAATGATGCTATCAATGTTGAATTTTGGGTAATGGATATGCAAGAAGTACTGAATCAATTCGAATGAAATAAAGTCTGGGAATGAGTATAAATACCTAAAGACACTTTAACCATAGGTCCAAAATGGGTGTTTAGAAACAAAGTTGATGATTCTGGAAACGTCATTAGAAACAATGCTAGACTAGTTGCACAATGTTACAATCATGAAGAAGGAATTGACTATGACGAAATCTTTGCACCTCTAGCTAGATTAGAGGCAATTAGGATCTTACTTGCCTTTGCATCACATCTGAATTTCAAGTTATATCAAATGGATGTGAAAATTGATTTTCCAAATAGTTTTATTGTTGAAGATGTTTTTGTAGAACAACCACCTGATTTCTCAAATCCTCACTTTCTAAATCATGATTTTAAACATTCTAAATCTTTATATGGTTTAAAACAAGCTCCAAGATCTTGGTAAGAAAGACGTAAAAATTTTCTTATTTCTAAAGGATTTACAGAATGAATTGCTGATCCCACTCTTTTTATAAAAATAATTTCAAAAGATTTTTTAATAGTAAAAAACTATGTTGATGATATTATTTTTGGATCTTCTAAAAATTCTCTATGTACTAAATTTTAAATGGTTTTGAAAAATGATTTTGAAATGAGCTTAATGGGAGAGCTTATGTACATTCTTGGATTTCAAATATTTCAAACTAAAGATGGTATTATATTGAATCAGAGTAAATATACTAAGGATTTACTAAAACGTTTTGGTTTGGATGGTATTAAGGTAAGTGATACACCTATGAGTACCACCTGTAAATTGGATATTGATGAAACTGGGAAACCAGTAGATCAAAATAATTATAGAGGTATGATTTGGAGCTTACATTATCTCACTTCTAGTCGACCTGATATTATGTTTAGTTTGTGTTTGTGTTCTAGATTTCAAGCTAACCCTAAAGTGTCACACTTTCTTGCTATTAAAAGGATTTTCAAATATCTTAAATATACCGCTTATTTGGGACTGTTTTACCCAAAAGGACAATAATTTGATTTAATAAGTTATTCAGATGCTGTCTTTACTGGATGCAATTTAGATAGAAAGACCACATCTGGAACATTTAATTTACTTGGAAAGTCCCCAGTATCATGGTTTAGTAAGAAACAGAACCCGGTTGCATTATCTACTGCTGAAGTAGAGTATATAGCTGCTGGTAGTTGCTGTGCACAGATTATGTGGATGAAACACACTTTATTGGACTATGGATTTGATTTTAAACATGTTTCAATTAACTGTGATAACACTAGTACAATCAACATCTCAAAGAACCCTGTGTCTCACTCTAGAACTAAACACATTGATGTTAGCCACCACTTTCTAAGAGATCATTATCAAATAGGTGATATAACTCTTGAATTTATAGGCACTGAACTCCAATTTGCTGATATTTTCACTAAGACATTATGTTTAGAAATATTAAGTTTCATTAGACACGAATTATGAATGATAACTTACTCTTAAAACCATTTAGATAAACCTCACCGTTAGGATAAACCTCACCGTTAGGATAAACGTCACCATTAGGATAAACCTCACCGTTAGGATAAACCTCACTGTTAGGATAGACCTCGCCATTTAAAGACACCTCAACGGTACATCTCTCACACTGTTTTAAATTTTTGTATTAAGGATGAGACACCGAACCGTGTTTAATTTGAGATTTATTTTATATGTGAATCTTAAAAGATATTAAACCTGACTCTAGACATCACTCAATCACCGTGAACCCGTCTTTTCGAATACCTCCTACCTAAACCTCTCAAGATCCCAAAACCCTAAACCTAAGAATCTGAAATGGATCATGTGAAGTGACCCTCAGTGGATGAAGGGAGTGATGCGCCACAAGCTAAGAAGTAGAAAGTAACCAATGTTGGCTCTAGTAGAAGTAGTAGAGGTGCTACTCGAAGAAATCCTGTGAATCCGTATTTATCGAAGCAAGATATTGTAGTGGAAAAGGAGTTATGTGTGGAATGGATGTTGGAAAGAAAGTCCTTGATTCTGAAGATCATACAAGAGCATGGATGGCTCGAATGCTTCATGAACAATAATGGACCGTATTATCCAGTACTGGTAAAAGAGTTCTATGAGTTTTTCTATTTTGAAACATCAAAAGAGGATAATAGGATGATTTCCTTTGTGAGTGGTCAAAAGTTTTCATTTTCATCAGTTGAATGGGATGAGAACCTTAGAGTTCCTCATAGAGGTGATTATGGATATTATTGAAAATCAATACCTACTGCCAGTGACTTTTTCAAATATGAGGATGCCTTGTTGGAATTTATAGGAAATAGAACTCTTATAAAGGTCATTTCTATAGAAATGGAAAGGGGGGATAAACTACTTTTCAAGTTCATTCAGCATGTGATTAGTCCAAGGAGATGATATTTTCTACCCTCAGATTTTAGGATATTTATTTGTTGTATCTATTAAAGCATGGATTAAAGGTGAACTTGTGTAGATTTATAATGATTCAGATTGAGGATATGAGTAGACCGAAGTCTAATTCCAATGAACTTTTCTTTTCTAGGTTGATTTCTATTCTGTTGAAGGCAAAGGAGGTGGCTGGACCTCGGGATGAAACTGTTGGGGTTAAGGATAAATTTTGCCTCACCAGGACTCTTTGTATGTATATGAAAGTTAGCTAGAACCCTTGAAAGAAATCATGGGTT
Source organism: Viscum album (assembly GCA_963277665.1). Taxonomy (NCBI): domain Eukaryota; kingdom Viridiplantae; phylum Streptophyta; class Magnoliopsida; order Santalales; family Viscaceae; genus Viscum; species Viscum album. The sequence goes on along the minus strand of OY728133.1, from coordinate 2,114,905,295 downwards.
AATGATGAAGGTAAAATCTATGACAAGTAAACTCCTGTAGACCATCATTCTAGACCAAAGGATGTGAGGGATCCTGGTCTTGGACTAGATGAGCAAGAACCAGTATACAGTGATAATGATGCTGAAGCTAAGGAGGAATAGACATCAGTTGAGGAAGGACGAGACCCAGATTTACCTCCTTGTCCTGTGCACCATCATATTTCCTATAGAGAAGCTAGCCCTCCAAAAGAACTACCAAGGAGAGAAACTATTATGAAGGACAATGATACTTAGACCACAAAAGAAGAAGAAGAATCATATCAGTATGTTGTTAAGGACACCTCTAAAGAGGATGAGGCAACCGAATCTGATCATTTTGTTAATGGAGAAAAGGAGCATGTTGGTGAAGTAGATGATGAGGAAAATGCATAAGAATAGCTTAGTTTGAGCCCTATGATAGATAGTACAGTCCAGATAGTTCCTGATCAGGAAGCAGCAGTGGGACCTACTGCCATTTCTGGGAGAGTCATTGATGACTCAGAAAAGGATAGAACTAACCCTACTATTGAAATACTATAGAAAATGGTTGTTGCATGTTCTGATGTTTTAGATGAGGTTGTAGAGTTACCTCGAGAAGAATAGTTAGAGGAGATTCCTCAGGAGAATGCTCTAGGTGAGGGGGAGCATCTTGGTTCAGTTTCTGTGTTGTATGACATTGAAGGTTGGACATCAGATCCAGGATATGTGGTACTTGGACTCAATTATGGAGATTATGATGAGGATGACCAGCCCCAAAGGGAATCAATTATCCTACCTTCTGTGGCTGAAAATTTGGAAACCAAGGAGGACCTTGAGTCCTTAAAAGCTGAAATGAAAGAAGCACTGAAATAATCAGTGACAGATTTGAAAAAAAGCCTGGTTGATTAAATGAGGAGTGTCGAGCAATCCCTGGAGCTATCTCTAGGATGTGCTGTTTCTAGTCCAGTGAAGGGAGTGATGGATGAAGTTAATGAATGCCATACTCAAATTGAGAGTTGGACAAGAGCTGTGGTTTCTCTAAGACAATCAATTTCTTTAGTGACTGCCATGAACAGTTCTCAAACCTAAGTGAATACTGATATCAGATATATGAAAGAAGTAGTCAAGCAGTTTGTGGAAGTATTTGAGGCTTTTAAGAAATCATTCAAAGAACATTTGAACAGTCAAGATGAACTTCTTCAGAAGGTGGTTAGTAATCTGCCACAATCTTTCAAGGAGACAGTAGCTTTCTCTGTTAAACCCCTTCCCTCATCCAGATCCACTGTGAACCTTGACTAGATCAGAACTATTATCTAGGAAGAGTTAGTTAAGGCTAGTACCAGTGGTACCTCAGATACTCAGATCCTTGCTACCACTAGGGAAGTTAGTAGTTTTGTTCGTGATAACCTACAGACACTTACTGATTCTCAAGAGGCAATTAAGAATAAATTGGATGCTTACATTGAGATGTTGTATACCAGGCATCAAATGGACAACAATTTCAAGCTATTGATGGAAAATTTTATGTTTCCTCCAGTTACTCAAGCTTTAAAAGAACAAGTTTGTAAGCTCAGCGAGCTTACTCTTACCTTGGATAAATTCAATGAAAATTGAGATGATTTTGTGTCACCAATGGAGAGAGGAGGAAGTATTATTATGGATTTCAGGAACTTGTTGCTACCATTCTTGCATTTGGATGCCATACCTGTGATTGTACCTCCTACACTTCCTGCCTCTGCCTCTGGGAGTACACCTCAGTTGACTCTAGTTCAGGCAATTCGAAGCTCGACACCTATGATCCCATAGAGGAGCATAAATTTCAGATCGGGTACAGTTTCATTGGCTGACCCTCCAGTTGTTATTTCAACTATTCCCAAGCCATCTACTCAATCTGAACTTGCACCCTCTTCTGATCCTAAGGGAAAGACTCATATTCAAGAGGAAGATTGAGTGATTCCGGATGTTTTTTATAGGATTCACTTGTATTTCTTTAATACTGACTTTATCAGTTTGTACCTTTTGTGCCAGAATAAAAATTTACTCTTACATTCTCCACTTTACTACGTTTATGTTTCCTTGCAATCTGTTCTCTTTTTGTCTCTACATTTCTTGGATTCTACCCTTATTTTTGTTAATCATAAAGGGGGAGAAAATGAAACAAATGAGAACTGGGAGTGTAATTAAAAGGGGGAGAAAAATGAGAACGTTGTTTTATAGTTTTTTTTAGGAAATTTTTCCTCTAACACTTTTTATAATTTTCGTAATACATTGGCATAAGTTGTGATTATCAAAAAGGGGGAGATTTTTGAACCCTATGGGAGAATTCATTGAACTCATATTTTGATAATCCCAATTATGCTCACTCATATTATGATAATCCCAATTATTCTCAATTATTGTTTGATAATCCCTATTTTGATTAATGATTAATTACTTATTTTAGTATTTCTGTACACCATGTACATATTCATATATTACAATATTTATATTATCTTCAGAGAATTAGGTTACTAGTTAGATATATATTCTATGATAACCCATTATTCCAATAGAATGCTTAAATAGACATGTGATCACCATCAGAGAAGAAAGCTGTCGATCTGTAAAGTCCACCGTTACGTGAAGGTCACTGATACATCATGTCCACCGGTACAACAAGTCTACCATTATGTATAAGGTCACTGATACATCAATTACACCAGTACAACAAGTCTACCGTTACGTGAAGGTCACCGATACAAATAATTCTACCGTTACGTAATGGTCACCGATAAAAACAAGTCTACCGATACGTGAAAGTCACCGTTACAGAACAAGCCTATCGATACAGACAAGTCACCATTATGCAAGCCTACCAATATAGACAAGTCACCATTGTGCAAACCTACCGGTACATGAAGGCAACCGTTACACGAATGGTCACCGGTGCATTAATTCTACCGCTACCGATCAAGTCTACCGACAGACATGAATTCTACCGATAGAAAGGCTACCGTTACACAAGAGGTTACCGATATAAGAGGTTACCGATACAAAAACCTACCATGACACAAGGCTACTGATATCCAAAGCTACCGTTCCAGAGAATCTGACGCTGCCTTAATTTCTTTATCTTTATTTAATCTAACCAACAGTCAGATTATGTATATTTTAATGCTCTGTCATTTATTTAATGAAGGTTGTTGGATTTCAGGGAACCATACCTCGTTCCTGCAAAAAGAAATAATTTCTTTTTCCGGTGCTCGTGCCATAAATACAAGAAGTCCCTATTGCCACAAAGATACATATGTGAAAGAGACAAGAGATATACAAGTGAAAAAGAAGTGAAATACAGAAGTGATCTATAAGTGACATACACCAGAAGAGCTCATACAGATATACATGCACGACCAAGAAGGCACAGAAGCTCATACACACTCAAGCTTACTCAAGAAGAGTTCTTTATATTCACAAGGATTTTGAATAACTTCATCAACTACATTTTCACTGTCTCTGAACCTGGATGTCAAGCAGACGACACACTTTTTTTCAGACAAAAACCAGAAGAGGAATCGGAACCATTTATGATCAAATTTGAAGGAGTCCAGAGCTACACTGCAATCACTAGAGCCATTATAAACTCTATATCTTGCTCAGTGATTTATTATTTACATTACGAGCAGTGTGTGTCATCGGTTTTAATTTACACACACACTATCTCCTAATCCTTAACTAGAGGATATGTAAATCCTCATACAAACTCCTTATATCTTCTATTTTCCACTATGGATAGTGGTATAGGTCGTGTGTGACCTGGATAGCTATATTTGCTGTTGTTTTTGTTTCCCACGTAGAACTATGGTAGAGGTCTTTGACAAGGACTGTTGTAAACTGTTGTGAACCCTGATCCAGGGTGTGGATCCAATTTATATAAATCATTGAGAGGAGTAAGTCTCGGCTTGAGACTGAACCTCTTGGTTATATCTATTATGCTTTATTTAGTTTTATCTAAAACCTTTTATTCCACTACTATGTGCTTTAAATCTCAAACTGTTTTCAAAGTTACTCTGATAATTGAATTAGAAAGTGTTTGCATTACTTGAAAATCATTAGGTTAGTTTCAATAGCTAATCTGATCTTATGATTAGATTAACTGGGAATTAATCAATCCCTCCCGAATGTAACTGAAAGTTTTATTTAGTTTAAATTCACTAAAATTCAACTAATACTTTAAATTGGGGGATTTTAGTGAAGGATATTAAACAGAAATTTTAATTGGAACTCAATTCACCCCCCTCATTAGTGTCCACTCCGACCAACACATGACATGGGATAAATCGTTGTAGTGAAATGTAATCCCAATAATCATCTCATAAAACATGAAACATTGTGTTATACACACATAATCATATAAAATAATTTACTTTTAGTCAAGAATCATTGCCAAGGCCATCATAGTGGAAAATTGCTATCGATTAACGAGGGGCGGGGGAAATTCTTGTTTGTGGGATGGGAATTCTTGTTTGCGGGAAAACTATAGGGGTTTATTTAATTATTTTGTTCATGATTACTACTTGACGTTCTTCGTGGAATTTGACCAATTTCTATAGATTAACGAGGGGGGGGGGCATACTGCACAAACACGGCCGACCCTCCTCCATTATCCATGTTTGTTTCTAATGTGGTTGGAACAGAAATGGGGCGGTGCCGTCGCACCGCGCGGGATTGTGCGGAAAGAATGCGCGGCGCCGTGAGTTTGAACCAAGTGGCGGCACCGTCGCGCCACACCGGAGAACCGAAAAAGAACCACAGTAGGAGCGAGGCTGCGACAGAGGGGTGTGTCACCGTCGCGCCGCACCAGACGAATGAAGTCTTCGGCTGGTACCGGGCCGCTGCAGAGCGTGGGAAAAGGCGGCTGGAAATGGGCCTCCGGCGTCGGAGCAGGATTGGCGGCCGGAAACGGGCCGCCGGTGTTGGAGTAGGAAGGGGACAGGCCATCACTGGTCTTGTGGAGGCAGAAACCGGCCGGCTGGACAAGGGGAAAGCCGGGGGTTTAAACCCCCGGTCGGCCAGCTGAGCTGCCCCCATTAAGGGGGGTCGCGGTTACAAACCAGGGGGTAGGCGCCCCCACTCCAAACGGCTCGGCCGTTTGTCCGAGCGCCTGACCAGCACACTGGGCGCGCTGCGCCCGGGTCGGGCCGCGCCAGCCAGGCCGGACCTAGACCCGGTTCGGGTCGACCCTGGGGTATCGGTCCGGGTCGGACCTGGCCCAAACCCCTTAATACAGAAATATTTTCCAGTCATACACCCATAACTTGATCTACGGGCCTCTGATCGACGCACCGTTAGTTGCAATGCGATCATTGAATCGAGACGGTCATTTCGGTATATCTCTCTCAAGGTTTCGGAATACTTTGTGTTTTGCCGAGTTGGTTCGTACACGAAACCAACGGGGCCCTCGAAGCGGAAACACTCATATCTTGAGCTCCGGACATCCGATTGAAGTGCCTTCAACATCGTTGAATTTATCTTAATTAGACTGAACTTTAGGCTTACTCCGCATGAGGTTTGGACGCCGTCGGAGTGTGGTCGGGTTGGTTCACTCACGAAACCAACCGGGCCCCTGGAACGAAAAAGCCAATAACTCACAGACCGGGCGTCTGATTGACGCGCTGTCTATCTCGTTGAATTCCACTTGATGAAACGGAACTTTTGGCATACATCGCATGAGTTTTGGTTGCAGTTGGATAGTGGCAGGGTTGGAATGTAACCGAAATCCATCCGGGCCCTTGGAACAGAAAAGATGATATCTTTCAGACCGGACGTTCTTTTGACAAACCGTCAGCGGCGTTGGTGATCACATTGGGAAACGGTCCCTATGTGTATACCATATGAGAGTTTGTGGTACAATTAAGATATGGCCTGGTTGGATCACTCAAGAAACCAACCGGTCCCCTGGGACGAAACAGCTAATAACACACAGACTGGGCGTCCGATTGACGCGCCATCTATTGCGTTGAGACCCCTATGACCAGGCCGTCCTTTGAGATACTTCTTCGTGGGAATTTGAGATACTTGGAGTATCAACCTATAACTCGTGTAGAAGACCCTCCCAGAGACGCGCGTGCGGAGTACGGAGACCATGTAGCTGACTGAGACCTGCGGAATGCTTGACCGACTCGACTTGCAGTGAGTCAACTAGCCCAGTGGACGGAGCAGTACTTTGTTTGGGTGCAGACCCATGGCGGACAGAGCACTACCTGTGTGACAGTGCAGACCCGCGGTACTCGTCCGGAGAGTACCTCAGCAGGCTACTAGGGGGTGTGCACTACTGTGTTTGGGTGGCATACCCCGGCGGGAAGCACTACTGTGTTTGGGTGGCTGGCCAGCGGTACTCGATAGGAGGAGTACCTCAGCAGTCTTAGGTTAGTGAGAGCTACCTCGGAGTCGTGACAGGACCACTGTACACTCCAGAGACGGGGCTCTTCCGCAGTTACAGTTTCGATAATGAAAATTCTGGTTTGAGATGAGACTTTTGACCTTTGTGTTTACCTCATAATTGATATGGGTCACTTGATAACTTAGGTATATGTATGGGAATATACCTGAGTAGTGGTTATCCGTTGATTTCATGATCTTGGGGTTTTCCTCGTCATGGAGATGGGTTACTTGATAACTTAGGTATATGCATGGGCATATACCTAAGTAGAGGTTATCTATTGAGATCTTTTTTGTGGTTATCCATGTTGGTTTTAGTGAGACCTTGAGGGTATCGGGGTCCCTACTGAGTATCGTTATACTCAACCCTGCACGGGCTATGCCCGCACCACGTTGTGTTGATTCCAGACGACGGGCAGTGCTGACGGAGGCCAAGTTTTCGAGGACTGGACGGTACCCGGAGGTGGACCACACGACGAGTCAGAATCCGGACGTGGACTTCACGACGAGACGACACATAGAGGAGGTTGACGAGCGAGATCATTGAGCGGATATGCTATCTGTACCTACACTTCAGGTTGGATCCGAGGAGGACGACCCAGGAGCCGCTTCCGTTCTTCCAGCTGTTGTCTTTTTCTGTTGTACTTTTGTTCAGTTGTAGCTGTATTTTCATTTGGGTTTGTATTCTGGCCCATTTACTTTTCAGCACTTTCTTTTGTACTTAGTGTTTTACTTCCGCTTGTACTCCGTGGTGTTTGTTTGCTTTTATAAAGGCAATGCCTTCCCAGTTAACGGGATTTACACCTTTGGTGCTAGTCGCCAGCCCCTGGCCTATGGAAGACGGGCTTGGGGTAGTCACAGCACGGGCCCCGAGGACGGGTCGTGACAATCATGGAGAGCCTCTCCTCCCACATCCTCTTGGGATTCACCGCCACCCGCTTATACTACCATGCTCATACGATCTAAATCCTAAATATAAACCCCATGTATTTAATCCCTATGGGCCACTACAAGGGAATGATCCCCAAATGCGGCCTTGGAGATGGGTTTGCATTCGCTTTTTATCTACAAGGAAAGCCGAGCTTAGTTGTTCCTATTAAAGAGGCATATGGGGATTTGGGTATTAGGGACTTCTAGGGGGATTATTTTTAAATAAAATTTATAATAAAAAACCGATGATAATTACACAACTTCTAAAATATCAATCAATTTTCATAAAAAATATTTCATAATATAAATCAATACAAAATGAAATGTAAACCCATTTGTATTCGACATTTTCAAATTAACTCTTTTGAATGAAACCATGAAATATATGGGTTTATTTATTCAAAACCATTGACATATAATTAGAGTATATTTAATATTTTCATCAAAATACTAGTGAGTCAAATACCCCAAAACATAAAATATTTGTTTCCTCATATAGAAAAGGTCAACACAAAAATCATTGGTTAGCAATGTTATAATTTCATAACTATCAATGTTATAAAATAAAAAACTCATCTATTTTATATAATTTTTTTTAAATGTAATATAAAATTTCAAATCAATTTCCCATTTTTTTAAAGAAAAAATCAATTCAATTATTTTAATTTTGCACTTTTTAAAAAGATGGAACTGATATTCCCATTCTCTCATGTTCCTAATTTCATTATAATAAATTATGTAAATTCATGATCATCCCCTATTTTGAATATTTTTACCCATAACTCATGATATTATTTCAATTAATGTTCTTCTCATATCATGAACACATGCTCCTTATCCATATCATTGTAAATGATCTCTTTTATCCACATTATAAAGACAAAATTCATTCTAAATAAATAGGTCTTGCATTTGAGGTTATAATTACTATGTTAAAAGGATGGTAAGAAATGGTGTTTAAAAATAAAGGCATAAGGATAAGGTTTGTCTCTTTATGTATAAATCATAACATCATATGTAAAAGTATAATGATATTATCCATATCATATTGTAATAAATCATACTTTCCCCAAACATGATGTATGTTCACGATCAATGTAATCCATAATGAATTATTTGTACAACCCCTTGAATTTTACTTTACATTTAATTATTTTTTCTTTTTCAATGAAATTTTTTTTTTGAAGGTTATAAATATTTTAAACCTCACATACACCACCTAACCACATATAATAAGAATCATCAGTCTAGTGATGATAATTTTTTATTATTACAAGTCACAACACATTTTTTTCATTTTTCTGGTTCTTAGTTTTATTTTAACTTTTTTTAAAGATTGTAAATACAATAAAGGGTACAATGAATATAAAATTTTCTCAATCCCAAAATCTAGTACCCGAAACATATATCTTAAATATAAGACCAACCCATTCTTTGTGTATACTTTCATAACCACACACTAGCTTTAAAATATCATGCAAATACTAAGAAGAGTGTTAGAATGGATTATAATAACATAAAACATCGATCATCCCTAATATGTTCATTCATAATTTATAATGATTAAATTAGGATTTATGAAGATTCATTATTTTATGAATAATATATCTTCAATATATACATCAATAATTTTAAATTTGTTTTTTCAAAGTCATAGGTTTTGAAAGATTCAATGAATGTTATAATACGTAGAATGTCCCATGACCAATCAATAAATATGCTCATGAATAAATAAAAATTACTTGGTGTATAAATAATCTCGGGAATATGAAATATTATTTGGGAAAATTTATCATGGAATGAATAATAATAACAAATAAACTCTCATGAATTCTTGAAACTAAAAGCCTGGGAAATTATTGTGAAATTTCACTTACATGATTTACTTAATTCCCTAAAACCATGTGTCATCGTTTTAATATCCTTGTTTCACATTAATAATTCTATTATCTATTTTACTCATTCAATATAATTAACATTTGAAATAGAAAACATTGAATAATAGGATTTTTATGAAATTAATTTCTCCTAGATATGTTAATTATGTCTTAAATTCAAGCATGGGATTGAAATTCTAGTTTAATTTTAACAACATATTAGTTGGAGAAAAATGTCTAGGGTTTAAAACATATTAGATTAATGAATGAACTAATTACCCCTTAAAACATACTCCAATTTCTTATTTACAATTTTGGGGATTCATTAAGCCATGATAATCTTATAAATATGAATTGCTCAGTTAAGAATATGGATAATGTCATTTAATCTCAAAATGATAAGATGTAGTGGGCAGTATGCTGGAATAATAATAGAATTGAAGTTGAATTATAACTTCCAAGAAAACAAGTAAATGTATAAGTCTTGGTATAATCCCCAAGGGTCCCCCCAAATTCTTATCCTCCTGAGGGATGTACCATCTCTTATACTATGTCGGATGGTAGATGAAGTATACTGTATTTAAAAAATCTTATGTGTACTTTACCATATTATATATCTTATTTTGTGGTTATAAATTATTCATCGATAGAGTATACCATATCTTCCCCCCTCACAATTATGTATTACATTCATGGAAGTCTAGGACAAAGAAATGGTCATCCTGTACCGTGGTTTCTACTCGTGGAACCTCCTTTTCATTTATTAGATGTTTATTAATGTGGGTTTCTTGAATTTTAATATCAAAATTAGTGTTACAATATATTTTTAATTTGATAGAATGTTATCAAACATAATGTAAATAAGAATTACCCCTTTTAGTTTGAGAACCCTCTATCATGATTTCCTCTGGCTTATCATTTATGACACCCTCATGGGAATCCTTAAATGTCTGTTCCTCAAAATTTGGTATCTCCATGTGTTTCTAAACCTATTTATTTTCTTTTTTATCATATTCCTATAATCCATTAGATGAATTTAAAAAATATAAAAATTCATAATAGTAATAAGGGAGAGAAAAATAATATTGGTTGGAATTATAAAATAAGTAGTTAATGAAAGGATAATCTCCTTAGTTTTTTCTATATCAATAATTTCCTTAATTTTTAGTGCTTCATGGGGTTATATGGTGGAATGTGGAGGTAGTTAGCCGAGATTTGGCATTTTTTACTTTAATTTCCTTTTCATGAGTGGTGTAATCTTCTTCCACTGTTATAGAGACATTAAATGGTACTAGATGTTCTACTTTTTTGGGATTGGGGAGATCAAGTTTTACCTCATACTCATTCCATAATTCATCTAGATATGGTTGATATCTTATATCTAGAACAGTAGAAAATTCCTCATATTTATGAATCCACATTAACACATTACTGTCATCTTGGATATGATTCTTAAAATTATTGGTTAGTTAACATTCCTAGATCATGGCCTCATTTTCTTAGATATCCTCAAAAAAAATCAAGGAAGACAAAGGGGCACTTGTTATGATTTATCCACGTTGTTAAATTTAGGAATGTAAAGCAGAAAATTAGTTATTTCCCAGGACATAGCCTCAAAATATCATTCTTTCATATCCTCCCACTATATAGTTGTTAATTTATTTGAATGAAATCTCCCCCATTATTTTATTTTTAGAATAACATCACCTGTTATGCAATAAGATGAGAAAAATAATTAATAGAAAAATGTGACTCATCAGTTGGATCTTACACATGGGCTTGTATATAACAATTCCTTTCATCTCATTTCAACTACACTTATGACAAATTTTTCCATGAATTCAAAAAATAATTATTTGAAAACATTATGTAAAAATAAGTTTTAATGGATTTTTAATGTAATTAAAAACAATATATACTGACTCTATTAAAAAAATAATCCAACAATAATTGGATCCTTGTAAATGGTTCTATTTTTCAAGAACCCATATCATATAGTGTGATACATGCCAATTTATTTTTGTAATAAATAATAGAGGATGAAAAAAGTCTTTTTACTTGATTATTATTCTCAGTTCTTAACGTACATAATCTAATTCACTAAAAAATTAAATTTTTTAATGAAAAATACATGGAATTTTGGTTTTTTTATTTCTAAACAAATGAAATTAAATTATATTTTAAAATTTAAACATAAAATAACATTAAATTCTAACAAAATTAAATTATAAAGAGATCATTTGGTCATGAGCTTATTTGGGGGTTCCATATTTATTCATTTTTAATTTTTTAATTTTATTTTGACAATCGTATCATGAAATATCATGAAATATAAATATTATCTTATTTAGTAATTTTGAAACATCTAATTCCTCTAAAAATTAAAAATTCCACCCCCACCTGTAATCCTTGTTGATCGTGCACATCAGTTAAAGGAGTAACATCTTCCAGAAATGGAACTCTTTGAATTTTGTGTTGTCCCTATATTTTCTCAAATCTAGTATTTCAGGAGATATCCAATAATGATTGGGAATAAATAAAAATATATATATAAATAGATTTATGTTTCTTGTCATGGTAGAACATCATTAGTCCCTTGAATTATACTCATATATACCACAATTGTAATATAAAACTCACAAAAAAATTCATGAACACCATAACCTCACCTAGGTTAAGCCTATGGTCAGAATCACATTGTCAAGCGTAAGATATTGATTTTGTGGAAGATAAAATAAGAATATAATAGAATAAAATAAAATTAATAAATAAAAGAATATATGTTAGATAGAGATAAATAGATAGAAGATAAAAATAAAATATGAAAAGGGTATAAGAATATAAGAATAGGAATAAGAAGAATACTTAAAACAACAAAAATAAGAAGATTAAGAATAAGAATAAAATGGATAATAGATAATGTTGGTGGAATAGATAAAATAAAATTTAATGGATTAGTTATAATGTAAAATTAATCTATATTAAAAATTATATTTAAAAAATAAAAGGAAAAAAAGATGAATTGAAGGGGAGCACAAACCTTGTCACATCAGCCTCTCTTCAATAGGTTTTGGGTTCTCACTTCTCCTTTTAATGGAATGAATTATTTTTCTATAATTAGATATAGTCTCATAGCTCATTATTGGTTCCAGGATATCATCAATTATCATATATTGGTTTGAATTTTTAATATACCATCATTTAAAACATTGTGGATATTCGGATTCCTAGATTTGAAGTATGGAATGGGGGTAGCTTTGGTGGTGCTGATATTTACCTGAATAAATTTCATGGGATGTTGGGGTTGTGGTCATTCATAAAGGATGTGGAAGTGCTTCTGTAGAGGTAGTGGAGGTGCATGGAATCAATATAACATCCTTCAACTAGATTTTAATGTGGCTGGATGCAGCTTTAAATGAGTCTCTCTTGTGGCCGACTGGGGACATAGTGTTGATCTATTCTATTTATCACAATTGGAGTGTTTGATTGATTGAAATAGATTCAATATGTGGAGGAAATAGTGTTTCTATGGAAAAAATGTTGTGATCCTATAAAGATGAGGGAGGAAGGTGAAAATACACAGTGGGGTCACGGTGTCCATGTGGGGTGAGAGAAAAATTAAAGATGGGGTGCATGCATTTTTTTTAATTCATCCACATTAATGATGGTGACTTGTCTTACATAGGAAACATATTTGAGGTGTGAGAGTGTTTATAATTAAATTATTTTTACTTCTCTTCAATGAAGTCAAATAGTAGTTGATGGATGCCTTTCACTACCATAGAATGCCCCATCATGGCGAGCCTCTCCTCTAGCAATTACATGGGCTTAGCCACCATTCATAAGAGAGCTCATAATAATATGGGCTATGACGCAACTATGAACCCTGTGGATTTTATCCCAATGGCATACCACATATTCATGATCCCCACATTCTACCTGGCCACTTGGTAGGCCATCCCTCTAGCTATACCTAATTAATCGGGCTCAGATGAGCCTAACAAATTGCCTTGTGGGGATTTTCGGTTGAAGGATAGATAATGAGACTATTTTAAAATAAAGTTTTTTATAATATAAATTAAGTACTTATACAAAAAAATAACAAATATTGTTCATAAACCAATCCTTCATAAAATCATTCATCAAACACCATAATTTTATCACAATTTCAATTGATATTAAAAAATTAAAACATTTTAATAAAAAAATTAAATATATGGGACTATTCATTTAAAATAACAAAAAATACATAGATTATATTTACAATTTTCATGAAAATATAAGTGTTTTAGTCATCCCCTACCATAAGGAAACAAACTCTAAGACCCTCTTTATCTCTTAATATATAGTTGGATAAGGTATGGATCATTTTCATTTGTTGGGTTGAGATGAATTAGAACAAAACATCTAAAAGAGGTCTTCTGATCCTACAATTAACCAAGCTACCATGCCAGTATACAACACAATGTCCAACCATTGATGGCTTTGTAGAAAGAATCTATGTATCACTAATTCTTGTTGTATAATGGTTCCCGTAATGTGATCACAATGAGACATAGAATCTATGACATGTGGTTTTGGGTGTTTCAAGTCATTGAATATGGGAGACGTAGGACTCCTAAAATTTGGTGGAGGGAAGATGGCAGTCACCCATTCGGGGGGAGGTTTTCATTCTGGAAATATGGGTCTGCACTGTTCCTCAATGCTTCGTATCATGTTTCCAATGACACGATTCTATTGACAGTACCTTGATAAATAGTTGGTTTAATAGGATACTTAATAGAAGATGAAAAAGGTAGTATGGAATGATGCATAGGCTCATCTAATATTTTCAACAGACACACATTAAGGGATATGTTTTAGGGGTTTAAATGAATCTATTTTGGTTGTTTCCCTAATGGGGGAATTTTTAAAACCACTCCACAATTGGGTCCAACTAAATTATGGTTTAGGAAAATGGATTAGTGAATTTCTTATCCCTTTATCAATCACTATGATGAACCACCGTTATTAGGTTATACCAATTTGAGGTGCAAGTTGAGGATCTAATCCATGGACATACAAAAATGTAATGTTTCCTCGAAAAAATTTTATGTTAAGGCTTCTCATCTCGTTCTTCTCGTCCTCATGTTGGGTCAAACATTCATTGAGTGTGGGGGAAATTCCTTTTTGAGATGTGGTTAATGTTAAACATTGATTTATCCATTTTATTTGGTTTGTATTGGATGAGGAGGAAATAATGGATTGGTTTATGGTACCCACAAATTGAGAGAATGAATTTGGTTTTATGTGTGAACGCATACTTTATTTTTTCGATCTGGATTGTGTTCCAAGTGGAACAATTCTATCCTTAACCCTCATCATTGGTGTCTTCTTCAATGTCCTCCACATGATTCATACCCTCAAATATCATGTACTCATTATTCCTTGTAGGAATCTTATTGATAGTCGAATGATAGGAGGGATATTGTTTCTATTTACCAGACCTCTTTCTTCCTTTATGTGATTCTCTTCATGCTTCTTGGAAAATATTAACCCAATTTGAACCACCACTCAACCATTTCATAAATATCCTTCATTTAGGAAATCGTTCCTATATTGAAAAAATGGTACACAACATTTATTAATGTTCTAATCAGTGTGTAAAAGAATAATTTCGGTTTAGGATGGGCTTGAGGAAAATAATAACATATCCCTATGGATTTGGGTTTCTACCATTCAATTTTTGTTATTCCATGAGATGAATTTTTCATCATTGGAGGGGATGTTTCTGTTAAATATTACTACATCCCTATAGGCTAGGCACAATCCCATATTACGGTGACTACAATAACTTCAGTTGATCTATTGACCATCCACATATGTGTTCTATCGTTTACTAAGTGGGATAAATGATCCTTATGTGAACCTCGTTATTTTGAAGACATCATAAGTGCATATTGATTGAATTCCTTAAACATACGATCCTTTTAAATGTTCTACTTTTCATAATTTATGGGTTTTCCAATAGTCTACAATCAGTGGTCATGAAAATATTGAGAGTTACCAAGTACTTATTCCTAATTTAATACACCATCATCTATGAGTGGAACTGTCATCTAGTCATCATTGAGCAACGACATTGCAGGCTATGTCCCATGGTGAATATAGATGACCAAGGTGTGGGGTGATATGTAGAGTTCCATGTTCAACCCACCCTCAAATATGAACTTCATGTGGGGAATTGTTGGTCATAAAATGTTACTTGTATAATGTAATGAGGAATTCTAGTGGATGATATTTTTGCAACATATTTAATCAATGTCGTTGAGTAGCTGGAAGGTATTCCATGTCTATTTTTCAATGATGCTCTCCCAATAATTTATCATCAAATACATACCACTCGTATGGCATGAAATTCACCTTCATGTGGTAGAGAGTTATATAGGGATTGAAGCATATGTTTTTCATGTACTCTTTAAACAATATAACTAGAATATTGAACTGAGAAGTGGATGTGGGGAAATCATGATGGTTATATTTTCCACATCAAATTGTCCGATTTTATTTTTCTTGTTCTCATTCTAGGGATTCCCCCACTTGTTCAACCCAACAATGGAACTTATTTACTATTTTATCATAGATTATTTGTCTAATAGGTTTATCTTTTGCATGAAAATATTTTTGAGGGGTTTTAGAGGATGAACAATTCATTGGACAGTATTCTGATTGAGAAGTAATGTCATGTATCATGGTTTTGGTGTTTTACATTATTGGCCCCATCATTCAAAGAACCTCACAATATTAGTGTATTCAAGTATTTTATCCATTAAGTGGTGGACCTTCTAACTGATTGATCTTATGGACATTGTAACATACCGACCTTAATCTGGTGTGGATCGTTTTTATTTTATTTCAGTCTAATTAATTAAGCAACTTGGGGCGCACCCCTATGCACCTCGTTGTGGGACTTGGGTAGAATTTTAATTAATTTACATAACTATCGGCTTTTAATGAAAAATTTATGTCCCACGTTAGCGTAGTTTTCGGGATTTTAAATAATTAATTAATAATTGAAAAGTGTAATAAGTTATTTAGTGAAGAAATAAAAAAATAAATGAAGGATAAAAATAAATTTTGAATTAAAATATAAAGGGGGTACGGGAAAAATGAAAAATATTAAAATGGGGGATTTAAATTTTTAATTATTTTTATCTTTTTTTCCTTTATATAAGTTTATTTTATTTAATTTTATTCTTTTATTTCTTTTTTTCTTTATATGTTATTAATCTCTTATTTTTCTTTCTTTTCATTCTCATTCTTTTATTTCTTTTCTTTTTCTTCCTCTCCTATCTCCCACTCCCTTCCCCCATGTCGCACCTCTCTTCCCCCTAGGTGTGTCACCACTCTCACCCCACTTTGGAAGGCTATAGCTTCTCTATTCGTCATCCGATCTTTTTGTCATCAGGTGAATAGTAGAACTTAGGGAAAGGCTAACCTTGCGCAATTGGAATCGTTCTATTCCATTGGGTATTCTGCATGCAGTTCGTCATAGAATATTTTTAAACTATTTTTGTGTTTTCTGAATATCCTTCGTTTTAATCGTTTTTAAGTCAAATCAAAGCCTTCCGCAGATCTTAGAGTTATCTTTGAATACCAGGTTGGTTTTTTACTCTCTTTCCCTCTATTTTGTTGTGGTTAATAAAAATGCACCATTCTGTCATTAGTCGGTGCCTATAGGCTTTGTGCAATTTTTACCTAATATAATTACTTTAATTATTTTTCCCTAGTTTTTGCAGCCATAATAAACTTAAATTAAATTGTTTTATTTGTTGAAACAAGGTAGGACACCCCTTTCGGCATGCTGACATGGTCGGTGTATTTTTCCGTTATCCGAGTATATGATTTAATAAACTACAGGTACTGTGCAACCCCTTTTTATTGAATTTAAATTAAATAAATAGTTGTTTTAATTATTGCAGTAATGTCAGACACCCCTTTGGGTTTGATGACATGGTAGAGGTATTTTTCTATTATTTGGGTTATATTTTAATTAAATACAGGTTTTTAACAACCCTTTTTATTTATATTAAATTAAATAAATAGTTTCTTTGAAAATGAAATGGAACAATTGGATCATTAGCACTTATTTTGTTGAACTATTTATTTATTTTAAAATTTTCACTATCTGCTGATGTTCATTCAATATATATTTCCATGTAAGTCATTATGCTATATTGTTAAATTTATACTTTGTGATGCACGAGTGTATCCAGTTAGTTTTCAAGATGCGACATTATAGGTCGATTTTGTCATATATGGTATAGTGAAAACACTAATTATACTCAGTGTGGGGAAAAGAGGTGGGTCCCTTATTATGGTCCACACATAGAGCCTCCATTCCTGAATGGTTACCTCTTTCTACTAGGGGGTTGTGTCATTGTTTTTGTTGTACCGAGACTTCCCTGGGCTTTCTAATTCTTATGAGTCATACCGGTTCCAAAAGGGCCCATCGGGATTGATCCGTTGGCAATGTGTCTAAGCCAACCCCAGATGATAATCAACCCCTTTTTCTAAGATCAGGAAAAACTCATGGTAATCCCATGCCACAAGTGATACTTTTTCTTTCAAAAACAATCCTTAGTCGGGCTCGGTGGTATAGGATAAATTGACAGATGTTTCATAGCAATATATTCGGGACGAGCTCAGACTCCAACTCTCAACATGAACCTTAATAATGATGCACTTAAGGATTTTATTATTTCAATTAGAGTCTTTTGAGAATTGATATTTTCTTCTGATATGTTGAAGTTCACCTTGTTGACCCTTGACTTAGACCCCATTTTAAATAACAAGACTGATGTATACTTATTCATTATTTTAACTTGATTTATAGGTTATATATATATATGCATTTTTGTGAATTCTGCTGATAGGTACATGTTCAGACTACAACCTTAGGATGAGGTAGGTGATTAGGCACAGGTGTTGTTTGGAACCCAAGCCTACTTATTTATTTCATTGAACTTATGTTAATTATCTGAAATTGTTATGTTGTGGCACACTGCATTTTTATTACTGCAAAAAATGGAAAGGATTAGACATTGTGGTTGCCTTCCTACTGGGATTTTATCTCACACCAAGGTTAGGAATCATTAACATCCGAGTAGATTAACTGATCGCATGTATTGAAAAGGGGAAGCATGATTCTATTGATGTTTTACAATTTATTAATGCTTATGATAGAGACTGGGGCAGATGATTGGGAAATGCTCATGATGTAGTTGCTACTTTGTGCCTTTGAGTTTAGTTTCTTGTGTGTTTCAATTATACTTTCCATGCATCAGTTTAGACCTATATCATGGAATGAAATTTTTTGTGAGCTTCCTTCCTTGATTATTATCATTCAGTTGGATTATTTATATTGCTTCCGCTTCATTTTATTCATTCACATGATTTATATATTTATTATTTGTTACAATTTACTTCTACTATGATATTATCTATTACCTATGAGGGAATAGTCTCCTCCCACTGACACAAAAAGGGTGCTCGCTACTAGTCGCCAGCCTCTGGCATTTGAGGATATGTGCTTGAGGTTATGTGACCCACCAGTCTGGACACTGTCTTAGAGGTGAGTTGAGTTAGGATGGTATAAAGTAGTATCAGAGGTGTTCATTATTTTTTTCTTTCTATTTGGTCTAGGCAGGTGTCTAGGATATATAGATTTGGGATTTACTCTATTCTTGGACTTATCTAACCCATGTAAAGGGGAAAACTCAAATTCCTGGGTTGGGATTGTAGTAATTGAATAATCCAATTACGGTTGATATTATTTCACCATTGGGTGACTCAATTTTATTGCGTTGTTATTTTGTTAGTATTTTTGAGATAATGGGTTTAACATAGTAGCCTGATGATACGAGGTAAATACATTCCATGCATCATAATAGGCACTGTAGAATTTAAATTCCATGCATATTTCCATGTCATATCTACATTCATCCTGAATTTGCTATTTTTCATGTGGGTGTTATTGTTCTTAGTGGTAAAATATTGAAATTATGGTTTCATGAATATAATTTTATGATAGTCTGCTATATGTTAGCCAGACAAAACTGAAGAGAGGACTGTATAACTTGTTTAGTAATCCTTTTGTGTTGTCTCTTCCATATCAAAACCCATTCTTTGAGGTGTGTTGTCTATTTTTTAGTGATCAAAGGTAGGCTATGTACCTTACCTCTTTTTCTCCTTACTTTTTTTCTCACCATCTTTTCCCATTTTCTAAAGGTGTGTGTTTGGATGTTGTAGAAAAATTCCACTATTACGTATTTGTGTTGTGCCTCAGGAGAGTGCAAATGAGCACATTCCAAAGATGGTGGGTCATGAACCCCCAGTGGTATCCCTCATAGAGCCTCATATGGCAGTACATCCAATTTATCATTCGAGGGACCCAGACACTCAGTCAAGGGATAGTCTCCTTAGGATTATGCAGTCGGTTCAGAATATCCCCAGACATGCCCTGTCTATGGCAGACACCATGCATGAAATTATGCGGCAACACCCTCCCAACATCTCAGGGAGTGGTATCCCTCTTGCTGTAGAGTCATGGATAGAAGCTAAAAGTTCTATCATCGACCACCTTGAGATGCTTCCAGAGAAAAGGTTTGAGAATGCAGTCTACATGCTCTATGACTCCACCGTGCACTAGTGGGGCGTTGTTTCTCACGCTGAGAAGACAACATCCATGTCTTGGTATGACTTCCAAGAAGCCTTCTATGACCAAATTTTCCCCCACATAGTCTATGATATGATATTGCACAAGAGTTCCCACCTCTTCAGTAAGGTTCTATGATTGTGTTAGAGTATTGTACTTGATTTACAAAACATTAGTATTTTCCACCATCTCTGACTGGTGACATGTAGACTACTGTGATTAATTTTGAGGAAGGACTTGAGTATACTATTCGCTCATAGGATAATGTCTTCTATTTGACCACTTATACAGAGATCATGAATCAGCCTCTAATCTCATAGTGAAATTTTAACAAAGCTAAAATAGTGATCTAGGGCAGTTCAGTTCTGAGAAAAAGTGATGTCTCATCTAGCAGTATGAAACGCCATTTTGAATGTGCATGTAGGGGATATCCGAGCCAAAAATCACTTCTTGATAGCTCTGTCATATGTTATCAGTGCAACGTGGATGTTTAGAAGATGTCGCAGTGCATGAGAGATCCGACGGAGTGACGAGCATGCAGCAGGATGGGACACCTTCATTTTTCTATCATTTTATCTCTTCAGCATCCAAAGGTAGAGGATCCACATTTGCACCTTCATCAGGTATGGTATCTATGACTCCATAGTAGGCTATGAGTTCATTTTCCACCGGTCTATCAGGTTGAAGTAATGGTGGAGGTCGTTGTTGAGGAAATCATGTTCTAGATTATCAGTGTCAGCAGAGTGGACCTGCCCATGCCTTCCAGGTTACGTATCAGGGTTGTGGATCAGGTCTCATGTATACAGTGCAATCATCACAATAGGAAGAGAGTGTCGTACCATCTACAGTTAGAATTACTATTCTAGTAGCTTCTACCTTAGATTCCACTCATTTTGATACTAGCGCATCAAACTCCTTTATATCTGGTGCTTTTATTGAAATTATTTGTTTCCAAATGTAGTAGATTTGCGGCGTCATGTCTCTTGACACCCCACACAGGGTCAGGACAGAAGGCATATGCATGTTCCACGAGTTCCCCCTTGAGATAGGTGGGTATAGTTTTATTTTTAATTTCTATATCCTTGATATGTCTAGAATCGAAGTCATTCTTGGTATGAACTAGATTTATCCATACTGTGCCCAAGTGGAAAGATATCACCATCGGGTGTCCTTTACATCCCCTTTGGGTGACACATATCTTCAAAAAGGAGAATGGGATATGTAGGGAGACCGAACTAAGCCTAAATATGCAGGGTTGGGCATAATGATATCCATGTTGGCAAGTCTCATCCTGAGTGGTCAAGAAGCCCTCCTATTGGAATTCCCTCTAGTGGTGGAACTTTTCAAGGACGTCTTCCTTGGCTATTTCTCTGGATTAAATTCTATGAGAGACATGTAGATCACTATCATGCTCAGGCCAGCTGCAGAAACATTGTATATTCCTTCTTATATGATGGCACCAAAAGAGTTACAAGAAATCTAAAAGCAGCTTGAAGACCATGAGGCATAGGTTTTCATCAGACCTAGTACATTGCCGTGGTGTTCACATTTACTTTTTTCCAAGAAGGAAAAAGGTACCGTCAGGTTATGTGTGGATTATCATCAACTCAACTAGCTAATGAAAAAGAATTGATATCCTTTGCCTTGTATAGATGATCTCTTTGACCAGATCTGGGGAGAAACTGTTTTATCCATTTTTGATATGAGGTTGGGATATCACCAAGTACATGTGAAACCATATGACATACCACGTATGACAATCCGAAGTTGGTACGACATGTACGAGTATCTGAGTATTCCATTCGGCCTCTTGAATGCACCAACAGTCTTCATGGTTCTAATGAACTACGTTTTTTATCAGTATCTTCTCTCTATTGTGGTAGTCTTCGTGGAATAAATCTTACTGTATTTGTGTTCCAGACATGACCATGCACCCCATATTGATATCATGTTGTGTACTATATGATATCACGAAATTTATGTTATGATCATTAAATGTCACTTCTGGATTGATAAGATACACTTCTTGGGTAACAATATATCTGAAGAAGGGGTATCAGTTGACCCAGAAAAGGGAGTGTTGTGGTTTCATGGGAGAACACCAAGAGTTTCTTAGACATACATATTTTCTTGGGGGATTTTTGGCTATTACAGGAGTATCATTCATGATTTCTCCCTCTTAGTAGTGCCTATAACAGCCCTGACTAAGAAAGGTGTACCGATCATCTGGTCATATGATTGGGAAAAGTATTTAAAGGAATTGAAAGGAAGACTATCCTCATCCATGATCTTGATTCTTACTTAACCTAGTAAGAGCTATATAGTTTATTGGGAAGCATCAAGAATTGGGTTGGGTGTAGTTTTGATGCAGTGTGATCGAGTTGTGGCTTATAGATCCCTCCACCTGAGACCTCATGAGCAGAACTATCTTACCCACATCCTTTAATTGGTAGTTATGGTTCATGATCTATGTTGTTGGACAAACTATAGGTTGGGTGAGTGATTCGTTGATTACAAGGATCATAAAAGATTAAAATATACCTCCACTCAATGAGAAATGAACTTAAGGCAACAAAGCTGGGTCGAATACTTCTAGTCATTCGAAATTGAGCTTGTTTATACCCTTGGTAAGGGTAATGCTATGGAGGATGATTTAAGCCTCAAGACATAGACATAGGTCATATAGGTATCCAGACGTTAGTGACAGATGATGGCCTTGTTTTTAGAGATGCATCTGGAGGTTCAAGAGTAGAGGGGAAAACCGGTTCTATCAGCTCTTACAGTGATTCCCTCTCTTCTGGAGAAAGTGAGTAGGCAATAGTTGATTGATCCTAAGGTGCTTGTTTTCAGGGAACGCGTTATAGGAGTGAACCCAACTCCTAGTTCAGTTATTGATATTAATGAAAGGATCCTTTATCATGGTCATGTATGGGTACATTCAGGTATACAAGAAGAGCTGATAAAGGAATCTCACAACTCCATTTATGAAATTCACCCTGGGCTGACCATGAAGTATAGATACATGTGTTGACAGTATTGGTGGACTGGTATGAAAAAGTAGATATCAGGTTTCATCACTCACTGCCCCACCTGCCAATAGGTGAAGAGAGAGCACCATTGACATGCTGGACTCCTACAGCCTTTATCCATTCCTTAATGGAAATGGAATGAAATCACAATGGATTTTGTTACACAATTTAGAAGATCTCCTCAAGGCAGCGATACGGTATGGGTGGTTGTCAGTAGTTTGGCCAAGGATACACACTTCTTGCTTATCTAGGAGGCCATTACGATTGATGGGTTATGAAGGATGTATATCTGAGATATTATTCGACATCATGGTTATTATCTTGGACTGGGATTCCCAGTTTTCATCACAGTTCTCGCATTTGTTACAAAAGGTGTTGGGTTCATAGCTACATCTAAGTACTGATTATCACCCCCAGACCGATGGGCAATCCTAGAGAACTATACGAGTGTTAGTTGATATGTTACAGGCCTATATCGTTGATTTTTGAGGTTTCGAGAGAAGAATTTACCTCTAGTTGAGTTTGCCAATAATAATAGCTATCAGGAGACAATTAAAATGGATTCGCATGAGGCCATCTATGGAAGCCCGTGTCATTCACCATTATTTTATCTTAAAGCTGGTGAGGCTGCTTTGTTGGGTCCTCATCTCGTTCAGGAGAATTCTGAGAATGTTCAGTTGATTCAAAAGAATATGAATGCAACTCAATATGGAGACAATTATTATACCGATCATCATTTCAGACCTCTAGAGTTCGAGGTGGGACATCGAGTCTTTCTTCATGTTTCTCCAAGGATGGTTCACATGCAGATCATAAGGTAGGGGAAGTTATCACTGAGATAAGTCGGTCCATTCAAGATAGTGGAGAGAGTTGGGCTGGTAGCCAATCAGTGACTACTATCTCATAGGTACTGGGCAACGCATGACGTTTTCCATGTATCTCAACTCTGAAGATATCATTAAGACACGTATCATTATTTTGACCCTGACGACATCAAGCTTCATGCTGATGCATCATTTGTAGAGCATCGAATCAATATAGTAAAAAATAACATGAAGGTCCTCCAAGGTATGTCAGTCCCTTTACTCTAGGTATTGTGTAAACACAGACACATTCCAGATGAGACCAGTGAGTGAGAGAAGGATTTACATGTATAGTGGTCGGATCTTTTCTTGGGCGCCGTTCCACTAGCCTCAAAAGGGGAAACTCAGGGACGAGTTGTCTTATGTAGGTTAGGTTTTAACATCACATCCATAATCAGGTACATACCATTTTTAATTTATTGGAATCTAATTTATTATGAAACCTGGGGTGCGTGCCTGTGCACCTTAGTGTGGGTCCCGAGCATCTTTTTAGTTAAATTAATTAACTACAGTCCTATAGTAAAAAATGTTATGTAGTGCATTATCTCAGTGTTTGGGATTTTAAATAATTAATTAAGAATTGAAAAATGTAATAATATATTTAAAGAAGACATAAATGAATGCATGAAAGGATAAAAATAAATTTTGAAATAAAATAAAAATGGTGCTATAGGGAAAATAAAAATAATTAAAATTGGGGATTCCATTTTTAATTATTTTTTACTATTTTTACTTTAAATCCTTTTATATTATTTTATTCTTTTATTTTATTTCATTTTTTCTTTATATTTTGTTTTTATCTTATTTTTCTTTCTTTTCTTTTTGTTTATTTTCTTTATTTTTCTTTATTTTTTTGTCTCCTCTTTCCCTCTCCCTTCCCTCACGTATCACATCTCTTCCCCCTAGGTGGAACACCCATCTCACGCCATTTCGGAAGGTTGTAGATCCTTCATCCATGATCTGATCTCTTCTCCTTTAGGTGTTCCATAGACCTTAGTGAAATTACAACCTTGAGAAAGTGTAATCGTTCAATTCTGTTGAGTATTACGGATGCAATTCATCATAGATGATTTTTACCATATTTTGGGGTTTTTCTAAAATCCTGCATATTCTTCCAATTTATTTCAAATCATAGCCTACCATGAATCTTAGATCCATCTACAAATACAATTCAGTGTTCCTACTTTATTTACCTCCATTGTGTTGTTGTTTATAAAAATGTACAGTTGTGTCGTTAGTCAGTGCCTTCCGGCTATGCACAATTTTTACCAAATTTAATTACTTTAATTGGTTTTCCTAATTATTGAAGCCATATTCATCTTAATTAATTTGTTTTATTTGTTGAAACATGGTTGGACACCTCTTTGGGTGTGCTGACATGGTCGGTGTATTTTTTTCGTTAGTCGGGTTTATAATTTAATTAACTATAGGTATTGTGCCACCCCTTTTTATTATTTTATAATTAAATAAATAGTTGCTTGAATTGTTTCAATAACGTCGGACACCCCTTTGGGAACTCCGACAGGGTCGGGGTATTTTTTTGTTACTCGGGTTGTAGTTTAATTAACTGATGGTGTTGCACTGCCCATTTTACGGAGATAAACTTAAATATGTAGTTGCTTTGAACATGAATTGGAACTGTTGAATCATTGGAACTTGTTTTTCTTAATTGTTTATTTATTTTAAAAAGTTCATTATCTACTGATTTTGATATGATATTTTTTTTTGTAAGTTGTTATGTTGTAATGTTAAATTAATACCTTGTGATGCATGGGTGTTTCTGGTTAGTTTTCGAGCTGCAACTTGATATGCCGATTATGTCATATCTTTTTTTGTGAAAAAGTTAATTAAATTTAAGGCATGGAAAGGATGTGGATCCCATATTATGGGTCATTCATAGACCATAAATTTCTGGTTGGTTACCTCTATGTGTCGGGGGTGCGTCATTGGCCTTGCTGGATTGAGACTTCCCCGAGCATTCAATACTTATGAGTGATACCGGTTCCAAAAAGGCCCATCGGTACGGATCCGTTGGAAATGTGTCTATGCCAGTCTCGAATGACACTCTACCCCTTTTAGCGATATCGAGATAGAATCTGGGTAAAACTAATCCTCGAGTGATACTTATTCTTTCGAAATATTTCCTTGGATTAGCTCAATGGTATTGGATAAAATGAAGAATGTTCATATCGATTCCTTCTGGTTGAGATCCAACTCCAACACTCAACATGAAACTCAATAATGATACACTAAAGGTTTATATTATTTCCATTTTAGTCTTTTGAGAATTAATATTTTCTTCTACTATATAGAAGTGCACCTGGTAGACACTTGAATTAGACCCCAAGATTAAAGCACAAGCTTGGGGTATATTTATTCCTATTTTTACCTTTCTTTCTAGTGTGTGTGTGTGTGTGTGTCTATATATATATATGCGTGTTTGTGCATTCTTCCGAATGGTCCAATTTCAGACTAACAGCTTAGGCTAATGCAAGTGATTAGGCACCGGTGCCCTTTGGAACCCCAGAGGACTTATTTATATCATTTCACTTAAATTAAATACTTGAAATTGTTATGTAGTGGAACACTGCATTTTTGTTGTTTTGAAAAATGGAATGGATTAGACACCATGGGTGCCAGCCTGCTGGGATTTTATCTCACACCATACTCGGGCGTCGTTGACACCTGAGTAGATTACGTGGCCGCAGTTATTGACTAGGTGAAGCATGCTGCTTCCGATGTTTGATTGTTATTTACTGATTAGGATGGAGACCGGGCCAGAGGACTGGGCCTTAATCATGATAAAGTTGCTGCTTTGTGTCTTTTCATTTTGTTTACTATGTGTTTGAGTTCATTTTTCCATACTTTTGTTTAGACCTACATCATGGCATGCCATTTTTTTGTGACCTTCCTCACTTGATTATTATAATTCTCCTGGATTATTTATATATCTTATAGTATTGTTTATTCATTCACATGCTTTCACAATTTATTTTTTGTAACTGTTTTCTTCCGCTGTGATATTATCTATTACCTTTGAGGGCAGAGTCTCCCCCCATGGACACAAAAAGGACCCTTGCTGCTAGTCGGCAACCTCTAGCATTCAGGGAGACGCGATTGAGGTTATCTGACCCACCAATCTTGCCCCCATTTTAGAGGTGATATGGGTTGTGACATTACATATATGAGGAGGTCCTTCATAGTACTCATCATGATATTAACTCGCATGATCGATAAGATATTCCCAGGAGGAAAGGATTCATGGTGATCATTCTAGGGAGGTCCTCTAGAGAATCTGGTAGTTGTACTGCAGGGAGTTTCTTCATGAATTCTGTTGCACAATTCACAATTTAGTAATGGATTGGTATGATACTGGGATTCCACTAATGTATGTCTAATAACCCCATGAAGTCCAACTAGTAATATAACATAGTCAATGGGACTGATTTGGAATTTTGAACTACCCCGATGGGGATTTATTTTTTGATGGTTTCACATGGGAAACTAGAACCAAATTATATGAATAGAGATTCCCATGCATGGGTGTGGGATTGGGAGAGTCCCATATTAATTTTAGAGTATTAAAATATATTTTGGAGATTTCTATAATGATATATGACTACCTTATAACGTCCCATAAAATAGGCATTTATTCCACAGTGGGAACATGTATTTATTCTAAATCAAGTTTTCTATTTATCAAAAAATATATCTAACAATCCTATTGGATGAGAGAAGTTATATACGTAAAATATTAAGTAATCCTTATACATCATTGATGAATCATCCCACATAAGGAGTCAGGGTAATTGGCACGACTCTAGCTACAAAGTTTGATGAAATTACTCCTTAAAAGGTTTGTTGGATATGGTTTGGAATTTATGCCTGACCATACATCATTATGAAGACGTTCTTTAAAATTTCCTTATAGAGAATAAAAATATACACACATCTCGATGCCCGAGTATAAATACGAGTCTTTCCTTAGTTCAGAATCAAGGAACATCATCTAGGTCCACCATTATCCACTATAATTGACTGGCAGGCTTGACATGTGTGGGAAGGGATTTGCATCGTTTCATAGTTTAGCACTATATTTGGAAGACAATATTTATATGTGTATGCTATTGTATTCGTATTTTCATGAATTGTGTGTATAATTCCAGGAAAATAAAGAATATGAATTTTTCATATTTATTAATATTTTTTAATTAAATATTAATTTTATTTTATATGAGATGCTATATTCAATGGCGTACCTGACATGCAACAACAGGTTTCTCCAATGACATCTGTTGCACACAATACATAGAAATATTACAAAAAATAATAATATAATATTATTAATTAAAATGTTAGTTAACGACTAGCCATTTAATTATAGGTAATGAATAGAACTAACCATATTATGTTTATACATGTTTTTTAAATTATCATACATTTATCCAATAAAATATAGAGGCTTAAAATGTGAATGAATCTTATTTAAAGCATAAATACTCTAATATTCATTAAAATGCCAATTTATGTCCTTTTGATGTAAAATCCTTTTTAAATCCTATTTTTGTCACAATTATATGATATATTTAAAAAATAATAATATTTTTAATTAGAATTGGGACATAAAATTTTACTTTGCATGAAATATAGGTATTTTTATGATAAAATTCATTTCTGTCTGAATAGTAAAAAATAATGCATTTTAAATCAAAACTACCTTTTAATATGATTTATTTATTTTATTATATTATCTTTTTAAATTGTTTTAAAGTGTAATTAGATTATATTTTACCATTAAATCCAATGATGTTCATTGGTTGTAATTCTACTGTGAAATTGGAAAAAAACAAGTGTCAATCATTTGATTGTTATTATTTCTTATAAATACACTTTTTGTTTTAACTACAGGAATTAATTTCATATTAATTAATGAAAGTTATATATATTAAATTTTACAAAATAAAAATCATTTTTAAATTCAAAATATCAAATATATCTTAGGATGAATTTTTGGTATTTTTCAGAAAACCCACAATTTTTGATTAATAGTGAGAACACTGAGTAGTAGTTAAAATACCAACTTTTTCATTTAAATGAAATTTTTCCACTTATGTGAATTGAATTTAAAAAATATAACATACATGGTTGTGATGATTATTTAAAATTTTGTTCAATAAGGTGAAAAGAATTTTTGGTGAATAGTAATTTTGAACTTTTATTTACCACGATTAAAGGTAGATATGGTAATTTTAATTAAAAATAATATTATAATAATATAAAATTACATTAAAAATTGTCCTAAACATAATTTATAGGTCATGTCTGACCAATAAAATCCATGGGTGAGATGTTTGGCCTTTTAAAGCCACTTTGATATGATAATGACATTAATAACATTTTATATAATGTACACAAAAAATATCATAAACACGTATGTTTTTTCTAAAGAAATTATAATGTAGGGTTATATAATTGATATATTTCACTATAAATATTCATTAGAAAAATATGAAGATTTAATAAATCATGATATATTATTTTTAATTTTTAGACATCAAATAAATAAAATTATGTATGACAAGATAAAGATACAGTGTTTACCTCATTAATGAATGAATTAAATAAATAATATTATAAAAATTAATACAATATCCATAACATGTCCAATTATTGTTGGATGATTTTATTTTAAATAACAGTCATTTTATCTTCAACATTAATAAGTTTTGGACATTTAGAAACCGAAAATCATAATATAATAAAATAATATTTTCAATCTTTCTAAAATATACCCTCTTCCCCCTTATAAAATTCCTCAACCCTAACCCATTGATGAAATTATAAAGACCTATGGATTGTAAAACCTCTACCAAAATAATGCATTAAGATCCCTCTCTTCCTCCTAGAAGCCTTACCTTAGGCAGAAGTCACCTTGAGAAATCTGTTTGGTTCAAACCAAAGGGAGTTACCCGATTTAAAGGTAACATCTTCTCTTAAGTTCTTTTCTTTTCTTTTACTTCCCCAAACCCCTAAAATATTATTGTTACCATAATTTCAAACATGAATAGTATCCTAAATATACTAGTTTGATGATATTATGAGGACTATAACTATAACTACACACAACTCCGTCTAATGGGTATTGAACATAATGTTTTTGTGGACGAAAAACTACTGCCTCACAAAACGATGATTGTTCTATATTCTCCTACAACTAATTATGGTGGCCATTAAGATGAAACTGTATTTACATGTGATATATATTAAATTTATATTGTATCTATACCTCTTTATTTTTCATTTATATCATACTTTTATGGTTTCCATAATCGGTAAATATGATAATTTCTTTTGAGGAATTCCAGACTACCACCCCCTCAATGTGATATGACACATTATTTCCATACGTGGAACATACAGAGGATGAAATTAATGAAATTATATATTATATTATACTGGTATTATAATTTACCTATGTATATTAATGTTATAATTCCATTAAATATGAAATATAAATGAAAGTATCGTTCATACGGACGTACGACTTACCATCTCCATGAATGGTGACTTTCATTTCATACCACTATATTTTATGTAATGTTATAAATTCATATATATAATGTATATATATGATATATATGATATATAAATAATGAATATATTTCTGTAAATAATGTAATTTTGACCACATGAACAACTTGTAATTATAAGAAGTTCATTTTTGACTCAAGTACCAAATGTCGACAAAACGACCATTATTAACTTAAATGACTGCATAATTACATGGTAATAAGTGATAAAAAGGGATAATAAACATCAATGAGGTTCTTAAGCAATTATAAATTATCTTATTATTATTATTATTCAAGATATTATATAATGAATGTGTCAAGTCAGACATGAGGTAAGGGGTTTCTAATCTCAATTTTAATTCTTGGAGAATTCCATTGTTCCCCGCTTCTTTATTGCATGTGGTGTATTGTGTACTGCAATTTGTTATATATTATCATTATTCTATTTATCTTTATGGTATTATCTGATTGATTTTGTGGTTATTAACTTCGGGTCATACGACTCGATTGATTACCACATTGTACGGGGTTTCTATCTCACTTTTTATTCCCATGAGATTCATGCTATATTTGCCAATATTTCTTTTTGTGTTGTGTATGTAATTACCATGATTTTATTCTTTTTAGGATATACTTTAATATATTGTAGTTTTAGACTTCATTATATGATCCTTATTTTATGGGATGTATGTTTCCTATGTTACCAAATCGGTAAGGGAACCTTTCACCCTCCACTTTTTAAAAGGCATGTATTGTTATGTATTTTAATTTACATATTATTATATTGGGATATGTTATTATATATCCGTATTGTTGTAAATTTTATTTCCATGTGATGAGAGACACTTTTTTCTCTCATCAAATCATTTTTTAAATTTTAATGCAATGTCATAGGGTGTCGAATTTCCGTTAGAAAACTTTTTATCCCAATTTCAATCATTCGGGTTAAACTTCTACATCTTGATTATGTCATGATATGAATATGTGTGAATGAAATCTGATTGATTTACACTTAATATCCACTTATATTGGATTTATTAATTTATTTCACACATAATTATCTCATTTATTTGTCCTTAATATAATGATATTCACTTTTCAAGGGACATTTTCTCAATTTACTTTCCATTGAGGCTTATTTGTTGTTATAAACAAATTCACATATATGTTGTTTATATACAGCCCTTTGACATATTATAACAATAATATACTTATTATCATGATATTATAATGTTTTATTAATGAAATTCCTCAATTACTTGAATTCAAGAATCTCTCATTTGGTAAGGAACACACTAACAAAAATATTGTTTAAAATGTTTTAAATATTTATTCTTCTAGAGAATTCTCATTAATTTCCATTTAAAAAAAATGGTTTTTCGGATTTATTTATATTGAAATGAATGGTTGGAAATTAAAATTTATTTCAAAAGATTCAAAGTGATATTTGACACTTTGATTTCAAAATCACTTTAGTAAATGTTTTACATGTATATGAAAGTGGATTGATAAAGAATTGATTATATCAATATCTTAAATTGATATATTATGATTACAATGTGGAAATTTTAACTTTATTTTATAATTTTTTATGTTTTATGAATATGTTATGTTTCTTGGGCATTATGTACCTATACGGGAGTTTTCGTGATAAACCTAGGGGCTGAGACCGAGATTGCTCTCCAATGCATTGGTTAACATGACAGAGGTAAAAATTAATGATTCTCCTAAGATATTTGGGTAATATAATGTGAAGGTTTTTCCAAATGTAACTCCCTATTTATCTGTGAAAGCTTCAATGTATGTTTGTTATGGATTCCACAAGTATCCTTTATGATTTTTTATTTTTATGTGTTATTCATAAATATGGCGATTTCATGAGGTAGAAGCTCATTCATGGTATGTATTAATGGAATAATGTTTTATTTCTATATTTTATAATCTTTACTGAGATTTTTATTCTCATACCATGTTTTGAAATGTTTTTCATATATTATAAAGATGAATAGGATCAATGCTGGGATTATGCAAAAGTCATGCTGTCTAAAACATTGAATTAGACATGACCCATTTTTTCACGAGTTTTTATTTTAAGAAAAAATTTGAAAATGAGTAGATATGTATAATTTGTAATTTTTGGAGATTTAATGTAATATTTATGTCCAAATTCTATATATTACTAAACCAAAAAAAGATCCTTAATGTGAATTATTGATTTAATTCAAGATTATGTAACTTATTAAGGGTCAGTTCTTATATTGTGACTTTAATTGAATTAAATAAATGATATATGAATTCATGGATTTTCATATGCTCATGGTTTTAGACTATATTTGACTAGAGGGATTATACCTTAGGAGAAATAATGATATCTTTTTCCAGATTGTTTGACTTTTTCACTCTATGATCAACCCTGGTTTGAATGGCTTGGGCTGGGGACCATGGTGTGGTTTCATCTTTATATATAGGATTTTGGGAAACATGTTGTTAGTAGTGATTATTTAAAGCAGGATCTCTTGATTGGGACCCTTGTATCACTTGGATTTAATCGATGGTGACTACATGAAAAGGATCCAAAAGGGAAGGGAAAACCCAGTTATCATGTTCTAGAGAAAGTTTACTAAAATGGTTTGATGTGACTATCAGGGCTATTTGGTTCTAGAACATTAATTTATATTGATCAGAAGGATGGTGGGGATTTATCAACTAGAGGGACTACCTGTCTTCCTATTGGTTTGGGAGAGTATTTTTTGTGGTAATCCCATTAATATGTTGTTGAGAACTTGTTTTTGAAGATGTTGGATGGGTGAAAACATCTTATTTTTTATTTAGGAACCATTTTTGGAAGTGGAAAATGTCCATAACCTTGTGAACTAGTTAGATTCCATTTGAACTGAAGATTTTTCATGTGAAGAGTGTCTATAATATATAGGAAAAAGAAAAATAATAAAACCACGTAATAGAATTATCCCAATAAATGAGAATGTGTACACCTGATATCTTTTATTCCCTATTTCATTTTAGATGTGAAAGAGAACTAAAATAGTAGTGAAAAACTAACATGTTTAATAATTAATGTCAGTTTCAACATTTTTCTTTCCCACCCGATTTTGATGGGTCGATTTACTATAGGGTATCTTTATGGAGCGAGAAATATCAAGTGGGTATAATATCTAGGGTGACTCATTGGCCAAGTTTTCCTAGGTAGGTGCATATTGGGTAAAATTTCTGTTGAAACATAATAACTCATCTTGGTTGATAGTATTGGAGGTCAATACCATCATTACATTTTTGGGTAATTATTATTTATTTACAGTATTTCTTATTTATTTAAGATAGGCACATGAATCCATTGATCATTCTCATGTTTAAAATGTTTAACTCTTTAGATAATAGTCTGTTATTCACATGTTTTAATTTGGAATCATCTGAATGTATAAAAGGTTCTCCATAAATGGAGGGATCTATATGTATCTAGGGTTCCCAATAAATAGAACCTGTGAAACATAGATTATTACGCCATTTTTATTTAATGATGTTCGTTTCAAGACAAATGATTATAATCTATGGAAGTTTTCTCATCTATGGATATGGGAAGTGTTTTGATAATGGGATTAAACACATAAAATTGGATTTTTATGAATCCTTGGGAAAGTAATCAGGATCCATATAGTACCAATCCACATAATGGGACACATCATTCTTTTTAAGGGATGTCGACAAGAACCAAACTAAGAAGTTTAATTTCATAATACAATGACGTATATGTGGTAGGTTCCTAGTCAATGTTTGGTGTGGGAATTATGCTAAAGAGGCCTGACGTACCAAGAATATGTGTCATATCTTAGGTGGGGGTAAACAATCTTATCAAGAATATTACTAAATAAGGATGGTGATGGGTGGGTCTTGGGATGAATGTGGATCTCAGAGTTGGATGTGAAACTACTTGGTATATAGAACATAAAATATTAGTGTGTATTTGGATGTTACTTTTGGACTTAAATGAGGCATCCTAAATACCATATTTAATCAAGAATCAAAGCCCATGTAGTTAGGAATGAACGGGTATTAATCCTATGGAGGAGGACTATCTTCTTTATTGATTGGTAATGTGGCTGAATAATGGTTTTCCTCATAGGTAATATGTCCCTTAGAGAGGATATTTACATATTTTGGGAGCTTCTACAAAGTAGAAAGGCCATGTTTTTGAAATTGGGAAGAAAGACTCAACATATTGTGATTTTGAGGTTTGGTTGGATCTTACCACTAAGAGGATTCACATTCAATTTATTAGGGTTGGGGTTAATAAAATATTTGAGGTTCATTTTCTTGATATTTCAGTTAGATATTATACAGAATAGGAGGACCATTTTGTGGGATTTCATGGATGATATGATATCCACTCACCTCTAATCATATGTGAGTCTTGTATGTTGTGAAAGACCTGTGTAATTGGTTAACTTGAAAACAATGAAATATTTCTTTTCCACTGGTCGATAAGGAATGTTTTAGAAAGAAGAGGGAAATATAGGGGCATCTAATACTCATATCCTCTCTTATATTCATCTCTTTCCACCAAGGGAGAGATTAAGGGCATTGAGGTGCTTGGATGCTAATCTATTTTGGTTAATAAGATAATCATATTTACTCCTAGTTATGAGACAAATGGTGAATAAGATTACGAGTGAAACCAACAGCAAGAAAGGATGTGGGATTAAACTAGTAGGGATTCCATTCTCATAGTTCTAAAGTAAAGGATACAATATTAACCATCAAAGGGAAACTCATGTCTGGTCCTCTCTCTTCCTACATAAAATAAGGAGTATTACATGTGTACCTCCAAGGTCAACACCCTAATTACAATGGGGTTGAAAAATAAAAATAATTTCGAGCACCACCCTAGTCATTGAGGATACCAATGGGACTTCATTTACTGTGGGTATATACACTCGAAAGTACACACTGATATTCCCAATGATTTGATTATACACATCATGTTGTTTTGTGAGTGTCCATCAAATGATACCATTAGAATGGTTTGTGGTCCGACCAATGTGGGATACCATGGTATGTCAAAGGAATGTCACGAAAGACGAAATAAAGAACAACCTATGAACCTCTGATCTACATTGCAAGTTCTCATCTGGGTTGGGTACCCTCTACATAGAATTTTTTTATATAGGTGTTGGTTCCATACACGTATAAGTTTTCTATGTGGGTCTTGGTTACATTCATATAGTGCCTTGTTACATGGGATCAAAACATTCTTGGTCAGATATTTTATATGTCAACATGAATTCTTCCTTTGTAGAGTCTTCCTATGTTGGGCATGAATCCCTCCCCATAGATTTCTACTACATGGAGTGATGGTGCACAAATTGGAATTCCAATTATGATTCACAGAATTGTGTTTATAATATGATTCTGTTCATTATATTTTTGGGTGAATCAATTATCTACCCTAATATTATTCTTTAGGTTTACATACTCCAAATCATTGGCTATCACACTTTCCTCCACCTGTTCTTGATTTCCTATATGTACATCTATCTATGTCCCCTCTTTTTGGAACTCCCATTATGGGTTTCATATATTAGTAGTAAAAATAAATATTGGGATATTATTCTATCCTAAATGAGATTGTGAAATTACATTCTTGGGATCCCACTTATGATATCCATGGCTAAGAAATAATTTATTTTATCATGGAAAGAAACAAATGTCTCCACCAGGGAACAACAACTTCCTTCATAGAGGATGAAAACAATCTCTCCACCAATATATGGATTTTCATTTCATGGTTGATGATTAATTAAATTTAAAAATATTCATTGTGTAGTCACCCAAATTATTTTATGTTGTTTTTTTGTAATAGAGAAGATCATCACTTCCAAAAAATGATTTCATTTGTGGGATCCCATGCAGAGTGGTTGTCCATGTAGCGATATTTAGATATGTGAACCATATCGGTCCAGTGTAGATTGTAGTCATTATCATTCATTCCAAATATTCTTTATGTTTATTTATCTGACCTTATAAAATTAATGGAATCATTCTCTCTTTGCATGTGAAGTTTTCAAGACAAAATTCACATTTTATCCAAAATAAAAATTATTATTATTGAGAAAACATTATAATGATTCAGTTAGAAACATTTTATTGGAATAAAAAATTGGCTAAATGCATTTAATAGATAATTTTGTGAAGTATACAAAATTTAAGTCATTTTTTTAGAACAATTTTTTACAACAAAACACATTTCCACTAGATGAATATAATAAAATCATATTTTTATAAACAAAAATTATCAATAATTATATAAATCAATGATTGGGAAATGGTAATATAACATTAAAACATAAGGAATAAACAGAGTATGGGAAAAGTAAATGTGTTTGTTAAAAAATATAAAATAGTTTTTTAAAAACATTTAAAGGTATATACCAATTTATTAAAAGAAAAAACAAGAGATCCTCTTTTGAGGAACACGAAAATATGAAACCTAGTACAAGAATAGTGGAATAAATTTTATAAGGAAGTCAAAAAGAATCATTGTAAAATAGTACCATGTTCAAAATGAGAAAAAATGTCAATATATGGATGGGATTAAGTTTCATCACCCCCACTATAGACAATGTAGAAGTTAAATCATTCAAAGAAAATGTGCTGCCCCTCCCCCCTACAATGTTGTTGCACTATTCCAACAACACAACGCGTTAGATAACCCCTACCCAAAACATTAATATGTTGAGGGAGGATAAGATGAAATTTTCTAACCCATATATCTCTCTTTCAAGCCTCCCAATCGATAAATGTTGTGAGGAACTCACTAAAAGTCAACATGATAGAACACATCTCAAGACTGAAATCACTATATTGATGTATAACATGTTCTAGCTATTTTCAAAGAACCTGAAACATGTAACATCACCTTTTATATAATGTTGGTTATATCCACTGCTGTTGTGTATTTCAGTTGTGTATGGTTTACTGCTTCCGTTGTCGTTGTATGTTTATTTTGGTATTCTGATGCACTACACTTTGAAAAATGAGGGCATAGTTCCCCCACTATCAGACATGGGACCTCGCTGCTAGTCGGCAGCCTCTGGCATTTGGGGAAATGTGCTTGAGGTCACGTGGTGAACCGAGTTCGCGACACCCGTTGTGTGGCACCCGGGTCCGGGACGTTACAAAAACACAGTACTGAATCTAAGCTCATTGATTACCCTTTTTATAACCAAAACATTACCCTAAATACCATAATAAGGAACATATAACAAAAAATGATAACATAGAATTTAAACATAGTTTAATGGACTAACTATATGGTCGACTACCACAAATATAAATAAATGGAATAGCTATACAGTAGACTTCCGTTCCAAATGAATTGGTGGTTATAACATAACCAATTGTCCTTGGTTTATCACAGAACCCCGTGTAATTTAGTTTTCACATAACTAACATTCATTTGATTATCATGTAACCACCCATAAAATGTACAAGTACTATTATATAATCATAACACAAAAAATATTTCAAATATCAACATTTCACTAATATCATTTCATTTGAAATCATAAGAAACCATTTCAAGATATTGAAATAATAAATCAATTTCATAAAAAAAATTTCCATACCAAAACACTGAAAAAAGATTAAAGGGGTTTATTTAACTTTAAAAAAATTACGGCATATAGAGGAATACAAATATCAATTAATGTTTACAACATCAGAGATGTAGTTGTCTCCAAATATGTTAGAAATAAACCCTTTTTCGTTTAGTAAAATGCATCATAGAAAAAAATATTCCCTTTGAATGAAAGTAAAAGTAAAATAGGTTAATTATAACCTATTAAAAGAAGGAGGTGTTTATTATTAAAAATTTCCTCATTGAAAGGAGATTGGGATGATGTACCTTATGAATATTCGGCCACCTAACGACAGTGCTTTAATATTCAGAAAATAAGTTGATGGGAGAGAAAAGGGTCTCTCATCACTTGGACATAAAATGTACAAAAATAAGGATATATATGAAAATATCCCAAAAAAATAGAAATTTAAATGCATAACATAAAATATATCTTTAACAAAAATATGAGGGTTAAAGGATCCATTACCATGAGCCCGAGTTGTCTCGTTTTTTCTTTATATTCCTCAAATCAGGTAACTCTTTTTTATATAAGAGAAATGGAATTCATGAATTGCCTTCTACCAAAGGTATGTATTCTAGGATGAAGTAAGAGATTTTGGGTGCTTACTAGAGTAGAGGATGGACATGAGAAGGGGCTTGACATGTGTGAGTAAGGGTTAACGGTTGTGGCCTTTTATAAGAGGAAGGAAGGATACTTTACGAATTTCTTAAAATATTATTTTATTATAAACTAAATTTCAATTCCTAAAGGTTGAATACTCATTTAATTCAACGATAAGTGGAGTATTGTTAAAAATCATTTATATAAAAGCGTTTTTGATAAATCTGATCCAATATATAACCATATTTTTTTAGCTTTAACCCTTAGTTAACCAATTTAACTCTTACCATATCTTCTTCTATATGCATACTATAGGGTTAATATTGTTACCATAAAATTAAAGTAGCCCATAAAGTGGTTAATTAATAATAGTATAAACATTATATTAGTCATTTGGAATAATCTTATATTTTTAAGATTATTATTTAATTTAATAAAATATTATTTGTTTTAAAAAATCATTTTTGACAATTTTTATAATATTCATTTCATGAATTTATAAAAATCCATTAAAACATTATTAATTACAATATAAAACATGATAATAACCCATAAAGATTGTGTATGACATAAAAACATTTAATATAATTTTTTTTAATATTTGAAATCTCATTTATTTAATTCTTTCACTAAAAATTCAATCACTACATCATCATTGTGTCATAAATGAATTTATTTATTTGATGTATAAAAATTTATAAATAAAATTCCATGATGTTGAAAACCACTTTATCATTATAATGAATTTTTATAGTCCCAAATATGTCTTATATAACAATATATAAAAAACATCACTAAAAGATACATTTTTATGTTACATTTTTCTTTACATTAAATTAATTCTTATAAAATTTCATTTTCATATCCACATGGCTCCATAGGGTCCCAAAATCTACCCCAGAATTATCGTGGTCTGACATATCTCTTCTAATAGTATTGGGGCACATGTTAGTGTAGTTTAATATTATTATAAAAATAATTATAACCATGCTTACTGGATTTACCATTTAACACAATTAAATAAAATAATTAA
Source organism: Viscum album (assembly GCA_963277665.1). Taxonomy (NCBI): domain Eukaryota; kingdom Viridiplantae; phylum Streptophyta; class Magnoliopsida; order Santalales; family Viscaceae; genus Viscum; species Viscum album. The sequence goes on along the minus strand of OY728133.1, from coordinate 2,114,865,626 downwards.
GGAAGCTACAATTTATAATGTACAAAAATAAATGTAACCTATTAGAAAAATATAAACACAGGGATTCAGAATATAGAATCTTGTATTCATAATTTAAAGCACACATGTTTCAATAATTAATTTAAATTTTATTCTCATTGTCCAATCCAAAGCCGGGCTATTAAGAAGTAATAAATATCAAATGATTGAAATATGTATATGTCCAATATAAAAGTAAAATTACATTCCATGACCAAAATTTGATTAACTAATAAAAATATAGTCCAATTATTATTTAGAACCAATCAAAATTATAATCTAACTATAAAAATAAATTTTATGAAAATTTAGTATTGACATAAAATACTGTATTTTTCCATATTCCTTAAAATGTGAACATTATAATAAAATTAACAAAAAAAAAATTCCTAATTATATTTTGATGTCACACTTCTATAAAATAAATTTATTTTTTCAAATAAACCATATAAAAGTTACAAAAAGTAAATTTAAAAGGGGATTTCTTTCAGAAGGTGGTAAAATAACCTTTTAATACTGTTAGAGTATTTCATGATTAAAATCAAATTCATTCTTATTTAAATCATATTATATGCCTTATATAAATGTTAAAACACATCATAAATATATAATATCATAATATAGTTAGTTTTCTTCATTCCTGAAAATAAAATTTCTATGCGTTAACTATTATTTAAAATAATAATATTATTATATTATTTCTTGGTATAACTAAATTTTTTTTCAGCGTAATATTTCATAAAAACCATTAGTTATGCATTGAATATGATATCAGAAAATGTTTTCTATTTAACATAAAATTAATATCTTATTCATATATTTTATTAGATATGAAACTGAATCATTCTATAAATACCTAGGCCATTACATCATTTCCCTTTTTGGAAATTGCATCATCTGAATTTGAATATTGTTCGTGGGAACTTCATTCAAAGTCCCACATTGGAAAAATTTTCACAAAAATAATCACATTGAAAGAATGAAATAGATGTACAAAGGTCACCCAAGATAACCAATACAACGATTCCATGTAGGAAAACATAGATATATAAGAGATACTAACTATCAAGTTATGATGGAGGGTGATAGAAAACATGACCAGGAGCAAGTTAACCACAATAAAATCACAAACATGTGATTGGTTAAATAGTATTTTACTCTCTAGAAGGAAAATTGAACAGAAAATGATTTTTTTAGTTACCTTTTCAAAAATTTGAGAATTTATTTATGTGAATGACTATAAAAATAATTAAATATACATAATTTTCATGTAGAGATTAATCCATTAATAAATTTATACTAGAAACTCATCTATTCTCAAAATGATGAGTATTCAAGATGAATTTGTCACACCTAAATTACTTGAATCATCTTCTAGAGAATAAAATGATCCTCAAGAATATGAACTATATATTTACCCTATCATTATATATTAACGAAAACTAAAATAGATAGTACAAGATAATATAATACCCAAAAAAGATAATCCTTTATAAAATGAAATACTACTCTTAATCTCTAAAATTCAACAAACAAAACACAATGATCAACAAAGACCATTCAAAACATTATAGTCATTAAAATTACTGAAAATAATCCATACTATAATTAAAAACCAAATCTCTAAACAATTTTATCACATAGTCTTTCACAATAAATCTTAAAATTTATCTCCAAATAAAATCTAGTAGCTTTAAATTCTAATATTGAAATGTAATTAACTGAATCACATATCATTAAATATAGGTTATTCATTACCATAAATAAACCTAATTTATATAATTCCATAATAAAAACTTATATTCTTCTAATAAAAATTCCACCATTACTCATATTATTAAATCATGTAGTGTTTTATTTCTCACAGGCATATATGTTTTTCCAAAATATCTAACATCTTCCCAAATAAACCTTATCACTTAATCACAAAAACATATCTATATTATAAGGATATTCATTTTATTAAACAAATTTTTTTATAATGAACTTATTATTATTTCATAAAATCATTTAACTAAAATAAATAAGTCATAATAATCAGGTACTTTATTTAGGATATGGGTAAGAGATAAATCCCAATATCACTTTGGTTGCGGGTTTGATTCCCACAGCTTTGTGTGACATGATGGGTTGTCACATGGTATGTGTGTTGTAATTTTTCAAAATCAATATAATTTTATAACATTCAAAAAAATGATATAAAATCCCTAAAAATAAACCTAACATATTTTATCCTTAAATAATATATACGTTGTATTTTCATCCAAAATTTAATAACTTGTAATTGCCTCAACATCAAGGATCATAATCATTCAAAGGGTTCTTTATAACTATATCAAAAAAAGAAAATTCTTCCTCAAATAGAATTTTCACATGAGAAACATCAGGGTTTCACATACAACAAAAAGTCTTCTAAAGTCACCCCATTAAAAAAATTGCATTAATACATTTAAACATTTAATCTCCCTGATATCAAACACAACTCTCAAATTTATAAAATGTAGACGTCTTAATCATCCATCATTTTCCATGGTACCTTTAACATTTTCTTCCAACTTATTCCGTAATAGTTATTTCCAATACCCAAAATCATTCATAATGTCTTAATTTTTAAATAATTTCAATACATGACCTAATGAATAATCCATACCTTTCATAGGTCATTTTTAGTATCCTCATCTTCAGTTGGAATGGTATTAAGTGTTTCTGAACATATATTTGTATGGTCCTACTGATCCCATTCCCAAACATTCTTTGTAGGAAATCTATTTTCATAACGACCAAGCAAAACACATTTAAATAATTCAATTAATCCATTAGAAATAACTTCATTCCATTTTTTAGAGTCAAATAAATTCTTCCCTTTACCATGGAAGGTTATTGATTTTTTACCTTCATTACCACATCTATAACAACTTCACATCCCATTGAGTCTTTTTCTTAGGTGTTTCATTCCACATACATTACACATTCGTTTTTAATATAATTAAGATTATGGTTATTACCTTAACTTACATAGGTATTAGTTTCTAACATATATGATGCCTTAGAGAATTCACCAAGGAAAAGTGCTCAATCTTGACTCTAGATAGTTGGTTGAGAATAACCACGGGAGTTATCATTGCATCTGCCATTTCGTTTATTTGATAATATAGAAAACCACCATAGTTTCCCTCACATCTGTTGTTACTTTTGTGCCGGCCAGATCCATCCATTCACTCCAAAACCAAAACATTTAGTGTGAATATATCAGTAAAATCACAATATAATATATTGTAAATCATGAAAAAATTAAGATGTATTTATTAATGTTATCTTATACTCATTCAAATTATCTAAAATAACTATGACTATTTCTAATATACTAACCATTATGGTCATGTAACATATTCTTAAATAACACCCTAACCTCAAAAGGTATCTAAACCGAACTCTGATACCAACTATAATGACGCAATCGTATAACAATACTTAATCTCGAGACAAGTCGTTACTTTGACTTTAAATCATATCGATGATCTTTTTAGTTTATTAGGTTTTTATTATTTGGTCATAACATATACAAAAAATATTTGAATATTAAAAGTAAACACTTCAACTCACATTATTTGTTTTCATAAAACCAAAAATAATTAAAATGAAATATGACATTGTTTTATGTTTTAAGGTCATAACTTTTCCTTGATCCAATCCTTGGCTCTATTATTCATCACACTACTGGAAATACTATTTTTCCCAATGGGTTTTTAAGAATGGTTTTCTAAAACCATTGGGCTTGAAGGATTAAGGGAGTCTTTACCAATGGTTTTATAAAACTGTTGGTAAAGAAATAGCCAGGGAAGCCTTTCCCAACGGTTCACTGAAACCGTTGGGAAAAGCATAATCACCCTTTTGCCAACGGTTCTATTGAACCGTTGGGAATGGGTCACCCCTTTGCGAACGGTTTCCTCAAACCGTTGGTAAAGGGGTCCTTAGCATCTCTTTCCCAACGGTTTTTAAAAATTGTTGGGAATTATTTCCCCCAAATCCAGCCGTGGGGCTGCTCTCCCCCATTCGCACATAAACCTAATTTCATTCGCTCTACCGCTCTCCTCTCGCGAACTCCCTTATCCGAAGAGGTGAAAACCATCTGAAATAAGGTATTTTTTCATTTATACACATATAATTCCTTATTTTTATTGTTATTGCTTTAGGATTTTAGTTTTTTGTTATCAATCCACCTCCAGCTCTCTGCTACTCTCCAAATCCCCCATCCGAATAGGTGAAAACCCATTTGAATCATCTCAAATCAGGTAATTTTTTTTATACAAATATTGTACCTTGTTTTTATTATTTTTATTGTTATTTCTCTAGTATTTTAGTTTTAAGTTATCAATCCAGCTGCTGCTCTATGCTACTCTCGAACTCCCCCATCGGAATAGGTGAAAACCCATCTGAATCATCTCATATCAGGTAATTTTTTCTTTATACACATATGGTACCATGTTTTTATTGTTATTGATCTAATATTTTAGTTTTAAGATTGGATTTTGATGTGATTTCACCGTGTAAAATAGGGAAATGAATGAATATTTTGTTAATTAATTAGTTTCCCATGGAATACCAGTTGTGTTATAATGTTCATGCTAAATAATGGGGTAATGTAATTAAAGACATTGAATAAATAAATTGTGGAAGTTAGGGTATGTTTCCTCTATGAGAGGTTTTTTGTTGTGTTTCATTGTATGTTGTAGGCTGTTTTATGGGGATTGAGGTGACCAGTTGGGCTTTGTGATATGTGGGGTTGTAATGTGATAGTTAGTGGGCATGTATGTGTCATGTGAAGTTGTATGATAGTGATGATGTGTGGTGGTGTTGTGTCATGTGGAGGTGTTGTGTGATGAATTTCTGGTGTATAATGTAGTGAGGTGGTTTTGGTTGTGCGGTGGTTTGTGATGTGCAATATTTTTATTGTGATATGTGGTTGTTTTGGTGAGATGGTTGGTCGATGTAACATGGTGTTGATGGTTATTGTGAGATGGTGAGTTGTTGTGTGGTGGTTTTATTAGTTTCCTAATTATATATGGAATAAATTATGATGTTAAAATAAAAAAACAAGATATTAAATAAATGAGATGGAATAGAAATGGATGTGTGGTAAATGGATATAATTAATTTAACATTAAATGAATGGAAAATGTAAGTGTGAATGAAGTGGCTTATAAATGAAAGTGAGAAATGATATGCGTCTGGTGTGGTGGTGGTGTGGTTTATGTGTTTTATAGTAGTAGTGAAGTGTGTGATTATGTAGTTAATGTGAACCCACAGGTTGAGTATTTTTTTGCTATCTATATATCATGTATTTTTATGTTATTTCTACACATTCCCAACCAGAGTTGGATAAACATACCAACGATAAGAGGTTTTGAGTTATGGGTATTTTTTCTAATATTTAGGATGGTGGTTATATGGTTGGATAGCTACCATGTCCTCCCGACTCTTCCTTCAATAGTTATTAACCATGTGTTTTTAGGAAAGATGTGATGTGATTGTCCATGTGTCTTCAGGTGAGATGTACTATGATTTCCCTAGTGTTTTCTGGTGAGGTGTGATGTGATAAGGCTATAATAAGATGTGGCATGTGGTTGGGGTACTGTAGGGTAGGAGGATGGCACAAGGTTGATGTTATTCATGTTCATGATACCCTACTAATATGGTTATGGGATGAGGCATGTCGTTATGTGATATAACACATTAAGTTCTTGTTGGTTTTACAGTTTTTCAATAACACATTTCTATGTTTTTTTCACATGTGTAGTTGATACCTTGATTATTTTCATCCTTTATAGTTTACTTAAATGTATTTTCTATTAAATTTAATGCCTATTGAATTGTTTATGACAAAATGACTTATATAAATTCTTTTTATAGAATGGACAGAAGTTGGATGTATGAAACCGATCGGATCTCAAACGATTTTCAAAACAATTTGGAGAACTTTATAGATTTTTCATTTCACAATGCATCAGATAGTGGTCGCATACACTGCCCATGTTCCAATTGTGTTGGTAGACCTTGGTTGAGCCTTGAAGAAGTCAGCTACCACATAACCAAAAATGGGTTTCAAGCAAACTACTTTGTGAGGTATCGCAATGGGGAGAAAACGAAATCTCAAATTGGTGATGATCGAAATGAAAGGATTGGAATGGAGAATTTGTTAGATGGTCGGTTTCTGTTTATTCATCATCATGAAAAAGAATGTATTTTGACTCAAGAAGACTTCGATATGAGGACAGCTGATGCATCTAGTGAAAATGATGATATTGATAGGGTGAAAAAATTGAATGATGCTGCCACGACTTCAGTATATCGACAATGCGATAAATGAAAAAGCTAGAATTTTTAATCCGATTATTTCATGGGAACACTATGTATGGGATTTCTAATATAGAAATCGATTACATTCTTACCCTCTTGAAGGATTTACTTCCATATGATGCAGATATTCCCTCAAACCACTATATGGCATGGAAGTTAGTTGAGGAACTTAGATTTTCAAGAAACAAAATTCATGCTTGCCCGAAAGATTGTAGTTTATTCTGGGAGGAAACCACTGAACGAAATGATTGTATAAAATGTGGCACATCCCGTTGGATGTAAAAATCTGATGGAACACCATCCCGCGTTCCACAGAAAGTAATGTGTCACATTCCATTGATCCCCAGACTCCAGAATCTTTTTATGTCTGATGACATATCAATAAAAATGAGATGGCATGATACTGAGAGAATGAAGACTGATGATGAGTTGGTTCATCCTTCAGATGGATTTGCATGGAAAAGATTTGATGCTCGACATCCTGATTTTGTAGCTGACGTGCGTAATGTGATGCTGGGTCTTTCATGCGACGATTTTAATCCGTTTGGGCAGATTCTTACTTCGCACATCACATGGCCAGTTTTTACACACATTTATAATCTTCCCCCATGGTTGTGTATGAAAAAACCTTTCACTTTCATGAGTATACTCATATCTGGTCCTTCTGATCTCGGCAATGATATTGATGTATACATGCAACCATTAATAAAAGAATTGAAACTTCTTTGGGATGTGGGTGTGCGCACATACGATGCATGTTCGAAAGATATATTTCAGATGCGTGTTGCGCTTATGTGGATGATCAATGATTTTCCAGCATATGCAATGGTGTCTGGATGGAGCACGGAGGGAAAACTGTCATGTCCAGTTTTAATGAAGAATACACGATCCAGAAGACTGAAACATCGTTTTAGTTTCAGTTTTATGGGGCATCGACGATTCTTACCAAAGGATCATCCATATAGATTGAATTGTCGAAGATTTGATAATACCATAGAGACCAATGATCCACCTCAGTGTATGTCTGGAACTGATGTGCTTAATGAATTGAAAGATTGCAGTTTTTCATTCGGGAAAGGTCAAATGAAAGATGGAAAGAGAAAGAATGTTTCCATTGAAACCTATTACAATTGGAGGAAGAGGAGTATCTTTTTTTATTTGACTTAGTGGTCAACCAATTTGTTACGTCATTGCTTAGACGTAATGCATATTGAAAAGAATATATGTGAAATGTTGCTTTTAGTTCTTCTAAATGTCACGGGGAAAACAAAAGATGATTTACGATCTCGGCGTGACTTGGTGGATTGGGGCATCAGACCAGAATTGCATCATGTGCGTATCAGTGAAAATAAATGGAAACATCCATGTGCTTCTTATGTGATGACACCTATGGGAAAAAACAATTTCTGGAAGTATTAGAGACTGTTAGAGTTCCTAATGGATATTCAAGCAACATATCTAAACGGGTCAACAGAAAAGAGTTGAAGCTGAAATCTTTGAAGACTCAGGATTATCATGTTCTACTGCATGAGTTGCTTCCAATAGTAATCTGTCATCTTTTGTCCAACAATGTAAGGGTGGATATTATTTGGTTGTGCCATTTGTTTATAGATATTTCTGCTAAGAAGTTGTCCAAGTCTTTCTTGCAAAACATTTTGACAGATGCCCCATTAATTTTGTGTGAGTTGGAGAGAATATTTCCTCCATCATTTTTCACATGCATGCTACGTCTGACTGTCCATATTCCCACTGAAATACTTCTCGGAGGACCTGTTTCTTTTCGTTGGATGTATCCAACTGAAAGAAATATGTTCACATTAATGTCTTATGTCCGAAACAGAAATCACCCTGAAGGTTCTATCGTGAATGGTTACCTGGCCCAAGAATGTATGGATTTCTGCTCGATGTATTTGTCCGATCTTACTAAAATATTGAATAGACCAATGAGAAATAAAGAAGAATAGTATGAGAAAATTGAACCCTGTTTTCCATCACTTCCTCAAATTGGAGGAACTCCTGGATAATATACATTGAAGACATCAAGCCATGAAGAGCGGGAGATGGCACGTCGCACAGTTTTGTTCAACTGTGATTTGTTCGATGACTATATCAGGTAATTAAATTGATTATGTATATCTTACATATATATCTGTTAAAATATTCATATTTTTTATCTACAGGGAACATTGAACAATGATAAATAGAAAACATCGTTCTTTATCTTTGAGAAGGAGAAGAGATTTACATAGCAAAGAGTTTTCTGCTTGGTTAAAATTGAAGGTAAAAATATTACTATTTAAAATAATTAAATAAATATTTAATTAAGTTTAACAATCATTTATATTGAAGGTATTGAGTTTGTCTGCTGACTCTGTCGATGAGGAATGAAGAGCTTTGGCTTTTGGTCCTAATATCGTGGTCCGTGACTGTAAATCAATTGTTATCAATGGGTACAAATTTATTATCACTGAACGAGCACGGAATATTGGAACACAACATGATGGTGTTATGGTTACTGTCACAACAGATTGTTATGCCAGTGCATCAGATAGTAGACCGCGATTTGAAAATGTGGGTTATTATGGAGTCGTTGAGAAAATAATAATATTGGATTATTACTCTCATGGGCGAGCCACAATGTTGAAATGCCATTGGTTTGATTTGATGACGAGACAAGGCACATTTATTGATGATTGTGGATTTCGAGTAATTAATATTAATCGCACTCTTTCTACCAAAGATCCATATGTTTTGGCATCAATGGCTAAACAAGTTTTTTATGTCAAAGACCAACTTCGACCTGAATTTTGTGTCATAGTTGAAGTAATTCCAAGACATATTTTTGATGATGGTGATGATGAAATTGAAACTTTCCCTACTTTCATTGGAACCAACACATTTATTTCTTTTGATGACTCCAATAGCTCAATTATCAGAGTTGATTGTGAACCTGAATTTGTGATTGAAAATATATAGAATCATTCATCCATGTTCTCAATTATTTTGGTTTACCTCGAGTTGGGTTGTTAAGGTTGGTATTATTCAAATTGATTTAGTATTGGTAACAAAGATATTTTGGCTGACTTGACCGTTATGTGAATTTTCAATGTTTATTAGTTTCAGTTTTATTTGAATTCTATTTTCTAATTTGGAATTTAACTGTATTCAAACCTAGTCAAACAATATTTTTAACTTGGTATACATTACAACTTGTATGATTTATTAAATCCATTCAAGCTCTTATAAAACAATTGATAGATAAATTACCAATGAATCCCCCTATTCCCTCATATATTTATTTTTTTGGGTTACACTTTAGTTTCCTTTTTCTAATTAATTACATATTTGTTTTCAAAAGCAGGAAATACATCCTATTGAAGAGAGACGAAAGAAAAAAATGATGGACAACAATCGTCGAATGACGGAGTTGGGAGTTCCACCATTAGTACCTGTTGTGAGTAAATTATTTCAAATATATATAATTAAAGAATATATATTGTCATGTGATTAATTTTGTTGTAAATTTTTTTGTAGTATCCACCTTTACGTCGACATTTATTCGACGAGGAGCCTAGTACTGGTCCTAGTACTCAGGCCGGTGGTACGAGGGGGGTTCGTACCAGAGGTCGACGATCAGCTGCACGTGACCAACTAGACCCTTCCCCTCCCACTCATGACATGTCATCCTTACCACATTTTGATCCCGGTGTTCCGTTAGGGACACACGGGATATTTAGGCCTCCCATGTTTTCGCTACCGTCTGCATCTTCTGCCCCATCATTTTCACATCCCATGATGATTCCCACTCCCCAGTCAGAATCTGTTCATACTGCTGTCCCATATTATTTTCATCTATTTCTGTCTCTCTGAGCTTCCATATTCCTTTTTCCTCGACTCCTGTTCTAGCACAGGGTGTTCCATCAGTTTCTGTGGTTCCGAAAGCGCTCAGCGATCAGACTGGCGCAGGTATATTTATAAAACCCTAACAAAATTGTATAAAAATATTTATTTTCATTATAACATGTTTTGATAAAATATTTATTTTTCTTTAATGACAGATAAAACTACTGACAGGAGGTGGGGGCAGGGGCGTACACGCATGTGTTCGGTGTGGAATCGCCGCACACAGGTTATGGTTGATTATAATGAAGACAACCAAATGGTTGAGAAATCTGGGCAGCAATGTCGGAGTTTTTTGGCGACGCTTTCCAAATACTCCGACATCATTCCCGTCAGCCCGCTTCCGTGGAGACATTTTTCACATGAAGTCAAGGATAGAGCTTGGGCAGAGATATGGGTAAAAAAATCTATTGTATTTAATGACATGAATTATTTTTGTATTTATATGAATTAATATTTTGATGTCAGCTTTGATTTAATTTTCCGGATGGTGAGGGTGCTCGAGCGGAACGTCTAAAGGGTTTAGACGAGATTTGCAGAGCCTACAAGCATTAGTTGTATCTTGGCTGGCATGCTAGAGTTGGCACTAAGTTAGAGGCGGTACTAGTCATGGATGACTGTCCTATAGAGCAGTATCGTCAGATGATTACTCATTGGACGACTACCCAGTTTAAGGTATGGATTACATTTGAGGTATTTAAATAATAACTTTCATGTTTTGCATTAATATTATCCTTTTCATTATATATTTTTATTTAGGAATCATCTGGAAAAAATAAAAAAAAAACATTGATGCAAAAAAATATCTCCACACACTAGGACGTACGGCGATGCCGGATCATGAGAGGAAGCAGGTATGACAATTTTTTATAAGTTTTCTTTACGACTTAAATTTTCTTTTGGTTTCTCAATTATTTAATTGTTTGTTAATGTTTTCATATAACATTAGTTTTCAATATCATTGTAGAGCAAAATACAGAATATTGAAGGATGTGTGCCTCGAGCAAAACTGTTTTGCTCGAGTAGACAGAAAACAGATGGACGTGTCGTCAACGAAGCGACTCATCAGCAGATTGTAAGTTTTAATCTATTGATTTTATATTTTAATATCTATTTTGTAACTTAATAATATATTTATATTTGTAACAGGTTGCTTTAGAGGCCCTTGATACCCAAGAACCGGACAATTTTGGGCCTAGAGATCACTTACATCAGGTGTTAGGAGAGGAGCATCCTGTCAGATTACGCTGCCGACATAGGATAGCCCCGACGAGGTATTGGCCCTCCTCAAGTACGAGCTGTAGTGCCACCGAGCTGTAGCATGTTAGGGAACATGCAGAACAGGATGAGAAAAGGGCCACAGAGAAGGCAGAATAGTCTGCAAGGTCAAACAATGCGTTTATGAATTTTATTGAAGTTCTATGTCCAACACTTCCAGCAAAGGCTATCCCAGCTTTTGATGAGTATATATCGCCGATAAATTCTATATATGGTGCACCAGGTGACAATTCTAGTGCGGCTCAGGATGATGTTCATCTTGACGATGATGATGGCGAGGAGGAGGGCGAGGGCGAGGAGGAGGGCGAAGGCGAGGAGGAGGGCACTGAGGGGGGCGAGGACAATGATGTGGACGAGGACGAGGGTGGGGACGAGGACGAGGGTGATGATGATGGTGATGATGATGGTGATGATGATGATGGTGGTGATGGTGATGGTGATGATGCTGATGATGGTGAGGGTGATGTGGGACAAATTGATCCATTGCATTTTTGACTAATATTACTGAGATATGATATTTAATCTATTCTAGTTGTTGGTTTTATCTAGACTCGTAGTATAGTATTGGAGTTGAGTTATTTTTATATATTATCTATTTTTATGGATGTTGATGTTATTTAGTGTTTGTGTGTTTGGGAACCCCCTCCTTCTTGGAACCTGGACAGCCCCCCAGACAGCCCCCACCCTCCTCCCTGGACCCCGGACAACCCCCCGAACACCCCCCGCACAGCCCCCCGCACAGCCCCCCACCCTCCTCCCTGGACCCCAGACAACCCCCCAAACACCCCCCGGACAGTCCCCCGGACAGCCCCCCAGACAGCCCTTCGAACAGCCCCCCCCCTCCTCCTTGGAACCCGGACAACCCCCCGAACACCCCCCGGACAGCCCCCCACACAACCCCCCCACCCTCCTCCCTGGACCCCGGACAACCTCACGAACACCCCCCGGACAGCCCCCCGAACAGCCCCCCCCCCCCTCCTCCTTGGACCCCAGACAACCCCCAGAAAACCCCCCGGATATCCCCCCACACAGCCCCCACCCTCCTCCCTGGACCCCTGGCAACACCCCGGAGAGCCCCTCAGACAGCCCCCCGTACAGCCCCCCACCCAGCTCCTTGGACCCCGGACAATCCCCCCGAACACCCCCCGAACAACCCCCCAAACACCCCCCGGACATCCCCCAGCACAGCCCCCCGAACAGCCCCCCCCCCTCCTCCTTGGACCCCGGACAACCCCCCTAACACCCCCCGGAAAGCCCCCCACACAGCCCCCACCCTCCTCCCTGGACCCCTGACAACCCCCCGGACATCCCCTCAGAAAGCCCCCCGGACAGCCCCTCAGAAAGCCCCCCGGACAGCCCCCCCACCCAACTCCTTGGACCCCGGACAACCCCCTGAACACCCCCCGAACAGCCCCCCGAACAACCCCCCCCCCCCCCCACCCCCCCCCCCCCCACCTCCGTGGACCCCGGACAACACAACGAAGAGCCCCCGGAAAGCCCCCCCCCCCCGAACAGCCCCCCACCCTCTTCCCTGGACCCCGAACAGCCCCCAGACAGACCCCGGACAGCCCCCCCCCCCCCCCCCCCCCTCCTCCTTGGACCCCGGAAAACCCCCCGAACACCCCCCGGACACTCCCAGGACAGCCCCCCGAACAGCCCCCCCCCCCCCCCCCACCATCCTCCCTGGACCCCTGACAACCCCCCGGACAGCCCCTCAGACAGCCCCCCGGACACCCCCCCCCCACCCAGCTCCTTGGACCCCGGACAACCCCCCGAACACCCCCCAGACATCCCCCCGAACAGCCCCCCAGACACCATTTTAAGTACATACAGAAAACCGACCCAACACATTTGTAATAAGTACATACGTAAAACCAACCAAACCTATTTTAAGTATTCGACATGTACGAGTCAACCCCGCCTCAATCCGAGGAGCAGTGTGGCCGACACCACTCTAATTGTGTCTCTTTTGTTTAAAATGGGCAGGATTAGAAGTGAAAAGAACAACTGGCATACGCAAAACTGAACAAACGCATTCGGAATCTGTTGATAATTTATCTCAATGATGCATGGGTCATATGTGACCTGTACGAGCCAACCCGGGATGAATCCGAGTCGCGGTGTGGCCGGGATCAGTATAAGTGGCTCTCTTTTGTTTAAAACGGACACCATTTTAAGTACATATGGAAAACCAACCAAACTGCTTCGGTTTCCATTGAAATGTTAGGATAACGATACATGGGTCATATGTGACGTGTACGAATCAACCCCGCCTCAATCGGAGACGCGGTGTGGCCGGCACCACTCAAAGTGTCCGTCTTTTTCTTCAAAAGGACGTCATTTTAAGTGAAAAGCATCAATTTACATAAGGAAAACAGAGCAAACTAATTCGGACTGTGTCGATACATTATGAAAAGGATCCATGGGTCGTATGTGACGTGTACGAGTCAATCCCGCCTCAATACGAGGAGTGGTGTGGCCGACACCGCTCTAACTGTGTCTCTTTTGTTTATAATGGAGAGGATTATAAGTGAAAAGAACAACTGGCATACGAAAAACCGACCAAACACATTCCAAATCTGTTGATAATTTATCCCAACGGTCCATGGGTCATATGTGACGTGTACGAGCCAACCCGAAATGAATCCAAGTCACGGTGTGGCCGGGATCAGTCTAAGTGGCTCTCTTTTGTTTAAAACGGACACCATTTTAAGTACATATGGAAAACTGACCAAACCGATTCGGTTTCCGTTGAAACATTAGGATAACGATCCATGGGTCATATGTGACGTGTATGAATCAACCCCGCCTCAATCGGAGACGCGTTGTGGCCGGCACCACTCAAAGTGTCTGTCTTTTGTTTCAAAAGGATGTCATTTTAAGTGAAAAGCATCAACTGACATACGGAAAACCGACTAAAGGCATTCGGACTGTGTCGATAATTTAGCACAAAGATCCATGGGTCGTATGTGTCGTGTACGAGTCAATCCCACATCAATCCGAGGAGCGGTGTGGCCGGCACCGCTCTAACTGTGTCTCTTTTGTTTAAAATGGACAGGATTAAAAGTGAAAAGAACAAGTGGCATACAGAAAACTGACCAAACGCATTCCGAATCTTTTGATAATTTATCCCAACGATCCATGGGTCATATGTGACGTGTATGAGCCATCCCGGGATGAATCCGAGTCGCAGTGTGGCCGGGGTCAGTCTAAGTGACTCTCTTTTGTTTAAAACGGACACTGTTTTAAGTACATATGGAAAACCAACCAAACGGATTCGGTTTCCATTGAAACTATACGAGAACGATCCATGGGTCATATGTGACGTGTACGAATCAACCCCGCCTCAATCAGAGACGCGGTGTGGCCAGAACCACTCTAAGTGTCCGTCTTCTGTTTCAAAAAGACGTCATTTTAAGTGAAAAGCATCAACTGACATACGGAAAACCAACCAAAATAATTTGGACTGTGTCGATAATTTAGAAAACATATCCATGGCTCGTATGTGACGTGTAAGAGTCAATCCCGCATCAATCCGAGGAGCGGTGTGGCCGACACCGCTCTAACTGTGTCTCTTATGTTTAAAATGGACAGGATTATAAGTGAAAAGAACAACTGGCATATGGAAACCGGACCAAACGCATTCCTAATCTGTTGATAATTTATCCCAACGATCCATGGGTCATATTTGACGTGTAAGACCAAACCTAGGATGAATCCGAGTCATGGTGTGGTCGAGATCAGTCTAACGGGCTCTCTTTTGTTAAAAACGAACACCATTTTAAGTACATATGGAAAACCGACCAAACAGATTTGGTTTCCATTGAAACTTTAGGAGAACGATCCATGGGTCATATGGGGAGTGTACGAATCATCCCTTCCTCAATCGGAGACATGGTGTGGCCGACACCACTCAAAGTGTCCATCTTTTGTTTCAAAAGGACGCCATTTTAATTGAAAAGCATCAACTGACATACGGAAAACTGACCAAAGGCATTCGGACTGTGTCGATACTTTATCACAAATATCCATGGGTCGTATGTGACGTGTATGAGTCAATCCCGCATCAATCCGAGGAGCGGTGTGGCTGACACCGCTCTAACTGTGTCTCTTTTGTTTAAAATGGACAGGATTATAAGTGAAATGAACAACTGGCATATGAAATTCCGACCAAACGCATTCTGAATCTGTTGATATTTTATCCCAATGATCCATGGGTCATATGTGACGTGTACGAGCCATCCCGGGATGAATCCGAGTCGCGGTGTGGCCAGGATCAGTCTATGTGACTCTTTTTTTTTTAAAACAGACACCATTTTAAGTACATACGAAAACCCGACCAAACGGATTTGGTTTCCGTTGAAACTTTAGGAGAATAATCCATGGGTCATATGTGACGTGTAAGAATCACCCCTACCTCAATAGGAGACGCGGTGTGGCCGGAACCACTCAAAGTTTCCATCTTTTGTTTCAAAAGGACGACATTTTAAGTGAAAAGCATCAACTGACATACGGAAAACCGACCAAAGGCATTCGGACTGTGTCGATACTTTAGATCGAAGATCCATGGGTCGTATGTGACATGTACGAGTCAATCCCGCATCAATCTGAGGAGCGGTGTGGCTGAAACCGCTCTAACTGTGTCTCTTTTGTTTAAAATGGAAAGGATTATAAGTGAAGAGAACAACTGAGATATGGAAAACCGACGAAACACATTCCGAATATGTTGATAATTAATCCCAATGATCCATGGGTCATATGTGACGTATACAAGACAACCCGGGATGAATCCGAGTCGCGGTGTGGCCGGGATCAGTCTAAGTGGCTCTCTTTTATTTAAAACGGACACCATATTAAGTACATATGGAAAACTGACCAAACGGATTCGGTTTCCATTGAAACTTTAGCAGAACGATCCATGGGTCATATGTGATGTGTAAGAATCAACCCCGCCTCAATCGGAGATGCGGTGTGGCAGGAACCACTCAAAGTGTCTGTTTTTTTTTCAAAAAGAAGCCATTTTAAGTGAAAAGCATCAACTGACATACGGAAAACCGACCAAAGGCATTCGGACTGTGTCGATACATTAGCACAAAGTCCCATGGGTCGTATGTGACGTGTATGAGTCAATACCGCATCAATCTGAGGAGCGGTGTGGCAGACACCACTCAAACTGTGTCTCTTTTGTTTAAAATGGACAGGATTATAAGTGAAAAGAACAACTGGCATACGGAAAACCGACCAAACGCATACCGAATCTGTTGATAATTTATCCCAACAATACATGGGTCATATGTGATGTGTACGAGCCAACCCAGGATGAATCCGAGTTGTGGTGTGGCCGAGATCAGTCTAAGTGACTCTCTTTTGTTTAAAACGGACACCATTTTAAGTACATACGGAAAACCGACCAAACGGATTCGGTTTCCTTTGAAACTTTAGGAGAACGATCCATGGGTCATATGTGACTTGTACGAATCAACACTGCCTCAATCAGAGACGTGGTGTGGCCGGAACCACTCAAAGTGTCCGTCTTTTGTTTCAAAAGGATGTCATTTTAAGTGAAAAGCATCAACTGACATACGGAAACCCGACCAAAGGCATTCAGACTATGTCGATAATTTAGCACAAAGATCCATTGGTCGTATGTGACATGTACGAGCCAATATCGCATCAATTCAAGGAGCGGTGTGGCCATCACTGCTCTAACTATGTCTGTTTTGTTTTAAATGGACAGTATTATAAGTGAAAAGAAAAACTTCCACACGGAAAACTGACCAAACGCATTCCGAATCTGTTGACAATTTATCCCAATTATCCATGGGTCATATGTGACGTGTATGAGCCAACCCGGGATGAATCAGAGTCACGGTGTGTCCGGGATCAGTCTACGTGACTCTCTTTTGTTTAAAACGGACACCATTTTAAGTACATATGGAAAACCAACCAAATGGATTCGGTTTCCATTGAAACATTAAGAGAATGATCCATGGGTCATATGTGACGTGTACGAATTAACCCCGCCACAATCAGAGATGCGGTGTCGCCGGCACCACTCAAAGTGTCTGTCTTTTGTTTCAAAAGGACGCCATTTTAAGTGAAATGCATCAATTGACAAACAGAAAACTGACCAAAGGCATTCGGACTGTGTTGATACTTTAGCACAAAGATCCATGGTTCATATGTGATGTGTACGAGTCAATCTCGCATCAATCCGAGGAGCGGTGTGGCCGACACCGCTCTAACTGTGTTTCTTTTGTTTAAAATGGACATGATTATAAGTGAATAGAACAACTGGCATACGGAAAACTGACCAAACGCAATCCGAATCTGTTGATAATTTATCCCAACAATCCATGGGTCATATGGGACGTGTACGAGCCATCCCGGGATGAATCCGAGTCACGGTGTGGCCGGGATCAGTCTAAGTGACTCTCATTTGTTTAAAACAGACACCATTTTAAGTACATATGGAAAACTGACCAAATGGATTCGGTTTCCGTTGAAGTTTTAGGAGAACGATCCATGGGTCATATTTGACGTGTATGAATCAACCCCGCCTCAATTGGAGACGCGGTGTGGCCGACACCACTAAAAGTGTCCGTCTTTTGTTTCAAAAGGACGCCATTTTAAGTGAAAAGCATCAACTGACATATGGAAAACCGACCAAAGGCATTCAGACTATGTAGATACTTTATCACAAAGATCCATGGGTCTTATGTGGCATGTACGAGTCAATCCCGCATCAATCCGAGGAGCGTTGTGGCCGACACCGCTCCAACTATGTCTCTTTTGTTTAAAATGGACAGGATTATAAGTGAAAAGAACAACTGGCATACAGAAAACCATCCAAACACATTCCGAATCTGTTGATAATTTATCCCAATGATCTGTGGGTCATATGTGACGTGTACGAGCCAAACTAGGATAAATCCGAGTCGCGGTGTGGCCGGGATTAGTCTAAGTGGCTCTCTTTTGTTTAAAACGGACACCATTTTAAGTACATATGGAAAACCGACCAAACGGATTCGGTTTCCATTGAAACTTTAGGATAATGATCCATGGGTCATATTTGACGTGTAAAAATCAACCCCGCCTCAATCGGAGATGCGGTGTGGCCGGCACCACTCAGAGTGTCCATCTTTTTATTCGAATGGATGTCATTTTAAGTGAAAAGCATCAACTGACATACGGAAAACCGACCAAAGGCATTCGGACTGTGTCGATACTTTTACAAAATGATTCATGGGTCGTATGTGTCATGTACGAGTCAACCTGACCTCAATCGGAGGAGCGGTGTGGCCGGTATCACACCAGGTGTATGTTTTTTGTTTAAAATGGAATCATTTGAGGTAAAAATATTTGGTATAGAAAAAACCGATCAAATTATGAATTGAATTCCGGATTCGACATATAATTGTCATCTAAATTTGAAATTGAATTCTAAATGAATTATGTATGTTTATAATTATGTTATGAAATCTAATTTAATTATGAATGTGTATAGTTTTAGGATATATTATATATTAAATGTGTATAAATTTGTTCTTAATTGAATATGTTGTGTATGAATTTGTTCTTAATTGTATATGTTGTATATGTATGTCTTATTTTATTGCAGGTACAATTATTGGATTGAAAATGAGCTCAAAATGATCCCCAATGAGGCCCCTGGTTCAAATTGTAGGAATTGCAGGCAGTCTGCCAGGCTGCCTGCTGGGAGGGTGCCGTGCAGGGTATGCCACCGGTTTTAAACCGTTGGCATAGCCTAGAGATCCTCTATTTACCAACGGTTCATTTAACCGTTGGTAAATAGATGTTTTCCAAAAGGTTTAGAACTATTGGGAAAATGATCCATGTAGAAACACTATCCCAACGGTTTTTCAGAACTGTTGGGATAGTTTTCGACTATTGGGATTTCCCAATGGTTCTGGCCAAACCGTTGGGATAGTTTTTTCCAACGGTTTTTCAAAACCCTTGGGGTATATTTGATTTTCCCAGCATATGCCAACGGTTGCCTGTAAACCGTTGGCAAAACCTTTCCCAAAAGATTACTTCCCTACGGTTCTCAGAACCGTTGGTATATGATATACCAACGGTTAGAAGGCCTTTCCCAATGGTTCTGAACCGTTGGGAAACATTGTATTTCCAGTAGTGTTATGTCATGATGAAAACATTTCAAAAAATGGTATGAGATTAAATTTTTTTAAGGGATATGTAATGAATGAAAACTTTTAGTGTAACACCCCAAGCTTCCTCGGTATGTTTCCTTTCGAATAATTCAATGACGTGCATTTTACGCAACTTCGAGATTTTAACACACCACAACCAATCAAACTAGCCGTTATGAATAGTAATACCTACTTTTTGAAATTATATATATTTTATATTTCAAAATGGACTTCATTTTTGGATTCGGAATATCGAATTTAGCCTAAGGTGAAATTTTTGTACTTTTCGGATAACTTTCATATTTTGATGAATAGTGAAAATTACTAAATTTTAATTAAAAACAACTTTTTTAATCAAAATAATTAATAGTTATAAATTGTGAATTTTAGTGGTTTTAAAGTATATTTAGAATATATTTTTACCATTTAATATAATTTTGGTCATTGGACATAATTTTACAATTAAACCGAACATAAACAAGTGTCAATCTTTTGATAGTTATTATCTCTTAAAAACACGCTTTTTGTTTTGACAGCGGGAATTAATTTTAAATTAATTTCTGCCACTTCTGTGTTTTGAATTTAGAAAAATGGATTCCATATTTGGAATCAGGATGTCCAAATTGTGTAAATAGGTAACTTTTATTTTTAGACATTTTGAATAATTACTGCGGTAAATATTTTATTTACCATGGTTAAGGGTAAATCCGGTAAATAAGGGTTAAAAAAATAATATTATAATAATACTAAATTACCCTAAAATGTGTCTTAACCCTATTGGTTGATACATGGTCGACCATGGGAATCTTTGGGTCTATTTTGGGACCCCATGGATCAACTTGTAAGTGATAATGACACTTTATTTTAATTTAGTCAAAATGAACACAAAAATGACACAAGCATATATCTTTTAGAACAACAATTGTTACATAGGGTTATATATGTTGGATTTTAGATTATAAATATTCATTAGAAAGATAAAAAGATTTTATACATAATTATATTTTATTTATAATTTTTAGACGTTAAATAATTTATTTTATTTATGACACAATGATGATGCAGTAATTAATATAATAGTGAAAAAATTAAAATAATTGATTTTATAAATACCCAAATAAATATAATATGACACTTTTAATGAATTAAACTAATTTTATAGGATAATATGATATATTAGGATTGATGCAATTGACTTTTTTAGAAATAATCAATCTGTTATGAGTTTCACAAAAATCAACTAATGAATAGTGTCAAAATTGACATAAAAGAGTTCTTAAAACAAATATTATATTATTAATTGATATTAAATTCCTAAAAATCTAAGGTTCGGCCAAGAGACTTATATCATGATAGGTTAATCATTAATAGACCAATTGGGGGGCTCTTGGATGTATATAGTAATTGTATTAACCATATTATATAAAAATACAAAGAGACATTGTAAAAGTGAAATTAATTAACTTAGAGTTAATACTTAAAGATAAGGTTAATATAAGTACCCAAACCTGTCTAAATTCTATTGAATGAGTTGTTTTCGACCTATCCCCACCTCATCCTTTGAATAGTCAACTTTGGAGCCTTTGGAAACCGAATATGAATTTATTATAAATTAATATTTCTAGCTTTTCCAAAGGTGCCCCTCACCCCTCTTATAAAAGGGCACTCCTCCTTATCTTTTCCTCACACCTCTCAAGCCACTTGGCTCGTCCAAACTCTGCCCAACTAAGCTCCCCACATCCCTCTCCTCCTCCTTGAAGCTTCCCCTTAGGCAGAAAGCATTTCAAGAAGTCCTTTGGTTCCAACCAAAGTGAGTTACCTAAATTAAAGGTAATAATTTCTCTTAAAGTATTTTCATTTATTTTGCTTCTCCAACCCCCAAAATCTTTTTATTTCCTTTCTTTTGTAACAACACCAGTATCCTCAATATACTAGGATGTTGTTATAAGAAGGATTCAAACTACAGATTCACACAACTCCATCTAATGGATGATGAACATAATGTTTCTGTGGATGGCAAACTAACGCCTCACGAAACGATGATTGTTCAAATACATCTTACCGCCTCTCATGGTGGCCATTAGGATGGCACTGTAATTAAATATGATATTAATGATATATATTTTATATATAAGCTTCTGTAATTCCATTTTATTTCATACCATTATTCGTTTCATGTTGTATATACATACGATAATTTCATTTGAGGAAGTGCGGACTACCGCCCCCTTAAAATGATATGACTCGTTCATACCACACATGGAACGTATAAAGGATGGTGTAAATGAACTTAAGTAACATATATAAAATATTATATTATACTGGAATAGTAATATACCTATGTATAATTTGGATTCGATTCTTTTAAAATAAAAATTAAATGGAAGTAGCGTTCGTGCGTACGTACGGACTACCATCTCCACGAACGCGATGAGATTCATTCTCCATCGTATAATTTGATGATTTAAAAATGATGTTTAAGAACTTGATACCATTATGGATATGAATAATATACATCCCATTAATAACGAATATGTCTCACATAACAAAGAATATAAAGTAAAATGAACCCGTTAACACCCGAAATGACGATAATTCTAAAATATTATTAACAAATCAATGATAAAATATCATATATGATATCATATTAAAGTAAATTATTCTTTTATTATTCAATAACAATTATTTCACCATTATACAGGAGGTAAACCTACCATCGACCAAGGAAAAAGTACAATGTAAGGATTTTCTAATCTCACTTTAATTTCGTGAGAATTCTATTGTTCACCACTTAATTATGGGATGTGGTGTATGTGTACTGCCCATGATTGTATTCATTGTGTAATATACTTTAATTTATGGGTATTTACATCATCATGGTATGATACTTCTTTCATGGGTGTTTGTTTCGAAAGTTACCTAATCGATAAGGGAATTTGAGATTTCAATTTCCACTCATTTGGCTTTACACATATTTCATTGATTATATTACCCCAAGATTATGTGTGGAATCACTATTCATTTGATTATGTCATAATTTCCACTCCCCTTCCTGTGGATATAAGTTTGATGCACATAATCACTCCATTGGTAATTCTCAAGTCATTGATATGAATTTGATAAGAGTAATTTTAACTCATTCTCCATTTGTTGAGTTAAACATCCAATTCGTTGGTATTGTTTTTACAAGAATATGTGTGAATGTCCTTTGATTGTTTCACACTGAATATCCAATCATATTTAGTGTATTTATATTTGTCACACATAATTATGTCACTGATTTATCCTTAACCTAAGGATACAACCTTTACAAGAGATTTCATCTCAATTTACATTCCATTGAGACTTCTTTGTTGATATACACCAAATCACTTTTATGTGGTGTATATAACGTACTTTGACATAGTATATCATGAATCCCTTTATTCTCATGATATTACAATGTTTTGATTACCACAATTATTTGTATTCAAATGTCTCTTTTGGTTGGAATCTCAAACTAAAATACCATTTTTAAAATGATTTAAAGACTTATTCATCTAAATATTTCTCATTAATGTCCATGTTTTTAAAAATGGTTTTAAGGATTTATTTATATGGACATTAAAGTTTACAAATTAAAACTCCTTTTAAAAAATTTCAAAGTGGTATGGGACACTTTGATTCAAAAATCTATTTTTAAATGGCTTCTTGACAAATAGTGTGACTTTTAAATGTTTTCAAGAAAAGGGGGATATTTCTCTCAAATAGTTTTGATGATTATTTTCATCTATGTCAACATCCTTCATTATTCATGATTGAGGTTAATGTGATACAATACAATCTTCCATATTGTATCAAATGAGTTATATTTGACTGTGGATGTTCTATTTTTATACCATTCATGGTTTGTGGTTAAAGTATTGACATTTCGTATGCTAGTTTTAATACGAATGTTTATTTTATGCTTAAACCTATTCATATGAGGAATGCATTGGACTTAATAAGTTACGGGTGGAGCCCGCTATAGCTACTCGATGCATCGGTAGGTCTCATGAGACAAACTAGTGTCTTGGCACAAGTCCTTGGCAAAATCTTATTTGTAGTCTTGGCACGAGGCCTTGGCTATGTGGTTATGATAGTCTGGCATTATGCATTCCATCATTATGAAAGTGGTTATTGATATTGCATGTGATCATTCGACTAGTAGAATATCCATGTGAGTAAGTAAATGGCATTATTTCATTTTACCTTTTCCATTTTATGCTGAAGTTCAAGTTTAAAAGGCTTTTGTTTTAGTTATAAATTTCCTTAAGTGTTTATGCTTATTTATGAAAGCTTCTGCTATAATGTTATCCTTACTGAGCATCCGAGCTCACCCCTTTCAATGTTTTATTTTTTTTTCCCAGGATTATGAAGAAGTAATTTATGAATGACCTGCAGGGATAGTATGAGGGGATATGAAGACAAGATGTTTTTTTTATGATGTAATGTAAAAAAATTTATGAATGTATCTAGTTATTCCAAGGCTACTAAACTAATCGGTCTTTCGAGACTTGATCTTTCTCATGATCATGCCAATGTTATGTAATAATGCACCGACTCTAGGTAATTAGGGTCAGGGCGTTACAGTTGGTATCAGAGGGAGGTTTAGTACAAACCTTGGTAGCTAGATTTAGATAAACTCTGATTAGAGCACGTAGACCTAAGATGAACTTTGAGGATTAGTATAAAAGAACTTCCTAGAATTTTGGTATTGTAGGGACTTTGTGAGTTTTCCGAGCAATACATCCCTGTCTGGATACGAGCAGGTAGAGGCGGCTCTGGCACAGATGTACCTAGGGTTAAAACCCGAAAACACCGCTTTGAGCTAGACTCGAACGGGAACTGGTGCACGACAACGGGCCTTGCTGCACTCTTGGTTACGACACTCCCGGGGGATATGCTTAGGATAATTTACATTTTCTTTACAAACCAATTTAAGTAATATATATATAAGATGAGAGTAAATGACCTTGGTTAATCCTAATATGTTTCAAATTGAGAATATGGTGACATTTTAATCTCTAAATGATTTTACGACTACTATTACTCACACAATGCTTTATGGTTTTAGTCAATGGCTGGATTCCAAGGAAGTCATAGTGACTTTGAGAATGATGTACAAGATGGGAATGGTGGTGGCAATGAGCAACAAAATGGAATGTTGATAGGCATAAAAGATATCGTCTTTATGCCAAATCAGTTTTCCAAAAATATGATCAACAACATATATATTAACCAACTCCCAGACTCAACAAGGAAGAGAAAGGTGATAAATGATAAGAGCTCCAGCAATGGAGACCATGGAGAAAAGAACCCTCAATTTTCATCATGCAGGAAATGTGGAAAGAGACACCCAGGAAAGTGTCTCAATGGGACAACGAAATGTTTTATGTGCGGGAAGGAAGGACATAAAGTAAACAATTGCCGAAGAAAAAGGAAGAGTACAATGGAAGAAGATAAAAATGGTCTCAAGAGTCCATTTACATTCATTTGCCGTAAATGTAGGGGACCTGGCCATTACCCGAGTGAATGTCCTATTCTATAGGATATTTTTTTGGTCAAAGAAGAAGCTATGTGGGAATAAATGGTTGGAGAAATGTTTAAAAAGTATTAGCACTCCTTGTTGATGGGTTTACTATGGAATAATTTTCTCTTGTATTTGTA
This sequence comes from Viscum album, assembly GCA_963277665.1. NCBI lineage: Eukaryota > Viridiplantae > Streptophyta > Magnoliopsida > Santalales > Viscaceae > Viscum > Viscum album. The sequence goes on along the minus strand of OY728133.1, from coordinate 2,114,840,214 downwards.
ACCCCACAGTTTTCCATGTGAGAATGATATTTGAGGAAGAATTGTCTCTTCTCTTGTGGATATGGGTATAAATAACCATTTGGATTTATATGATCATTGGGGTTTGAGAGAATTATAAGTTATTCTAATTTGGGATGAAGATTCAAGGTATGATATAACATTTGTGGGTAAATTTATGATATAGTATTTTGAGGAATTTATCTCATTTTGGCAATATTATAAAATATAGTTTTTGAAAAAGGACAACACGTAGACCGTGTGACAACCCGTCGCGTCGGACAAAGCTATGGGAATCGAACCCACAACCAAAGTGCGATTGGGATTTATCGCCTACCACTGGACTACGTGAAGTCCCTGGTTAGTGTGACTTTTTTTTAGTTAAATGATTTTATTGATCAATAATAAGTTGATTTGGGTTCTTATTTCATATCAAAAGAATACCCTTGGTATAGGAAAATGATTTGGTGATTAAGTGATAAATGTTATTTTGGAAGATGTTCGCTTTGTTGGGAACACTATATGCCCAAGGAAAATAGAATACTATGGGGTTTCATTTGTGGAGTAATGATAGATTTTTATCTACGTTTTTATTGTGGATTTATAGTGATTTGGGTTATTTATGGAAATGATTAAACTATAATAGAGAATATGTGATTAGGTTAATTACCTTTGAGTATGTAACTTTAAGAGTATCTGATGTCATTTGGAGATACAATTTAACATGGGAGACTACCTAATCAAATTCTTCTATGTTTTGGGTTTCAATATTAGTTTGGATTATATTAAAGGATTTTAAGGACAATTGGTTATTGAATGGTATCTATTTAACTTTGGGGTATTGTTGGTTTAATTTTAGAAATTAAGATTAGTGCATATTTATCTCAATGAATATCCTTTTGGGGGATCATTAGATCATTCACTGACCATTTTGGTTTTGATTAATCTTCAAAGACAATGTAAATATATGGTTCTATAGAAGTTTATTCTATCTCTTCCAGTGTGACCAAGTCTTCTTGAATACTCATCGTTTAAAAAAAATGAGTTAGTGGTGGAAATTTATTAAAGAATGAAAATATACTTAAAATGTAAGTATATCTCATAATGTTCTTAGTCAATATCATAAATGAATTCCTCTTCCTTATGTAATGTAACTTAAAAAAAATGGTGTCCGTTTACTTTCCTACTAGAAGACTAATGGTCGTTTGTCCCAACACAAGTTTGTGGTTTTCTCATTGTTAACTTTCTCCTGATCATGATTTCTATCCCTCTCCATCAGAACTTGAAACTTAGTTTATCATCCATATCCATGTTTTCTTACATGGAATCCAAGTATGGGTTATCTTGGATGACCCTTATACCTCTCTTTCTTTCTTTTAAAGTGATAGTTTTATTGACTCTTTTTCCGATGTGGGACTTTCCATTATATTCCCAAGAAAAATTTTAAAAATTGCGAGGACGCAATTTATTGAAGGAGGGGAGAATGTAACACCCCAAGCTTCCTCGGTATGTTTCCTTTCGAATAATGCAATGACGTGCATTGTACGCAACTTCGAGATTTTAACACACCACAACCAATCAAACTAGCCGTTATGAATAGTAATACCTACTTTTTGAAATTATATATATTTTATATTTCAAAATGGACTTCATTTTTGGATTCGGAATATCGAATTTAGCCTAAGGTGAAATTTTTGTACTTTTCGGATAACTTTCATATTTTGATGAATAGTGAAAATTACTAAATTTTAATTAAAAACAACTTTTTTAATCAAAATAATTAATAGTGATAAATTGTGAATTTGAGTGGTTTTAAAGTATATTTAGAATATATTTTTACCATTTAATATAATGTTGGTCATTGGACATAATTTTACAATTAAACCGAACATAAACAAGTGTCAATCTTTTGATAGTTATTATCTCTTAAAAACACGCTTTTTGTTTTGACAGCGGGAATTAATTTTAAATTAATTTCTGCCACTTCTGTGTTTTGAATTTAGAAAAATGGATTCCATATTTGGAATCAGGATGTCCAAATTGTGTAAATAGGTAACTTTTATTTTTAGACATTTTGAATAATTACTGCGGTAAATATTTTATTTACCATGGTTAAGGGTAAATCCGGTAAATAAGGGTTAAAAAAATAATATTATAATAATACTAAATTACCTTAAAATGTGTCTTAACCCTATTGGTTGATACATGGTCGACCATGGGAATCTTTGGGTCTATTTTGGGACCCCATGGATCCACTTGTAAGTGATAATGACACTTTATTTTAATTTAGTCAAAATGAATACAAAAATGACACAAGCATATATCTTTTAGAACAACAATTGTTACATAGGGTTATATATGTTGGATGTTAGATTATAAATATTCATTAGAAAGCTAAAAAGATTTTCTACATAATGATATTTTATTTATAATTTTTAGACGTTAAATAATTTATTTTATTTATGACACAATGATGATGCAGTAATTACTATAATAGTGAAAAAATTAAAATAATTGATTTTATAAATACCCAAATAAATATAATATGACACTTTTAATGAATTAAACTAATTTTCTAGGATAATATGATATATTAGGATTGATGCAATTGACTTTTTTCGAAATAATCAATCTGTTATGAGTTTCACAAAAATCAACTAATGAATAGTGTCAAAATTGACATAAAAGAGTTCTTAAAACAAATATTATAATATTAATTGATATTAAATTCCTAAAAATCTAAGGTTCGGCCAAGAGACTTATATCATGATAGGTTAATCATTAATGGACCAATTGGGGGTCGCTTGGATGTATATAGTAATTTTATTAACCATATTATATAAAAATACAAAGAGACATTGTAAAAGTGAAACTAATTAACTTAGAGTTAATACTTAAAGATAAGGTTAATATAAGTACCCAAACCTGTCTAAATTCTATTGGATGAGTTGTTTTCGACCTATCCCCACCTCATCCTTTGAATAGTCAACTTTGGAGCCTTTGGAAACCGAATATGAATTTATTATAAATTAATATTTCTAGCTTTTCCAAAGGTGCCCCTCACCCCTCTTATAAAAGGGCACTCCTCCTTCTCTTTTCCTCACACCTCTCAAGCCACTTGGCTCATCCAAACTCTTCCCAACTAAGCTCCCCACATCCCTCTCCTCCTCCTTGAAGCTTCCCCTTAGGCAGAAAGCATTTCAAGAAGTCCTTTGGTTCCAACCAAAGTGAGTTACCTAAATTAAAGGTAACAATTTCTCTTAAAGTATTTTCATTTATTTTGCTTCTCCAACCCCCAAAATCTTTTTATTTCCTTTATTTTGTAACAACACCAGTATCCTCAATATACTAGGATGTTGTTATAAGAAGGATTAAAACTACACATTCACACAACTCCATCTAATGGATGATGAACATAATGTTTCTGTGGATGGCAAACTAACGCCTCACGAAACGATGATTGTTCAAATACATCTTACCACCTCTCATGGTGGCCATTAGGATGGCACTGTAATTAAATATGATATTAATGATATATATTTTATATATAAGCTTCTGTAATTCCATTTTATTTCATACCATTATTCGTTTGATGTTGTATATACATACGATAATTTCATTTGAGGAAGTGCGGACTACCGCCCCCTTAAAATGATATGACTCGTTCATACCACACATGGAACGTATAAAGGATGGTGTAAATGAACTTAAGTAACATATATAAAATATTATATTATACTGGAATAGTAATATACCTATGTATAATTTGGATTCGATTCTTTTAAAATAAAAATTAAATGGAAGTAGCGTTCGTGCGTACGTACGGACTACCGTCTCCACGAACGCGATGAGATTCATTCTCCATCGTATAATTTGATGATTTAAAAATGTTGTTTAAGAACTTGATACCATTATGGATATGAATAATATACATCCCATTAATAACGAATATGTCTCACATAACAAAGAATATAAAGTAAAATGAACCCGTTAACACCCGAAATGACGATAATTCTAAAATATTATTAACAAATCAATGATAAAAGATCATATATGATATCATATTAAAGTAAATGATTCTTTTATTATTCAATAACAATTATTTCACCATTATACAGGAGGTAAACCTACCATCGACCAAGGAAAAAGTACAATGTAAGGATTTTCTAATCTCACTTTTAATTTCGTGAGAATTCTATTGTTCACCACTTAATTATTGGATGTGGTGTATGTGTACTGCCCATGATTGTATTCATTGTGTAATATACTTTAATTTATGGGTATTTACATCATCATGGTATGATACTTCTTTCATGGGTGTATGTTTCGAAAGTTACCTAATCGATAAGGGAATTTGAGATTTCAATTTCCACTCATTTGGCTTTACACATATTTCATTGATTATATTACCCCAAGATTATGTGTGGAATCACTATTCATTTGATTATGTCATAATTTCCACTCCCCTTCCTGTGGATATAAGTTTGATGCACATAATCACTCCATTGGTAATTCTCAAGTCATTGATATGAATTTGATAAGAGTAATTTTAACTCATTCTCCATTTGTTGAGTTAAACATCCAATTCGTTGGTATTGTTTTTACAAGAATATGTGTGAATGTCCTTTGATTGTTTCACACTGAATATCCAATCATATTTAGTGTATTTATATTTGTCACACATAATTATGTCATTGATTTATCCTTAACCTAAGGATACAACCTTTACAAGAGATTTCATCTCAATTACATTCCATTGATACTTCTTTGTTGATATACACCAAATCACTTTTATGTGGTGTATATAACGTACTTTGACATAGTATATCATGAATCCCTTTATTCTCATGATATTACAATGTTTTGATTACCACAATTATTTTTATTCAAATGTCTCTTTTGGTTGGAATCTCTAACTAAAATACCATTTTTAAAATGATTTAAAGACTTATTCATCTAAATCTTTCTCATTAATGTCCATGTTTTTAAAAATGGTTTTAAGGATTTATTTATATGGACATTAAAGTTTACAAATTAAAACTCCTTTTAAAAAATTTCAAAGTGGTATGGGACACTTTGATTCAAAAATCTATTTTTAAATGGCTTCTTGACAAATAGTGTGACTTTTAAATGTTTTCAAGAAAAGGGGGATATTTCTCTCAAATAGTTTTGATGATTATTTTCATCTATGTCAACATCCTTCATTATTCATGATTGAGGTTAATGTGATACAATACAATCTTCCATATTGTATCAAATGAGTTATATTTGACTGTGGATGTTCTATTTTTATACCATTCATGGTTTGTGGTTAAAGTATTGACATTTCGTATGCTAGTTTTAATACGAATGTTTATTTTATGCTTAAACCTATTCATACGAGGAATGCATTGGACTTAATAAGTGACGGGTGGAGCCCGCTATAGCTCCTCGATGCATCGGTAGGTCTCATGAGATAAACTAGTGTCTTGGCACAAGGCCTTGGCAAAATCTTATTTGTAGTCTTGGCACGAGGCCTTGGCTATGTGGTTATGATAGTCTGGCATTATGCATTCCATCATTATGAAAGTGGTTATTGATATTGCATGTGATCATTCGACTAGTAGAATATCCATGTGAGTAAGTAAATGGAATTATTTCATTTTACCTTTTCCATTTTATGCTGAAGTTCAAGTTTAAAAGGCTTTTGTTTTAGTTATAAATTTCCTTAAGTGTTTATGCTTATTTATGAAAGCTTCTGCTATAATGTTATCCTTACTGAGCATCCGAGCTCACCCCTTTCAATGTTTTATTTTTTTTCCCAGGATTATGAAGAAGTAATTTATGAATGACCTGTAGGGATAGTATGAGGGGATATGAAGACAATATGTTTTTTTTATGATGTAATGTAAAAAAATTTATGAATGTATCTAGTTATTCCAAGGCTACTAAACTAATCGGTCTTTCGAGACTTGATCTTTCTCATGATCATGCCAATGTTATGTAATAATGCACCGAATCTAGGTAATTAGGGTCGGGGCGTTACATTTAGTCTTTCAAAAATATGTAAACTATGAAAATATTGTGATAATGCAAAAAATGTCATCTTCATGAAGTAGAAAAAGCTCTTCACTAAATATAAGCACATCGCTTAAAATTTTTGTAACAAAAATATTACCATAATTATAAGATAAGGATTAATATAAAATATAAAGGTAACATGGGACATAAACTTACATAAATGAAATAACTATACGTTAGACTACAACACATATCACTAAATGGAATAGCCATATAAACGACATCCATACCCAATGCATTAGATGTTATAACGTAACCACCCGTCCTTGTTTTATCACGGATCCACCCGCCCATTAGTTTTTTATGTAACCACAACTAATTGTTTTATCACTTAACAACCTATCAAATCATAAAGTACCATCATATAATCGTAACATAATAAATATTTCTAATATCAAAATTTCACTAATAACATTTCATTTTCAATAACAACAAATCATTTCAGGATATTAAAATACTCAATCTATTTGAAAACTCATTTTCAATTCCAAAAAAACCCAAAAAAAATAATAACATTATTTTCCTTTTAAAAAAATTATGTATTAATTAGGAATCCATATATCAATGAATTTTTATGGCCTCATAGAGGTTGTTTTCGCTTGATACATTGAAAACATTATTTTTGTTGTTAGGTAAAATGCTGCATAGAAAAGATGATTCCATTTCAATGAAAGTAAAATTCATTGTCGTTTATTATAAAAAATGTAAAATAATTTGTGTATATTATCAAAATGTTTCCCAATGAAAATAAATTTAGACAATTTCCCTTGTGGATATTTTTCTGCCTAACATCATCACTTCAAAAATTTAGAAAATAAATTCATGGGAGAGAAAAGGGTCTCTCAACACTTCGACATAACATGTATAGAAATAAGGATACATAAGAACATATCCCAACATATGAAAATGTAAATTAAAAGGCATAACATAAATAAAGTCTTTGACTAAAATAAGAGGCGGAATATTTCCCTTACATTGAGTCAGACTTTTATCGTTAGTTCATTATATTCTTAAAATAGGGTAACTCCTTTTGATTTAATCAAAAATGAATTCTTGAATAGCCTTATTCCCAATGTATGGATTCTAGGAGGACATTAGGGATGATGTAAGATTATTGGAGATATGTTTTGGTAATCAATGGGGCTTGAGATGTGTGAGTAACGGAAAGAGGTGGTGTCCTTTTATAAGATGGTGGATGGGTACTTTAATAATGTCTTGAAATATTATTTTATTATAAATTAATTTATAATTACAAAGTCCACAAATAAATTAATTCAAAGATAATATGTGGAGTGTTCTAAATCATTTCAAACAATGGGTTTTAGACACGTTTTTATCCAAAATATAACCTTATCTTTTGCCTTAAACACTTCGTTAATTAATTTATCTCTTACCATGTATTCTTGTATCTTCAAACTATATGGTTAATATCATTACCATAAAATGAAAATAGAACCTAAAGTGTTTAATTAATGATATATTAAAGATTATCTAAGTTATTTTGTCGAATCTTATATTTTTAAAACAATTATATCATTTTTTTAAATAGCTTTTTTTAAAACTCATTTATTCCGATATTTATATTATTCATGTCATGATTTTTAAAAAAACCAATTTTTTTGATTATTTCAGAGAAACTTCATTAATTTATATATAACAAGTCAATTTAGTCCATTGAATTTGTGTATAGAATAAAAATATTAAAAATAATATTATTTTAATAATTATAATCCCATGTATTTAAATATTTCACTAATAAGGCAATCAGTACATCATCATTATGTCATAAATAAATTAATTTATTTGATGTATAAAAAGTATAAATAAAATAGAATGATGTAAGAATTTATTTATCTCTATAATGACAACATATAGTTGGAATAATAAAATTAACAATAATATTTATTCTAATAAATGATACATATTCGTGATAGATATTTCATTACATTAAATTAATTTGAAAAAAAATCATTTTAACATCCATATAACACCATGGGAACCTAAAATCAACCCAAGGATTCCCAAGGCCAGAAATATATTTTAAGTAGTATTGGGAAACGTGTTAGAGTAGTTCAATATTATTATAATAACATTGTTTAACGTTATTTTCAAAATTTACCCTTTAATCAAGGTAAATAAATTTATTATTGAAGTTACTATTCATAGTGTTGAAAAATAAAAGTAAACTATTAACATAAGTTGGTCCCACTGATTCAAAATACGGAATAAATTTTTCAAAATACAAAACATGAAAGTTTCAGTAATTAATTAAAAATTAATTCTTATTGTCAAAATCCGAAATCAGGTTCTTATGAAGTAATAACTATCAAAAGATTGTCATTTGTTTATGATGAATTTAAAAGTGAAGTTACATGCAATAAAGAAACGTGGATTAAAAGATAATAATATAATCAAATTTCACATTTAAACCAATTGAATGTATAATATTACTATATAAATAAATTAGATGAAAAGGCAGGTTTGACATAAAATAGGGTTTTTTTCACTATTCATTAAAAAATGAACTTTAAAAAAATAAAAAAATAATTATTCAAAGTAAATTTTTATGTCCCACTTCTATATAATATGATTATTTTGTCATATATAATATATAAAAGTTAAAAAACTATGTTTAGAAATTATTTTCCATTAAATGGAAATAAAACAACTTTTTAAAAAATATTAGTTTATTTTATGATTTAATCAGATTCAATCATTTTTAAATCTTATAGTATTCATTGGATAAATGTAAAAAAAATTAATAATTATGTAAAATAATAATATAGTTACATGCATCCATTTACAATATTAAAATGGCTATACATTAACTACCATTTAAAATAATATTATTATTATATTTATTTTTAGTATAACTCAACGTTGTGTTAAACGTAAGATTTCATAGAAAACCATTGTTGCGGTTTGAGTATTCTTTCATAAAAAGTATCCTCCTTAACATAAAATTAATATACTATTCTTAAATATTAATAGATTTAAAAAATGCATCATTCTATAAATACTTGGGTAATTACAATATAGGTGCCAGCACTTAAATAATTAAAAATGTGCACATATGTTCTGTATGAAATTAAATCATTCATCGTATTAGAGCCCATATAATAAAATTATTTTCAATAACATAATTCAATAATAACACATCCTATGAAATGAAATAGGTTTCAAAAATATCATTCCATTATAAACATAATCAAACCATAGGAATAATTGAGATATTATTCTAGAATCATATACCCATTAAAAATAAGTAATTGCAAATAATTTCATATTAGATTCAATTTTTTAGAGTTTACAAGAAAATCATTCATGAGTAAAATATTTTTACTAATTTGAAAACATGTTCTTTTCCTAAAATGCCATTCAATTTTAAAGTAAATAATGTCCATTGAAATCAACATTCTAATATTATAATGTATTATTCAAATAAACAAGGTTTCATGATGTTGGAAGATTTTATTCATGTAGTACATGTTAAAATACCCATCACTTTAGTATATTTATGTTGGTAATGTAACAGATAAACTAATTCAGAAATTGAAAAAATTAATCTTTTCAAACCATTTAATAAAAATCAAATCATTGGTAAAAATGAAATAAATATGCATAAACTAATATTAAAACATTATTGAAATAATTTTTATAAAACATGGACATGGAGGAAAAATATTCCAAAATTGTGATTTAAAATGAAATAATCCTGATTATAGAAGTGATGGTGAAATAATCACATATCAATTTGTAATCATTGAATTTTATACCCAATAAAATAAACAATTATACTAAAAGAACTTAATATTCATAATAATAATCATAAGATAAATTCAATTGGGGTATATACACTACACAAGTGAATCAATTAGTGTATAAGGCATGTGTACCATAGAAATAAGAGTGGGACAAAAAAACCCTAACCATATGTCTTGGCTCTCATCATACTCATAAAACATCATGTATAATAAATATAAGTTTATTATAAATATATTAAAGAAATAAATTATTACTTATATACCATATATTATTTTATTATGACAATATATTACCAGTTTATTAATAATTCTATATTAATGTTATTCTTTAGGTAATATCTCTTTCTTTTTCCGCATTTGTTTTGATTTTTTATATCTTTTCCTCTTAATTATATCATGATTTCATTTTTTTAAAATGATAAAGATGATATAAATATCATATATTTTCATTATATATATATATATTTAATATAATATATTAAATATATAATTATAAAATAAAATATATCAATCAAGGAGACCGTAGGCTATATGTACACTTAGGTTTCATATAAATTTTATTTAAATATTAAAATAAATAATGTAAATGAGATATATATAATATCAATGTATAAAATTTATAATGTCATATAAATCATATAAATTCACTAAACCCATCTATAATACTATCCATGCAACGTGTGAATGAATCACGATGCATTGAAGAGGTGGCAGTCCACATGTCCAATAATGAATTTATCGTGTTTACAGAAAATGGAAATCATTAATGTATGAATTATATAATAATTCATGAGAAATTAATACAGCATAATATATATATATATATAATAAAAATATATATTTCATCATCATTATCAACCTATTAATGTTGAAATGGAAGAACAAACAACATCAGTTTTTGAGGAGGTAGAGCGTCAAACACATGACTGATGATTGTGTATCCCATTTTATTTAAATTTCTATGATTTTATGTAGAAATATTAATATAAATATATATAATTATAATTATGATAATTATATAATTATATAAAAATTAAATAAAATTATTTAAATGTGTTTACAGATGAAATAAATCAGCAATATTCATTGACGAATGTTGCTTCTTCTTTTGGGTATCTTTTTTTATTTGCACAAAAGGAAATATTTGTGTGGATTTATTTCAAAATTATGTATTATATGATTAAATAAAATATTTTGGGAGTATATTTTTTTATATTTCTTCTAAACCAAATTGATTCTGAAGAGTGAATAAATGAGCAAAAGAAGTCTCCTTTTATAAGTTAGGGTAGGGGAACTTTTGGAATTTATCAAAAGATTAATCCATAAAAAACAAAATATCAATTAAAATACATAAAAAATGATAAATTGAATATAATGTCTATTATATTTATACTAAAATCCTCCAATATATTTTATAAATGTTTTTGAGGTATTTTTGTATTGACCCGGAAATTTCAAGGAAAATGTTTTTCTTAATTTTCATTTAATTTTACAAGAACGCAGTTTCTGACTGCACCTGATTCTGAGACTCGGTGTGCCCGGAATAATTTTCCGAAGTTTAGCTTGGGTAAGTTCATTGAACGAACAAGCTGGTTTTTGTAACTTTTGAACCGGTGCTCAGAACTGAATTCTGAGGGCACCGATGGAATCATAGCACCTGTAATTTCTTAGAAACAACTTTTTCGGAGTTTCGTTTGCTCAGGTGTGGTTTTTTGATTTTTGGGGTAAAGTTAAGGAATAAAATAAAGGTGGTGAAACCGATATTATTTTTTTCTTAACCTGAGTTAAGTGGATGATGTAGGACCCACAATATCCTACCCACTTGGCAGGATATTTGTGGGGTGGGGCCCACATGAGCCCCACCTTTTCAACTTCCACGAAACCCCACCTTTGATTAATGTAACGCACCCGCACCCCCTATTAAATGAAGTCAACTCTTGCGTTTAAACTTTTTAATAAACGCCTCTATAAAATGGGCGGTTTAAAACATTGAAATTAATTTAGTTAATTGTTTGATTCATTTTTTGAGTTTTTAAAATGTTTTGCGTGAGTAATAAAATAAGGTAACCCTTATTTTATTATTGTTGGGTTGCTGTGTTGTGTTTTTGGGGAGAGTAAGAGAAGTCTTGATGTTCTTCGTTCTTCATCAAAGAATGCGAAGAACATGAAGAACGTGAAGAACGCCGACCTCCAACGAAGGTCGACAAGAACGGTGGATCCTCGGAGATCAACGACGTGAAGCCGATGAATCTTTTCTCCCCGATGCGAAGATCCCCCTTCTGCGACGTGCAATTCCGCGACAAACCTCGTTCGACGACTACGCTCGAGGTAGGGGTTAATTTTGTGTAAGATTATATTCCTGTGGTTCCTACCTTTTAAAAACAAAGAACTCGGATCAACTAATCCTCATGTTGATCTGAGAATTATTTATTTTGCGGGTTGGGAATAATTATTTGCGGGAAAAACTGTTTGGATTGATTTCTTTTGTTCGTGAAAAATCCTTGTTGTTCTTCATTTTTTGGGTCACTTGTTACCAACATAACAGGAGGAGGTCAGACCACACAAACACGGCCGACTCTCCTCCACCGGTGTTGTTTTGACTCGTTGAGGAACAAACAAATGCGGCACAGTGCAACGACACCGCGCAGACATGAGAAAGAATGCGGCGAAGAAGCGCGGCGCCGTCGCGCGGCGCTGTTGAGGCCGAACGAACCGCGGCCGGAGTCGGGCCGCAGAGGCGATTGAAGACTCCGTTAGTTGATCGGTGTGCGCGGATTGATGAGCGACGAAGTAGGCCACAAGGGCGTTATGAAACCTTTGCAGAAAATTGTGGATCCCAGGAAAACCGCCGGCGCAGACGACAGGCAAAACGGACCACCGGAGCGCGTCCGGTGGTCGGCGGAAGGTGCTATCTGTGCGCCCCGTCAGCGCGGTGACGCCGCCGGACCGGCTGCTCCGGGCCGGGCCGGGCTGGGCCGCGCCGGCGGGGCCAGGCCGCGCCTGCGGGGACGAGCCACGCTAGCCGGGCCGGGCCGCGCCTTGATGGGCCAGACCCGGACCTGGGTCGGGTCATCCCGGTTCGGGCCGACCTGGGGGGGTTTGGGCCGGGTCGGGCCCAGACCCCCATTTCTGACTGTTTTTAGTCTTTTGCCCATATGTTGGGTCACAGACCTCTGATCAACACACTGTCAGTTGCGTAGCGATCCCTGGATCAGGACGGTCGTTTCGGTATATTACACTCAAGGATTTGGAGAACTTTAAGTACGGTCGGGTTGGTTCGGATACGAAACCAACCGGGCCTTCGCAGCGGAAACACATATATCGTGAGCTCCGGATGTCCGATTGACATGCCGTCGACTTTGTTGGATTACTATTGATGTGAAGGAACATTTGGAATACGTATCCTGAGTTTTAGTTTCAGTTGGATAGTAGCCGGGTTGGATTGTACCTGAAATCCAACCGGGCCTCTAGAACGGAATAGCTGATAACTTTCAGACTTGACGTCCATTTGATGAACCATCAGTGGCGTTGGTGATATTTTTGAGAAACGGTCCCTTTGACTATACCCTATGAGAGTTCGGGATACATTTGAGAAATGGCTAGGTTGGTTCGCACACGAAACCAACCGGGCCCCTGGGATGAAAAGGTCAGTTACTCATAGACCGGGCGTCCGATTGACGCGCCGTCTGTTGCGTTAAGACCCCTATGATGAGGCAGTCCTTTGAGATACTTATATCTTGGGACTTTGTGATACTAGGAGTATCGACCTGTAGCTTGTGGAGTGGACCCTCCTAGAGATGAGCATGCGGAGTACGGAGACCGTTTAGCCGACAGAGACCTAACGACTGCTTGACCGACTCGACTTGAAGTGAGTCGACTAGCCCAGTGGATGGAGCACTACCTTGTTTGGGTGAAGACCAATGGCGGACAGAGCACTACCTATGTGACAGTGCATATCCGCGGTACTCGTCCGGAGAGTACCTCAGCAGGCTATTAGGGGGTGTGCACTACTGTGTTTGGGTGGCATACCCCGACGGGAAGCACTACTGTGTTTGGGTGGTTGACCTGCGGTACTCGACAGGAGGAGGACCTCAGAAGTCTTAGGATAGTGAGTAGTACCTCGGAGTCGTCACAGGACCATTGCACACTCTAGAGATGGGGCTCTTCAGCAATTACGGTTTCGTTAATGAAAATCCTGGTTTGAGCTGAGTCTATGACCTTTGTGTTTACCACATGATTGAGATGGGTCACTTGATAACTTAGTTATATGTATGGAAATATACCAGGGTAGTGGCTATCTGTTGATTTCATAATTTTTTTGTTTCCACATGATTGAGATGAGTTACATGATAACTTAGGTATATGTATGGGAATATACCTATGTAGAGGTTATCTGTTGAGATCTTATTTGTGGTTATCCTTATTGGTTTTAGTGAGACCTTGAGGGTCTCGGGGTCCCTAATGAGTATCGTTATACTCAACCCTGCACGGGCTATGCCCGAACCTTGTTGTATTGGTTGCATATGACGGGCAGTGCTGACGGAGGCTGAGTGTTCGAGGACTGGGTAGTACCCGGAGGTGGACCACAGGACGAGTCAATACTCGGAGGTGGACCACACGACGAGTCAGTACCCGGAGGTGGTCTTCACAACGAGATGACACACGGAGGAGGTTGACAGGCGAGAGAATTGTGGAGGCTATCAGTACCTACCCTTCAGGTAGGATCTGTGGTGGATGATCCAGGAGCTACGCTATTAGTACCTACCCTTCAGGTAGGATCCGAAAAGGACGACCCAGGAGCCGCTTCCGTCCTTCCAGCTGTTGTCTTTTTCTATTGTACTTTTGTTCAGTTGTAGCTGTATTTTTAGTTGGGGTTGTATTCTGGCCCGTTTACTCTTCAACACATTCTTTTGTACTTAGTGTTTACTTCCGCTTGTACTCTGTGGTATTTTGTTTACTTTTATAAAGGAAATGCCTTCCCAGTTGTCGGGATTTATTCCTTTGGTGCTAGTCACCATCCCCTAGCCTATGGAAGGCGGGCATGGGGTAGTCATGACACGGGACCCGACGACGGGTCGTGACAAATTCATATCAGAGGAGTCGTTTCTACCGCAGAACTTATAACTATGATATTCTCTTTCTGTGAAGTAATAGTGTTAAGGGTACTGAGTGAGGTCTTCATTTCAGGGAGTCCAATGTTGGTGCGGACGGCTGACGTATCGATACACCAGGACCCTGAAAAATGAATTCTGACTTTGTGCACGAAAACACTGATTGAGTGTGTGTTTCCAAAAGTTTTTTAAAAGTCAGCTCAAACCAGGTTAGGTCACAAGGTATAATTGTTTGACTGTGTCACATTGATTCTTTCAGGATTCCTTTTCAAAGACGACCATCTAGAGCCAAGAGGGATGTGCGTACTGACAGCCTGCCGAGAAACGAGGCATCAGTATAGGGCCCTCTTGCAGTTGAGGCACCAACGGAGGCACCAGCGGTACTACCATACGTTGGGCCACCAATTACACCAGCCCCAACAGTAGGCGATGCATGCCACTTGAGCGCACTGCACGAGTTCCAGCGCCAGAGGCTACATAGGTTCGGGGGAGAGATGGTCCCGCATGTGGTTGAGGTTTGGATGGAGGCTGTGGTGAGAGTCTTCAGGCTAGTGGGGATGCCACCAGACTTCATGGTGATCTTTGCTGCCAGCCTTCTTCAGGCAGCAGCAGGCAAGTGATGGAGCCACTTGTTCCTATTTTGCGACAGGATGACTTTCACATGGGGAGACTTCGACACCTTTTTCAGGGTGAAGTTTGTACCAGTATCCCTTCACCCCGAGCGTGTTCAGGAGATGATGCCTTTTTCGCATGTTTTTCGATTAGTAGTCATGTCATCTTTAGGCAGGAGATAGATGATGCAGAGGTCCAGGAGGACCAGACCAGCAGTTGGGCGATCTCGGGTTTTAGGATCGGTGGTGCGGGGCACCCGGGGTGGGGTCAAAGCCAAGAGTTCCAGAAACGGACAGTGTTTCTCCTGCGGTAGGAAGGGTCACCTAGCACGTGACTGTCCGACTCCTCGCACAGTTGATCCGCAGGCGTTGGAGGATCCACCGAGACAGAAGCAGCGGTGGGTGCTTGAGCAACAGCCGAGTAGTGGACAAGGCAGTAGAGTTTCGAGAGAAGGTGGACATGAGGAGAAATAGTGGATACGTCCCTTGTAATTCTAGTTCCATGTTGATGTTGTATTCATGTCTTTTTACTATGAGCTGTAATAAAAGAAAGAAACTTATCTTTGTGATGTTTTCTTTCATGTCCTTTTGTTTGGTTGATACTGAGTGGTCCCAGTTAAAACTGTTGACTTGACCCTCACATTTGAGATTTCTACTAGAGGAGACCCAGTGACCTCACATTGATGCCAATAGTGTGACTCGACCCTTGGAGGTGAGAGTGGCAGTTGGATCTCTTGGTAGTTACATCGAGGCCTTACGACGCCATCCATGGAATGAATGCATCATTAATGTCAGGATTGACTGTATTAGGCAATGGGAATGGTTCATCCAGGGGATGAGACCGAGTTTCTCTTTGCGGAAAGGAGAAATTTTAGCAGCTCTTTCAGGTCATAGGCAAAAAAGGTGCAGATCATCCAGGAAGGGATGAAGACTACACAGTGCAGTAAGAAACAGGAAACTGGCGCAAGTCTTAGAGACTCGGGCGTGTTAAATGTTTCAATAAGAGGAATCTTAAAGGAGAGTGACCCAATGGATATATGAATGATTCAAGGGATAGTATGTGTCCACTACTAGCTTCCGTAGTAACAGACGTTGATATGAATCATTCCTTCCTTACACGAATCTTGTCCCAGACCTAGAGTTTCTGGTAAGCCGTAGACTTGACCTTCAGGTCTGGAGACACCTTGGGAGGAGACTCGATAATCACACTTATGCCGACGGTGTGGTCAGACCATCGAGGAGAGATTTTCGGTTGGAATCACTTGGTGGCGGCATCGAGGCCTTACGACGTTGGTTTGAGTATGGACTGGGCAATCAAAGTTCATACACAAATTGACGGTATTTGGGAAAAAGTTTGTGGTTTAACTACGACATTGGGATGGGTTTCCCTTGGTCAGAGAAAAGGAAACCCAAGGAAGCATAGGATAAACTCATGCACAGGAGGGTGAAACCGGTCACTCTTGAGTCGGTCAACCTTACCCTCGTTGTAGCAGTCGTTTTGAGTTTCAGTTCTAACAGTAATTGGAGACCTCTAGAGTTCGAGAATGACGATCACGTATTTATATGTGTCTCACACCGATGAGGTTTACGGAGATGTGGCTGAGGAAACAAGTTATCTACGAGGTTCAACGAACCTTTCTAGGTCCTCAGCTGGGTAGGCGAGGTGGTTTACCACTTGACCCATCCACCTCAGTTGCACCAGGTGCACGATGACTTCCACGTATCTCAACTGAGGAGATATGTGCATGATCCTTCACACATCATCGACCTCAGGGAGTTGGACGTCGATGACAGGGCGACATACGTAGAGATTCCAGTGGGGATCGAGGATCGACAGGGGCAGATCCTACGAGGATGGTCAATTTCTTGGGTGTGCTTTCACTACCAGTACGGGAACTTCCAGGTAAGCACATCAGAGCGGAAGGCTCAGATGCATGCTCAGTACCGCTTTTGTGACACTAGTTTGTGTTAAAGCTTTATGGGGATGTAAATCCTTGAGGTGGGATTAATGTAAAGACACCGAAATTTCAAAGAAAACTTTTTTCTTATTTTTTTTTGGAATTTTACAAGAATGCAGTTTCTAACGGCACCTGATTCTGAGGCCCGGTGTGCCCGGAATCATTTTCTAAAGTTTAGCTCAGGTACGTTCAGTGAACGAATGAGCGGATTTTTCTAAATTTTGAACCGGTTCTCGGAATTGAAATCTGAGGGCACCGATGGAATCGAAGCACTGGTAATTGCTTAGAAACACCATTTCCAGAGTTGTGTTTTCTCGGGTGTGGTTTTTAAATTTTTGGGGCAAAGTTAAGGAATAAAATAAAATTAGTGCAACCGATATTTTATTTTTTCTGCTTAACCTAAGTCAAGTGGATGATGTGGGACCCACTATATCCTACCCATATGGTAGGATATTTGTGGGGTGGGTCCCACACGAGCCCCACCTTTTCAACTTCCATGAAACCACAACCATTGATTAAGGTAACGCACCCACACCACCCTATTAAAAAAAGTCAACTCTTACGTTTAAACGTTTTAATAAATTCCTCTATTAATTGGGAGGTTTAAACCTTTTCAATTAATTGAGTTAATTGATTGATTCGTTTTTGAATTTTTAAAACATTTGGTGTGAGTAATAAAATAACGTAACCCTTATTTTATTATTATTGGGTTGTTGTGTTGTGTTTTTGGGGAGAGTAAAAGAAGTCTTGAAGTTCTTCATTCTTCATCGAAGAACGCGAAGAACGCCGACCTCCGACAAAGGTCGCCAAGAACAGTGCATCCTCGGAGATCGACGACGCGATGCCGATGAATCTTTTCTCCACGACACGATGGTCCCCCTTCCGTGACGCCTTCTTCCGCGACATGCAATTCCGCGACAAACCTCGTTCGACGACTACGATCGAGGTAGGATTTAATTTTTTGTAATTTTATATTCCCATGGTTCCTTCATTTTAAATACAAAGAACTTGGATCAACTCATCTTCAACTTGATCCGAGAATTATTTCTTTTTCGGGGTGGGAATATTTTTTTGTGGGAAAAACTGTTTGGATTGATTTCTTTTGTTCGTGAAAAATCCTTGTTGTTTTTCACCTTTTGGGCCGCTTGTTACCAACTTAACGGGAGGAGGTCGGACTGCACGAACACGGCCGAATCACCTCCCCCGTTTTTGTTTTGATTCGTTGCGGCATGAACAAAGGCGGCATGGTGCAACGGCACCGCGCGGACAAGAGAAAGAATGCGACGAAGAAGCGGGGGGCCGTCGCGACGCGCCGTTGTGGCCAAACAAACCGCGGCTGGAGTCCGGGCCGCGGAGGCGATTGAAGACTCCGATGGTTGATCCTTCTGAACGGATTGATGAGATAAGAAGCAGGCCGCAAGGGCAGTTTGAAACCATCGCAGTAAACTGTGGATCCCGGGAGAACTGCCGGCGTAGACAGCGGGCAAAACAGACCACTGGAGCGCGCCCGGTGGTCCGCGGAAGGTGTTGCCGACGCGCCCCGCCAGCGGCCGAAGGCGGCGGAAGGCACCGGCCGGCCACCCGAAGGTGGTGGGAAGACCGGATCCCGCGGCCGCGCGGGATCCGGGGAAGACGCGACGGCTCACGCCGTGTCCGGTGCAAAGGGTCGGGGGCAGCGCACCCCCTCGCCCGCTCAGCGCGCGCGACACCCGCTGCGCCGGACCGGCCGCTCAGGGCCGGGCTGGGCTGCGTCCTAATGGCCCGGGCCTGGACTCGGTTCGGGTTGACCCGGTTCGGGCCAACCCAGGGGGGGGGGGGGGTTGGGCTGGGCTGGGCTGGGCCCAGACCCCCATTTCTGACTATTATCAGTATTTTTCCCATATCATGGGCCACCGACCTCCGATCGATGCACCGTCAGTTTCATAGAGATCCTTGGATCGAGGCATTTGTTTTGGTATATTGTAATAAAGGGTTTGAAGAACTTTGTGTACGGCCATGTTGGTTCGGATACGAAACCAACCGGGCCCTCGGAGCGGAAACGCTTATATCTTGAGCTCCGGACGTCCAATTGACGTGGCGTCGACTTTGTTGGATTCCTCTTGATTAGAAGGATCTTTTGAAAAACTTCGCCTGAGTTTTGGTTGCAGTTGGATAGTGTCCGGGTTGGATTGTACCCGAAATCCAACCGGGCCCCTGGAATGGAAAAGCTGATAAATTTCAGACTGGACGTCCGTTTGACGAACCATCAGCGGTGTTAGTGATCTTGTTGAAAAAAATTTCCTTTGAGTATAACCTATTAGAGTTCGGGGTACAATAGAGATACGGCCGGGTTGGTTCGCATAGGAAACCAACCGAGCCCCTAGGATGAAAAGGCTAATAACTCACAGACTAGGCGTCTGATTGACGCGCCATCTGTTGCGTTGAGACGCCTATGATGAGGCGGTCATTTGAGATAATTCTTCATGGGACTTTGAGATACTTGGAGTATCGACCTATAGCTCGTCGATCAGACCCTCTCAGAGACGAGCGTGCAGAGTACGGAGACTGTGTAGCTGACTGAGACCTAACGACTGCTTGACTGACTCGACTTGGAGTGAGTCAACCAGCCCAGTGGACGGAGCACTACATTGATTGGGGGCAGACCCATGGCGGACGGAGCACTACCTGTGTGATAGAGCAGACCCGAGATACTCATCCGGAGAGTACCTCTGCAGGATATTAGGGGGTGTGCACTACTATGTTAGGGTGGCATACCCCGGTGGGAAGCACTACTGTGTTTGGGTGGCTGACCCACGGTACTCGACAGGAGGAGTACCTCAGAAATCTTAAGTTAGTGAGAAGTAACTCGGAGTTGTGATAGGACCACTGTACACTCCAGAGATGGGGCTCTTCAGCAGTTACAGTTTCGTTAATGAAAATATTGGGTTGATCTGAGTCTATGACCTTTGTGTTTACCTCATGATTGAGATGGGTCACTTGATAACTTAGGTGTATGTATGGGCATATACCTGGGTAGTGGTTATCCGTTGATTTTATAATTTTTGTTTTTCTTCATGATTGAGATGGGTTACTTGATAACTAAGGTATCTGTATGGGCATATACCTAAGTAGAGATTATCTGTAGAGATCTTCTTTGTGGTTATCCTTGTTGGTTTTAGAGAGACTTTGAGGGTATCAGGGTCCCTATTCAGTATCGTTATACTCACCCCTGCACAGGCTATGCCCGCACCTCGTTGTGTTGGTTGCAGACGACAGGTAGTGCTGACAGAGGCCGAGGGTTCAAGGACTGGGCGGTACCCGAAGGTGGACCACACGACGAGTCAGTACCCGAAGGTGGACCACATGACGATTCAGTATCCGGAGGTGGACTTCACGATGAGAAGACACACAGAGGAGGTTGATGGGAGAGAGCATTGTGGAGGATATCTGTACCTACCTTTCAAGTAGGATCTGTGGTGGACGATCCAGGAGCTGCGCTATCTGTACCTACCCATCAGGTTGGATCTGAGGAGGACGAACCAGGATCCGCTTCCATCCTTCCATCCGTTGTCTTTTTCTATTGTACTTTTGTTCAGTTGTAGCTGTATTTTCAGTTGGGTTTGTATTCTGGCCCATTTATTTTTCAGCACTTTTTTTTGTACTTAGTGTTTACTTCCTCTTTTACTCTGTCGTGTTTTTTTACTTTTATAAAGGAAATGAGTTCCCAGTTGTTGGTATTTACGCCTTTGGTGCTAGTCGCCGGCCCCTGGACTATGGAAGGCATGCTTGGGGTAGTCATGGCACGAGCCTCGAGGATGGGTCGTGACAATTTTAAACCTTATCATTTTCATTATCCCTTAGTTATCATATTTTAATTACATTTATAACAACAACCATTTCAATATCAAATGATAAATATTTTAAATTTTAAGTATTAAATTGAAAAATAAATAGTCAATTAATGATATTATCCATCATA
The DNA here is from genome assembly GCA_963277665.1 of Viscum album. NCBI lineage: Eukaryota > Viridiplantae > Streptophyta > Magnoliopsida > Santalales > Viscaceae > Viscum > Viscum album. The sequence goes on along the minus strand of OY728133.1, from coordinate 2,114,818,755 downwards.
TTTTACTCTATTTCTCATAATTTGGTTCTTTTATTAGTTATTAATAACATCATAAATTATTATTTTCATAAAATATCATTATGTTAAGTTTTGAATCTATTAATAATATTAACATTAATAAAATCAATACGGTTTTCTAATTTAGAAAAAAAAATCATTTAACACACCCCTAACAAGTCATATTCACTTATAAAATTCAAAGATCATGATAATTTTGTTATATTATAATTTTTCTAATATTTAAGATATCCATTAATTGATAGTGTCATTAATAGAATCATTATTTAGTAATCGTTGTGTGATTAGTTATGAATATTATTACATAAATATAAAATAATTATAAAATAAAATGATTTATAAAAAAAATTATAATTTATAAAAAGTTATATATTTGAGAGAATATTAAATTTTAAAATATATTAACAATATTATACTTATTATAAGTAAAAAAGGTAACATTTTGTCAGTCCTTTTATTTTAATAATATCTAAGTAAATATCATTGAAAAGTATCAATTAAATAATTAAGTTTCAAACTATAGTTGTTAAGGTTTAAATTAACTTTATTTACTAACATTTGGTCACGTGGTATGGTAGTTTTTAAAATATTATAATATTAGTTTTCCCCTTAATTAACTTATTTACCCTTAATTGTGGTAATAAAAATTACTAATCATACTATTCATATTACTAAAAAATAAGAAGGACCTATTTATTTATTTTTTACCTTATATTTCATAATATGGAATCCATTTTTTAAAATTTAAAAAAAAGATATTCCTAAAATTAATTTTAAATTAATGTCATTGATGGGGTGAGAAAATGGGATTAAATATTGAAAACATTCAAAACAGTTAAATGTTTTTATATCTAATTTCAATTTGAATTTGATTCTACTCAACTACATTAGATAAAATGAAAATATAGTGATCAAATTACAAATGAAAATCTGTCTAATATATATTTTACCAATATAAATTATTTCAATGAAATGGATGTTTTTAATTAAAATTATTAATTTTTTCTATTCATCAGAAAAGGAATCTTATTAAAAATTCTAATAAATCAACCAAAGTGAATTTTGATATGCCTTTTTCAATGAATAATTTTATTTTTTTCAGATATAATTTTTAAAATTGTGAAAATATATATTTGAAACATGTGCATAATAAAATTGTATTTGTTATTATACAAGGTATAGAATACACATATGTTGAATGTTAAATATAAGATTTAATAATTTATATATCATTAATTTTATCAAACAAGATTATTTATTTATATTATTATTAAAAAACACAATTTTTTGAATGTAAATATTTATCTAGAAAAATATATATTTTTATATTTGAAAAGGGTTTAACATGTGTAAATCATTCATTCATAATTCATTGAACACTTTTCATAACTGCAATACAATTGGCTAGGTCAAATTTTTTCTATTAAATAATTAAAATTCAAAAATGATTTTTTATTGAAATTCAATGTCATTTTTAACCTAAGAAAACCCATTTTATCATTAAAAATATGCATAATATGGTGTAGCATGAAATTCATGATACAACGGAAATAAAATTATTTAAAATTATATTTCAAAAAATTATCAAGGTGCTGCATTCTCCTTCATAAAGATAATTTTTCCCACAAAATTCTTCTAGGAATTCAATGTTTTAATAAATGATAGTTTCTTTTATATAAATACACACTCTACAAATGATAAAAATACATTCTTTAAAAAGGTAATGTTAGAAACCTAATACTTCCAAAATGTACCTCATAACAATGTTACACATAGGAAGACATACTTATAAATTGAAAATATGTGAATAGAAGAGAAACATATCTATCAAGTTCTTACAGAGAGGGATATGAAGCATGTTCATGACATGTTAATGAACACAAATCCAAAGACCAAATAATTCTTCAAAAGTTACTTTATATCTACATAAATGATGATAAGTGGATAAACATTTATTTAAAAATCCATTAAGTTGATATAAATACTGGAATTTATCTCAAAAATAAAATCTCACTCCATTGTTGTTTTTTGATCAATTTCTACTTCATTTGTTACTTCATGAAATTATGAAGATGAAATTTTAATGCCTGAATAATAAGTGGATCATAATATCCCTAATCGGATGATAAGACATTCTTCTATCTCTAGTAATAATTTAATCAAAATTATTATAACATATTAATCAATATTAATAAATATTCATATTATGAAACATTAATCTCTAAAATATTAGAAAAAAATTAAACATATACAATTTTATAAATGGGTTTCTTTGTAAACCTTCCGAATGATTGAAATCAAATATTCCAGTAGAATGTAACTAACATAAAAAAATTAACATATCACTAACCCCCCCCCCCCCCCCAAACAACTTGATTTAATATTAATTATCACATACAAAACCCCAGATGACTATATCATGTATTCTATTTAGACATGATAATAAACATAATTACTATTAAAACATATTTAATACAGACATATTTATTCTTTATATAGTCCCTATTAATATGCAGAAACATTTTTCATTGGAAAACTGTGTTCACGCTTGAACTAATAGAATATGTGATTTCATTAATCCAGAATCCTTGTATAAAATCACATGAAACATCATTAATGGATGAACAATATGATTTTAATAGGTTTTATTAATTTGTAATCAAACATTAAACTACCCACATGGGATTTTATGATATGTATTCTATAATTATTTCGGTTTACATCATCCATTATAATAGCATACAATTTACATTTTTCCTTTTTCTACAGATATTCTTTGGATTTCAACATATATTAGTCATTGGGGTAGGAACCTATTTGTGTAATTGAAATACTCATTACCATTGAAACACAAAATTATAGAAGGTGAACTCTTGGGAACAGTCTTTTTTTCTAATTATATCTATAGTCAATTGAAATATTACATTCTTTCCCACACATAGAACATTTACACGTCCCCATAAAATAATTTCCTCCATCTTCCCTTCCACACATTCAAGTTAAATAAATGTAATATTATTTTTTCCATTTTTTTAGAGTGTTTAATTGAATTATATCATTATTTTATTATCATAACCATAATATATATGATAAATTTAATTATCCCTTTTGTTTATAAGAATACAGGGAAGGTAATTTCTAAAAAATATGTTCTTGAACTCATCCCAATTAAAAGAATCAATTTTATCTATTTTGATAAAATTCATGATAAATTCCCACCAGCTATATTATTTTCCTTCCAATAGATAAGTGACCAAGTTATCGTTTTCGTGTTCTAGAAAATGGTGAATGAAAAATATCATTCTAGTGGTACATATCCATTTCTTAGTAAATAGTGTATCAGTCATTACACTAAAAGAAGGTGTAAATTTCCTTAATAGGGATTGAATATAGAATTTTCCCTCTTTTTTATTTGTAATATCAATATTATTCGCGTCATAATAATGTTATGATAATTGAAATGAGGGTTTTCATTCTATCTTCTATAACATTTAGTTTTCTAATATGTATATAATTAACTTGTCCTTTAAATTACTCATTAAAATGATTCTTATTGGTTTTATAGATTTATTAATACCAATGTAATAATATGAATAACAATAATAATGTTTAGAAAATTTACAAATCAAGGTACATTACTGTAAATCTATAACATCATATATTTAATCCTAGGTTATTCATGATTGATAACAAAATTCTAGGACTATATCGATTACAAAGAAAAATCTATAGAGACTTTCCAAGAGAAATCCTCATAAATATATATAGGGACCTCACTAAATTTTTCCCATCCAAGTCACCAAAGTTTGAATATTAGTTTTATATAATACCAACTATAACATGGATGAATTTTGTACATGGATATTACATATATTTATAATAATATTCATTTCATTACAAAAACACATGCATGAGGCTTATAATAGTTTAGTTCCTTTGGAATCGTGGAATACATTATTCTAAATTGGTAAAAGATCATAAAAATCATCCACAAAGATCTCCCCAATTTTAAATCTTATTTAAAATTTTTTTTATATCATATGGAATCAAAAATAAGAAAGAGTGATCTCAGACACTCAATAAGGGTAAATGTAGAAGATATATAAGCATATCATAAGCATAAGTGAATGAAAATGGGGCATAAAATTGATTATTGAACCAATGAAATCAATGAACATAATCCTAGATCATTTCATTATGTAATCGTTGTTCATAATACATGAATCATAAGGGATTCATGAGCATCAACCACGAAATCATAACATAGAAATAAGGCATGAAATTTTGGTAGACACATAAAAATATAAAATGTCATCCAATGTAGTTAAAAAATTAATTCTAATTCCACAATATAAGTATGGTTTCACTCATTATAACATGTTGTTAGTCATTGATCAATCCAATGACCCCCTTTCCCCCACTATTTTTATCATATCCCAAGACCTCCTTAGTCGCCAAATCATCCAAAATATCCTGATTGGCATCATCCACAACTATTAGTCAATGAAAAATTATTTTGAACTCTCCTATCTTATGCTTGATGATGACACTATGATCATTCTGAATGGTGGTAATAGGTTCATTAGGGGGATCAATGGGTTACTAATAGATTATTGCAAATGGAGTGGAAAAGTAATCAATAGGGATAAAAGATACATTTTTATCCCTAAAATGATCATGACTAGAAGATTGGAATACCACTAAATTATTTTGGAAATGAAAAGAGGGGTATTTCCAATAGAGGACATGGGTGAATCCGTCTCGATTGGGAAAATATGCATTTGTCATTTTAACAAGATGATCGATAAAATCACAGGAAAAATTATAAATTTGATGATTATGTTTTGGTCTTTTGTAGGCAGAATAAATTTGATAAATAGTGTGCTTTCATCCATAACCATACATGTATTCTCATCTATTAAGGTTCCAAAAGGTCTTATTTCCTGATTAGAGAATATTATGGATTCTTTTATTTTGGATGCACTGTCCAAAGGGAAACATCATAGGGTGGCGTGGTTCAAGATGGCCAGACCTTTGTCGGATGGAGGGATTAATGTGAATAGTGTCTCTACCACAATGTAGGGTCTCCAAGATAAACATGCATGGGCGGTCCTTGAAGGGAGATCAGGTTGGGGAATGTTAATTCAAGACAAGTTTGGTAGTAACCAGGATAGGGGAAGAGGTAGTCTATCTACATCCAGGCTCCAACCTTATTTGGAATCCCTTCAGACACTTTCTCATTGGATTATGGGTAGAGTTGATATTAATCTTTGGAACCATAACCAGGATGGGGTCAGACATAGATTCCCTAGTTCTATAATCACTGTCATTAATTTTTTTAGGCGAAAATTTTCCTATAACTCATGCATGCTATTCAGGATAAAGAAAATCAGGCTACATAAGAAAATTTTATGCCTTACTCGAAGCTAAACATGTGAGTTTTTTAGGGTCTACCTAGGGTGTCTTCACAGCTATAGACTATATCAGAATGATTTCATCGAACCAATGCCCTAAAATCGGGGTAGAAGTTATTTGGAATAAGGAGATCCCAAAGAAGTTCAATTTTTTCATTTGGATAATCTAGAACAAAGTGCATATTATAGAGGATAATATTCAACGCTTGGGAGTGAATCTGGCCACAAAATGCCTATGTTGTAGGGTGGAACATATTGAAACTGTCGATCACTTATTCATTTGTTGTGGCTTGGAAAATTTAGTGCGGAATGTTTTTGAAGGCTTCATGGGCAGAGTCTTCCGTACAGAATCTTGCTCTATCATTCTTGAGCAGTGGTTTAAGGGAACAAACAAATGTGGTTCGGAAAGGGTTGTTGGGTCTATCCTCTTAAAGGCGAGCGGCTAGGGGATCTGGAAGGAACAAAATGAGGCCCACCATAAGGGTCTCTTGGGATCCCGTGCAGGTCTTATCTTCAATACTAAGTACGTGATGAATGATTTAGTCTATCTTTTTCATTCCTACAAGGACGCGCCTTCCATAAGACCCCTTCTCACTGCAACCATTTCTCCTTGAAATGACCAATATAGAAAATAAGTAAGATGGATATGCTAGTTTCCCCATCATCCATGACTCAAAATGAACATAGACGGCTCATCTATCTTGGTGATGATGCAAGGCGGGGGGGGGGGGGGGATCCAAGATCTAAGTGGATCAGTGACTCGTTATTTTTGTGGCAATATTTGATATGGGGATGACCTTCATGTGGAAACATCAACTATGCTCAATGGTTTACTCTTATGAAGGCAAAATAATGTCATTCTTTATGTTGTGAAAACAAATTCACTTATAGTTTAAATGATCTGTGTGGTGTCAGGACCATCCTATGGGCAATTTTTAAATCATTCGGTGGTGCGAGGGGCTTTTGAGCAGTAGTACAGAGGTATGTCATACATGATATGAAGAGAATTTTGTGGCTAAGCTTTTGGCATCCATAGTAGCTCAAGGGGTCCATATATCATGATTTTCCTATCTTGGATCCTTCCCCCATGGGGGTTTCAACCTTGTTAGTGTGGAATCTATTTTCATTCACTACATGAGACCAACTTTTCCCTCTCTTTGTTTTTGGTCTCTTTGTGGGCATGCCGTGTTGTGACTCTTTTTAAAATCCAATAATAATGTTTGTTTGGATAAATATAATTCTATATTAAACATAAAACCCATTGGAAAAATAGGGATATTATCAATTAAAAATATCCACATTAAAAGATAAGTTACAAAAAATTATTTTATCATAGATGGAGAATAATTTTTAGAGGTCACATGAAATTAATTCTTGAAGAAAATAATAATTTTTCTTAGATAAATATTTATTTTAATAAATCACTAGTCGAATTTTTTTTTAAAAAAATTATTTAAAATTTAAAATTACATTTTGCAATATAATATTCAATTAATTATGGATTAATGATTCTTAATTATTTCATTCATGTTGTATATGTTAAAAATTTCTTTCTATATATTATTGTAGCTAAAGTGAAAAAGATCTATGTTTAGAAAATGGAAATAATATATTTTCAAACTGTTTTATAAAAAGTAAAAAGTGGGTTCAAAAATGTAAATATTAAAATTATAATATTAATAAAAATTTTAATAAAAAAATTCAATAAACATGGATGTGGATGATTAAGATTCCACATTAGTTATTTAAAATGAAAGAATCCAAATTATTGATGATAATGTGAAATAATCACTTCTCACTTTATAATCATTAGACTTGTATTACCCATGAAAAGAAAAAAAAATTATGAAAAAAACATAATCTTCGGACTAATAATCATAAACTAAATTTATGTATTTTATTTACACAACACAAAATAAACAAGTAGTGTATAAGGCATGTTTCCCACCTAAATATATATGAGAAAAAATTCTGTGACATTATATCATGAATCTCATTATACTCATATAAGAATCATCTATAATAAATATAAGTGTTTTAGAAATCTATTAATGAACCATATTATTATATTTAATAGCATATAGGATTTTATTATGACTTTATATTACCCCTTTATTAAATATTTCATGTTAATGTTACACTTCGTGTAATATCTTCTTTGTTTTTCACATATGTTTGGGTTTGTTATATTTTTGTTCCACTTACATATATAATTATTTCATTACCTATTAAATTATAACCATGATATAAATATCATACATATTATTTATATATTTTTCTACAATCATATATTAAATATATAATTAGGAAATGAAATACACTATTCGTAGAGACAGTAAGTCGTACGTACGCATGAACACTGTTTCCATATTCATATCATAATGAAAAAATAATGTAAATGAAAGATATATAATGGAATTAAATTATATTTATTATAACATATATATAATATAATTTCACTAAACCCTTCATTAATACATTCTATGTTATGTGTGAACGAATTGAATTCCTTTGAGGAAGTGGTATCCCACATGTCAGAAAACGGAGTAATTTTAATTAACAAAATTGAAACCAAGAAGTTATGTGGCATATAATAATTATATAAGAAAAAAATATAATATATATCATATAAAATTATATTTAAATAATTATTCACGTCCTTTAAAGATGGAAATATATGAATGAATGACATCGGTTCAGGAGGTGGTAGTCCACAGTATACATGAACGATGATTGTGTATCCCATTTGATGGAGATTTGTGTGAGATTTAGTAAAACAATATATTATAAAATAATTTATTTATGTTGAGGATAATTATATTATTATATAAACTCAAAATAAAATTAAGGCATTGGGTTTAAGTAATAAAAAAATAAAAATATTTTTCAAATAACGTTGACTCTACTCTAGGTATCTCCTTTTGATTTTCATAATGTAATACATTGTTTGGATTTCTTCCCAAAGTAAGGACTCTCAAATTAATACAGAGATGTAGTGTTCTTATTTAGAATGACATTGGAAGATCCAAATAGTTTTTTAATTATGAATAAAAGAGATGAAGATGTTCCATTTTATAAGAGATGGGAGGGTACATTTGGAATTTCCAAAAAGGATAATTTACAGTAAAACAATTCTTATTAAAAATGCATCCAAATATAAATTTACCTGTATATAATGTTGTATATGTTTATAATATCATTATATTGTAAATTTTAGTCATGTTTTAGTGTTATTTGAAATGTTATATTTTTTATTAACCCTTAGGTAACATATTTTAAATTTAAATACGTCAAAAACATATTAGATATTAAAATGTTAAAATATTTATATTTAAGGTGTAAATTGAAAAATAAATGTTAATTTTATGATATTATAGTATATAATTTATCCCATTTTTTATTTTTAATTTTTTATATAATTTTAAAATTAGTTAATGATAAAATAATTTTATAAAATATTATTACTATTTATTTTGACATTGTTCATAACATTGACTTCAAGAAAATCAAGACAGCAAGGTAACTTGTAAAAAAATTATTTAATACATATGTAAAATGTAATATTCAGATATAATAATTGTTGATAACTTTAATGAAGTCAAATTATTTATCTTTGGATATTTCAAATATCATTTAATTTGTTATTTCATTAATTTAATAATTAATATATTATCAATGTGTAATTATTTATGATAATTATTTCATTACTAATATTTTAAAATAAAATACTATGATGTATCTAAACCTTTTATAATTCAAAAATATATATATAGTTGGGAATACCTTCAATTTAACCCCATATTAAAAATATTATACTTACTCAAAGTAAGAGTCTGACATTTAGTTACTCGCTATGATTTTAATAATATCTGGGAAATTGTCATTGGTGACCTTCCATTAAAAAATTATTTTTCAAAATTTAGGTGTTAAATTATAGGTTAAATTCATAAAATAAAATTTTGTCAAGTGTTATGGTAGTTTTAAAATATTTAAAATATTAATTTAACCCTTAATTACATGATTTACCCTTCATTGTGTTAATAAAAATATATAAAGTTACTATTCATGTCATCCAAAAATAAAAGGGACATATATTTTGATTTTTTTTCTAATTACAAATATTAAATCCTTATTTTAAAATTAAAAACATAGAAATCGATACAATTTATTTAAAAATAACTTCTTAGATGGGGTGAGAAAACCATTTCTTAAATAGAAAATAATTCAAAGATTGAAATGTTTTTAAATCCAAATACAATTTTAAATATAATAAAAATAAATAAATTTCATTAAACGAGAAATTTTTATATAATTAAACCATACAATATTTCAAAAATATAATTTACAAATATAAAATATTTTGATGAAAAATAAGTATTCAATTAAAATTCTAAATTTATACTATTAATTAAAACATTTATCATGTTAGATAAATAAATAAATAATTCAAAGTAAAAATTGATATTCCATATTAATAAGAAAAAAACTATTTTAATGAAATATAGTTTATTAAATTGTCAAAAACTATATTCAAAACAGTTGCGCCATAAAAAGGTGGAAAACATCTTTTTTTTAAAATATTTTTTTAATACACAAATTGGATTTGTTCTTAAATCATGTCTATAAAACACAAGATATGAATTTCCAAAATTACACTGAATATTATATATATATATATATAATTAATATTATCCAACAAGATTTATTTTTATTTATATCGTATAAAACACAATTCAACTCATTTTAATACTTTTTCAGATAATGATTTCCTTATCATTTCAAGAGGGATATACTAGTGTAATTAATAATTCCATAATTTATTTTACCCTATTAAAACCCAAATTTATATATACTATAATATAATTTTAATATTTTAATAAATAAATAATGCAATTTTGTTTCATAGAAATATAGTGTTTCTTATAATGAATGTTCAGCTGGCGTTGCGTGTAATGAAACCATAATATGTGTTCTATGAAATGAATATTATAAAATAAATAACAATATTTAAAATATAATGTTCATAAAAATATAGGGGTGGCGCATAGGGCTCATCCTTGATCACATTCTGAAGCACAGAACCCTTTTCCATAGAAAAAAACACTTAAATAATTTCTCACCTTTTATGAATTCCATATTTTATAGAAAGTTGTAACTATAAATTTTTGATAATTTCAATGATACCTTTATTTAATACTGAATGTCCCATAAATTATCTTCCATTTCCTTAGATATATCATTTACTAAGAGTTTTTTCCACTAAGTTCATCCCAACAAATTTTTGTTCAACACTTCTTTCCATAGATGGCTATAAAGGGATATATCTGAATACCAGAGTGAATGATATTGTTATAATAAAACCTAACTAGTCTATGGTTTTTAAGTCATCAACCTTTTAAATAAATTGAGAAATATCATAGAATATAATATAGTGGTTTAATAGTTCTCTCATACCAACCATAAGTTTGGGGTGACAAGTCGTACAGAAAATTTACAATATATGTAAAACCAAGTAAATACATAACTAGATCATCAAGGTAAAACTTAGTTCCACATAAAATATAATATAATTTGGTACTCCATTAAACCATAAAATTTATTTAATCTATTTTATAAAAAAATCTAGAGAGGAGTATTCTTTGTTTGTAATGTAGTATCATAACTTCGTAATGTAATCGACTACAACCCAAATTGAATTATCTACATTAGATGTTTTAGAGAGTCTAATGAAAACATGCATAGATATTTTTTCCAATTCTTATTCTATTATGGGTAGTTTTTTGGCATCCCCTATGTGTAATACCTCTTTGACATAACATGATGACATATTAGTCACAAATATTCAAACTCTGCAGTATCTCTCATTATTTTTTCCACCATAAATAAAATTTTAAATATCTATATATCTTTTTACTTCCAGGATGAATAAAAAATGATGAAAATAGAGCCCAATCTAACATATCCTTAATTAAATATTTCATGGACAAAAAACATACATGGTTATTGAACCTTACTATTCTATCATCATCAAGGTTGACGTAAAAAAATTAAATTCTTCTAAACTTTTATATTATCCTTTATTTCTTATTTAATCCAAAAAGGAGTTGATGGTTGAACACTCATTCAGTAAATAATATGTATCCCCTTACATCATGTTTTATAGATCCATCCATTCAAAATATATAAATATTGGCCCTTTTGAGATCATCATCCTAATCATGATAGAATGATACTTTTTTCATTTTACAGTATTTACCATGTTCACATTCCAAATATGATTATGTATTGAGAATTTGTAATCACTATTCAATAATAACCCTCTTATCCCAAAAATATTACTCTATATATGAGTGGAAATAAAATAAATTTTTTATATGATTATATATCACACATTTCCCCATAAATATTATACTTCCATATCATTAATACAAAAATTACTATAGTTTGCTCCAAATCCTATATTGGATAAGTTTTTCCATGGATCACTAATTGACTTGAGCGATAATTTATCACCTTATAATTACGAATAACGACCCATACAATTCCAATATTTTATTCATCACTATATATCACAAACGCATCTCCCTTATAGGTTGTCACATGCACAAGTTCACTGACTAACCTTATCTTCTGTTCCATTAAATTTTCCTTAGATTCTTCTATCAAAGGGAACTTTTATCCTTTATAAGTTAACATTTTTGAGTGGATTAGATATACATTATAAATCCCCCACTATGTATTGATAATATCCATCCATACCATGAAAAATATTGATAGTATTCATAATAAATATCATAGCCCAATGTTTAATAACATCCTTGTTTGATAGATCCACAGATATTACATTATATGAGATTATATGACCTAAAAATGAATCTTTTTATATCATAAAATTAAAATTGAAAGATTTTCCCTATTTATTATCCTTCCGTTGTGTCCTTAGTACAATATTTAGTTGACTTCACGGTTTTCCATACTATCCGAGTATACATTCATATAATCTATAATTCCTACCATCAATTGATCAATGAAATCTCTAAATAATCGATTTTTTAAATCAATTATGATAACATGGGAATTAGTAAGACCAAATTGTGTGACTATAAGTTCACAATGATCATACATTTATTATAATGTTGTCTTGTATATATCCTCTTTCTTGACCCTCAATAGATGATATCTAGAATTAAATCTAAGACTGGAAAACTACTGAGCTCGACATAGTTGATCATAAAATTCACCAATATGGGATAAATGATACTTTTTCATGATATTGATTTTGTTAAGAACTAAATAAAAATATTATATCACATTGATCCCTAATTCAACATAATAAAAGGAATTGGTGTACACAAAAATGAGTCACATGGATAAATAAATCAATTCTAAATATTATCATATATTTCCTTCATTAATTCTTTAAGTTAATCAATAGTACTCAATAGGCATTGATTGAAATAAGTGTAGCACTAGGTATGAGATCTATTGATACTCAACATTATGTTATTGTGGAAGACAAGGGAACTCTTCCAGAAAAGCATAGAATAATTCTTATATAATAGTCATAAATTCTATATTGATGTTTTTTTCAAACAATCTGAGACAAACACCCCATTTGAATAGTAATAAATCCCCATATAATGGATTTTAATTCCATCAAAAGTTCATAATTTTTTTCAGTCTAACAGAATACAATGTAATGATTTGTAATTTCAGACGTGACTCCCCTTCCAAAAACATTTAGGTGGGGGTTTAGGAAATGAAATCCAATAAGTTTTTAAGATAACATCTTATTAAACTTTAGGTAAAATGAAAATATTTCCATAAATAACATTCCAACAAACTCTAATAATATAATAATCATAAAAATGTGATAATTTCATTATATAATTAGTTTTTCAATAATAATTGATCATATAACTGTATGGGGTGCACTATGAAGAACATTGAATAATATTCAGATGTAAAATAGTGGATTGATGCTAAATAAAAAAAGACATTAATAACTCTAGAGTGAATGATATGTTTACCTTGCACCATGTAATTAGTGTTCCTTATATTAACAATAGAAATCACTTGATATTTCCCCTTGTATCAAGGCTTCATAGGTCTCTAATGTTCATAATTTTTATTAACCTCATGATATGAGAAATTATTATCATAAAGCTCATACTATACCCATTTGAAACACTATATTGTGGGTGTGGAATTCTATGATTAATTTCCACCATCACCGTAAAATTTCATCCCATTACTTCTAAATTTTATTGCTCAATGAAATTATTTTCCAAAGATGAAACATTTACTAGTACCCCGAAGACAATTTTCTCCTTGCCCCTTCCTTATATTGATAACAATAGAATGACATCCTTCATCCATCCATGGCTATTATTATTATAATCTCCATTAATTTACATCATTATTTTCATATCAAAACCTTAAGATTGATGGGTAACTCTAATTTCAATTTCTCTGTTTGTTGGATATATAATTATTATTTCATAACTACTAAATTACCTAAGGGAAAATTCAATTCATATTATATTTTATATAAATTAAATAATCAATCAATCATACATTATTAATTATTGATAATACCAAAATAATACATTTCATATATTTATATATTTTCCTCTAATGCAGTAATGGATTCATCATCAATTTTTCTTCGACTCATGTAATTCATTCTCCAATTTTTAATGAATATTATGAGTAACTTACATTTGAAAAAATATACTCATAAACTCATATCACTCTATGGAGTTAATTTCTTCTTATTGCATTGTGTTCTTCATGGGAGTACACCATTTAGGTACCTTACCTTACAAATGATATAAATCCAAAATGAATTTTTTAGGTTATGAACACTATAGAAGAGAAAATATATTTTAATTTTCACCGAACCATTTCTAAAAAAGAATAGGATCAACATATAGAATCAATAAATGTGGATATTCCTACACTATAGACTCAACCCAATTTTGTTCCCTCATTTTCTCATTTTTAATCTTAGTATGATTCATGGATTGAGAAAGTTATTTATTCATTTGAATTATATTTTATATTCTAGAAACCATAAAAAAAATTCGTTGGTACTATAATTTCATTTTCCATCACCTTCAACATTAACTATGTTCCTTCAAGTTACATCCTTTGAAAAAAATAAATAATTATATTGTGAGAAAAAAAAAATAGTATTTGGGAACCACATTATCATGGAAACTCATTTATATGATTTTTAAATCATGATATATTTTCAATCATTAACACCTTTTGTTTAACCAAGGTTATACATTATTAAAATTTCTTTAGATTCTCACTTATTGTTTATAAAAAAATTGTGAATTCATAAAATAATATCCATCAGGATTGTCATGATTGGAGCATAGTAAGGGAACACTCACTGTGCACTAGAAATATGACCATGATATACTCAATAAACACTTTTTGGGATACTAACCCTATATGTATATGTTTTAAACCAGCATCCACTTATAGTTTTTTGGATGTGTTGTCTTTCAAGGAAACCCACACATTTCACATTACCATAACAAGGTACATTCTTCTAAAAATATAATTTTCCTTTGAACTCTCTATAATATTTTATTATCATAGATTAAAATGATAAAAAATACTTTCAATATATAAATTTTGGAAAAAAATACCTTACATATATTGATATTTATTTTCAAGATGAATATTCACTTTATAACATTAAGATCCATTCAATAACTATAAAGGTCCAATTTCATTGGAAACATGGATACATAATCAAATTGTTTATTAAATATGAAAAATATCTCCCACATAGTTCTTCATAACTAGAATAATTCAATGATATATCACACTTAAAACTATTAATTTTTACTCGGGCAAGTAAAACATATGAAACGACAAGCTCAAATGCTCTATAAAGATAAAAAAATATTTTAATGATCACTTATGCATTAAATGTGGGTAAGGGAATGAGAACATGGGGCTAACATTTGAAAACAATATTATTATTATCCAATATCATCATTAACATAATTTTGTTTAATCATTTATTATTTGAAGAAAAAAATAAATAATACATCAAAAAACTAGAAACTAAGATCCATGGAGGCCTAAAATAGTAAAGGCCATGTAAATACCCTCTAACCAACATAAATCCATAAATAGGTAATGATGTCACACTATAAAAGAATGTAATAGTATCCTTTTGGATGGACATGAAGGATAGAAATACAAAACATTATATCCCTCTCACCAAGTGTGTAGAAGATGCAAATGATTGTTTATTAACTTCCTAAATCTGATAATGATATGAAAGAATTCCCAAGGAGTACCACACATGACATTCAATGAGCATTGAAGAATCATGGAATATGTTTTCACTAACACCATACTAATATTATTTTCAATAAAAATATGTATTCTTGATAACAAAGACATTGATTTATACTAAAGGGACTAACAATATCGCAAGTTCTAGGAAAATGAAAGAATAATAGAACCCTGGACATCAAAAATCACACTACCTCCTTAAATAACCCCCAAAAAACACAATACATAATTATTAAGATTAAAACCTCTAGAATAATGTTTTCAATTCATAAAGTGACCATTCTTTCCTCTGTGATATTGATGGTTACAATAAGGGACATTCAAAAATGCTCTAGGAGAGGGGGTGTGGTCCATGTTTTTAATAGGAGGACAAGATCGATATGGATATTCATAGTATGAGAAACTATATATTTCCCCAAGATGGAAAATCCATCATAGAGAACTATTTTTCTTTTAAACAAACTAATACAGTGACCTTCCACCATCATTGTGGCCCTAGACTTCTATTCGGACCCAATTGAACTTACACCATAGGAGCAATGCTCTTGAAATGGTCACCCCTGATGCTTCCGAAGAGATAATCCTATGATATTTGAAAAATAATGACTAACCATGCAAGGCTAGTACCCCTACAAAAAATATGGTCTATATTCTTTTTTCAATGAGTCATGTGACCCATTCAACTAGAATCCATACTAATATTATTCTGTTTGATGTTATCATCAGTGGAAAGAAATTGCATTCAAACCATATAAAACGAAATTTTACTCCAAAAATATTTATTTTAATGATAAAATATCACCCCATCTACAATTGTGGTCCAAATAAGCCATAAAATCATGAAAATTCTTAACATATAATGTTCCACATGTGGACTTTGTAAAGAAACATGTATTTAGTTTTTTATTGATGTCAATAAGAGAAAACATAGCTCACAGTTTATTGTATAGAAATGTGTTGATAAAACCTAGGTGAATGATGGATTATCTAGAGGATATATTAGTAACTAGGAAAAAAATGAATTCATGTTTAGAACTCACCTATTTTTGATTCAAAAAGGACACCATACCCCACCCCACTAAACATTGGGTATAGAATTTTAGAAATAGGATGATAGTGTCAAATATGATCCATAATAATGATGTGATCCCTTCCATTGTACCTGCTTACCCTATACATATAATACACATAAATCTACCATATATGATACATTACTCAAAAACATCCTATAATAAATTGGTTTTCATTCCATGGATTGTATCAGATATATTTCTTATATTGACTCCTCACTATTTCAAGTGTCGGGCCATCTAGGCCTAGAAAGCATAATGGTGATTTCTTTTCTCATTTGTCTCCTTGATAAACATGGGTAGGATCTTATCTATATCAGAGATGACACTTTTCGTCCCTCTATTTATGTAATCATAAATCTATTCATATGTATCTTGTGTGATAAAAAAATTATTTATCATAACAAAACCATTACTAAAAAAGGGGTTTCACTGATATTTCATCATTATAATAATAATCCATATAAAGAAAAAATAAAAATAAAATAATTAGATAATATATAAATTAAATAATAGTTAACATTAATTGATGTTATCATAAAAGAGATATCACATTAAAGGGTTAATGAAAATGTAATTTTGGAAAAAACTCTTTTCACTATGAAATTGATTATTTAAAATACATATATCCAAAATTTTAACTAACATATATTCCTTAAAATGTCCCTAAGAAACATGTAAATGAATAATTTCATCTTTGAGTAGTCAGGGTGCTAGGAAATTTCATACATTTTGTTTGTAGTAAAACAAATATTCCCTTTACATTTTTTAGTAAAAAGTTAAAATCATCTCATTTGGAGAAAAATATGAATTTTAATTTAAAATATCAATATAAAAATTCAATAAATATGTGAAAATTAATTCAATATTTCATAGGATATATAGATACCCATATCCATGTTTCTCAAAGGTGGTGTATAATTTCTTACATTTGAATAAAATAAGAGGAATTGTATCCTAAAGGACATAATTCTTTAGTTGTCTTGGTAAATGAGATACATTCTTGAGTCTTTCATTACATCTCATAAAAACAATTTATTTTTTTCTATAATTTCATTATTCACTCTACCAGACCCTTTTATATAATTCCAAATAAATTTCATGTATTTTTTTGAATTGAATCAAAATATGGGTGAGAGAAATTACTCGATAAGGTTTAGGTATAGTTGATGCTAACATGAATCAATAATATTCATAAATATAGAAAGGGCAATAACATTACACATATTCAATATAAATAAATTGAGTTTCTTGATAATATATTTCATAATATATAAATTTAATAAACATTAAATACATACCATTTAATCAATAAATTGATAATGAAATGAATCCATATATAATATCATTATGAAAATATTATGGATATGGATATGTATATAACTAAAAACACTTTCCATTGAGTCAAAAAAAATATGAATGAAATTCATCTAGATATAATATCATGGTGAAATATCAAGGATAATAATAAATTCATTCTTATTGAATGAAATTATTAATTATTTTATCTAATGATCCTACAAATCATTGTACATTTACTTTCAATATCATTCCACAAGGATGTTTATAAGTAAATGGACAATACACACTAGTATCCATTTAACTAATGAAATCCAACTAATTTATCTTATAAGGCTACTAATGCATCAAGGGGAAATCTATAACCCTGATCCAACCATGCCTTCATTTCCAAACATCCCCCATAATTGAATAATAAATTTAATTCATGAACAATGATCCTTATTATCAAATATAATCATTGATGGGAAAATAGACATTAAAAATATTTCCATAGTCAATCATATTACTTTAATTGAAATAAATAATATATAGTAATGATATATGGTAAAATAAATAATGAAAACAAATGATATATAATATGGATATTATGTAAAAATTAATATCCAATGATCCTAGGAATGTGAATAATTCAAGACATGGTTAATGGATACAAAAATGAATTGAGTATGTGAATGTAAATACAATCATCTGGTAAAAATAACTATATACCATATGTATATATAATAAGGAAAATCTCAATAAAATATATTACCATTTGAGTAGGAATAAAGGGATTTTTTCATCAATGAATATAAATAAAACAATATATATGTAACGCCCCGACCCTAATTACCTAGAGTCGGTGCATTATTACATAACATTGGCATGATCATGAGAAAGATCAAGTCTCGAAAGACCGATTAGTTTAGTAGCCTTGGAATAACTAGATACATTCATAAATTTTTTTACATTACATCATAAAAAAAACATCTTGTCTTCATATCCCCTCATACTATCCCTGCAGGTCATTCATAAATTACTTCTTCATAATCCTGGGAAAAAAAAATAAAACATTGAAAGGGGTGAGCTCGGATGCTCAGTAAGGATAACATTATAGCAGAAGCTTTCATAAATAAGCATAAACACTTAAGGCAATTTATAACTAAAACAAAAGCCTTTTAAACTTTAACTTCAGCATAAAATGGAAAAGGTAAAATGAAATAATGCCATTTACTTACTCACATGGATATTCTACTAGTTGAATGATCACATGCAATATCAATAACCACTTTCATAATGATGGAATGCATAATGCCAGACTATCATAACCACATAGCCAAGGCCTCGTGCCAAGACTACAAATAAGATTTTGCCAAGGCCTTGTGCCAAGACACTAGTTTGTCTCATGAGACCTACCGATGCATCGAGGAGCTATAGCGGGCTCCACCCGTCACTTATTAAGTCCAATGCATTCCTCATATGAATAGGTTTAAACATAACATAAACATTCGTATTAAAAACTAGCATACGAAATGTCAATACTTTTACCACAAACCATGAATGGTATAAAAATAGCACATCCACAGTCAAACATAACTCATTCGATACAATATGGAAGATTGTATTGTATCACATTAACCTCAATCATGAATAATGAAGGATGTTGACATAGATGAAAATAATCATCAAAACTATTTGAGAGAAATATCCCCCTTTTCTTGAAAACATTTAAAAGTCACACTATTTGTCAAGAAGCCATTTAAAAATAGATTTTTGAATCAAAGTGCCCCATACCACTTTGAAACTTTTTAAAAGTATTTTTAATTTCTAAACTTTAATGTCCATATAAATAAATCCTTAAAACCATTTTAAAACATGGACATTAATGAGAAAGATTTAGATGAATAAGTCTTAAAAACATTTAAAAATGGTATTTTAGTTAGAGATTCTAACCAAAAGAGAGACACTTGAATGAAAATAATTGAGGTAATCAAAACTTTGTAATATCATGAGAATAAAGGGAATTCATGATATACTATGTCAAAGTACATTATATACACCACATAAAAGTGATTTGGTGTATATCAACAAAGAAGTCTCAATGGAATGTAAGTTGAGATGAAATCCCTCATAAAGGTTGTATCCTTTGGTTAAGGATAAATCAACGACATAATTATGTGTGACAAATATAAATACACTAAATATGATTGGATATTCAGTGTAAATCAATCAAAGTATATTCACACATATTCTTGTAAAAACAATACCAA
Organism: Viscum album; assembly: GCA_963277665.1. Lineage (NCBI taxonomy): Eukaryota > Viridiplantae > Streptophyta > Magnoliopsida > Santalales > Viscaceae > Viscum > Viscum album. The sequence continues at coordinate 2,114,798,376 of OY728133.1, read as the reverse complement.
CGAATTGGATGTTTAACTCAACAAATGGAGAATGTGTTAAAATTACTCTTATCAAATTCATATCAATGAATTGAGAATTATCAATGGAGTGATTATGTGTATCAAACTTATATCCACAGGAAGGGGAGTGGAAATTATGACATAATAAAATGAATAGTGATTCCACACATAATCTTGGGGTAATATAATCAATGAAATATGCGTAAAGCCAAATGAGTGGAAATTGAAATCTCAAATTCCCTTATTGATTAGGTAACTTAAGAAACAAACACCCATGAAAGAAAGATCATACCATGATGATGTAAATAACCATAAAATAAAGTATATTACACAATGAATACAATCATGGGTAGACACATACACCACATGCAATAATTAAGTGGTGATCAATGGAATTCTCACGGAATTAAAAGTGAGACAAGAAACCCCTTACCACGTTAATCAACTGAGTCGCATGGCCAAAAGTTAATAACCACCAAATGATTTACAGAATAACATGAATATAAAGTGAATCATGATAATATATATCAAATGGAAGTACACAATACACCACTTTCAATAATTTAGTAGCGAACAATAGAAATCTCACGGAATTGAAAGTGAGATAAGAGAATCCCTTACATTGTACTTTTTCCTTGGTCGATGGTAGGTTTACCTCCTGTATAATGGTGAAATAATTGTTATTGAATAATAAAAGAATCATTTACTTTAATATGATATCATATATGATCTTTTATCATTGATTTGTTAATAATATTTTAGAATTATCGTCATTTCGGGTGTTAACGGGTTCATTTTACTTTATATTCTTTGTTATGTGAGACATATTCGTTATTAATGGGATGTATATTATTCATATCCATAATGGTATCAAGTTCTTAAACATCATTTTTAAATCATCAAATTATACAATGGAGAATGAATCTCATCGCGTTCGTGGAGACGGTAGTCCGTACGTACGCACGAACGCTACTTCCATTTAATTTTTATTTTAAAAGAATCGAATCCAAATTATACATAGGTATATTACTATTCCAGTATAATATAATATTTTATATATGTTACTTAAGTTCATTTACACCATCCTTTATACGTTCCATGTGTGGTATGAACGAGTCATATCATTTTAAGGGGGCGGTAGTCCGCACTTCCTCAAATGAAATTATCGTATGTATATACAACATGAAACGAATAATGGTATGAAATAAAATGGAATTACAGAAGCTTATATATAAAATATATATCATTAATATCATATTTAATTACAGTGCCATCCTAATGGCCACCATGATAGGCGGTAAGATGTATTTGAACAATCATCGTTTCGTGAGGCGTTAGTTTGCCATCCACAGAAACATTATGTTCATCATCCATTAGATGGAGTTGTGTGTATGTGTAGTTTGAATACTTCTTATAACAAAATCCTAGTATATTGAGGATACTGGTGTTGTTACAAAAGAAGGGAAATAAAAAGAGTTTTGGGGTTGAAGAAGCAAAATAAATGAAAATAATTTAAGAGAAATCGTTACCTTTAATTTAGGTAACTCACTTTGGTTGGAACCAAAGGACTTCTTGAAATGCTTTCTGCCTAAGGGGAAGCTTCAAGGAGGAGGAGAGGGATGTGGGGAGCTTAGTTGGGCAGAGTTTGGACGAGCCAAGTGGCTTGAGAGGTGTGAGGAAAGAGAAGGAGGAGTGCCCTTTTATAAGAGGGGTGAGGGGCACCTTTGGAAAAGCTAGAAATATTAATTTATAATAAATTCATATTCGGTTTCCAATGGCTCCATAGTTGACTATTCAAAGGTTGAGGTGGGGATAGGTCGAAAACAACTCATCCAATATAATTTAGACAGGTTTGGGTACTTATATTAACCTTATCATTAAGTATTAACTCTAAGTTAATTAGTTTCACTTTTACAATGTCTCTTTGTATTTTTATATAATATGGTTAATAAACTTACTATATACATCCAAAAGACCCCCAAGTGGTCCATTAATGATTAACCTATCATAATATAAGTCTCTTGGCCGAACCGTAGATTTTTAGGAATTTAATATCAATTAATAATATAATACTTGTTTGAAAAACTCTTTTATGTCAATTTTGACACTATTCACTAGTTGATTTTTGTGAAACTCATAACAGATTGATTACTTCGAAAAAAGTCAAATAAATCAATCCTAATATATCATATTATCCAAGAAAATTTGTTTAATTCATTAAAAGTTTCATATTATAATTATTTGGGTATTTATAATATCAATTATGTTAATTTTTTACTATTTTAGTAATTACTGCATCATCATTGTGTCATAAATAAAATACATTATTTAATGTCAAAAAATTATAAATAAAATATAATTATGTAGTAAATCTTTTTATATTTCTAATGAATATTTATAATCTAAAATCCAGCATATATAACCCTATGTAACAATTGTTTTGCTAAAAGATATATGCTTGTGTCATTTTTGTATTCATTTTAACTTAATTAATATAAAGTGTCATTATCACTTACAAGTGGATCCATGGGGTCCCAAAATTGACCCAAAGATGCCCATGGTCGACCATGTATCAACCAATAGGGTTAAGACACGTTTTAGGGTAATTTAGTATTATTATAATATTATTTTTTTTAACCCTTATTTACCGGATTTACCCTTAACCATGGTAAATAAAATATTTACCGCAGTAATTATTCAAAATGTCTAAAAATAAAAGTTACCTATTTACACAATTTGGACATCCTGATTCCAAATATGGAATCCATTTTTCTAAATTCAAAACACAGAAGTGGCAGAAATTAATTTAAAATTAATTCCCGCTGTCAAAACAAAAAGCGTGTTTTTAAGAGATAATAACTATCAAAAGATTGACACTTGTTTATGTTCGGTTTAATTGTAAAATTATGTCCAATGACCAACATTATATTAAATGGTAAAAATATATTCTAAATATACTTTAAAACCACTCAAATTCACAATTTATCACTATTAATTATTTTGATTAAAAAAGTTGTTTTTAATTAAAATTTAGTAATTTTCACTATTCATCAAAATATGAAAGTTATCCGAAAAGTACAAAAATTTCACCTTAGGCTAAATTCGATATTCCGAATCCAAAAATGAAGTCCATTTTGAAATATAAAATATATATAATTTCAAAAAGTATGTATTACTATTCATAACGGCTAGTTTGATTGGTTGTGGTGTGTTAAAATCTCGAAGTTGCGTACAATGCACGTCATTGCATTATTCGAAAGGAAACATACCGAGGAAGCTTGGGGTGTTACATTCTCCCCTCCTTCAATAAATTGCGTCCTCACAATTTTTAAAATTTTGCTTGGTAATATAATGGAAAGTCCCACATCGGAAAAAGAGTCAATAAAACTATCACTTTAAAAGAAAGAAAGAGAGGTATAAGGGTCATCCAAGATAACCCATACTTGGATTCCATGTAAGAAAACATGGATATGGATGATAAACTAAGTTTCAAGTTCTGATGGAGAGGGATAGAAATCATGATCAGGAGAAAGTTAACAATGAGAAAACCACAAACTTGTGTTGGGACAAACGACCATTAGTCTTCTAGTAGGAAAGTAAACAGACACCATTTTTTTTAAGTTACATTACATAAGGAAGAGGAATTCATTTATGATATTGACTAAGAACATTATGAGATATACTTACATTTTAAGTATATTTTCATTCTTTAATAAATTTCCACCACTAACTCATTTTTTTTAAACGATGAGTATTCAAGAAGACTTGGTCACACTGGAAGAGATAGAATAAACTTCTATAGAATCACATGATCCATGAAGGATAAACCATATATTTACATTGTCTTTGAAGATTAATCAAAACCAAAATGGTCAGTGAATGATCTAATGATCCCCCAAAAGGATATTCATTGAGATAAATATGCACTAATCTTAATTTCTAAAATTAAACCAACAATACCCCAAAGTTAAATAGATACCATTCAATAACCAATTGTCCTTAAAATCCTTTAATATAATCCAAACTAATATTGAAACCCAAAACATAGAAGAATTTGATTAGGTAGTCTCCCATGTTAAATTGTATCTCCAAATGACATCCGATACTCTTAAAGTTACATACTCAAAGGTAATTAACCTAATCACATATTCTCTATTATAGTTTAATCATTTCCATAAATAACCCAAATCACTATAAATCCACAATAAAAACGTAGATAAAAATCTATCATTACTCCACAAATGAAACCCCATAGTATTCTATTTTCCTTGGGCATATAGTGTTCCCAACAAAGCGAACATATTCCAAAATAACATTTATCACTTAATCACCAAATCATTTTCCTATGCCAAGGGTATTCTTTTGATATGAAATAAGAACCCAAATCAACTTATTATTGATCAATAAAATCATTTAACTAAAAAAAACAAGTCATACTGACCAGGGACTTCACGTAGTCCAGTGGTAGGCGATAAATCCCAATCGCACTTTGGTTGTGGGTTCGATTCCCATATCTTTGTCCGACGCGACGGGTTGTCACACGGTCTACGTGTTGTCCTTTTTCAAAAACTATATTTTATAATATTGCCAAAATGAGATAAATTCCTCAAAATACTATATCATAAATTTACCCACAAATGTTATATCATACCTTGAATCTTCATCCCAAATTAGAATAACTTATAATTCTCTCAAACCCCAATGATCATATAAATCCAAATGGTTATTTATACCCATATCCACAAGAGAAGAGACAATTCTTCCTCAAATATCATTCTCACATGGCAAACTGCGGGGTTACAAATACAAGAGAAAATTATTCCATAGTAAACCCATCAACAAGGAGTGCTAATACTTTTTAAACATTTCTCCAACCATTTATTCCCACATAGCTTCTTCTTTGACCAAAAAAATATCCTATAGAATAGGACATTCACTCGGGTAATGGCCAGGTCCCCAACATTTACGGCAAATGACTGTAAATGGACTCTTGGGACCATTTTTATCTTCTTCCATAGTACTCTTCATTTTTCTTCGGCAATTGTTTACTTTATGTCCTTCCTTCCCGCACATAAAACATTTCGTTGTCCCATTGAGACACTTTCTTGGGTGTCTCTTTCCACATTTCCTGCATGATGAAAATTGAGGGTTCATTTCTCCATGGTCTCCATTGCTGGAGCTCTTATCATTTATCACCTTTCTCTTCCTTGTTGAGTCTGGGAGTTGGTTAATATATACGTTGTTGATCATATTTTTGGAAAACTAATTTGGCATAAAGACGATATCTTTTATGCCTATCAACATTCCATTTTGTTGCTCATTGCCACCACCGTTCCCATCTTGTACATCATTCTCAAAGTCACTATGACTTCCTTGGAATCCAGCCATTGACTAAAACCATAAAGCATTATGTGAGTAATAGTAGTCGTAAAATCATTTAGAGATTAAAATGTCACCATATTCTCAATTTGAAACATATTAGGATTAACCAAGGTCATTTACTCTCATCTTATATATATATTACTTAAATTGGTTTGTAAAGAAAATGTAAATTATCCTAAGCATATCCCCCGGGAGTGTCGTAACCAAGAGTGCAGCAAGGCCCGTTGTCGTGCACCAGTTGCCGTTCGAGTCTAGCTCAAAGCGGTGTTTTCGGGTTTTAACCCTAGGTACATCTGTGCCAGAGCCGCCTCTACCTGCTCGTATCCAGACAGGGATGTATTGCTCGGAAAACTCACAAAATCCCTACAATACCAAAATTCTAGGAAGTTATTTTATACTAATCCTCAAAGTTCATCTTAGGTCTACGTGCTCTAATCAGAGTTTATCTAAATCTAGCTACCAAGGTTTGTACTAAACTTCCTCTGATACCAACTGTAATGCCCCGACCCTAATTACCTAGAGTCGGTGCATTATTACATAACATTGGCATGATCATGAGAAAGATCAAGTCTCGAAAGACCGATTAGTTTAGTAGCCTTGGAATAACTAGATACATTCATAATTTTTTTTACATTACATCATAAAAAAAACATCTTGTCTTCATATCCCCTCATACTATCCCTGCAGGTCATTCATAAATTACTTCTTCATAATCCTGGGAAAAAAAAAATAAAACATTGAAAGGGGTGAGCTCGGATGCTCAGTAAGGATAACATTATAGCAGAAGCTTTCATAAATAAGCATAAACACTTAAGGCAATTTATAACTAAAACAAAAGCCTTTTAAACTTGAACTTCAGCATAAAATGGAAAAGGTAAAATGAAATAATGCCATTTACTTACTCACATGGATATTCTACTAGTCGAATGATCACATGCAATATCAATAACCACTTTCATAATGATGGAATGCATAATGCCAGACTATCATAACCACATAGCCAAGGCCTCGTGCCAAGACTACAAATAAGATTTTGCCAAGGCCTTGTGCCAAGACACTAGTTTGTCTCATGAGACCTACCGATGCATCGAGGAGCTATAGCGGGCTCCACCCGTCACTTATTAAGTCCAATGCATTCCTCATATGAATAGGTTTAAACATAACATAAACATTCGTATTAAAAACTAGCATACGAAATGTCAATACTTTTACCACAAACCATGAATGGTATAAAAATAGCACATCCACAGTCAAACATAACTCATTCGATACAATATGGAAGATTGTATTGTATCACATTAACCTCAATCATGAATAATGAAGGATGTTGACATAGATGAAAATAATCATCAAAACTATTTGAGAGAAATATCCCCCTTTTCTTGAAAACATTTAAAAGTCACACTATTTGTCAAGAAGCCATTTAAAAATAGATTTTTGAATCAAAGTGTCCCATACCACTTTGAAACTTTTTAAAAGGATTTTTAATTTCTAAACTTTAATGTCCATATAAATAAATCCTTAAAACCATTTTTAAAACATGGACATTAATGAGAAAGATTTAGATGAATAAGTCTTAAAAACATTTAAAAATGGTATTTTAGTTAGAGATTCTAACCAAAAGAGAGACACTTGAATGAAAATAATTGAGGTAATCAAAACTTTGTAATATCATGCGAATAAAGGGAATTCATGATATACTATGTCAAAGTACATTATATACACCACATAAAAGTGATTTGGTGTATATCAACAAAGAAGTCTCAATGGAATGTAAGTTGAGATGAAATCTCTCATAAAGGTTGTATCCTTTGGTTAAGGATAAATCAACGACATAATTATGTGTGACAAATATAAATACACTAAATATGATTGGATATTCAGTGTAAATCAATCAAAGTATATTCACACATATTCTTGTAAAAACAATACCAACGAATTGGATGTTTAACTCAACAAATGGAGAATGAGTTAAAATTACTCTTATCAAATTCATATCAATGAATTGAGAATTATCAATGGAGTGATTATGTGTATCAAACTTATATCCACAGGAAGGGGAGTGGAAATTATGACATAATCAAATGAATAGTGATTCCACACATAATCTTGGGGTAATATAATCAATGAAATATGCGTAAAGCCAAATGAGTGGAAATTGAAATCTCAAATTCCCTTATTGATTAGGTAACTTAAGAAACAAACACCCATGAAAGAAAGATCATACCATGATGATGTAAATACCCATAAAATAAAGTATATTACACAATGAATACAATCATGGGTAGTACACATACACCACATGCAATAATTAAGTGGTGATCAATGGAATTCTCACGGAATTAAAAGTGAGACAAGAAACCCCTTACCACGTTAATCAACTGAGTCGCATGGCCAAAAGTTAATAACCACCAAATGATTTACAGAATAACATGAATATAAAGTGAATCATGATAATATATATCAAATGGAAGTACACAATACACCACTTTCAATAATTTAGTAGCGAACAATGGAAATCTCACGGAATTGAAAGTGAGATAAGAGAATCCCTTACATTGTACTTTTTCCTTGGTCGATGGTAGGTTTACCTCATGTATAATGGTGAAATAATTGTTATTGAATAATAAAAGAATCATTTACTTTAATATGATATCATATATGATCTTTTATCATTGATTTGTTAATAATATTTTAGAATTATCGTCATTTCGGGTGTTAACGGGTTCATTTTACTTTATATTCTTTGTTATGTGAGACATATTCGTTATTAATGGGATGTATATTATTCATATCCATAATGGTATCAAGTTCTTAAACATCAATTTTAAATCATCAAATTATACGATGGAGAATGAATCTCATCGCGTTCGTGGAGACGGTAGTCCGTACGTACGCACGAACGCTACTTCCATTTAATTTTTATTTTAAAAGAATCGAATCCAAATTATACATAGGTATATTACTATTCCAGTATAATATAATATTTTATATATGTTACTTAAGTTCATTTACACCATCCTTTATACGTTCCATGTGTGGTATGAACGAGTCATATCATTTTAAGGGGGCGGTAGTCCGCACTTCCTCAAATTAAATTATCGTATGTATATACAACATGAAACGAATAATGGTATGAAATAAAATGGAATTACAGAAGCTTATATATAAAATATATATCATTAATATCATATTTAATTACAGTTCCATCCTAATGGCCACCATGAGAGGCGGTAAGATGTATTTGAACAATCATCGTTTCGTGAGGCGTTAGTTTGCCATCCACAGAAACATTATGTTCATCATCCATTAGATGGAGTTGTGTGTATGTGTAGTTTGAATACTTCTTATAACAACATCCTAGTATATTGAGGATACTGGTGTTGTTACAAAATAAGGGTAATGAAAAGAGTTTGGGGGTTGAAGAAGCAAAATAAATGAAAATAATTTAAGAGAAATCGTTACCTTTAATTTAGGTAACTCACTTTGGTTGGAACCAAAGGACTTCTTGAAATGCTTTCTGCCTAAGGGGAAGCTTCAAGGAGGAGGAGAGGGATGTGGGGAGCTTATTTGGGCAGAGTTTGGACGAGCCAAGTGGCTTGAGAGGTGTGAGGAAAAGAGAAGGAGGAGTGCCCTTTTATAAGAGGGGTGAGGGGCACCTTTGGAAAAGCTAGAAATATTAATTTATAATAAATTCATATTCGGTTTCCAATGGCTCCAAAGTTGACTATTCAAAGGTTGAGGTGGGGATAGGTCTAAAACAACTCATCCAATAGAATTTAGACAGGTTTGGGTACTTATATTAACCTTATCATTAAGTATTAACTCTAAGTTAATTAGTTTCACTTTTACAATGTCTCTTTGTATTTTTATATAATATGGTTAATAAACTTACTATATACATCCGAAAGACCCCCAAGTGGTCCATTAATGATTAACCTATCATAATATAAGTCTCTTGGCCGAACCTTAGATTTTTAGGAATTTAATATCAATTAATAATATAATATTTGTTTTAAGAACTCTTTTATGTCAATTTTGACACTATTCACTAGTTGATTTTTGTGAAACTCATAACAGATTGATTACTTCGAAAAAAGTCAAATAAATCAATCCTAATATATCATATTATACTAGAAAATTTGTTTAATTCATTAAAAGTTTCATATTATAATTATTTGGGTATTTATAATATCAATTATGTTAATTGTTTAGTATTTTAGTAATTACTGCATCATCATTGTGTCATAAATAAAATAAATTATATAATGTCAAAAAATTATAAATAAAATATAATTATGTAGTAAATCTTTTTATCTTTCTAATGAATATTTATAATCTAAAATCCAGCATATATAACCCTATGTAACAATTGTTTTTCTAAAAGATATATGCTTGTGTCATTTTTGTATTCATTTTAACTTAATTAATATAAAGTGTCATTATCACTTACAAGTGGATCCATGGGGTCCCAAAATTGACCCAAAGATGCCCATGGTCGACCATGTATCAACCAATAGTGTTAAGACACGTTTTAGGGTAATTTAGTATTATTATAATATTATTTTTTTTAACCCTTATTTACCGGATTTACCCTTAACCATGGTAAATAAAATATTTACCGCAGTAATTATTCAAAATGTCTAAAAATAAAAGTTACCTATTTACACAATTTGGACATCTTGATTCCAAATATGGAATCCATTTTTCTAAATTCAAAACACAGAAGTGGCAGAAATTAATTTAAAATTAATTCCCGCTGTCAAAACAAAAAGCGTGTTTTTAAGAGATAATAACTATCAAAAGATTGACACTTGTTTATGTTCGGTTTAATTGTAAAATTATGTCCAATGACCAACATTATATTAAATGGTAAAAATATATTCTAAATATACTTTAAAACCACTCAAATTCACAATTTATCACTATTAATTATTCTGATTAAAAAAGTTGTTTTTAATTAAAATTTAGTAATTTTCACTATTCATCAAAATATGAAAGTTATCCGAAAAGTACAAAAATTTCACCTTAGGCTAAATTCGATATTCCGAATCCAAAAATGAAGTCCATTTTGAAATATAAAATATATATAATTTCAAAAAGTAGGTATTACTATTCATAACGGCTAGTTTGATTGGTTGTGGTGTGTTAAAATCTCGAAGTTGTGTACAATGCACGTCATTGCATTATTCGAAAGGAAACATACCGAGGAAGCTTGGGGTGTTACAATATATTTAAAAACATTCTTGGGGAAAATATATTTTTCAATTTTAAAATCACTTTTTAAAAATTAATATAAAAAATTTAAATTTACATTCCTTTTAAAATAATCTTTCAAATATATAAATAGTTGTTCGAAAAATATATTTTACGGTTTAAGGAAATTCCATACATATTCATTATGTAAAAAAATAATCCTTTATAATTTTTAGTTAAATCTAAATAGGCCTTTTTAAAGAAAAATACATGAAGAATCCTATCAAAATATTTCTTAAAATGTTAAAACAACAAATAATTTCATTAATAAATAAAATGAAAAATATAAAGAAAATTTCTGAAATTAGTTGTAAAAAACATTATTTTGGGCGAAAACTGATATTCGACTAAAGAGATATATGCAATAGTATTTTCATAAAAACATATTCTAAATTATTATAAGTACCTAAAAAATTTTCAAATTATAATACTATTTCAAATAATAATTAATGACCATATGAGAATAAAATTAATGTTTATTATTATCCAATTAGCATATAATTTTCCTCAATGGGAAATCTAGTAAAAATAATCCATGTTAAAATGATGTTGTGAAATAAACCCTTATGAAGATCATGATGATGAAGTGAAAATTAACCAAAGAATAAATTATGTATAGCAAACATAATTAAAAATAAAATATATTGATAGAAAAAATAATATATTAAAAAGTAAATACAATTATAATCACAAATTATCAATGATAATGAAAATTAATAAAACCCAATGAAAAGGAATTGGGTTATGAAATTATTTACAACTTGTAAATTTTAATGTCAAATCCCAGTGGATGAAATAATTAAAATTGTAACATAAAAAAATTAAAGTATTATTTAATCATTATAGTCTATATCAAATTATAATTATATAAAATATATATATGAAATTATGTTCATAACATTACAATATACCTCGATGATGAAAAATTGATATGGAGTCCATTACATCAGACATCCTTTTGATTTAATGTGATTTAACAAACTGTATAGTTATTTTAAACATTCTATTAATTTAGAATATAGCTATATTAATATTTACAATATCATATATCATCATTTTATAACATATTATCACCCATTCGTTATATATCATTCATTATTTCCATTGTTTTAGTTGTCAATTGTCTTGTTTTATCATGAATGTTTCATCACAAAGGATCCTATTATTTTCAATATTATATAGATTCATCATATATAAAATAGTAATAATGATATTTTTATCATATTTATAAATCCATTATACTTTTAATACAAATAATTAAATGTAGTTTTGAGAAATTAAGAATTTTATGATCTATGAGATGGTTAGTCATATGTAGGCATGAATAACATTTCCATTTTTTAATGATCAATATAGAAATGTTGTAAGTAATATTTTATAATTAAAAATTAAAATAATATTATAAATACCATATTATTTATTTATAAAATCTTATATATATATATATCATCCATGTGGTGTGGTGATGGAAAGTGAGTCACATCACTTCATGAAGGTGGTAGTCCACAAGTAAAAGAACGATGCTACAAAATTTAAGTGAGTGAAAAAGTAAGAAATAAAATGACATGCTATGTTTTGCGAATAATAAATACTTCATTAATATAATAAATATTACATTTATATCAAATATATTAATTAATTTCATCCTTATTACATTCCACAAAAATTGTTTTTGATGAAATTGTTTTTTATTATTTCAAAAGGAAGTAGTATCTTATACACACGAGTGACTTTATCATATCCCCTATGGAATATAAGGTAAGAAAAAATAATATGACATTTTGACCAAAAAGGTAAAATTAAGTTTTAAATTATATATAGATACTTTATATTCATAATCACACCCAACTGTGAGAGTTATTAATGAAAAATAAATGACATTGCTTCGTGAGGCGGTGGTCATGAAATTCAAATGAATGATGATTTCGTAACACATTTGATGGAAGTGGGTATGTTTATAGGTTATTACCTAAACATAACAACATATAAGTATATTTAGGATAATAAAATGTTATATCATATTGGTTTAATGAAAATTTTTTGATTAAGAGAAATAAATAAAATAAAAATGATTGATGTAGAACATTACCTATTCCTTGGGTATCCTCCTTTGGTTTTCACTAAAATCATTCAAAATATTTTCTATATGAAAAATTTAAGTCTTATAGGATGATATGAGGTAATTTTTGAAGTGGTGTTATTATATTTGTTCTTAATTGAAAGTGTTTTAATGTGTTTATATAATAAGATATGGGGTGACCTTTTATATGTTTGGTGGGTCTCACACAGGTAATTTTATAGAAATAAAGGTGTTGCTATGTTTTTCACTTGATAAAAGGGTCCAACATTTATTATTATATATCCTTATTCATTTTAGGGTCTATATATATCCATGAAATATATTTTAGAATATCTATTAGGTCATTTTTCCCTTGTATTTTAGTTTAACCCTTAGTAAATCCATTTTTAGATTAACCGTGCTAAATAGTATTTACTATAAAAAAATTCAATTTTGGTGAAAATATTTTTTATCCTTGTTAGATAATATAAATTATAATAATTCAAAATATATAATCAAAATTTTATGATTCCATTAAGAATAGTGACAAAATATAATTTAAAATAAATCCTGCAAATACGATGATGATATGGGTTTTCAAAGAGAAAATGTCCCAAAGTTTACGATGTTTTTATATTAAAAATAAATGTGAAAAACATTCCCATAAAATCAGTTGTTTTAATAGATATATAATTTAACTTATTTTTACATTAAACCAAACTGAAAATAAAACATAACAATATAATTAACATAAACTAAAATTCATTATTTGATAACAATTTTATATTTTTCACTACTCATTTAGAAATGAAGTATTTTATAATTAAATACAAAAAATAAACCCTTATATAACTTGGATATAATAATTTTAAAAAATAATATCAATTTTATAATAATTTTTCTTCCAATGTAAAAATATATATTTTATATGTTTAGAGCGCACATAATCCATCATTTTGAAAATATACAGTTTTTTATAAAATCATTTCATTTTATTATAAATGATTCTCATATTATTTATAATCAATAAATAAAAATAATTTTCATTATTTAGTTATTTAAATTCATACTGACCAATATATTGGCTTCGATATAATGGTATAACATATTAATGTTCATTTAGACTTGGGGTTGTGTGTTTCCTAATGTATCCAAGAGATTAAATTTAATGAAATATATTTCATTGGTATTTATGATCAGTTTAATGTGTTTTATACACTCTCAAAAAATATTTTTCTATTTTTTAAAATTGGGGTGTTGCATTATCTCCACCATAAATAAATTTTTTGCTCATAATTTAAACATGATGTTAATAATCAAGGGATTGATATTTGAAAACTCATTTATTCAAAACCCACATCTTAAATAGAGTTACTAGAAATTCTACTAGTAATAAATAAATTGATGTACAATGTTCATTTAGAATAATACATAACTATGTATCTGAAGAGGATAACTTTTTTGTAATGTGAATATATTGTTAAGTAAGACATGTGTAAATAATTATTTATACCGATAGAGATGAATGATCATAAGAATGTTAATCATAAATGGTGACTTTAGGACAACAAAACCATAACTAGGTGGAAATTTTAAATAATATCTATTTCATAGGATATGCATGTTATAAGATAACATTTTTTCATGATACTTTTAAAAAAGATGATTAATTACAATAATATTTACCAATATATATATATATATATATATAATTATTATATTAATATTTTATAATCACAAATAAATCCAATGGTTGTGATTTGATTAACTTCTAATGGACAAATATTTTTAATGAATGAAAAATATTCAAGGATACAACACTATAATTTAAATTTAATTGATAGTATGATTTATAAAAGTGTTGAAATACTATCTTTCTACCTCTAATAATTACCCAAAAAAATATGGGTAGAATTAGTTGCCCAATATAATACATTAACATGTAAACCTCAAAAGTAGGACCCCAAGTTATTTATTAAGTTTTATTTTTTATTTCATTCAGATAATGACATATTAACTAGTATATCATGTGGTCAAGTTGTAGGTATTATACACTTATTATCATCTAGTTGTGGGTTCATTCCCCTGGGAACTTTTCAGACAAGAAGGGTTGTCACCCATCATGTTGATTTTTCTTTTTTCTTAAACTATATTAATATAGTTCCAACAAAAATACAAAAAAAGATATGATGGACATACATCAGATACACTATATTATTTAATTAACATTTTTCTCTAGTTTTATATAACATATTTATTTTTTAATAATTTTTTTTCACGAACAGTAATACTCATAGTTTACTTTTATTAAAATTTAATTAATAATCATATTAATAATAATGGTTATAAATAACTTTAATATTATATCTATAAAATTTTATAAAATTATTCCTAAAATAATTTTTCACTAAAACATAATCTTTCCATCACATTCTTCCAAAATATAGTTATTCTTGGTAGAATTACATCCAATAAAACCTAAAATGAGATTTTTAATACTTTGAATATACGATCAATATTAAACCCTAAACCCATTTATGGTATCCATAACTCATAAGTTAAAAAATACACATATTCTTATAAAATTTAACTCAATCCTTCTATTTTTTTATGATAATTATTAAAAATACCATTGGTGAAAAACATCTACAATTTAATTCTTCAATAATAATAATTAAAAATGCATCTATCTTATTTCTACATAATTCCTTCATTTTTCTAGGGTATGAAATTTTTAATAGGATACTGAATCATATATTTCCTAGATTCTTCGCATTTAAGAAAACAAACAATAAATGGATACCTAGGATGACGTTTAATTCTTTTCATCACACTATTCATTTTTCCTCAGCAATTATTCTCTTTATGCCATAATTTTTCACAAATAAAGTATTATACCATTCCTTTGAGAATTATTAATGGGTATCTCATTTCACATTTCTAACATGAAGTAAATATATTCTTCATTTCTCCAAGTACCTTACCAATCATTCTCCTAAATAACTCCTTCATTCACATCATTGGTGAGTTTGAGAGTTGGTCATGGAGTAGTTTGTTTCTTATATTTTAGGATAAATAGGTATGAGTAATCACAATTTATTTCACTCCAATCATCATACCATTTTATTATTCATAGTCAACATAATTTACATTATCTTCAATTTAAACATGTTTAATTTAGGTTCCATGCATTCAGTAGATCCAAAATTAAATGTGTGAGAAAATATAATCATAGTGGGATAACCATATAATAATCTATAGTTTATTCAACTATTAAAACATTATTGTCAACCTAAGACACCATAATTTTAGCCTAGGTAATTTATTTTCATCATTCATTTAAATAATTTGCAATGTTTTTTATATTAAATATGAATTATCAAATATATATCCCCCAAAAGTGTCAAACCATGTGTGATGTAAGGCATGTTTTTTTGCATCAGTTAAAGATTGAGTAAATCCCAATGCACCTTTATTATAATTATCCCCCCTATATTGTTCTTTTATAGAACCACATATATTTTTTATATCTATAAAATGATGTTTTATTAGAAAAAACCACATAATCTCTTCCTTACCAAAACATTATGATTTGTTTCTATAATTAAACTCAATTTATAACATGGGGTTTTGTTTCATAATCTATGTCTTCATTATTCTATTTTCCAATGTTTATACTAAACATCCTTTGATACCAACTATTCTGGACCAAACACTAGTAGCATGGATCAAGTGTATGTATTATAACATTATAATAGAATATAAATAATCACATCCTGATATACTAAATATTTTAGTTGTCCTGGTCAACTAGGTACATACATGATTCATTTATTACATTTGAAACCCAAATTAGAAAACATTTTTTTTAAGAATTACATTATTACCTCTATAATATTCGTTAATATATTCCATAGTACAGAATTTATTTTCTCAACAATATTTAGTTATAACAGAATTTATCATGAATGAGTAATCATAACAAAAGGGAAAGGTAAATGATTACACATAAATTCTATTAAAACAACTTGGGTATCTTACTATGATAAGGAATAATATGGAAAAGAAAATAACCGAAAAAATTCATTTAATAAATAAAT
Source organism: Viscum album (assembly GCA_963277665.1). NCBI lineage: Eukaryota > Viridiplantae > Streptophyta > Magnoliopsida > Santalales > Viscaceae > Viscum > Viscum album. The sequence goes on along the minus strand of OY728133.1, from coordinate 2,114,781,579 downwards.
TCAGAATTATATTTTTCGAGATATAATATATTTGTGAAAATATAATAGATTATAAGATATTTAATATATAATATATAAAGGCCAATTACATAAAACAAATTCCATTTAATTAATAAAGTAAGAATGAAATGCATCTAGATATAATATCATTGTGATAATATCATTGGAAATAATAACTAAATTATCAATGAATGAAATTAGAAATTATTGTACATTATGATCTATGGAATTATGGTACCAATATTGTCATGATATTTTCACAAGGTAGTTTGAATTTAGTGGCTAGGAATACATCCAAAACCATTTAATTAGGGATATCCAACTGACTAATCTCATCAGAGAACTACTTCATCGAGAGGATATCTATAAATGGGACCAACTGTAACAATCTAGGTTTTTTGTACTTTGATATTACATCATTTTAGATGAAAATTTATCACAGTACACGAACACATTCCCAATGACCATAATATTTTAATTAATTTGGAATCTTGGAAGATATTATTCAAATATATTGAAATATCTGCAACATCTCCCCTAAAGATCAAACCCTTTATTACTCCTAATTAAAACCATTATTTATATCATAGGGAAAGGAAACATATGAAAGGGTGGTCTTAATTTCTCAGTATCGTTAATCATGGATGGTGTACAATCATATCAAGAGAATAAGGGTGTGAGAACAAATGCATAAAATTTAATAAGAAAATCATGAATTTGGAAGATCAAATTTTTGAATAATTAAATTAAATAATGATATTTAATTATACATTAATCATAATTAAATAAAATAACATGATCAATGAGATTATAACAATTGAATGAAACATGGTATTTGTGGAATACTTATAAGTTTAGAAAATCTTATGTCAACAATATCAATGAAGACATGCATAACATGTTATGCTTTGGATAAGAACCAATTTACATGATTTTGGTTTTGGATGATACCCTATGTAAATTATAGTTTTATACTTAGGATGAATTATTTTATAACCTTGTATTGTGGGATTAGGATGACTTCTCATGTAACCTTTTGTTGTAGACTAAGTAGAACCGCTTGTGTACCCTCAAATTTTAGGTTTAGGATGACTACCAGTGTATAATTTGTGATCATTAATCATTTACCATTACCGAATTCATTGGATTTATATGTCCCATCATCGCTTAATGAACACTATAAATATGTGTTTCGAAGGACTATATATCATTCATCACATTCAAACCCATTTAAAGAAGTGGGTTTCATAAAAACATAATCATATCATAACTCAATGGAAAATAAAAAAATTCTTAGACATCACTTCATAAAAAACCATTAAAATAAATAAAAGCAATGTGACCCTTGTATAGTATTCTCGTTAAATAATTAGTAACAGAAAACTATGTCAACATAGATGGTAAATAATTTTGAAATATCTGGTCATAACATTTCCTGGGGGAAAATATCATTTCCACATGAAAAACACATTTAAAGTCATAAGAAATTGAAATTTATATTCAATGATAATAACGTTTAAAACTTATAAAAAACTATTTTAAATAATTTTAGATGTCTTTGAAATAAATATTCTCAGAAATTCATAAAAATCATTTAAAACACTTTTAAATTATTTGAAGAAAAATCATTTTTATTTATTACATATTTCTAACTGATGAGAGAATAAAATTACCAGAAGCATAAAATGTAATGAGAATAATTAGATTCATGATAAAAAATTCAAATCATAATTATTTACACTTCATAAAAATATATAGGTTCAAAACATAACATGTGTCTCAAACAAAGAAAATTGAGATAAAATTATCTTACCCATTTGGTGATTTTTAAACCATAACCCCCATAAAAGAGAGATAAAAAATGGATATAAAAATACCCATAAATGTAATGATAAATATAAAATAATAAATAAATTGGATGTATAGAAACCACAAAAAATAAATAATTGTTGAATATGGAATAAGTCTCGTAAGAATAAATGTGATACTCTAAATCCTCATACCATGTGTATTGACTATCAACATACTCATAAAAACCACCTATATAATAAAATTATGTTTATTATACATACATTAAACAAAATTAAATTATTATGTCAAACACTATATGATTTTTATTTTTTTATTATATAAACCATTTGTTAACAATGTTATGTAATTATTACATTTAAGCAAATAATCATTTTTTTCAATTGTGTTTTGAGGTGTTATATCATTGATCTTATAAATTGAATAATAATATCATATTATATATAATTATAACCATTATATAAATATCATATATATTAATTATTTAATTATTTCAAACAATCTATAAAAAATTGAATTATTTATTGAAAGACACCATTTAGGGAGACGTTAACTCATGCATACGCCTAAACGTTGTTTCGATTTTCTTATCATGGTGAAAAAAATTAGGTAAATAATGATAATATTTATAATACCATTCAAGATTAATGATTCTGTAAAATATATAATATATTTTCACGAAACCCATCCTTAATACTTTATTTAAAATTTTTGAACGAATCGCATCTATTTGAGGAGGTGGTAGTCCAGACGTATGCAAACCAAGTATTCATATTTATATAAAATAAAAATCATGATGGATTATTTTATATAATAATTTCAGAAGAATAAATACATCAATAATATCATATATATCATAATAAATTTTTTTATCATCATTCTTTCTAACTATGATTTATGGAAATCGATGAATGAATGTCATCAGTTCACGAGGTTGTAGTCCTCCATACAGACGAATGATGATTTTGTATCACATTTTATGGAATTGTGTGTGAGTTTAGGTTAAAAAATTAATATAAATACAACTAAATATATTTAGGGTACTTATTTTATTATATAATCATGAAATAAAATTAATTCAATGGGTTTGAGGAAGAAATAAAATAAAAACATTTGTCTATAATTGATACCACTTCTTTGGGTATCTCCTTTTTATTTGCACAAAATAAATCCTTTGGTTGGATTTATACCTAGAGTAATGACTCTATGATGAAGTACGGAAATTTGGCAGTATATGATTATTGATTTTTTTTACAAAACTAGGATATTATGTTTATATAAATGATAATAATATGTTTCATTTTAAAAGAGTGGGAAAGGGTAATTTTAGAATTTCATAATGGATTAATTTCTCATAAGATAAATAGTTATCAAAATACCTCCAAACGGATATTAATTCAAATATATGTTGGTATATGGTGACAGACCCATCAATAATATATTTTAGATAGGTTTTTGTGTAATTTAAAACCTTATAATTTTTATAAACTCTTAATTTACCTGTTTTAAATTTTAATATGGAAACAAATATTTCAAAATTAAAAGGTAAATATTTTTAAATTTATGTTATCAATGGAACAATTAATTTTTTATTAAAGATAGCTTAGTCCATAAAAAATCATATTTAACATTATTAATTTGTTTTATGGTTTTTAAATAATTTAATAAAATTTTATTTTAAGAAAATATATTTAGTTTCAATTTTGAAACATCATTGCATTGAAATTAATAAAATCAATCCATCAAGGTAACTTAGGAAAAATCATTTCTAACAACCCTCAACTATAATATTTAGAAATAATTTTCATGTAAAAAAATATTTAAATAAAATAATTTTTATTTTATTATTTATAATATCATTTAATTTACTGTTCCATTAAATCGATTTTTACTGAAACATCATTTCGTAATTATTTGTGAAAATTACTCATTCACAAAAATATAAAAATAATATAAGATTATTTAGATAAGAAATTTATATTTTATAATAATATAAATAGTCAATAATATATTCTATCTAACCACATATTAATAATATTATACTTATTAAAAGTAAGAGTGTGATATTTTGTCACCCTCTTCGATTTCGATAATATCCATGTTATTTTAAATGGATTTTTTCCATTAAATTATTTAATTTAGAACCTTAGATGTTATGGGTTGAATAAAATATTTCAAATAATATTTTTCCAGCATTATGTTATTTTTAAAATGATTATAATAATATTTTTATCATTAATTACTATATTTTCCATTAAATATGATAAGTAAATTTCCCAATTTATTAATCAAATTTTTCAAAAATAAATGGTAACTAATTTTTAAATTTTTACCTTCTTATTAAAAATGTCGAATAAATTTTTCCAAATATAATTATCATAATTTCGAAAAATTAATTAATATTTATCTCATAGATGTGACAAATTAAGGAGACTTTAAATTAAAATTTGATTACAAGATAGATATCATTTTATATATAAATTCAATGTAAAATTTATTCTAATAACCTAAATTGGATTAATCAATGGTTAAAAACTAATTATACCTTAAATATAATAAAATATATAATTTAACACTATAAACAATTTCAATAAAAAAATATGATATAATTTAAAATTCAGTATGTTTTACTATTCATCTGTACAACCAACTTATCAAAAATACCAAAAACTATAACATTTTTAATTTTTATAACCAATTTGAATGATTAATTTTATTTTGTCGAATATAATTTATAAAAGTGTAAAATAGTATACTTAATACAATTTACCAAAAATATGTTGTAAAACTAATTTTTTCAGAAATACTTCTTTTATGAGAAGAAAGTGAATTGTTCTTTGAAAATATATAGAAATAACCTAATATGAATGTTAAAAATTAGATTTAATATGTTTTAAATATTTCATTATTATGATCCAATAATATTGGTTTTTTATATAAAACAAACTTGTGCATAGTTTCTCAGAAAATCATTTCCTTTCATTTTAAAAATGGTCTTACATTGATTTATAATTAATTTGTAAAAGATGTATATATAAATGTGTGGCAAATAATTTCTTAATTCATTTAATCCTATTAATAACTATCATTCTAATTGATTAGTTATAATTTTCTTGTTCAAATAATTATAAGAATAAAACCTTATTTCTTAGAAACTTAGTGTCATGTATAAAACAAGCTAAGCCAATATCCCTTGTATCGCATGATTAACATAGTGTAGTTTATAAAAGTAGAAATTAATGAAATATAATTTATTGGATAAAATGATCATATAAACTCCTGGTGTAACATTTTTCAACCAGTAAAATAAATGTTTTCGTGAAATTTTTCATTCTAATACAAACAAATTGGGATAATTATACATCATCATATCTTTATTTTAACACATAGCATCTTCAAAATGGTGGTTTATCAAAAAAACATTAACCAGTTGAGTGGTAGTATTTTGTTGAAATTTGTCTCTATGGTCAAGAATATATACCAATTTCACTTCATAATAAGGATTTTGTTCCCATGGTATAACCTCTATGTTTAGTACATGCGAAGGATCATGTACATACATCCTCAAAAGAAATTAATGGAAAACATCATGAATATGAGAGAAATTTGTATAATCTTTAACTGGTAATATACTATAATGATGTGATCATGAATTTTAAAATGAAATCACATACATAGAATTTGATATTTCACTTAAAAAATGAAATGGAAGTTATTTGAAATTTTTTTTGTGGAAAACCGTCATATAAAAATAATACCAAAAATGTATATAAAAAATAATGTTTGAAATATAATAGTTACCCAATGTTACTCATAATTAGGTTTCCAAACAGCAGGACATAGGTGGGATGTGAAAACATGGTCATGTAAGAGAACTCTAGATATCACGCCCTAATGGAAAGAGATAGAGATCATAGTTTTGAGAAAGATGATGATCACAAATCCTTTTCACATAGAGTCATAAAAAAGTACATATATATCATGAAAATTTTTATAACAGGACAAAATTTTATTTCAAGACCCATTCCCTATGTTTGAAGTGATTTCAGTATAATATATACATACATGATATTAGGAAAATATCCCACTTTTTTGTTCTTGGATAAATTTATACTACATATCTAATTAGAAAAAATTAATGTGAATTACTCATTCTTGATGTGGTAGAATATCATTAGATTAATAAATATAATGATAACCCATTCCATCTATCTTTATCACAACAATAAATTTAGTACAAGATATCCAATATGAATAAATCCTCATATTCAAAGCTAGTAAACGAGTCTTAAACCCTCATCTAATGTTTATCATAAATCATTCCATAAATGGTGAACATTACAAACCATCTGAATGATGAAATTCCAAAACAGTGGAGAGTTCTTTGATGGTAGTGGTGTTTTCAATAGTGTTGTGGATATATTACCTCACTAGAGAGTGCTTTGAGGTTTTTACTAACCCTAAGAGAATGATATTTTTTTTCTACAGGTGTGACTGGAACATTATGTATCATTAGTGGATGGATTTATTGCAGGAATAAGATATTTAAATATGATATGAAATATGAAAGGGAAATGTTGTAGTTGATTTGCTGAGTAAGTAGACATGTAGTGATGCAATGTCTGAATCTGGTGATTCATGTAGAGTAATGGGGGAACTTTTAGCATTGCATCTGGACATGAGAGAAGTCAGGGGTAGAGGATATCGTTTTCAGATGTCAGTGCAGTCATCTTTGGTGTAGTGGGAGGAACAGTCCTAGTTGAGGGATCTAGAGGTGGGGATTTGAAGAGATTTAGTAGTTTCTAGTGAGGCCCTTGATGTTTGGTATGAGGATTAAAAAAACTAATTGTTGTCTTAGGGAAATATTTCATCTCATTGGTGATATAGGTTATTGTTATTTAGGAGTTCTATACATCACCTTTAGTAGTGCATCTAGGCATAACAAAGCTGTATCGAGCCTTGAGGAGTTAGTTTTAGTGGCTTGGTATAAAGCATGCATTTGCAGAGTTTGTGTCTTGATGTTTGGTCTACCAGAAGATGATGGTCATTCACCATTATTTTGGTGGTTTTCTCTGTCCATTCGATGTTCCTTAGTGGATGTCAGAGGATATCTCAATGGAAACTGTTACTAGCTTTCATCGAGCTCAGGGAGGCTACGAAGCTATATGGGTTGTAGCGTATTGTTTGATGAAATAATCCAACTTTATAGAAATGAAGGAATCAATTAAAATATATTTTTTTCCAAGGAAGTATCTGGAGGAGTTGGTGAGAATTCATGGTGTCCCAAGGATGATCATTTTCAATTGAGATCCTTATTTTACCTCTAGGGTGTGGAGAGGTCTCCAATATTCTTTTAGTTATCAACTATTCCTTATCACTTATTGTCATTTGGTGATAGATGGTATGACAAAGCTAACAATCTAGGCACTTAAAGTCATTTTACACTCTTATATTTTGGATTTTGGAGGGTTATGGATGAGGCACTTACCCTTAGTGGAGTACTATTACAACAATAGTTTTCACTCCACTATCGGTATGGGGCCATTTAAATACTTTAGGGATTACCATTCCATTCTCTATTATGCTCGGCTGGGGTTTGAGATTCGACCAATCATGGACTAGAACTAGTGAAGAATATGTCAGAGATAGATCAGGGGATTTGCAAGAGGATAAAGGCAGCACATGATCTTCATACATCATATTCAAATCATAGGATGAGACGTTTGGAGTGTGATGTTGGGGATCTTCTTTTTCTAAAGGTGACTCCCTTCATTAGAAGTGAAGGATTAGTCATGGGAGTATGCTTTCACTCTGGTTTTTTGGACCTTTCAAGGTTTTTTCTCATATTTTAAATGTGGAATATAGGGTTGCACATCCCCCACAGATGATCTGGATACATGATAGTTTTCATCCTTTGTAGTTGTATCTTTATGTTTATAATGAATATCACCTCATCGATTTGGGAGAGATCAACATTGATGATGATGCGACCTTTGAGGTGCATCTTATAGGGATCCAAGACCATAAAGAGAATGTGTTTCAAGGGTGCGCCATCTCGTTTGTAGATTACATGTGGTGTCACAATGGCATGGAAGAGAGTACATGGGAACGCGACTCATAGATATGAACTCAATATCCCATGTTGTTTAATGTTTTTCAATTTTCTTTTAATGATATTTTTTTTGTGATTGGAGACCATTAGGTTTTATAAGATGACATTCTTTTTTCCCTTTTTTGGATTCTCTCTTTTGAGAGGTATCTTGATGGGTGGTTGATTCGACCCTTTTTATATTTCATTTTAGGTTGTTTATGAGTTTTTGAGGACGATAATATTTTAAGAGGTATATGATGTAATGTTTCAGACCACTCTAGTCTATTACATGGCTGAAATCTAGTGTTTTAGGTTTTATACGAGCTCATGGTGAATTATTCCAAACACATTTATAGATTTATAGTTATATGAATAGTTTTTCCAATTTTTGGTATAGTATTTCCATTTTTCGGTTGGTGTAATGTTCTTCTAAACATCCATAGGTCTACATTTTTTCAAGATGTTAGTAGGTGTATAGTGTTTCCAGTCATCGGTAGTTTCAAATTTTTTCCAGACATCTGTACATGTATTATTTTTCTAGAAAAAGTTAGTTTTATAGTGTTTCAAGACGTCAGTTGTTGTACAATGTTTCCTGATGTAGGTATGTGTATAGTTTTTTCAGACATTAGTAGATATACAATGATTCTAGATATCGGTAGGTGTAGAGTGTTTACAACCATCGGTTGGTGTAAATTGTTTCCACCAGTCAGGAGGTGTACAATGTTTCTTGACATAGATAGGTATACAATGTTTCCATATGCCAGTAGGTTTACAGTGCTTCCATCTTTCGATATGTGTATAGTGTTTCCATCCCTTAGTTGGTGTACACTATTTCCACCCGTTGGTAGGTTTACAGAGTTTCCAGCTGTCCGTAGGTGTACAATGTTTCCAAAGTCCAATAGTTTTTCCCCTACAAAATTTTCTGTGATGAAAAACACAATCAAGGTCTTAATTTAAGAGATTTAAGGACGATTAAAAGATCATAACTCACTTATTAGTTTTCTTATGTCTTGGGATTCCTTTTACTTTTTCTATCCATGTTGATTAATGTGATCACCAATAATAAAAATTCTAAACAGTTTTAAATCCTGTAAATATCATATCAAATACTTAAATGTTGGGTACCTTATCTTCTTCCATTACATATCATTTCTCAATGTGTAATGATCCTTGAGACAGTCCTCCTATATGATGTGTGTTATCAAACCTCAATCCTCATATCGTTTCCCCTTGAGGTTTCTTCCAACTTCATGGTCACCCCCTTTTTTGTGCAAGCAGCCAATGTCAATCCATCACTGATAAAAGGTATGAAATACATCTGTTCTTGTATTTTCATCGATCATTTTTATCCCATTTATAATTTACATGTTTTGGCATGTATCAGAATGTTTTTAATAGAGTTATCTTGGGGTTGGTTGGTTTGTTCATGTTGTGACGTCCTCGAGTGGATGTATTTGTTGTCGGGTGAGGTGATAATGATTTTTTGCATCGATTGTTCGCATATAAAAAACATCATGAAGATTTTGAAGTAGGGAACTATTGGATTATATATAACATTATGTGAAATTTTAAAGTTATCATGTTTTAGAACATTATATTATAATGTAATTGGCATAATAAATATATAAACCTGAAAAATAAATTGGTTTTAATCCTATGTTATTGCCTTTTGTATTTCTAGATAGTATGATGTCTATGATTACCTTGTTTAGAATGTCCTTATTGATGTATATTAGTAAAGAACATAAACTAGGATTAATTTTAATTACATTTCAATGATAAAGATGCATGTAAATGAATCTGGTTGTTGTTATAGTTAGCATGTTTAATAGAATTAATTGATGAGCTAGAGGAATTTTGATTCTAGTTGATAATGAAATAAATGATTGTCAGTTAACTATTGAGTGAATTTTTTATAGCGTACCATTTAGGATGTCCATATTTAGAACCTAAAAATTATAAATCTATTTATTCAAGATGGATTAAAGAGCTGGTTGTTCGATAAAAGTTAAATACTTGTGTGGTTCCGAGTTACCCTCTTTCGTGTAAGGCTTAGTGCTTTCTGCTTTGAAGCTAGGAGAGATCATTGAGTGAGAAGATAGAATACCTTGTTTAGGTCTATGATCATAGATACATTGTTATTTTTTAATGCTTCTTGTTATGTTTTATGGGATGGTATGGATGTTGATAGATGTGGAGATAAGGAAGCCCACTGGTTATGGAAGTGGTTGATGTCTAGAGTGGTGTGGTGCATGAGTTTATGCTTTGGGGGTGTTGGGGAGGACCCTAGTGATGATGAAAATTGTTGGATGTGAATGATTGGATTCTTGATGAATCTTTTTTGTGGTTTATCTACTTTACATTCCCTACTACTCAAGGCAACTGATCTAGCTACTCGCCTCCCAAAAATAGGTGAATGCACAAGGGGTAAGCCACATGCTTTCCATGTTTATAATCTCTATGATGGATGGGTATTTTCTATTTATATAAGTGGAAAAGAATTGATAGGTATTTGAACCACTCTCCATGTTGATCCAATTATTATTGGTAGCATAGAATGTTTTTCTAAATTTTTTGGAAATAATGGGAAAGTAATAATGTGGTTAATAAATGAATGAATAAATGATATTAACTCAAATGGTTATAGATTGCTGGGACTAAATAATGAGGTATAAATTTAAAGGAACAATGTACTTTGGGAGTGGTGGTAACGAAATATACTTTGGAATTGATAATAGTTAATTAATGTTTAAAGAAATAGTTAATGTAATGTGCAGAGGGTGTGATCCAGCTTTTGATGGAAAACAAAACTCTAGACCAACGTAGGGACCGCTATGTAGGGAGTCCTAGTTCAGGTGTACAATATCAAACCTACAAAGGGAGGGAGATTTCCGTGGAAGGGAAAGGGAATTTGAGCGGCCTAGTCGGTCGGTCTTTCTGCGATGTGGTTTAAAGAGGGAAGTAGAAACATGCTGCTGTTGGAGGGCCTATGTCTACCACCCCTAGACGACGGGAAAGGAGAGATTATACATGCCTTTCACGGCCGATGCGGACGTGATCTGCTTCCAAGAGGAATAGTGAAGTGACTGTGGGATTTTCAATGTTTAGCTGGGTCTAGAGGACATCACCAGATCATGCAGTTCTAGAGAATCTCAGGAATTGGGTTCCAAGTGTTAACTACTAGAGGACACCAGGACGGGATATGGCCATGACCACCAGAGATGATGAGTCTGGCAGGGGATACAGAGAAGAGTATGGTTTTAATGGTATGTAATTCTGTGTTGATGTTCTCTCTGAACCTTGTTTGTTTTCGTGGTTGTATGTTTTAGCACCAGATTACTATCAACCGGCATTTGAAAATAATTTTTTTTTGCAGTAATGTAAAGCGCAACCGATAAAATTTGAATGAAGTAATATAATAAATATCATTAAATGGATGTGTGCTTATAGAAAAGTACTCTTAACAGTGGCTCCTTAAGTTAGAGAGATGTTAGATGCAGTTGATTCTATGAATATGTTATGCACATTGTGTGGTTGTGAGATATATTGTATTCTTTAGTTTTTATGTTATTATATGTTACTCCACCCTATTAGTTAGGGAAACTGATACCTCGAGGTTTTTTAGACCTGGTGTGGTGTTTTCATCAACATCCTGATGAGTGGATGGATGAATGACTTCCACTTCAGGCTTTATTCTCATATCATAGTAGATACCTTTGATGGTTGGAATAATATTAGTTTCCCCATATATGTGTTTAGAGGGATATAATGACTTATGGTTATTCACACACATATATTCTGAATATAGTTTCCTATGGACTACTATAGGTGTAACTGGTATAGGATTTGTTGGATTGAAGATCCTTACTCAATGTATGGGATGTAATGTATTAAGAAATATTGAACGACATGTGATTAATGTTATATAATCTATCATGGATCCCAACAACAATATGGTTTATTTGGTTACATGGATTTAGTGGTTGTGACTGATGAAGAGCATGTTGTAGTGCTTTTCCCCGGTGTCTGCGTGATTTTTTTAGAGCGAGTTTCTTTGGAAATTCTATATTGGAGAAATATGAAAAACAAGTGGGGAAATGGTAGTGGGTAAGATTTATATTCATTATTATATTATATACTCTTAAATGAGATACACGGTGATAGACTCCATGGTGGGGCTGCAAATATTGTATACCTATTTAGGTGGTGAGTAAGATTCACTTGTTGTTGACTTTACATGAACATACTTTCATTAATTTTTCACTAGAGGATCTAGGGAGGATCCTGATGAGTAAACTGTAATACTCACCCAACACACATATAAACTATTTTTCAGGTCACTAAGAAGAATTTGAAAATCTGGCTAGTTACTACTAGCTCAGGTTGGCAGAAACAGTTTGGGCTTCGTGGTCAATGTTGTTCAAATTTATTTTGGTACTTTCAGATTTCCCTTTCAGTCAGAGTAGTTCATGCATGGAAATACATATGTGTTCTTGGGATATAATTTATATTGTAGTTTGAGTTGTATTTGGTTGGTGTCTCTCTAATCTCCCTATTTCTCATGTGTTATCTTAGATAGTAATGCCTCCAATTTGTGTGTTTACTATACCCTTGGTGACAGTCTCCAACCAAGGGAATACTGGAGGTTGGAATCAAGGGTCACCATCTTCCTTATCACATTGCCGTCCTTGGAGGGATACACTTTTTGGGTATGGTTCATGTTATTACTTTTCACCCCTTTCATATGTGGAATGCATAAGAATGAATAAGTGATTTTTAGATCCTACAATAGCCTCTCGATGCATCTATAGGACTCATGAGATAATATAGAATGTGCTTTCTCCAGGGTCTTACCCATTTTATGATTTATTTCATGAATCTGTGATGATTTTATATACTTGGAATTAAGACTCAACAATATGTTTTAGATGTCTAGTATTATGAATTCCATAATTATGATTTCAGTTTTAGACATCCATGTGTTTATTCGATTAGTATAATATTCACGGATATTTTCTAAGATAATGTGATTATTTATATGGAAATATTTTATCATATTTTATTCTAACCATATTATTCTAAAGTTATTGATTAAAAGGAATTCTTTTAAGTTCATTAACCTTCCATAATTAGCATTCCTTAAATTTATGATATCTTTTGGGATATACATACCCTTTTTTAGTGTCTTAGATAACCATTTTTTATTCAACATTTTACCCAAATATTCCACGATGTTTATTATGGTTAATATGCATGGCTAATTTAGAATAATAATGGTATTCTCAAAAGATTTGAGATTTTTAATTTTATATTTTAAATTAAAATTTATGGTTCAATTAGTAAAATTTTTGTTTCTAAAACTACTAAATTATATGGTCTATTTAGATGTATTTTATTGTCTTTTATACAATTGTATTTAATTAAGGTACTGACTCTAGACTACGCTATTATTGGTCTTTACATTTTTTATATGTGAAATATTTGCAGAAACCATGGGAAATGGTTTTAGAAAAACTGAAATCAGAGAATGAAACCCTATTAAATAATTGAAAATATATCCTAATATACTAAACTTATTATTTATTGAGAATCAGTACATATGTATTCATTTTTGGTTATGTTATTTGCACTTTATGAGAATATAAATATTTTTTTAATTTTATGTTCTAATATTGTTTTGTATTTTTTTACAAATTCTAGAGTAATGAATGGATACAATATCAATGAATATTAGGATTTTCTTCTTTGGTAAGAAAATAATTATGGATAAGGAGCTGAAACTGAAGCTGAATTTTTTTATCTATATTTGGAAATATGAATCGAGTTACGAACAATAAAATTGCTTGCTTGTAGTATCCTTATACCCAATACAATGTTACATTGTTAAAATGATTAATGTTAAGACTACTAATATCTTCTATGTTGACTAAAAATATATTTGTATCCAACTAGTGTGTATGTTATTTATAAAATATATCTCTTTATTTGGGAAGAAATGAAATGGAGAAGTCTGACTTGTCAGGTTTTCATTACAATTGAGATACAGATCAGTGGTGGTCATTGACTCAAAACACTAAGGTAGATGATGAAATATAGAACATGAAATGATAGTATTTGGATGTCATTTTCTTTTAATTTTAATTACCTTACAAACTACAAGCTGATATGGAGAGACAATTCATGATTCTGAGAAAAAATGATGATTAGAATATTGATACGTATGAAGATATAATTTCAAGTAATTAATGGATTATTTAGACTATATACATAAACCAAGGAAAAATGATTGATCATTTATTTTATAGGATAATTTCATTCCTCTAATGGGAGATACACTCACATAGTTTTTCACTAAATAAAGATATCATCTCATTTCTATCAGGATAGATAAATAATTCTCTATGTACTATGACTTTAAGGGAAAGAAAGATACAAAGTGAATAAAAGATTAAGAGATTGATAAAGGGAATTAGTGAAAGAATTATTTAACCACATGTGATACATTTAAATGTAAATTAAATCATACATTATTAAAAGGAATACAACTTTTTTTCAAGGGTGGGGAAAAAGTCACTATACTCATGATTTCATTGAAAAGAAATAATATTACAATGTTAAATTATTCCACTATATGGATATGGGAAACTACTCAAATAAATTCTCCAAGCGTCAAGGATTTATATCTCTAAATAAGGTAATAGATCAAGGTAAATACTAACCTTTTACTATAATAAATGTATAATAAATACTCTATGTTTGTTTTTTATTGATGAGTTATACTATAAAATTACTTTATAAATGACATTCAAGTTTTATGAATAATAAATAAAAAATGATTGAACTGAAATTCATATTCATTAATGATTTGGGAGATGGAATGTTTTCATTATGGTTTTTAAGGTGATAAAATAATTTGTTTGTGAAAATAATTGGAAATTTGTGTAGTTTTTGGAATATAATGATATGTTTATTTTTAAAATTTAGTGACCTTCCTTCTAAATATTTTGACATTGAATTTGGATATAAGTATTTTGAATCAGTAATAAGGTATCTTCTTATGGAATGGATTAATTTTATGTTCAGATAATTTTTTGAGGTTAATGTATGATTATCATTTTCAATAAATTGTTCTATCCTTTTTGGGGTTGAAAAAGATTTAATGGCTAAAGGAATTAATTATTGATCATTTCATAAAATTCCATCATGAATAAAATTCATCTTGAATATATATCGAATAGTTTAATTAATTATGTGGAAATAAATAAAATCCTAAACAACAAATGTGATTATTCTTATGGCATGGAATGAAATCGGAGTATGTTTTTTGTATCAACATATTATCAAGATAGTAAAAGTATAGATAAACTCTATGAATTATTTTTTGGAAAAAATATTATCTATTTAATTTTAGTTCTAAGAAAATAATTTTATATTAGTTTATTATAAATCCATGGTTTTGGGATGGCTAACTTTCTAATGACCATGTTTTCCATCCCTATCTATCATAACATGATATTTATATTTCACATTCGTGTTTAGGTAATCAATTGTGATTTTTTTTCTATTCTAAAGCCTAATTTGATGGTGGCCTTCCCATTTAACTTTCCCTCTTTTTAAGAAGATATTTTATTAACCATACATACAGTGTGGGATTCCCTAAATGTACATTTTAGGTATCAACAATTAGTTTTTAAGGTTAAATTTAAAATTATGTTGATGTGATTTATTTAATATGGGTATATTGTAACATACTAATTTTTGAAAAGGATATATTTGTTCAATATTATACAATATCTGTAACATTGAGATTAAACAAACAACTAAAAATTAATATTTAATTTTTTAAATAATACCCTAGATATTATAATGGGGGTTATGAACATGATTAACTAAATTCCGAATAGACATTATATACAAATAAATCACATTCTACACATAAAAATCTATATTTTTCTAAAGTTGTTTTAGCCTCTTAGTGGAACACTTGTTGTAAAATAAAATTTTCGAGATTATATAATTTATATTTGAATGAAAATTAATTTTAAAAAATATATTTCAATATTATATTAGGGTGAATTTATGTTATATTTCTGAAAATAAATATTTTTTAATTATGGGTGAAAAATAAATCATTTTAATTGAAAACTGGTATTATGTCAAAATATTTAAAAATAAATAAATTATATTTTATTTTGAATTAAAAGTAATATTTGATCTAATATAAATATTTTAATCCAAATAGTTTAATTTTTTTTATATTCAATTTGGGTTTAAAAACATTTCAATATTTTTCACATTTTCACTCAAAAAACTCACCTTTATGCCCCATTTAAGGGTTTAATTTTCAATTAATTTAATCAAATTCTTTGATTTCATTTTAAAAATTTGTTCAATACTTGGATTTTATAGGTTAAAATTTATAAAATATTTTAGTTTTATTTTTTCCATATGAATATTAAATTTAGTAATTTTTCTCTCCATGTATAATGGTAAATAAGGTATGTAAAAGTACACATAATTATCATAAGCATTTGAAAATTACACAAAAACTAGTAATAATTTTATTTGATTAGTTATTTTCGACCAAAAACATCCATTATATTATTTAATGATCTCTCGGATCTACCTTGACGGCTTTAAGTCCCTTATATTATTTCATTTTTAGAAAATCCAAACATGTCTTCCTGATGTATTTAAGAAATAATTTTTTAATATATTTTATCCAGAAGGTATATTTTACTAAAAATAGTCTTTTGAAATGTAAATTAATTCAAGTTATCATATTAATTTATTTTTTTCAATTAAAAAATTTCATTAAATACTTTTACAATAATGATGTAATAATTATTTTATTAATTAAAAATATCAAATAAATGTCATTAAAAAAATAAAATAAAAAATATTTGAGGCAACCGAGGATATAAATGAAATGCTTATATTCCCATGATATTTTAAATTTGTATAGAATGATTTCGTTAAAACTTAACTTTTTGTTTGGGTTTTGGTAAAATTCAATGTAAAAATAATGTCAAAATTGGCTTTAATAATATTTTAGAATAAATAATTTTTTTTAATAATATATAAAGCCTAAAAATAATAAATATGGGAAAATAATTTTTATATGGATGAAAATTTCATCATCATTACATTTATTTTTTTATGAATTTTATAGTTACTATAATGACCCTCAAATTGTGAAAATGGTTTTTGTCGTGGTAAGAGTTAAATGGTTCAATAAGGGTTAAAACACAAAGATAAGGGAAATAATCTCAGATAATATTTAAAAAAAATAATTGGATGATATTATTTTTAACTATAACAATATTATCATAGAAATAATTTATTTTGGATTCATTATTAATTGAAAAAGAATTTATATTGATTTAATATTTTTGACAGTTTCCAAACCTACCCCTTTCCTCAATTATAAAAAGAAACATTATCCCTCAATTATACACACAACATTGAGACTTATAGCTCAACCAAATTTTACCCATTTCTCATATAAACAAAATAATTCATGTTCTTTATGACCACAATTTAACACCTTAATACTTTACAATATATTATGTTTAGAATAAATTTATTTTTTGTGCTAGCATTCATTGTAGAGAACATCATGTTAGAGATACGCTACACACAACATTTAGAATAAGTTATTTGAAATGAAACCCCTAAAATATAATAGAATATAACATCCAAATAAATTAGTATTTATTTAATATTATAAATAAATCTATTTTTTTATTTCAAAAAACATTAGGTTGACTAATGTAATATTCAACTACAACTTTCTTCAATGAATTACATTACAACCACACTGAGCTTTATCGAACAAAAATATTTCAATATTAAATTAATATTTTGTATAATATGATATATCATAGAATATAAATTAATGGTTATAAATATTATTAACTCACATATGAAAATACATTGTTTATAAAAATATTATATGAATTCATTGGTCGTCAATTAATTAGAAATGATAATATAAACATATTGAATATAAATCAAATATTTTTATGCAAAAAATGCGTGTTTCCATAAAAAATATTAATAATCACAATTACTGAGTGATTTAATTTAATATAGATATATATATTACATTTTCAATCATTTTTTTTTTGAAATTCATCCTATAAATTTGAAAATCCTAGGATAACAACAAACATAATATTATGCATAAAACCCCGTATTTTAAAAATGAAATTATACGACCTTTTAATGGGTCACCTAATATTAACCTGAATTTTGAAAATTTTTTAAATTAAATATGAAAAAACAAACGTCAATTTGGAATTATAAACATCAAAATTAGGTTACAGTGTTTGTTTTTTATTTTCCTATGATGGTTCATTTTTAAGGTAAAGTGAAGGATAATAAATTTTTAATCGAATCAACTTTTACATATAATTTATTTGTAGGGATATTATGGGTGATGATTAGTTATAATGTTAAAAAAGATCAGTTATAAATCAATTAATAATATTTATGTAATTTTAATTATTTTATCATTATAATTGGATATACAAACAAACAAAACATTTGAAATTTTCTACATTGAAAACTCTCTTTTTTGTCACATCCTCACAATATAATTTGTATTACTCTTTTGAAATTATATTATTTTTAATTTTAAAAATTTATTCCATATTTGGAATAAGAATAATTTATAATGTGTAATGCCATGGGTATAATTTCCCTTCATAAAATTTACTAGAATTCCACTAATCGTCCAGTATAAAAAAGGGCTCACCCATCCCACTTACTCAAACCACTCAAGCCCTTTGGATCACCCAAAAACTACAAAAATAATCTCCAAAAATAACCCCCCTCATCATAAAATCCCCCCTTTATGAATAAACAATTCCAAAAATTCCATTTGATTAAATCAAGAAAGAGTGACCCAATGAATAGGTAACATCATTAATTAAACACTTATTTTTTATTTTCATAATAAACCCCTTAAATATTATTATTACATTCTTACATGAAAATATCATAATAATAAAAATACTAATATGTAGTTATATTAAGGGTTTGAACTATACAAACACCAAATTCCATGAAATCAGTAATGAACTATATCTTCGTGTGTACAATCATCCAATGCCTCATGAAATGTTGTCATAGGTTTATCCATTACCACATTTCATGGTTGGTAATTATTATGGAATTTTTTTAATTATATATATTATATTTATTTTTTAATTATTATTTTATTAATATTATATAATAGATTACTTTATGATTTCTATTTATTAGTAATACCGTTACATTTTTTTCGAACTGTGGACTACATACTCCTCAAAGAGATGTGATGTGTTCACACATTTCATGGAATGTGTAAAGGATAGTTCTAATTAAAATTTTTTGTTAATACCCCAACCCTAATTTCCTAGAGTTTGGGCTCTACATTAATCCAATGGTTTAATTAAAATTGGTCACATCCCATTGGTCTAAATAGTTTATCATTTTTGGAAAACAATATACAAACCTATCAATTATATTTCAACTTGTAAGTAAAAAATAGTAATGTCAATGGAAACATACATAACACCATGATTAACAATGATATTATTTTTTAACATCAATCTTCAAATGAAATGAAAAAATAAAACATAATAAAGGGGTGATCTCAAATGATCTGTAAGGGTAAACAATACTGCACAAGCTATCATAAATATAAAAAATAAGAAGCTGAATAACTGAAAAACATGATGATAAAAAATTATCTTAAGAATAATATTGAATTAATAAAAGATGAAAAATTATTTCATATAAATAATCACAAGAAAATTAACCGTTGATATTCTTCCTACCGAATAATCACATGATTTATCAATTACTAAATCATGTCGAGGGAATGCATAATGCCATATACCATAAACAAAACATCAAGGCCTCATCTAAAAAATATACATAAATAGGTTAGGTCTTATCTAAAACCCATTTTAGTGTCACACATGAGACATATATATGCTTAGAGGGGATAGTGTAATTCCCCAAACCTAGATACGTAGAGTCAGTGCATTATTACACAACATTGGCAAGATACAAGGAATATTCTCCCAAAATACCGATTAGTTTAGTAGCCTTGGATGTACTAGACACATTCATAATATTTACATTGCATCATGAAATAAAAACATCAACACCATCTTTCCCCTTTCAACACACTTATATCCTTATCCTATACCTACAGGTCATCCACTAAATACGTCTTCACCTCCTAGGAAAAATAAAACATAGAAATAGTTGAGCTCAGATGCCCGGTAATGATAACAATATAGTAGAAACATTTGTAAATAAGAATAATCATTTAAGGTAACATATTATACTAAATCAAAATCTATTTAAACATAAACTTCAGCATGATAGGGAAAATATTAAATCAAATAATTTCATTTACTTATTCACATGTATATTCTAATAGTCTAATAATCACATGAAATTTCAATATTCAATTTCATAATGATGGAATTCATAACGCCAGACTTAATAACTACATAGTCAAGGCCTTGTTCCAAGAAAACAAATAATATTTTTCCATGGCCTTGTTCCAAGACACTAGTTTGTCACATGATACCTACCATTGAATATAAGAGCTATAGCGGGCTCCGCCCGTAACTTAATAAGTCCAATACATTCCTTATATGAAATGGTTTAAACATAACATAATAATTCATATTAAAACAAACATATGGGATTTCAATACATTTCTCCATAAACCATGAATGGTATAAAAATAACACATCTATAGTCATACATATTCGAAAACCATCAATTCAAAATGGAAGATTTGTATCATAATAAACCAACCATAAAAAATATTAAAATCCATCAAAATGATGTTGACATATATGAAATCACAATTTTTTTTAGAAAAATATCTCTTTCTATTCTGAAATCATTTAAAGGTCATATAATTATAAAAGAAAACATTTATTTTTTAAATATTCTTATAATCTTTTAAGGGAAGCCACTATGAAGTTATAATGGAGGAAAATATATGCACTGGTCGTATATGTTAAAAAACATTGTTACCATAAGTTTTTCGAAATGGTCATAAAGTAACTTGTTTTGAAAACTAAAATATTATTCTTTTAAAAATATATATGGTGAAATAAGTGTATAATTGACTTTAACCCATTGTCTAATAAATAGTAAAAAAATTTGTAATACATTTTCCAGAAAACACAAATGTGGATAATAAAGAGGTCTCAGAAGATACTTAGGTTAAAACATCCTCGGATAATAACAAGATTGTGAAATTAACCCTTACCTTGTACTTTTACATGGTCAAGGCTATGTTAACCTTTTGTATCATAGTTAATTCATTGTTATTAAATTATTTAATATCTATATACATTAATATCATATCATATCTGATCTTATAATATTGATTTGTTAATAATATTTTAGTAGTGTCATCGTTTTGTGTGTTAACTGATTCGTTTTACTTTATATGATTGGCTACGTAAGCCTGGATTGTTGTCAATATGAGGTATTTAATTCATATACAGAATTATATTTTTTTCATAAACATTATTTTGAATCATAACATGAAAATTATTCTAGAATGATTACGATGGGGAATGAATCTAATCACGTTCGTGGAGACGGTAATCCATATGTACGCATGAGTGAAAATATCAATATATTAATAGAGAAATAGTTTGTAATTGGATGTTATATCTTATATAAAGAATAATTAAAATGTTATATTTATTACATAGACTAGTTATACTCATTATTATACCCATCCAAATTATTATGTGTTTGAATAACAATGTACACCATGACTTGGAGACGGTAAGTCGTACGTACAGATGTATGATGACATTGACATTTGTAGGATGGATAGAATAACGAATATGATTTTACCATATTTATAATGACATCACATTATGTAGCAGTTATTGGATTTATTATCATGGTATTGAAAAAACAATGAAAGAACATGTGGAAGAATAAAATAACTTTAAAGAGGGTGGTGAAATTATTACCTCTACTTCAGGTGTTTCATTTTGAGTTGATCGAAAAGGGCTCCATGGGTTGGATTTCAGATCAAAGTAAGGCCTCTAGGTTGAAATGAGGAATGTTGAGAGGATATTTAGGTAGATTTTGGCTGAGAAAAATGGATTTGGAGGTGTTAAATTAATTGAAGGATATGTTCCCTTTTATGAGAGAGGTGAGGGTCACCTTATGAAATGCTTGAAATATTATTCTATAATAAAATAATTTTCAGTTTATAATTTCTCCAAAATGAATTATTTCTTGGATAAGGTGGGTATAAGTCTAAAATCCCTCATCCAAAATGTTTTATACATGTTTATGTCATCATATTAACATTATCTTTTATATTTTACTTTTAGATAAATAGTTTGACATTTACCATGTCTCTTTGTATTTTTATATTATATGGTTAATAAAAATACTATAATAAGCCAAGTGAACCCCATGTGGTTCATTATTTATATATATAACCATATATAAGTCCATTGGACAAAACTTAGATTTATAGTAATATTATATCAATTAATAATATAGTATTTGTTTTAAAAACTCATTTATGTCAATTTTTACACTATTTAGTATATCATTTTTTTGAAAGGCATTAAATCTTTTTCACACAGAATAAAATTTGTTTAACCAACACAAACATTTCATTTTAACCATGAAAATTTGGGTAATTCATCATAACTCTCAATTTACATTTACTTGGATATTTATCATATCAATTATTTTAATATTTCATTAATAAGGTTATTACTCTATCATCATTGTGTCACAAATAAATTAAAATATTTAACACTTAAAAATTTAAAATAAATTAAAATTATGTAGGAAATATTTTTTATATTTCTAATGAATATTTATAGTCGAATTCATATAGTGTGTAACTCTATATTTAAAATGTTTTTGTTATTAAACATTGAATTTAACTCTTTTAACACTTTTTTAAATAAATTAATAATAAATGTCCTAATCTAATCCAGGTTGACCAAAGAGGATCATATTATATTCCAAAGTTTCTTTTTGGTCGAATTATACTTATCCAATATAATAAGGACATGTGTAAGGCTAATTATGATATCATCTTTACCCTAAATTACCCTATTTACTTTTAGCAGTGGTAAATAAAAGGGAAAAGTTACTATTCACTGAAAATTATTTTCATCTTATTGAACCACATTTTACTTACTGGTATTAAAATTTTCTCCCAAATTTTGTAAATTCAACTCACAGAAGCCGTAATATAGTGTTGTATGTAAATTTACAAATGCTACTAGGAGGTGGGTAAATGATCGTAAAAAGTTCAATAAAATTTTTATATATCTAAACTTATTATAAATTTACTCCAATGAATTACATTGAACGTATATTGATATTATGTATCTATTTTTACCTAAAATAAATTTAAATAAAATAAATAATTATTTAAATAATGAGTCTATTTGAGACTATAACTTGGTGTTTTTCTCTATTAATAAAAAATTGAATGTTTTGAAAAAAATATCCAAAATTCACCCTAAGTTAATTTCGATATTCCAAATCCAAAAACGAAGTCCATTTTTAATAATATACTTTATAAAAAATCAAAAGGTGGGAATTACTATTCATAACGACTAGTTTGATTGGTTGAGGTGTGTTTGAACTTGAAGTTGCGTACAACACAAGTTATTATATTATTGAAAGGGAAACATACAATGGATGCTTGAGGTGTTACATTCTCCCCCCATAAAATAACTCTGTCCTCAAAATTTCTATAATATTGCTATATAAAAATATTTGAGTGTTTCTTCATCATTATTTCATCATGTTCCCATACTGCCTCTTCCATCATATGGTTCCTCCCTAGAAATTTTACCAGAAAAGTCATCTGGTTTCTCAGCACGTGTTTTCTTATATCAAGAATCTTGAGAGGAGCTTCACAATAACATAGATATGATTCCAGTTCAATTTCCTCATAGGTGAGTACATTCTTTGGTTCATGCATGAATTTTCTCAACCCTGATACAAGGAACACATCGTGAACTTTGGAGAGACTTGGAGGCATTGACAAACGGTAAGAGATAGCTGTAATTCATTCTAGAATTTTGAAAGGCCCTTTGTACCTGGGACATAATTTACCCTTCTTACCAAATAATTTAACTCCCTTCTATGGAGATACCTTTATGAAAACATGATCTTCTACCTGAAATTTTAAATCCTTCATTTGGTTACCAGAATATCTTTTCTCCTTACTTTGAGCTGCTTTGATGTGGGTTTGGATAACCTTCACATTTTCCATTGTTTCCTAAACATGTTCTGGGCCTATGAGTTTCCTTTCACCAACATCATCCCATCATGTTGGTGGGAGGAATCTATTTCCATATAACGCTTCATATGGTGCCATCTGAATTCTTGAATGGAAGCTATTGTGAAAGGAAAATTCTACTAGAGTTAAATATTGATCCTATATACATTGAAAGTCAAGTAATCCAGATCTCAACATGCCTTATTAGGTTTGGATAGTCCATTCTGATTGTCCATCGGTTTTAGGGAGGTAGGAAGTGCTCAAACGAAGTTCAGTATCCATGGAATTCAGAATACTTTTCATGAATCCTGATGTAAAGTGGGGATAATTATCAGAAACAAACAATAGACGCACACCATTGAGTCTTAAAATATAATTAATATATAGTTTTACCAGAACATGAAGAGGTATGTCCTCTCTTATAGAAAGAAAATGTTTTGACATTGTAAGACGATCAACAATGTCCCATATTGCATCATTCTATATAGAATTTATTTGCAGCCCCATGAAAAATTCCATCGTAATATTATACCACTTCCACTCAGGAATGGGAAGAGTTTGCATGAATACTCCAGTATATTTCCTTCCAACTTTCACTTGTTGAAAAACCATACATCTGGACAGAAAATCAGCAATCTTTTTATTCAGGTTGTCCCATCAAAAATGTTTCTTCAAATATCTGTACATCTTGGTGATCCCAGAGTGTATAAAGAAATTGAAGCTATGAGCATCATCCAACAATTCCCTTTTTATATCAGGTATGTTAGAAACACAAATTCTCTTCAAAATTTTACAAATTCTATCTTCATATATAAAGTCACTCAATCTCCCATCATTCGTAGCTTCAATCTTCTCTTGAAACTCCTCATAACTAGTCTGAGATGTCTTTATCCTTTTGAGTAAATATGGTTTGGTAAGAATTTGAATTTGTATTGATTTTTCACCATCCATGGTTATTACCATATCCATATTTACTAGTTCCATGAAAATATGATCCCTTTCAACTCTCTCCTTGATCAAAACTCCATGATTCTTTCTACTCAAATAATCTTCAACATTATTTTCATTCCCTAGGTGGTTGTGTATAGTGTAATCATAAACCTTTAGTAGTTCAAGCAATCGTATTTTCCTCATGTTGTCTTCTTTCTATGATAAAATAAACTTCAATCTCTTGTGATCAGTATAAATCACAAATATTTCATCATAGAGATAGTTTCTCCATATTTTCAGAGAAAATATTAGAGCTTCTAACTTGAGGACATGCTTAGGATAGTTTTGATCATTAATTTTTATCTCTCGTGATGCATAGGCAATTACTTAATCATTCTGAATGAGAACAAAACAAAGTCCTTTAATTAAAGCATCACTATAAATAACAATCCAATCATTCCCCAATGGTAGAGTCAATATAGGATCATTAACTAATGCTCTCTTCAGTTATTCAAAACATTCTCCCCACATTTTTTTCCAAACAATTTTAACCCCTTTACGTGTGATCTTGGATAATAGGTTTGCCAATCAGGCAAAATTCTGGACAAAATGCCGATAATAACTTGCTAAAACTATAAAACTATGTACCATAGTTATACTCATCGATGCTGTCCATTCTTGGATAGCATTTTTCTTAAGAGGATCAATATATATTCCATCCATATGGACAATATTGGCAACCAATGAAATCTATGGATTCCAGAATTCACACATGCTAAACTTCCCATATAATTTATTTATTCTACGATTTTTTAGGATAATGCAGAAGTGATATTCATGATCTTATTATCTGTTTGAGTATATCAAAACATCATCAATAAAAACCGCACCAATTTCATAAATATATTCCTTGAAAACTCTATTGATTAGATTCATGATGATAGAGAGTGAATCAGTAAATCGAAAAGGTGTTGATGTAAACTCGTAATGCCCGTACCTAGTTCGAAATGGAGTTTTCAGAATGTCTACCTTCTTCACACACAACTGGTGATATCCAGATTGAATATCAATCATTAAAAAAAATTGAGCTCCATGATGTTGGCATAATAAATAATCAATGCAAGGTAGGGGATACTTGTTCTTTATTGTTATAGAATTTATCTCCCGGTAGTCAATGCACAACCTCATAGACCCATAATTCTTCATAACAAAAAGAACATGTATCCCCATGGAGAAATACTTGGGGAAATAAATACTTTATTACACAATTCCTCTAGTTGTTTCTTTAGTTCCACTAATTACACAATGGCCATTCTATAAAGGGTCATTGATATGGACCTTAAACACAAGAATAAATCAATGAGAAACTTAATTTCTCATTTTGGAGGACGTCCAGGTATATCCTCTGGAAGCACATAAAAATATACTAGGAAAATAGGTACATCCTATATATGAACATTCCATTACTCATCCATAGTTATTTAATTCTCTTCCTCCCCTATAATTTAATTTTGTTGTGTTATTGGGGGTGGATCTAGATAAGAATCTGGTGGTGATCTTTCTGCTGTAAAGATAAGGTACTTCTTATCATAATCGATAATTGTAACCTCCTTCTTCTTACAAAACAATTTCGCTTCATGGTCTGAAATCAAATCCATACCAATGATTATATCAAATTCAATCATTGGTATGATGATGAGATCAACAGATAAAGAACATTTATATGCCCTAATGGGAAATGATTCACAAAAAAATTTTGTAATGATTCATCCCTTATTAGTTTTGACAGAAAAATCCCTTTTTAAATCAAATTGGAAATATCTAATTTTTTTAGGAAACTGGGATGATATGAAATAATGTGATGATCCAGAATCAAATAAAGCATTGCTTAAACATGAGGAAACCATTAAATTACCCACCACCATGTATTTCGGAGCTTCAAACATAGCAGTACTGATCGTATAAGCTTGGCCTTTCCCTATTATCCATGTATTGGGTATGTTTCCTTAGTGCTTAGGACATTATTTTTCATAATTCCCTTTTTCTCTATAATTGTAGAATTCAACATTGATATTCTATTTCTTCCCCTGGAAATCACGAGCTTTTTGGGCATTTCATGACACATATAATATACACTCATTCCCTTCAGAAATGTACCAGGGTGTTTCTTCCCACATTTACAGTAGGATGGATATTCAACATTTCAGTTATTCCCCTTATTTTCATTTCAAGAGTGTTCAGCAGATTAGTTCTTCACATCCATTTCTTTAATGTCATAAGACTTAGAGAATTCTTTTTCTACTTTCATAGCACATGAGAAAAAATATTCATATGATTAGAAGGATTGTGAGACTAGTTCTCACCATAAAAATGGTTTTAACCAATCAAATAATCAATCAATATTACTCCTTAAGTTATATAAATAATTTTCAGCTTTCCTTGATAACCTTGTAATATTAGCATCGTATTTTGCAACATTCTCATCCTCATATTCTATCGAGCTAAAAAATTGTATGTCCATATCTGCACGATTGGCACAAGGAAAATAATTTCCTATAAAAATCTCTTTAAACACTCTCCATTCAATATTTGATGCTTCGTCATCTTCCTTTGTGTTTTGAATCAATGACCACCATTGATCTGCATCTCCCATGAGGAGATAAACATCCATGAAATTCTTTTCCCTTTCACTACTCCCCACAGTGTGAAATATTATCTCTAAATATCTTCTCCATTTCTCAGCTACAAATGGATTTGAAGTCCCATTGAATGTTTGTGGATGATTCCCCATGAATTGGTATAACATTGATCATCCATGTTGTGGATCATGGTGCTCTATACGTGTAAGGTTATTATTCATAACCTGTGTGAGTTTTCCCAGTACAGTGATAAGTTGATTGGAACCAGTTGCATCACCATATCTACTATAATTATCATTAGTAGGAGGGAAATACCTACATAGATTAAATGCATTGATATGGTTTCTATTACTTCCACTAGGTTCCATTTCTAAAAAATGGCATACAGTAGATTAGCTTATGAAGCGCAATACATAATTCCAAACATGTAAAACACATAACATAAATTAAATTGTTTAAGGATATAATACATAATCATAAAAATGTTTTCATTACGGATGTATATACTAAAAAATCTTTCATAAGGGTTTATAATGAAAATGTGAATTATCTTAAGAATAACCCCCGAGAGTGTCGTAATAATGAGTGCAACAAGGCCCATTGTCGTGCACTAGTTCCCATTCAAGTCTAGCTCAATGCGGTGTTTTCGGGTTTTACATCTACATACATATATGTCAGAGCCGCCTCTATAAGATCATATCTATACTGGGATGATTTTCTTAGAAAAATCACAAAATATCTATAGTACCACAATTTAGGAAGTTATTCTATACTAATCCTCAAAGTCTATCTTATGGTAGTGTTATCTAATTAGAGTTTTTCTAAATCTAGTTTTCAAGGTTTGTAATAAACTTCTCTGTCACCAACTATAATTTCCTGACCTCAGGTACCCAGATTCGGTGCATTATTACATAACATTGTCATGATACAAGGAATCATGTCCCGAAATACCGATTAGTTTAGTAGCCTTTGAAGTACTAGATACATTCATAAGATTTTCATTAAATTATGAAATAAAAACATCAAAGAAAATTTATCCTCTTTGAAAACACCTATATCCTTAGCCAATCTATGTGGGTCAACCATTAAAAAATTATTCACCTCCTCGGAAAAATAAATCATTTAAAGGGGTGAGTACATATGGTCATTATGGATAAAAATATAGCGAAAACTATCATAAATAAGAATAACCATTAAAGGAAATGTATAAGACTAAAACAAAAGCCTTTAAAACAGAAACTTTATCATAATATGAAAAGGTTAGAATCAAATTATTCCATTTACTTATTTAGATGGATATTATACTAGTTGAATAATCATGTGCAATTTTAATATCAAATTTCATAATAATGGAATGCATAATACCGGACTTCAAAACAACATAGTTAGGCCTTGTGCCAAGAATACAAATAATATTTTTCAAATGCCTTGTGACAAGACATTATTTTGTATCCTAAGACCTATTGATTCCTCGAGGAGCTATAGCAGGATCTAGTCATCACTTACTAAGTCTAATGCATTCCTCATATAAAATGGTTTAAACATAACATAAACCTTCGTATTAAAAATATAATACGAAATTTGAATACATTATCCATACAGCATTAATGGTATAGAAATAACAAATACACAGTAAAACATATCACAATACCTTCAATACAAAATGGAATATTTGTATCATAATAAATCAACTTCAAAAAAGAATAAAATCCATCAAAAGGATGTTGACATAGTTGATATACAATGTTTTTTCGAGAAATATCTCTTTTTATTTTGAAACAATTTAAAAGTAATATAGTTATAAAATAAAAAAATTATTTTCAAAATATTTATATAAACTTTTAAGGTAATCATTGATGATTTTATAACAATGGAAAATAGCAACACCTGCTGTATAAGTAAAAAAACATTCCTACCTTAATTTTGTCGAAAAGGTCACAAAGTACCTTATTTGGAAAACGACAGATAGATTACTTTCAAAAAATATAAGGGTAAATAAGGGTATAAATTACATTAACCCATTTTATAGTAAATAGTAAAAAGAGTTTTGAAATAAATTTTCATGAAAACACGGATCTATATGATAAAGTGGTCTTAGTAGATACTTATGTAAAAAAACCTCATATATTAAAGAGATTATGAAATTAACCCATACCTTGTACATTTCCTTGGTCAAGGGTATGTTAACATATTGTATAATATTTAAATAATTGTAATTAATTTTTACATTAACTATATATGTAAAATGATATCTTATATGATCTTCTAATATTGCTTTGTTTATAATATTTTTGTAGTGTCATCATTTAGTGTCTTAACTGATTCATTTTCCTTTATATGCTTAGTTACGTAAGAAAGTTTTGTTATGAATAAGATGTATTTTATTCATATAAAGAATTATATTATGTTAATAAAAATAATTTTAAAGAAAAAAAGATAATTATTCTTTCATTATTAGGATGGGGTATGAATCTCATCACGTTCGTGGAGACGGTAATCTGTACGTACACACGAGCGAAAATATCATTATATTGATGGATAAATCATATGTAATTGGATGTTATATAATATATACAGAAACATTAACATGTTATATTTATTATTTAATCAGTTATACTGATTATTATACCCATACAAATAATTATGTGTTTGAATAACAAAGTACACCACGACGTGGAGACAGTAAGTCATATGTACGCACGTGTGGTGACTTTGTCATTTCTAGGATGGATAGAATAATGAATATGGTTGTAACATATTTAAAATTACAACACAATATGTATAATATAATGGATTTATTATTTTGGTATGTAAATATCAAAGAAAGAGAATGTGAAAGAAGAAAATAACATGAAAGTGGGTGGTCACATTATTACATCTACTTTGCGTGTTTCCTTTTCAGTTGAGCAAAATGGATATTTAGGTAGGCTTTCTGATCAAAGTAAGGCCTCTATGTATAAATTAGGGAATTTGAGTGGATATTTGGGTAGGTTTTGGCCAAGACAAATGGATTTGGAGGTGTGAAATTAAGATAAAGGGAAGTTCTCTTTAATAAGAGATGCAAAGGTCATTGAATGAAAATCTTGAAATATTATTTTACAATAAAATTATATTTGGGTTATAATGGCTCCAAAATGAATTATTTAGATGTTAGGGTGGGTATGTCTTGTAAATATCTCAACCAATAGGTTTTATATATGTTTAGGTCCTCATATTAACACTATATTTTATATTTAAGTCTTGGTTAAATAGTTTGACATTTACCATGTCACTTGGTATTTTTTATTATACGGTTAATAAACCTACTATAATAAGCCAAGAAAACCCCGTGTGGTTAATTATTAATATATATAACCTTATCTATGTCCTTTAGCCAAACATTTGATTTTTAGTAATATTATATCAATTAATAATATAGTATTTGTTTTAAAAACTCAATTATGTCAATTTTTACACTATTTAGTATTTGATATTTTCTGAAAGCCATAAAAATGTTACCACTAAGAAATAAATTTTTTTAAACAACTCTAACATGTCATATTAATCTATGAAATTAGTTTAATTCATTAGAAGTCTCAATTTAAATTTATTTGGGTATTTTTAATTTCAATTATTTTAATATTTTATTAAAAAGGTAATTACCGCATCATCATTGGGTCACAAATAAATAAAATTATTTAATGTCTAAAAATTATAAATAAAATACCATTATGTAGGAAATATTTTTATCATTTGAATGAATATTTATAGTATAATTTATATTGTGTTTAATATTATATTAAAAATGGTTTAGATATTAAACAATGAATTTAACTCTTTTAACTCTTCTTTAAATAAAATAATAATAAATTTCCTAATCTAATCCCAGTGGACCAAAGTGGATCATATTTTATTCCTAAGGTGATTTTTCTTGAATTATGATTATCCAATATAATTAATACATGTGTTATGATAATTATGATATCATTTTTACCCTTAATTACTCTATTTACTTATAACTGTGGTAAATAAAATTTAAAAGTTACTATTCACCAAAAATGATTTTTTTCTTATTGAACCACATTTTAAAAATTGATATTAACAGTTTTCTCAGATTTTTGAAATTCAACTCACAGATGTGGTAAAATTATGTTTTATAAAAATTTATAAATGCTCTTAGAAGGTGGATAAAAGAAGGTAAAAAGATCGAGAAAATTTTTATATATTTATACTTTTTATTAAATGACTCTAATCAATTACATTGAACTTATATAGGTATTATGTATCAATTTTTACCCAAAATAAATTTAAATAAAATAACTAATTATTTAAATAAAAATTCAGTATTAAATAATAACTTAGTGTTTTTATCTATTCATAATAAATTGAATGTTTACAGAAAAAATACAAAAAATTCACTCTAATAAAATTTCAATATTCTGAATCCAAAATTGAAGTCCATTTTCAAAGATAAAATTTATAAAATTTGAGAAAAGTTGGTATTACTATTCATAATAGATAGTTTTATTGGTTTTGGTGTGTTTGAACCCGAAGTTGTGTACAACACATGTTAATGTATTATTCAAAGTGAAATGTACCGTGGAAGCATGGGGTGTTACAGATAGAGTAGGCCTTTCCAATCACTTAGTCTGTAAAATTAATTCCCCGTATGTTGAATAATAAATTTAAAAATATATATTTAAATCAAAGTGTTTTACAACTCCATGAAATATTTTAATCACAGTCATAAATTAAAATAATATAATAAAATCAATTGTAAATTACTGAGAGAAATTGAATTTTACATTAAAAAGAAAATTTCATTTGAAAAGTAATGTTTCTGTGTAATAAAATATGATAGTTGAAATGAATATCCGAAAAAATAAAACTAAATGACAATAAAATTATATTTGAGATATAAAAGATGAACAAATGAAGTGAAAACATGTAAAAATATCATTTTAGAAATATTATAAATGAACCACTTCCGTCTGTTTGAAGATAATATATGAGGATATTTATTTAAAAGGAGTTATTAATTTTTTTTCAAAAGCATGAAATAAACTAAAATAGTTTTTAATAATTAAATAATTTATTTTATAAGAATAATGATCTGTTAATTCATATTAGGGAGAGCACTTGAAAATATCTAAGAAATTGAGATATTTCTTTAAATCGAGCTTGCATATAGAGAATAATTGAATATTGAACCATATAAATCATTTATTCTTTTTCAACGAATGTTTAAATTATCTGGATATATGATGTTAGAGCATATAAATATAACATATAAGAATTATTTTTAAAAATCGATGAATTTTATTAGGGTAATGGTATAGATATAATATACCATATAAAAAAATGGAAACCCTTAACTTTAGGAAAATAGTCAAACTGGGTACCCCAAAAAATCAAAATTCATCATATAATATATTTAATACCACAAATATAAGGAGAGTTATTATATGATACATAAAATCACAATAGGAAAAGTAATTTATCCCAATGGATCTACACCTATTATTTTTAGAAACTGTGGGTATATTATTTCTGTCCAAGGATATAACAACAGTTTTTAAAATACCATTTGTATTTGGTTATCTATACCAACGGCTTTTACAAACCATTGGTTTGGAGGTATCAATATTTGAAGGCCACTCAGGATCCTCCCCCTTAATCATCATTCAATCCCTAATCCTCCCAAATAGCCACCCATGAGTCCATGATTCCTCCTCCCCTCAATCATTTTTGGCCTCCTACCTCCCATGATCAACTGGATTTGGTGTCCCCAATACTCCCCATAGTTGATTTCGGCCTCCCTTTCACTACTATGGCAAGGATGGCGTTAACTATGAGATATTTCACCTATGGGATTTCTTTTTATTTTATTATGTTTTTTGTATCTTCACGAGGTAAGAGATTCCTCCCACCCCCATTCGTACTATTATTTCTTTCTATGATCTATATATAGTTGTTCATTTATTAATATGGAATATGATTTCTATTATTAATATGAGTTATAGTTCATGTGATAACCAAGATGGGAATTTCAGATTTTATGAATTGAAATTAATCATTTTTTGATGCAATGAATTCATCTATAAATTTATATAGAATATTTATCATTTTTCATTATTATAATTTGTTTACAATTATCATGAATATTATTATTGGAGATATTATAGGATATTGAAAAAAAATTATAAAATATTTTAAATCATATATATGGAGTTAATATATTTTTATATATGTCGTAATTCATTTTATCATTTTAGAACACCGATTTTTTAGAGGAACCTATTGATTAGACTTGTATATAACCCTTACTTGTATAAAATATTTATATAATTTCTTATATGGTGTTTGAAAGTGGGATGATTATACAAAATCTTGGTATGGGATATAAATGGATCTTAAGGGATCTATTGTTCCTTGGGTGTAGTTTGAATATAGTATTATACTAATTCATTTTTTATATCATATTATGGGAATATTTATATTTTTATTATGATGTGGGTTAAGTTATTCAATGTTTTTTGGTATTGATTTGTGGATTTTAGTTATTTCAAGTGACTAAAGTGGTTAATGTCTCTTATGATACATTTTTAGTAACCTCATAAGAAGTCTCCAACCCATAACCCATTAGAATTATGATTTAGGGAGGACTCCTGACATCAGATTTGACAAAGAATGGTTTCTATTAGAGTTGGATTATGATTGAACTAAAATGAGAGTAGAAAATTAATTGATTGGAGTCTCGATAATATGGTTATAGAATGTAATTAATTCCATCCCATTGGTAAATAAATTCATTACAATTTAATAGGAGGTAGATCACCTTACATTATATAATGAAAATAATGAGGAAAATGTTAGTTATATCATAACACATCCATGAATTTATTAGTTGGAAATGATGAAGAATGGGAAGGATATATTGGCAAGAGTTATACTCATATAAATAATGAATAAAATACTAACATGTTTATAAACAATTCAAATTGTAATAGGGTTTTATGATGATTTTATTTAATAAAAAATTCTATTTATGATAATCTATTAACCATTTCTATGCACCTATTTTAAAAAGGATACAATAATTCATGATGTAATGTATTTTAGTATAAAGAACATGGATTAACACATTGGGTTTTTATTAACCAAGGAAATTATACAAAAATTAATAAAAATAAATAAATTGAATTTACTCGTTGAAGGGAGAACCATTAATATCAAAAAACATATTTAAAATTATGATTCTAAAATGAATGTGGTTAGAGGAAATCATTCAAATAAATCCATAATTTTAAATTATGAAGTAATTATTGGTCTGAAATTTTATAAGAAAAATTGATTTAAAAGTACATAAAATCATCATATATGTTCATAAAAATTGGGATCATCTAAATATATGATTTTTAACTATTTTCTTAAATTTGGAACAATTTTTATGAACTAAATTCAATAAAAACTTGTTATAGTTTACATAAAATAGTATTATTCTATTTTACATTATCAAGAAAATACCGTAAAAATTATAATATGGGTTCCAAAATCTATTTTTCCTATCATTACAATTTTATTTTCTTTTTTGAAAAAATATAGTTTGATTCAAAATTAAATAATATCAATGATACCCTAATATATAAATCATTGTATTTATTAGTATATAAACATCATATATACTAATCAAATCTTGGTAAATTCAAGAAGTACAACCAGCTATAAAAGCTTGAAGGCTAACATGCGACATTTATAATAATGAAATGTCAAAACCCCTCAATATATAAACCAATAACATTATCAATTATAATATTAAATTTAAATATATTTTATATAGTGTTTTACAAGTATATAATTTTGAAACTAATAGACAATTGTGATATTTTGGTTCTAGAGATCCTGTTTAAAATGGAATAAAAAATTTCATCTATTCAAAGGTAAAAAATAATTTTCAATTTATTATTTTCAATTTTTATACTTTATTGATCTAAAAGAAGATTCATACAACATATTATATTGTTTATTATTGTTGAATGTGTTTATCTGATATGTCATATACATTATAATGATTATCATATATATATATATATATCCATCCTGGTTCATTATTTGTAGAAATATCATATCTAATATATTGTTTCCTTTATTCGTTATTTTGGTAGAAACTAATATTTTTGGATGATATAAAGTTTAAATATTTTTGTAATGAAATTTTTATTTTTTATTTTGGATTTTTGTTTGGAGGATAGCTTTTTTTCTTTGTAATAGAATGGATATAATCTAGATGTTGTTGGGACCATGGTCATATATACATGAATTAGAGAATGGTTTGTGTTTGTTGTCAATCCTCATAGGAAGTTCAGAATGTGGGCCAGCAATGTTCTCAAACAGGTCCATCAGATAACAGTATTGAAGGTGGCACCATTTTCTAGTTTTTGCAAAATTTATGGACCTCAAAATTTACAAAAGTGGAAAACCGTGTTTTTGGGAAAGGGACTTGCGCGCTAGACATGTGTCGAGAAAGTGACTTGCGCGCTGAGAAAGGACATGTGTGCCGATGCCTAGGAGGATTGGAAAGTTACACACCATAAGTATTTTGAGATCAGATCTAAAAAATGTGGCCATGGAAATAGGGTTGTGCAAGTATTGGTTTGGTTGCACAAGTGAGTAGCGCAACAGAGGCTAGGGTGGTTGTAAATGCACGTCGGAACTTGCATGCTGAGAAGAGGTTTGCGCGCTACCATGAAGGGTGTCCATTTTGACTATAAATAGTGGACCACCCCTCCTCATTTGTATCAATGTTCGAGACATAGAGATGTTTAGTGCTCCCACCATGCAGGTGTAGTGGTCGCACAAGTAGTTTTCTGCCACCCAGGTATAAGTTGTGCGAAAATAGTTTGCTACATGCTATAACTGGTTTGGGTGAAAAGGAATGTGACTCATGCATGTTTGGAGTTGTAGATGTGAGTATCACGCAAGTGGTTGAGGTAGACTTTCACGACAGTTATAACTTGCACGTTGTCTCTGAAACTTGCGTGCCGACCTGGGGAAGCGCCCCAGGAGTTGTTGGAGTACGCCCGTCATTTTGAAGATGCACGAAAGCCAGAACATTGTCTTATACCTTATGTGAAAAGTGAGATTTGTCTTCTGGTGATAGTTTGACTTCAACAAAGCATCGACATACAACAGAGGATGCATTCTTTTTCGATGATAAAGATACCAACATATCTATAAACTGAGTGGGACTTCACCAAAGGCAGGGAGTCAGGGGGAGTCAACGGGAGTGACGCGAGGGATGCAGTGAACTATCCATGAACCTATGTAAAGGCAGTGAGACTGGGACAGAGTGACTATGGCCAAACCATTGAAAGCCACAACTTGTGAATAATAATTGAATTTGGTACGACTGACAACCTATCAGCGTATGCTCCTTGGATGTATCCCTTAGTGGTGAACCAAGTAAAAAGTGATGTGTCATCTCTCTGCATGTGAATGATTAATTTATGATCATTTTCATCATACAGGTTTAAAAAGTTACTACCAACATGGGAACAAGATCCATCTCTTTAAAATA
This sequence comes from Viscum album, assembly GCA_963277665.1. Classification (NCBI taxonomy): domain Eukaryota; kingdom Viridiplantae; phylum Streptophyta; class Magnoliopsida; order Santalales; family Viscaceae; genus Viscum; species Viscum album. The sequence goes on along the minus strand of OY728133.1, from coordinate 2,114,744,248 downwards.
AAAAGGTTCCATCCTGATTCACCCCTCCCCTCTCAGGGTGTCCCGGGGTCCTTTAAGTGGTATCAGTGCATAAAGGTTGTTAGTGTTGAATATTCCCTTTGTCGTCATGGAGAATGCAGTCAATGTTAGGGGAGTCCCTCATTTCGATGGATGTAATTTCCAGATGAGGAAGAATAGAATGAGATCTCATCTAAGATCCCTTAGAATGTAAGACCTTTTTTCCTCTATCCAAGGAAAAAAATATTACTGATCCAGCATGGCTGGTAATGATGGATGCTGATAGGAAAATTCTTGATTCTGATACTAAAGCATAGAATTCTCTCACCGCAACACTTTCTGATCAGATCTATCTAATGATAATGAGTTGAAACATAGAAAATTCCATGTGGGATTAACTTGAAAATATTTATGAAGGAGATAGAAAAAGTGAAGGAAGAAAAACTATAAGTCCCACACCACAAGTTTAGTGGTATATAGATGCATCCTAATGAGAATGTTGATTCATTCTTCAAACGAATTACTAATGTTGTGGGAGAAATTAGAGGTCTTTGAGAAGAAATCAAAGGCATTGGTATCGTAAAGAAAATTTTGGGAAGAATCATTCTTTGTACAATGAAAAGGTGTCAGCCCTTGAAGAAAGAGATCTATCTAAACTATATCTGGATGATTTTTTAATTAGTCTTGTGGAATATGAGATGGGAGTGAAAACCGAAGATGGGATGACTTATGTAAGAAAGGAAATGGAATTCAAAGCCATGGAAAAACTGAAAATATTAGAAGATATTGGTGGTGAAGATGAAGATGAAAAATAAATTCTTTCTCCCAATGCCAAGAAGCCGAAGAAGGGAAAAGGTAAATTCAAAGGTATGCTACCTCTGACATGTTTTCATTGTGGAAGAGTCGGGAACATTGCCTCTCACTGCCAAAGAAAGTATGATGATGATGAAAGAAAAGTAGAAGACATTGAGAAGCCTCAGAAAAGGTTTTTAAAAAAGGGAGACTTAAAATATGGGAAGAAAATATAGATGAAAAGTTTTTTCTTTGAAGAGTATGATGATGATATTGAATTCTGTGATGAAGAAGAACCAGAATTTAAAATAGGGAACCATGCTTCCATGATGCCCACTGTTGAAAAATCTGAAGATACTGGTGGAGGAAATCAGTTGAAAACTAGTGAAAATCCCGAGTTGCAACTCAAGGATGCTATTAGTAAGATCAAGAAAAAATGTACGAGTCGCAAGAAGGGGAAATATATTGTAGAAGAATCAACTGAATATGTTGATCAAATTGAAACTAAAATTTATTGATGAGAAGAATTGGTGATAGTACAGTCTAAAATACTCGAAAGCAATGATGATGTAGTTGATCTGATGCTGAGAATTGAAGAGCACACAAAGGTCATCAATGAAATCACCTCCATACTAGAGGAAAATTCCAAGACTGATGATCATCATGAAGAGAAGTATTTTCTATTAAGAGTAAACTTGAAAAAGATTCAATTTCAAAAGAATCAAATATGAAAATACAGTTTGGAAGGTTCTCAGATGCTGAGCTATTGGAGAGAGAAAAATGTGGCTCTAATGGAGTCGAGATGATTTTTAAATGATCAAAGACCTACCAGCATGTGAAATAGTGGAATTGGTTGTGAGGTATAATCATTAAATGATGAAAATAATTGTGACTAAAATAAAGGCAATCTGAAAGTGGGTGATGTGGTAAAGTCTTCTGAAGTGATGAAACGGAAACCCCCAATTCAATCTGAAAGAAGAAAAAAAGATTATCCTCGAGCCTCGTAGAAAAAGGATCGCTCATACTATTATCCCATAGAAAAACTTGTGAGGATAAATTCAAGTGATAAGACATTTCCTCTCATGATGTGTCAGTTCAGTGGCTATTTGGGCCATACCCTGTCATATTGTGAAGAAGCAAGGAGCTACATGAATGGGGAAGATCTGGGAGTTCAATGAAAGAGAACAACTTCATATCCTAATTATTTTAGAAGAGACAACTTCTATGGATATTGATTTCGTTGTTCTAACTTTGGTCATAAGGCAATTAATTGTAGGCAGAGAAGGGACATTGACACCTCATACCGTAGTTGAAGACAAGTCAAATCTCACCAACAAGATAGTGTTGCACATACAAACTAGTTTTCTCCTCTTGAAGAAAACTTCGACTATGAAGATTCAATGTACGCAGATGAGATAATTGAAAGGCCATAAGTGATCTATACTCAATCCAATGTCTCATGTAAAGAAAGGATGAAAATAGAGAAATCCAACCTTGTAGAGGTGGCCCTCAAATCTACAAAAAGCAACAGTACCTAGATTCTGGTTATTTGTTTCTCTACTCATATAACGGAAAATGATGACCTTTTGAAGAACATTAAAAATAAGGTTTATGGAACAGTGAGGTTTGGTAATGATGGTGCTTTGAATATTAAAGGCAGTGGGAATACTTCTCTCTCCAATAGAGAGCTAAAGAAGACTGAAGTTCTTTATGTGGATGGTCAGCATCACAATCTCCTCAGTGTGAGTCAACTCTGTGACTCAGGTCTCATAGTAACATTCGATCAAAATGGCTGCACTATAAATTGAAAAACAAGGAATTCTCTTATGAAAGGTTATAGAACAGCTAGAAACTTATATCAGGTTTAGAGAAAAGTGAACTCTTGCTATTTGTCTGTTGAAGAAGAAAACAATTTGTGGCATCGAAGGGTGGGGAAAATTAACCAACAAGACATGGAAAAGATATCTAAGATGAAGATAGTCATGGATATCCCCATTTTGAAGCGTGATCCTGAAAAGTCTTGTGATGTTTTCATTCATGGAATGTTGTTCTACAGTTCATATCAGCCAAAGAAGAAAAGGGCATCTCATCTTCTTGATATAATTCATACAGATGTATGTGGGCCGATAAATGTTTCTGGAACACATGGAGAATGGTACTTTGTCCTTTTCATTGATGATTACAGTAGAATGGAATGTGTTATGGTCATTCACAGGAAGTAACACGTTCTTGACTACATGAAAACATATCAGATAATCACCGAGAATGATACTGGACGAACAATCAAAGTTTTGCGAGCTTACAACAGATGGGAATACGCATCAATTGAGTTTGAGAATTACCTATAAAAACATGGAATATAGCATGAGGTAGCGTCTATGAGAACACCACAGAAAAATAGAGTTATTGTGTGCTAGAATCGACAGGTCAACAATATGGTCAGGACTATGCTGATTGAGAGTGGTATCTCTTGCCATTACAAGAATGAAGTTGTTGAATATGTAGTGCACATTCAGAATCAAACAGGGCTTTATATGGGAGAAATGAAGACACCATATGAATTTTGTCATGGAAGGAAGCCTTTGTTGAAATAATTTCGTGTTTTTGGAAGCAAATTTTTCATTCGGAATAAAGAAATAAAATCAAGGGAAGTTGGGTGACAATGCTTATGAAGGAATTTTTCATGGGTATCCAATGAACAGAAAATCATACATGTGTTTCAACATGCAATTAGGAAGGATTGTAGAAAGCAGTGATGTTATGATAATTGAAGAGAAAACCACAGATGCTTCAATTATTTCAAATGATGATGTGATAAAAAGTGAAGAAGAAAGTGAATGTGGGGAAAATACAAATACAGAAATAGAGGAAGCTGTTCAAAACACTCAGCAGTCACATCATGATGTTGACTCAGAAGAAGAATCTGAAAAAGAAACTCTGGTGGGAGATAATGTACCTGAACCGCACCAGAGAAATTGTAGAGCTGAGATTGATCCATATAACATAATTGGGGACAGGAGTGAACCCACACAAACAAGGAGGATGAGGAATAACACGCAATCCTTATTTTTGTTAGTTGTAGAGCCATCCTCATTTAAAAATGCAGCAAAGTATGAATCATGGGTGAAAGCCATGAATGAAGAGTTAGATCAGATTGATAAGAATCAAACATGGGATCTTTTATAGAGACTTGAAGGTCACAATGTGATTGGTACAAAATGGATCTTCATGAACAAGTTTGACGAGCATGGAAGTGTTTTCAGAAACAAGTCATGACTGGTATGTAAAGGATACTCCCAGATTGAAGGCGATGATATTGAAGAAACCTTTGCTCTAGTGGATAGACTAGAGTCAATCTGGATTTTCCATTCCATAGCACTCCAAAGAGGATATAATGTATATCTAATGGATGTCAAGATAGCATTCTTGAATGGTGTTATTGAAGAATAAGTCCTCATTGAACAACTAATGGTTTTTGTTCTTGGTACTGATGAAATAATGGTTTGCAAACTGAAATAATCTCTATATGGTTTGAAGCAGGCACCACGAGAATGGTATTCCCTGGTGAACTCGTATCTCTAGAAGATGGAATTCAAAATAGGAGAAGTAGATCACAATTTATATGTGAAGAATTCTCCAAACAATCAATCCATGGTTCTAGTCTAGGTTGATGATATCATATTTGGTGGAAGCAGGATGAAATCAGTGGATGAATTTCCCATTCACATGTAATCATAATATTAAATTTATATGATTGGAGAGCTCATATATGTCTTGGGGTTGCAGGCGATTCAAAATATGGATTACACTTTCATTTCTCAAGAAAAGTATGCAAGAGAGCTGGTGAAGAAGTTTGATATGCAGGACCCCAAACTGATATCTACTCTGATTGCAGTTGGAACTAAACATGGAAAGAATGAAGATGAGACCTCTATTGATCCCACCATGTACAAGAGGATCATTGGGAGCCTACTATATCTGACTGTGTCACAACCAAATATTTTCTTCGCCACAGGTCTTGCAACCGGCTTTTAAATTAATCCAAAGGAGGAACATATGATAGTAGTAAAAAGAATCATGAGGTATATACAAGGTACTCACAATTGTGGATTATACATTGCTGGAGTGAGGAACTGTGAATTAACATCATTTTCTTATGATTACTAGTATGGCGATGTTGTGGACAGAAAGTCCACCAGTGGTGGAGCATTCTATATTGGGAATAAATTAGTTGGTTGGTTGAGTAAGAAAAAAGAAAGTACTTCTCTTAGTATTTTTGAAGCTGAGTATATCTATACCACGAAGGCATACACTCAACTGATATTGATGAAGAAACAATTAACAGATATTAGTGAGGAGGTGAAGCAATCAATGGTGATTTAATGTGATAACAAGAGCACAATTGATCTTAAGAAGAATCCGGTTCAACATTCTCGTACAAAACTTATTGAAATTCGGTATCACATTATCAAAGAGAACGTTGGACAAGGCGTGATTATAATAGATCATGTGGGAACTGATAATAAAGTGCCTGATATCCTTACCAAGCCACTATCAATGGATGTATTTGTGACGCATCTGTAGAACCTTAGTGTTCAACCACCTCCCTGTGCATAAGGAGGTCACAAAAATCCCCTCTGCCCAGTTATGTTAATTTTTTTTTAATCTGTAAATTGATGTGATGCCGGTTTGTGGGGGAGATACTATCCAGGGAGAGTGTGGTTTGATCTGAACAAGGAACAATTACCGGTCTTTGGGTTTATTTTCAATGGGGGAGAATGGAATAAATTCAGGCATGTACATGCATCTAATGCATATGTGACATAATGAGATTCGGTTTCAGTGATAGGATGTGAAGGATGAGAAGGAATATATTAGATGGGAACCCAATTCAATATTTCTCTCTTGTTTTCTACAGCAAGCATTTATCATGTAGACTTAGAGTGTTGGTTGAGTTTATTATTGCATTTTTGGTCTGCATGAGGATGGCAATCTATTGAATTTATTTATTAATTTCCAACAAACCCAAAGGGGGAGAATGTTGTAACAATGGTCATATATGCATGAATTGGATATTGGTTTGTGTTTGTTGTCAATCCTCATAGGATGTTTATAATTTTCGCCAAAAAAGTACTCATACAGGTCAAGCAGATAACATTGTTGAAGGTGGCACCGTTTTCCTGTGTTTTCCATATTTTTGGACCTCAAAATTGACAAAAGGGAAAAATAGTGTTTTTGGGAAAGGGACTTGTGCGACGGACATGTGTCGTGCCAGTGACTTGCATGCTGAGAAAGGAATTGTGCACTGGTGACTAGGAGGATTGGAAAGTTGTGCGCCATATGTTTTTCTAGATCATATCTTTAAAATATTGCAAAGGAAAGAGGGTCGCACAAGTATTGGTGTGGTCGCGCAAGTGAGTAGCACGACAAAGGCTAGGGAAGTTGGAGCTGCGCGCCGGAACATGTGCGCCGAGAAGAGGATTGCAAGCCACAATGCAGGGTGTCCGGTTTACCTATAAATAGTGGACTTCCCCTCCTCATTTGTAATGAAGTTCGAGACATAGAAAAGTTCAGTGCTCCCGTCGTGCAGGTGTAGTGGTCGCACAAGTGGTTGTGTGTTGTGCACGTATAAGTTGTGTGACAATTGTTTTCTACACTCCATATCTATTTTGGGTGCAAATGAATGTGATTCGCGCAAGTTTGGAGGTGTATAAGTGAGTGTCACGAAAGTGGTTGAAGTATAATTTAGTTCTAGTTATAACTTGCACGTCATCTTTGAAACATGCGCGCCGGCCTAGAGAAGTGCGCCAGCTGTTGTTGGAGTACTCCCATCTTTTTGAAGCTGCACGAGAGTTGGAAGATTTCCGGATACCTTCGGTGCAATGTGAGATTAGTCTACTACTAAGAGTTAGACTTCAACAGGGCATCTAAATACAACAAAGGATTCATTTTTTTGAAATGATGAAGAGACCTTCACGTCTATAAACTGAGTGGGACTTCACCAAAGGTAGTGAGCCAGGGGGAGTCAACAGGAGTGACCTGAGGGACGCAGTGAGCTATCCCTGAACCTTTTTAAAGGCTGTGAGCCTGGGATAGAGTGACTGTGCTCAAACCCTTTTAATCCACAACTAGTGAAGAATAGTGGAATTTGGTATGACCGACAAACTGTCGGCGTATGCTCCTTGGACGTAGCCCTTAGTGGTGAACCATGAAAAAAGTGTTGTGTCATCTATCTGCATGTGAATGTTTCCTTTCTGATCATATTAATCATACAGGTTTAAAAAGTTCCTACCAATATGGGAACATGTTCCATCTCTTTAAATGAAAATGTTTCCACCCTGATTCACCCCTCCCCTCTCAGGGTGTCCCAGGGTCCTTCAGATGTATCATACTGGTCATATTTCGATCGAGTTTCAAAATAATTTGGAATTTTTTTAGATTTCAAATTTAAAAATGCTTTAGATAAATTTTGTATATAGTTCCCATGATATAATTATTTTTGGAACACTATAGTTATATTTAAAAGATGTTATGTACCATATTACGAATTCTGTATATCAACTAAATTATTATGTTTGTTATCACAAAAGAGAGACGAGAGAACATTCTACAGTTTATGAGAAAAATAAAAGAACTTATATAGAGAATTTGATATTTTAATTGGTTCCATTTGTGAATAATCATGATAGATATAGTATTCTACTGATAGAATACAATGATTTTAATACACAGGAGGAAAAAATTAAATATGATGTTTTTTAGAGAGATAAGATTTTAATTCATGACACTAGAACTCCAGTATATTAGGAATGTACTAAAAAAGAGAAGATTTAATTTTTAATGTTGTTATATAAAGGAGAAACCTTTTATAAAATTTTTATTACATCCATTTATTATATTATTACATTTTTAAATGAATATCTCCCTAGTGTTGAAAATATTACCTCAAATCATTACAATGCCTGTATATTAATTATGCATTTTTTTCTGCAAGTAATGATTGTGCACATCCAAAAGACTATAGTTTATTTTGGGAAGAAAAATATGACCATAATGACTATAAATAATGTGTTAAATCATAATGTGAGGGTAATTATTATATAAAATATCCTATGTTCCAAAAAATTTCAGGTGGCACTTTTAATTTATTCCAATTCATCAAAATCTATTCATTTATGCAGAAATGTCATCCAATATGTGAAGGAGTTTTGTTAAGAGAATTGATGGAAATGAAGGGTTGGTTTATCCTATAGATGGATTATTATGGTGTAAATTTGTTTCAAAAAATCATGATTTTGTAGTTGAGGTGTGTAATGTTATGTTGTGTCTATCCTGTAATGGTTTCAATCAGATTCATCGAATGCTTACTTCTCACAGAACAGGGCTTTTTTTATTCATGTTTAAAATATTCTAACATATATTTGTTTGAAAAAACATTTAAATTTCTCTAGTATACTGATATATAGACCTTATAATCCCAGTAATGGTATAGAATTCTGTTTATAGACTTTATTAATACAATTGAAGCACCTTTGGGATATGAGTGTCCAGATAATCGATGATTCTTCAAAAAAAATATTCCATATGTGTTCAGTCCTTCTATAGACTATAAATTATTTCCATACATATGCAGTAATGACTGGTTGGAGAAATAAGGGAAAAATATCATGTCATTCATAATGGAATAATACATTATTTAGAAGGATTATATATCATCGTAGTTTCAATTTCATGTGGAATCAATAATTACTTACAATGGTTCATCAATATATGACGAATCACTTGTGTTTTGATAATAATGATTAAACTAAATAGCCAACTCCATTTATTTTTGGTAGTGATATGCAAATTTAATTGAAAGAATTTATCTTTTCTTTAGAGAAATGTCAACAGAAATTGAAAAAGGGAAAGAATGTTTACTATGAAGCCACATACAATTGGAAAACCAGCATCATCATATTGTTGTTTCTCTATTGGTCTACCAATTTTTTACATTTTATTTAGATATAATGCACATTGAAAAATATATATGATAAATGTTGCTTAAAATTATTATAAATATCAAGGGAAAGACAAAACATTACTTTCTATCTCATCAAGACATGTTAGATTGGGGGATTCGACCAGAACTACATCATTTTTGTATTGGTTAAAAAATGGAAATCCCATTGTTCATATTATGTGATGACCCCATCGGAGAAAGATAAATTTTTGGTAGTATTAGGGAATATTAATATTCGTAATAGATGCTCTAGTAATACATCTAAATGTGTCAAAAGAGTTTACTTGAAACAAAAATACCTAAAATCGAATGATTATCAAATATATTTTCATGAATTGATTTCAATATAAATCCTTCATTTTCTATGAAATAGTGTTAGGGTTAAAGTGATTCCCTATTTCCATTTTTTATAGAACTTTGAGTAGAAAACTATCCATGGAATTTTTGATAAATTATCAGAAGGAAGGTCAAATAATTTCTTATGAGATTGAAAAACTTTTTCGTCTATCCTTTTTTACCGGCTTATTCCATTTAATAGTCCACATTCGAACTAAAGAACTTGTTGGTGGAATTGTTTATTTGGGGTAGATGTATCCTACTGAACAAAATATGTTGACAATGATATCAAATGTTCAAAAAACAATTATTCTAATGTATAGACATATGATAGGTTATCTTCGTCAATAATTTATGAAATTTGTTCGATGTTATTTCTTGTTTTGAGAACTAGATGTAACTTGTAAATGAGAAATGAAAATGACCATTATGTTGAAATTCAGGCCTAGTTTCCATAGATTCATGAAACGATGGTAATTTTGGGGTCTTATACATTGGGTACATTGATCCTTGATGATATTGATATAACACATCACACTATCTTATTTAATTGGGATTTTTTTGCCTATATTGGGTATGTAATTTGGATATTGATATGTTATGCCATATTATGACATATCACATATAACACATAATTTAATTATAATTTTAATTATATAACATAAAAAATTATAAGTAGAGTTCATAAATATTTTCATTTGGGAAGGATAGTGGCTTTGAATAGCCTTGAGTTTTCTTTTTGGTTGAAATAAAATGAATGAAAACTAATTTAATTAGATTAAATTATAGATATTCATTTAGTTTTATAATTAATAAATATTTTAGGTATTATGTTTACCTATTGAATATATTTCTCATCAATGAAGAGACTTTGATTTTGGCCCCAATTCATTAGTTCATGAATTAATATATTTCATAATCAATGGAAAAAAATTTGTTACAACTGATTGAGTGGAAAAAATGAGAACACAACATGATGGAATTATGTTAACTACTACAATAGATTTTTATTTCAATTCATCTAATATACTGTATTGATTAAATATTGGTATTATTATGGTCTTGTTGAGAAAATATCCTTATTTTATTACGACTCTCATGGTCTATTCACTATGATGAAATGTAAATGGTTTTCTTTAATGACATGACATGGTACATTTATTATTGACTATGGATTCAGATTTATTTACATGGGTCGATTCCTATATAACAATGAACCATACATTATGGAATTGATTAAAAACTAGTGTTTTATGTCAAATATCATTAGTGACATAATTACACTATCATTAATGATGTAACCACAAGACATATTTTTTCTTGATGATGGTCATGAAATTGAAACCATTGATTCCCCCATTGGCATTGAACAAATTATTTCCTTTAATGATTCAATTTTTCCCTTTGTGATAGTTGATGTTTAACATGAAGTAGTGGTGTGTAATATATATAAGAAACCATATTTTTTCAATATTCAACCTGTTTACTTTGACATTAGTTTCTGAGGTTACTGTTACAATAATTACTTAAATTTAGATTTAGTTTGGAGTGATATTTTTTTAGTATTGTCTAGTGTCGTTCCATTTAATTAAATTAATTTCAATTTAGAAAAATGTGTTTTGAAAGAATTTTAAAAAAAATTATACCATGGATTTAAATTAATGTTTCTAAATGATGTTTTGATATTTATCATCAGTTATTTGGATTATAATTTTTATACATTAATTATAATAATAAATTATAAAATATATACTTTTGATTCTTATGAAGATTATGGAAAATACTTCATTACTTAAAATGATGTGACAATTTTATCTACATCCAGAGGTTAATTATAATGTTTTTCTTCTACATTACAAATAATATCACCTTAAAATTAATTATCTGTTCTTTTGGGACATTATGTTCATCCAGAGTTGACTCATCATCTTGCTATCATGGGTATAGTGGTTATGTTCCTAGGTATGGACAGATCAACCTCTATAATTGTTCCCACACTAACCCAGAATCAGACACCCCATCTAGTATACCATTGCATCATCTAGTTGAGTCTCTAGGTATGTTCTTATCCATGCATCCATCATCTTCCAATATTACATCTTATTCACATTCAATGTTTATTCCTCATCTAGGGATGGCCCCACTACTTCATCCATTATCTCATTTACCCTCTCCTTTCTATTCAAAATCTACACCACCTCCATGGATGTTCTCACTTTTACTATATCGATAGATGATGACATATCCCTCTAGCCTATTACCCATATTATTCTATGTCTACACTGCCTAAAATTACTAACATCCATCCACCATCTGATGAGATTGTTCATTCATCTTCCACTCTAGTACATGAAGACCACTGAGATCATGCATTAGAACACAAACATACTTTAGCGCCTGCCGATCCAAGAAAAACCATAGATCAATGATAGTTTATCGAGTCTCCTGTATTTTTTTTCATTTTATCATAACTTTTTCAAATTATATCAAATTATATTTTTCATGTTGTACCATGAAATAATTCTTCGTTTACCCCTCTTTTATTATTAATGGGATATTCTTCTAGGCATCATAGGGACACTCATATGCAGGAGAACAGGAATAAAAAGTCATAGATAATGGTGAATTACTATTAATAAAATTAGTTGGTAGGTAAAAATGAAAGGGAGTATATAAGTTTCACGACATGAGTTTCCAAATACCATGATATGATTCTTGTGGAACCAATGTCATAAATATATGTTAATAATGACATAATGAACATTTAATGGGGAGGATATGGGAAATAATATTTTATAAATTTATATCTATATTGAGGATTTATTTGTATGAAATAACACATTCATTTCAAATTTTATTTAACATTCCCGACATTGAAGCTTTTAATACAGTAAGGTTTATTGTTTTTGGGGAGTTATTACAATCATTCTAAAATGAGTTGAATGTGTTTTGGAATATTAGAGTGGGTTCTTATTTGGAGGGTATATTTCCAGACATCCCAATAACTCAATATAGAAAAATGATTTCACATTGGATGACTAATGAGATTTAGTTATTTCTAATATTTAAGGGTATTCATATATAATTTAATTCTTATTATTTGTATTAAAATTTTGTTTAGGAAGCTTCAGAGGAAAATAAAAATAACAATTATTCAATGGAATACGTACACACATTGGGGTGCACTACAGTGCCTGAGCATGAGTTTCACTAGGATGATTGATCTGAATTAAAATAATTTCCTTCTATATATTGTTACATAGTTATCTTTGCATACTAAATTTTATGTTTTATTTTCATTAATCCTTTTAATAAAATGAAAAAATGACCCCTTTCTAATATCCATTACTATTAGGACTATATGTTAATATAAATTTTATAGAATTAAACAAATCATCTCAAAATCAGATCAATACTAATAAAGTATTATTTAATCTGGTAAATAAATCACAATATCATAAAAACTATCTCATCTAATTATAGTTATTCTAGATCATGTTTGAAAATAAGTGTAATATACATTAAAAATTTTCTATATTTCTTCAATATAGACCATAGGATTTATTTTCCACAGTAACAACTCACATAAGGATTCCTTAAAACACATATGTTCACATGCATAAATATATTAAGACCACATTTCTAGTTAATGAAATGTTTTTGAAGTAAATTAATCCCAATGTCCTATTACTTAGTTACAATAATATATTTTTCCCCTCCTATACTCAAAATAATATAATTCCCATTATTACTATGCAGACTGACAATTATTTCTCATTAAAATAATGGTTAACCTGTTGTAGATCCCATATCATTGTAATCACCAACCCCTTCAATATATGTGAAACCCAACATATTCAGTTATAAACTACATTAATAAAAAATACAATTAATCAATTTATTTTTACCATATATGATAATTATTTTATCTTTTAGTATACGTGTCACTTTAGGATCACAAGGATAACATTTAGAATTATAAATTTCATATAGTATATAAGATATTATTATTTTTTATAAAATATTTTTCTAGACATTCTCTAAAAATTTTTCTTATTAATTATATTTCTTACAACGTCCTTTATAAATATCATTCCGTTTTTTATCGCTAATGATACATTTTTTGAATCCACCATGACAGATTTCATCAATATTTCTCTTAGACAGTTTCCAGTAAATTAGATTAAGTTGTTTTGATTTTTAACTATCTCTAGTTCCATATAATTGCTCATTTTATATAGAAATTAAATTTCACATGCCATATTAAATTAGTTTACATACCCCACATCAGAATACTCTTTTTCATGTAAAAATAAATTCATCTAACAAATTCTATTTCAACAGCATGACATGATCTCATCTAAAATAAGTTTTATTAGGATGTTATCATTTTTTTAATAACTAAACACAATTAATTGAGATGAAAAAATTTCAACTAATAAAATTACATTCATTAGAAATTATTTTTCAACCTTTTTATAAGAATTATCACATTTCCAATTATTTTTTTTGTGATTTGGTTATAAATAATTGTTTCCATTATCATTCAATTTACATTGATAGAGGAATAAAATTATCATAAAAAGTTGACCATGACCAAGGCTATCTAAAACTACACCATAATTAAACATAGTTAAAATTATAACACATTATATTTCAAGATTAACTGTACTTGATTATGTTATAAAATAAAAAGTAATTTCTGAATACCTAATGGTACATAATCTATTAATATCTTTAACTACTTATAATTATTGGTTGACATTTTCTATGAGTTTTTATTTATTTTTTATTTTTGAGGTTTCTTATTTTTATAATAATTGAGAATGATTTAATTTTTGAATAACTAAGAGGTTACAAAAGTTTATTTTGATTAACCTAAGAGGATTATAAAACAAAGATAAACAAAAATCATTTATTTATTTCATAAGATAACATTATTAATGCAAACTAATAGGTACTTGATTTTTATTAAATATGAAAAAATGTTGGTATATTTAATGTTTGTGTGGAAATTTTTTAGGAATATCCTTGTAAGTCCTTTTTTTATCATTTTACTATCATTTTGTATAACAATACATATAATTTTTTTATGCTTCCCCAAATACATGAATATTTTGGTAGGTTTGGACAATAAAATATTAATAACTTTACATACATGAATCATAATATTTTACCTAGATTTGATGAAAAATGTATTTGGTTACGTTTTTTTTGTTAATTTTCTCAAGGGTGGATTATTATTGATCTAGTGACTAAATAAAACGTTGTTATTTTTCTCAAACTCTATAATAATAGAATTGTTTAAAAGATACGTGAATTTATTGATTTTCCATTCACAATATCCATCTCTTATTTACTAGATCATCATTACTTCCAAAAATATTTTCAATGTATTCATGATTATTTCCATATCTATTATTATAATTTATCATCTCTAAATACTTCTTCCTCAGAAATTATTTCATTTGTGTCTCCATCAATAAAATTTGAATCCTTTATAACAACTTCTTTCTAAAATTATCATAGATTTTTTACATTATCCAGTTTAGTATTTTCATGTCATTCCACTTTTTTCATAACTATAATACGTTTATTTTCATTAATATTCACATAAAAACACAAAAAAATGAATTTTCTTATTCCTTTATATAATTTTATTAGAAAGATAACCTATTAATATACCTTATTTAGTTTTCTCTTCAAATATTATTAGATATTATTTTTTGATCATCAAGAGGCATATAATACAACTAACATTTAATTATATCAATTTATTAATTCTCTAATACCAAACATTAGAGAATTTCATTTTATTAATAAGTATTTTAAAACATATATAATTAATATAAACATTTTCACACAATACATCCCCTAAAAATAATGAAGAGAGTTTATGTTCATCAAACATTATTATCCAAATATCTACCAAGATCATTCTTTTACATTATACAATGTTGTCTTATAATAGTTTATAATGACAATAGTACTAATGTTATATCACATACCATGAAATATATGAATCAAAATAAATGTATGAAAACATGATTCTATAATATACCCTCAACCATGTGATGTACACTCCCAACTATTTCATGACCTGTATATAGAAAATTATTAACATTTTTAGTACATTTCACTAGTGATTCATAAAATTTACTTTTTTAATTTAAAGGAAATCATATGTTGGTGTGATATAGTAAATATAAATGTTAATGATCGATTTCACATATTCACATATATGTTATAATATATTTTTTCTCAACTTTTTAAATGGACCATATTTATAATGACCCATACTTTACATACATTGTTATTTCTTCATAATTGAAGCACACTTATTACAACATTTAACAAAACCATGAAAGGACCGTATAGGTCTATTGCCTTTAGAAACTGGGAAACATATACAACTGGTTCATAAATCATCTACGTTGTCTCCCATTTATTTCATCATATCTAGAGTCCCTTTTGGAATATTCTACTTAGTACCCTTCTTCCTGACCTGGGGATGGAAAAAATACAAAAGGGTGTGCTCAAATGCTCAGTAAGGGTAAACACATCATATTCAAAAGAACATAACATTTTGGAAATATTAACCTGCAAAAAAAACATAATTTCATAACATGGGATAAATAATAGTAGTGAAATGTAAACCCAAAAATCATAACATAAAACATGAAACTTTGTGGCATACACAAATAATCATATAGAATCAATTTTTATTAGTCAAGACTCATTTCCAAGACTATCTTAGCAGACAAAGTCCATTTCTGATCCGAGTTCACTCCTCATTTCAGTCATGTATCACTGAACTGGTTTAACCTTCCGTTCCATCAATGTCTATCTCATGAGATATAAATCATTACCCAATGCATTGGAGGAAGATATAGGTCCCACCCATCTTATAACTATACCATTATTATGTGTGCCACAAAATCATAAATCATACATCATTGCATAACCCATGTAATAAAAATGGGATTCTTAATCATCATGCCATCATAAAAAATCCATATAAGATAAAAGGACAACATAAAAATAATTCCATCATAACATAATCAAAACAATGTAAATATATGGATTGAAACAGAACCCTATATTATATTAGATTTAAAATAAGTTTGATAAAACACTTGAACTTTTTTCTTGAGGAAAATATCCTTTCTACTTCAAAAACATTTTCCTTTCTTAACATGTCATATCATTTTAAAATAAAAGAAGTTGATTAAAAATAAACTTTAAACCTTTTAAAGAAAGCTTCATGGAAATAATTTTCTAAAAATCCATTCATTCTATATAATGTAAAAAACATTCTTCTCGTACTTTGGCTGGAAAAGTCAAAAAGTACCTCATACGAAAAATGACAAAAGATTCCATTCATATCTTCTTCTAAAAACTCACCGAAGGGTAAAATTGGATTTAAAAAATTGTAGTAGCATAGAAATAATATTAAATATTGAGGAAAAATGGTTGTGGATGATAAATATTCCCCATTAAATTCTGAAGTATAAACAATCTCGGATAAAAATGAGATTGTGAGATTTTCCATTACCATTGGTCTGATTTGCTTTGTAAGTGTCCGAACCTCCTGTATAATGATTTAAATAACGTCATTGACTTATTCCAGAATCATAATTATTTTTATGATAAAATATATGATCATATTCTTAGATTATTAGCTTTTTATTAGTAATATTTCATTGCTACTTGTTATTCGGGTGTTTATTGCGTTTTTATTCTTATGCGTGTTTTGTCGAATAAATTCTTATTTTTCTTTTTATATTATAGACAACACATTTAAATAATGGTATTAGTGTATTATATATCATATTTATTCATTATATTCATTTATATAATCATTATGCAATGAAGATCATGTAGAACGAGTCACATCACATCGTGGAGACGGTAGGTCGTACGTACGCACGAGCGATGATATTGTTCCCATGATTGTGGAATTGTATTGAAGTGTATGTATACTATTTCAGAATAAATATAACTTTAAAATAATCATGTATACTTATTATTTACACCATTATACCCATCCAAGTAAGGTGGTGGTGGAAAACACATTACACCACAGCATGGAGACAGTATTCTATACGTACGCACGCGCGGTGATTTCATTTTCCGTAGGATGGATAGAAGGTGAAATAGTGTTGTTTCATATTTATAATAACATATCGGTATATGAGTGATAATGATGTTATTAATTCATAATGAAACAACTAAGTAAAAATAAGTTGAACAAGAAAGAAATCGGAAAGGATCGGTAATGGATATTACCTCTTCTTTGACGTGCCTCTTCTTAACCTCCTCTTAGGGAACTAGGGATGGTATTTTACGCATACCAGGACCTCTAGGTTGTTTCTAGTGAAGTTTAGAAGAGAATTTTTCAGGGTTTTGCCGAGATTGGTGGCTCAAAGTGGTGTTAGTAGGAGAGGGAGGAGGTGCCCTTGTATAGGGGAGGAGAGGGGAACCTTTGGAAAAACTAAAAATATTATTTTATTATAAAGTCATATTCAGTTTTCAATAGCTCCAAATTGATTTATTTAAAAGATAAGGTGGTTATGGGTCTAAATCATCTAATACAATATAATTTGGACAAGTTTAGGTTTCTATTTTATCCTTATTATTTAGATTTAACATTAAGTTCAATAATTTTACTTTTACCGTGTCTTCTTGTTTTCTTACACTATAAGGTTAATAAACATAAATAAAAAGAGAAAAGAACCTCAAGTTGTTTATTATTAATATATATATCCTTATCTAAGTCAATTGGCCGAATCTTAGATTTTTAAGAATAAAATAACAATTACTAATATAATATTTGTTTTAAAAACTATTTTATGTCAATTTTGACACTATTTGGTAATTGGTTTTTGTAAAAATCAAAACAGCATTATTAGTTCAAAAAAAGTTAATTACATCCATACTAACATGTCATATTAAACTATAAAATTAGTTTTATTCATAAAAAGCTTCATATTACATTTATTTGAGTATTTATAACATCAATTATGTTAATATTCCATTAAAAAGATAATTACAGCATCACCATTGTGTCATAAATAAATTAAATTATTTAATGTCTAAAAATTATAAATAAAATACCATTATGTATGAAATCATTTTAGATGTCTAATAATTATTTATAGTAGAATTTATCTTATGTATAACCCTAAATTAAGAAGATTTAGTTATTAAACATTTATTTTTACTATTTTAACTCCTCTTTAAATAAAATAATATTAAATGTCTTAATCTAATCCAAGTGGACCTAAAATTAAAGACAACTAATTTAATTAGATTAAATTATAGATATCGATTTTTTTTATAATTAATAAATATTTTATGTTTTATGTTTACCTATTGAATATATTTCACATCAATGAAGAGATTTTGATTTTGGTTCCAATTCATTAGTTCATGAAGTAATATATTTCATAATAAATGGGAAACAATTTTGTTACAACTGTTTGAGTGGAGAAAATGAGAACAAAACATGATGGAATTATGTTAAATACTAAAATTTATTTTTATTTCAATGCATCTAATATCCTACATTGATATGAATATTCATATTATTATGGTCTTTTTGAGAAAATATTCTTATTTTATTACTACACTCAGGGTCTATTGACTATGATGAAATGTAAATGGTTTGATTTGATGACGTGACATGGTACATTTATTATTGACTATGGATTCGGATTTATTTATGTGGGTTGATTCCTATATAACGATGAACCATACATTGTGGAATTGATTAAAAAACTAGTGTTTTATGTTAAATATTATTAGTGACATAATTACACTATCATTAATGATGTAACTGCAAGAAATAGTTTTCCTGATGCTGGTCATGAAATTTAAACCATTGACGCCCCATTGGTGTTGAACAAATTATTTCCTTTAATGATTCAATTTTTCCCTTTGTGATAGTTGATGTTTAACATGAAGTAGTGATGTGTAATATATATAAGAAACCATATTTTTTAAATATTCAACCAGTTTACATTGACATTAGTTTATGAGGTTAGTATTACAGTAATTACTTAAATTTAGATTTAGATATGAATGCTATTTTTTTAGTATTGTCTAGTGTCATTCAATTTAATTAAATTAATTTCAATTTAGAAAAATGGGTTTTGAATGAATTTAAATAAAATTATACCCTGCATTTAAATTATTGCTTCTAAATGATGTTGTGATATTTCTCATCAGTTATTTGAATTATAATTTGTATACATTAATTATAAAAATAAATTATAAAAAATATTCTTTTGATTCTTATGAAGATTATGGAAAATACTTCATTACATCAAATGATGCGATGATTTGATCTAGATCCAGCGGTTAATTATAATGTATTTCTTCTACATTAAAAATAATATCACCTTAAAATTCATTATCATTTCTTTTGGGACATTATGTTCATACAGAGTTGACTCATCATCCTACTATCATGGGTATAGTGGTTATGTTCCTATGTATGGACAGATCACCCTTTATAATTGTTCCCACACTGACCCATAATCAGGCACCACATCTAGTATACCATTACATCATCTGGTTGAGTCTCTAGGTATGTTCTTATCCATGCATCCATCATCATCCAAGATTACATAGTATTCACATACAATTTTTATTAATCATCTAGGGATGACCCCACTAATTCATCCATCATCTCATTTACCCTCTAGTTTCCATTCAACATCTACACCACCTCCATGGATGTTCCCACATTTACCATATCGATAGATGATGATGTATCCCTCTAGCCTATTACCCATATTATTCTATGTCTACACTGCCTACAGTTTATACCATCCACCCACTATCTGATGACAATGTTCCTTCATCTTCAACTCTAGTACATGAAGAACACTGAGATCATGCATTATAACAGAAACATTCTTTAGCACATGACGATCCAAGAAAATCCATAGATTTATCATAGTTTATCGTGTCTCTTGTATTTTTTTTCGTTTTATCATAACTATGTAAAATTATATCAAATTATATTTTTCATGTTGTACCATGAAATAATTCTTCATTTACCCCTCTTTTATTATTAATGGGATATTCTTCTAGGAAACATGGGGACCCTCGTATGCAGAAGATCAGGAATAAAAAGACATAGATAATGGTGAATTACAATAAATAAAATTAGTTGGTAGGTACAAATGAAAGCTAGTATAGAAGTTTCACAACCAGAGTTTCCAGATACCACGATATGATTCTTGTGGAACAAGTGTCGTAGATATATGTTAATAATGACATCATAAACAATTAATGGGGAGGATATGGGAAATAAAATTTAATAAATTTATATCTATATTGAGGTTTTATTGATATGAAATAACACATTAATTTCAGATTTTATTTAATATTCCCGATAGTGATGGTTTTAATACAGTAAGGTTTATTGATTTTGGGGAGTTATTACAATCATTCTAAAATGAGTTGAATGAATTTTGGAATATTAGAGTGGGTTCTTATATGGAGGGTGTACACATATTTCCATACATCCCAATAACTCAATATAGAAAAATGATTTCACATTTTATGACTAATGAGAATTAGTTATTTACAATCTTTAAGGGTATTAATATATAATTTCATTCTTATTATTTGTATTAAAATTTTGCTTATGAAGCTTCAATGGAAAATAGAAAGAACAATTATTCAATGACATATGTACACACATTGGGGTGCACTATAGTGCCTGAGCCTGAGTTTCACTAAGATGATTGATCCGAATTAAAATAATTTTTTTGTATATATTGTTACTTAGTTATCTTTGCATACTAAATTTTAGGTTTTATTTTCGTTAATCCTTTTAATAAAATGGAAAAATAAACCCTTACTAATAGCCATTACTATTAAGACTATATGTAAAAATAAATTTTATAGAATTCAAAAAAACATCTAAAAATCAGATCAATACTACTAAAGTAATATTTAATCAGGTAAATAATTCACAATATTATAAAAACGACCTCATATAATTTTAGTTATTCTAGATCATGTTTGAAAATAAGTGTAACATACATTAAAAAATTTCTATATTTCTTCTATATATACCATAGGATTTATTTTCCACAATAACAATTCACATAAGGATTCCTTAAAACACATATGTTCACATGAATATATATATTAAGACCACATTTCTAGTTAATGTAATGTTTTTTAAGGAAATTCATCCCAATGTCCTATGATTTAGTTACAAAAATTTATTTTTCCCCTCCTATATTCAAAATAATATAATTCCGATTATTACTATGAAGACTAACAATTATTTCTCATTAAAATAATGGTTAACCTGTTGTAGATCTCATATCATTGCAATCAACAACCCATTCAATATATGTGAAACCCAACATATTCAGTTATGACCTACTTTAATAAAAAATACAATTAATCAAATTATTTTTACAATATATGAGAATTATTTTATATTTTAATATATGTGTCACTTTAGGATCACAAGGATATAATTTATAATTATAAATTCCATATAGTATATATGATATTATTATTTTTTTATAAAATAGTTTTCTAGACATTCTTTAAAAAGGTTTCTTATTAATGATATCTCTCACAACGTCCTTTATAAGTATCATTCCACGTTTTATGGCTATTGAGAAATTTTTTGAATCCTCCATGACAGATTTCATCAATATTTCTATTAGAATGTTTCTAGTAAATTAGATTAAGTAATTTTGATTTTTGACTATCTCTAGTCCCATATAATTTCTCAATTTAAATTGAAATTAAATTTCATGTAGCATATTAAATTAGTTTACATACCCCACATCAGAATACTCTTTGTCACGTTAAAAGAAATTCATCTAACAAATTCCTTTTCAACAGAAAGACATGATCTCATCTAAAATAAGTTTTATTAGGATGTTATAATTATTTTTAATAACTAATCACAATTAATTGAGATGAAAAAATTTCAACATAAAATATTTTTTTCATTATAAATTATTTTTAAACTTTTTATAGGAATTATCATATTTCCCTTCCTTTTTTTGTCTTTTTGTCACAAATAATTCCTTCCACTATCATTTAATTTACATTGATAGAGGAATAAAAATATCATAAAAAGTTGACCATGACCAAGGCTATCTAAAACTACACCATAATTAAACATTTTTAAAATTATAACACATTATATTTCATGATTAACAGTACTTTATTATGTTCTAAAATAAAAGGTAATTTGTGAATACATAATGGTACATAATCTATTAATATTTTTTACTTCTTATAGTTATTGGTTTACATTTTCTATGTGTTTTTATTTATTTTTTATTTTTTACGTTTCTTATTTTTATAATAATTGAGAATGATTTAATTTTTGAATAACTAAGAAGTTACAAAAGATTATTTTTAATAACCTAAGGGGATTCTATAACAAAGATAGACAAACTTAATTTATTTATTTCATAAGATAACATTATTTATGCAAACTAATATGTACTTGATTTCATTAAATATGAAAAATTGTTGGTATATTTAATGTTTGTGTGGAAATTTTTTAGGAATATCCTTGTAAGTCCTTTTTTAAAATTTTACTATCATTTAGTGTAACAATACATATAATATTTTTATTCTACCAAAAATACATGAATATTTTGGTAGGTTTCGACAATAAAATTTTAATAACTTTACACACATCAATCATAATATTTCAACCTATATTTGAGGAAAATGTATTGGTTGTGGGTTTTTGTTAATTTTCTCAAGTGTGGATTATTATTTATCTAGTGATTAAATAAAATGTTGTTATTTTTCTCAAACTCTATAATAATATAGTTCTTTAAAAGATAAATGAATTTATTGATTTTCCATTCATAATATCCATCTCTTCTATACTAGATCATCATTACTTTCAAAAATATTTTCAATGTATTCATGATTATTTCCATATCTAATATTATAATTAATCATCTCCAAAAACATCTTCCTAAACCATTATTTCTTTTGTGTCTCCATCAATAAAATTTGAATTATTTATAACAACTTCTTTCTCAAATTATCCTGGATTTTTTTACATTATCCAGTTTAGTATTTTCAAAACATTCCACTTTTTTCATAACTATAATACGTTTATTTTCATTAATATTCACATAAAAAACACAAAAACACGAATTCTATTATTCCTTTATATAATTTTTTTAGAAAGGTAACATATTAATACCACTTATTTATTTTTCTCTTAAAATATTATTAGATTTTATTTTTTGATCATCAAGAAGAATATAATACAAAAAACATTTAATTATATCAATTTATGAATTCTCTAATACCATACATTACAGAATTTCATTTTTGTAATAAGTATTTTCAAACATATATTATTAATATAAACATTTTTACACAATATATCCCCCGAAAATAATGAAGAGAGATTCTGTTCTTCAAACATTATTACACACATATCTACCAATATCATTCTTTTACATTATACAATAATGTCTTATAACAGTGTATAATGACAATAGTACTAATTTTATATCACATACCATGAAATATATGAATCAAAATAAATTTACGAAAACATGATTCTATAATATACCCTCAACCATTTGATATACACTCCCAACTATTTCAAGATTTTTATATAGAAAATTATTAACATTTTTAGTACATTTCACTAGTGATTCATAAATTTTACATTTTTAATTTAAATGAAATCATATGTTGGTGTGATATAGTAAATATATATGTTAATGATCAGTTTCACATATTCACATATTTGTTATAATACATTTTTCTCAACTTTTTAAATGGACCATATTTATAACGAACCATAATTTACATAAATTTTTATTAATTCATAATTGAAGCAGACTTATTACAATATATAACAAAACCATGAAAGGACCGTATAGGTATAGTGTCTTTAAAACTGGAAAACAGAACCAACTGGTTTATAAATCATCTATGTTGTCTCGCATTTATTTCATCATATCTAGAGTCCCTTTTGGCATATTCTACTTAGTACCCTTCTTCCTGATCGGGGGAAAGAAAACATACAAAAGGGTGAGATAAAATGCTCAGTAAGGGTAAAAACATCATATTCATAAGAACATAAAATTTTGGAAATCGTAACCTGTAAAAGAAGTCATAATTTCATAACATGAGATAAATCATAGTAGTGAAATTTAATCCAAAAATCATAACTTAAAACATGAAACTTTATGGAATACACACATAATCGTATAGAATAATTTCTTATTAGTCAAGACTCATTTCCAAGACTCTCTTAGCGGACAAAGTCCATTTGTGAACTGAGTTCACTCCTAGTTTCAGTTCTGTATCACTGAACTGGTTTGACCTACCGTTCCAGCCATGTCTATATAATGAGATATAAATCTTTACCCAATGCATTAGAGGGAGATATAGGTCCCACCCTTCTCATAATGATACCATTATTATGTGTGCCACAAAATCATAAATTATACATCATAGCATAACCCATTTAATAAAAATGATATTCTTAATCATTATACCATCATAACACAATCCATATAAGATAAAAGGACATCATAAAAATAATTCCATCATAAAATAATCAAAACAATGTAAAAATATGGATAGAAAAAGAACCCTATATTATCTTAAATGGAAAATAATTTTGATAAAACACTTGAACTCCTTTCTTGGGGAAAAAATCCTCTCTACTTCAAAAACATTTTTCTTTTCTTAACATGTCATATAATTTTAAACTAAAAGAATTTGATTAAAAATAAAATTGAAAACATTGAAAGTAATAATTATGGAAATAATGTTCTAAAAATACATTCATTCAGTATAATTTAAAAAAACATTCTTCTCATACTTTGGCCGAAAAAGTCAAAAAGAAACTCGTATGAAAAACGGAAAAAGATTTCATTCATATCTTTTTCTAAAAACTCACCGAAGGGTAAAATTGGATATAAAAAATTTTATTAGGATAGAAATAATATTACATATTGAGGGAAAATGGATGTTGATGATAAATATTCCCCTGCAAATTCTGAAGTATAAACAATCTCGGATAAAAATGAGATTGTGAGATTTTCCCTTACCTTAGGTCCGATTTGCTTCGTAAGTGTCCGAACCTCTTTTATAATGATTTAAATAATGTCATTGACTTATTACATAATCATACATATATTTTTTATATCATATATGGTCATATTCTTATATTCTTAGCTTCTTATTAGTAAAATTTCATTGCTACTTGTTATTCAGGTGTTTATTGTTTTTTTTGTTCTTATGCGTGTTTTGTCGAATGAATTCTTATTTTTATTTTTAGATTATAGGTACCTCATTTACATAATGTTATTAGTGTAATATATATCATATTTATTCATTAAATTTATTTATATAATCATTATGCAATGAAGATCATGTTGAACGAGTCGCATCACATCGTGGAGACGGTAGGCCGTACGCACGCACGAGCGATGCTATCATTCCCATGATCATGGAATTGTATTTAAGTGTATGTATACTATTTTATAATCAATATAACTTTAAAATAATCTTTTATACTTATTCTTTACTCCATTATATCCATCCAAGTAAGGTGGTGGTGGAAAACGGATTACACCACTGTGTGGAGATGGTATTCCGTACGTACGAACACACAGTGATTTCATTTTCCGTATGATGGATAGAAGGTGAAATAGTGTTGTTTAATATTTATAATCACATATAAGTATATGAGTGATACTGATGTTGTTACTTAAAAAATAAACAACTAAGGAATAAGAAGTTTATGAAGAAATAAATTGGAAAGGATCGGTAATGGATATTACCTCTTCTTTGACGCGCCTCTTCTGAACCTCCTATTAGGGAACTAGGGGTTGTCTTTTAAGAAGACCAGGACGTCTAGGATGTTTCTAGGGAAGTTTAGAAGAGAATATGGCAGGTTTTGGCCGATCTTGATGGCTCAATGTGGTGTGAGAAGGAGAGGGAGGAGGTGCCCTTTTATAAGGGAGGAGAGGGGCACCTCTGGAAAAACAAACAATATTATTTTATTGTAAAGTCATATTCGATTTTTAGTAGCTCCAAATTGATTTATTTAGAAGCTAAGGTTGGTATGGGTCTTAATCCTCTCATCCAATAGAATTTGGACAAGTTTAGGTTACTATTTTAACCTTATCATCTAGTTTTAACTTTAAGTTCAATAATTTTACATTTACTATGTCTTCTTTTTTTCTTACACTATAAGGATAATAAACATACTATAACAATCCAAACAAAACTTAAGTTGTTTATTTTTAATATATATAACCTTATCTAAGTCATTTGGCCGACCCTTATATTTTCAGGAATAAAATAACAATTAATAATATAATATTTGTTTTAAAACTATGTTATGTCAATTTTGACACTATTTGGTAATTGATTTTTGTGAAAATCAAAACAGAATTATTAGTTCATAAAATGTTATTTAAATCTATAATAACATGTCATATTGACCTATTAAATTAGTGTAATTCATAAAAAGTCTCAAATTACATTTATTTGAGTATTTATAACATCAAATATGTTAATATTTCATTAATAAGATAATTACTGCATCACCATTGTGTCATAAATAAATTAAATTATTTAAAGTCTGAAAATTAAAAAAAAATATCATTATGTAAGAAATATTTTTATATTTCTAATTAATATTTATAGTAGAATTTATCTTATGTATAACCCTATATTAAAAATGTTTTAGTTATTAATCCTTTATTTGAACTATTTTAACTCTTCTTTAAATAAAATAATATTAAATGTCTTAATCTTATCCAAGTGGACCTAATGGGTAATATTTTATCCCTAATGTTGTTTTTGGTCTAATTACAATTATAAAATAGAATTAGGACATGTGTTAGCATAATAATAATATCATTTTTACCCTTAATTACCCTATTTATTTGTAACCGTGGTAAATAAAAGTAAAAAGTTACTATTCACAAAAAATTATTTTCATCTCATTGAACCGCATTTTAATTACTGACATCAACCGTGTCTCTTGGAATTTTTAAATTCCATTCACAAATGCGGTAAAAATATGTTTTATGTAAATTGGCAAATTCTCCTAAGAGGAGGGTAAAAGACGGTCAAAAGTTCAATAAAATTTTTATATATCTAAAATTATTATAAAATGACTCCAATGAATTACATTGAACTTATATAGGTATTATGTATCAATTTAGACCTAAAATAAATTTAAATAAAATAAATAATTATTTAAATAAAAAGTCGGGTTTTAAATCGTAACCCACTGTTTCCACTATTCACCAAAAAAATGAAAGTTTTCAGAAAAATACCAAATTTTTACCCTAGGCTAATTTCGATATTCCGAATCCAAAAATGAAGTCCATTTTGAAAAATAAAATTTATAAAATTTCAAAAAGAGGTAATTACTATTCATAACGACTAGTTTTAATAATATTTAATAGCATATCGTTGTTTAGTGAAGCTCGGTATTGCGTACAACGCAAACTATCAAGGAAGGCCATGATTGCATGTAAATAAAGCCCAGATAGTTTTGTTTGTAGTGAAAGATTCCGTTGATGATGTATAAAAACAAAATATTTCTCAAAAAAATCTCGGGTGTTACATTCTACCCCCTTAAAATGAATTTCACCCTCAAAATTATTCACTTTGTAACAAACAGATGAGGATACCTCTCCCTCATTATATCCTCAACCACTCATGTAGATTCTTCTAATTGGTTGTTCCTCCATAAAACTTTCACCAAGGGAGTGGTCCTATTTTGTAGATTTTTATTGCTACTATCCAGAATCTCTATCGGTTGTTCTTCATAAGAATGATCTGTCTCCAGCAGTACAACTTCTGATCTGAGTACATGTGAATGATCGAGTATGTACTTTATTAGGATAGATACATAGAACACACCATGAACATGAGAGAGATTCGGTGGAAGCACAAATCATTAAGCTACCTTCCCAACATGATCCAGTATTTCGAAAGGACAGATATACTTAGGGCCCAACTTTCCCTTTATTCTAGATATAATTACTCTCTTCTAAGGAGATATTCGTAAGAACACTTTATCACCCACTTCAAACTCTAGGTATTTTCTTTGGTTATCGGCATAAATTTTGTGTCGACTCTGAGCTGCTCTTATATGTTGTGGAATAGATTGGACCTTTTCTGCCATCTCATCAACAAGATCAGTTCCTAATAGCTTTCTTTCCCCAACTTTATCCCAAAAAGTTAGAGTTTGGCATCTCATTCCATAGAGAGCTTCATAAGGAGCCATCTGAATACTGGAGTGAATGCTATTATTATATGAAAAATTCACCAAAGGTAGGTGTTGATCCCAACCACCTTTGAAGTCCATAAAGCAAGCTCTTAACATGTCTTCTAGAGGTTGAATTGTTCTCTCAAACTGACCGTCTATCTGAGGATGAAAAACAGTGCTAAAGCTCAACTCTGTATCCAGAGTATGCTGAAGACTTCACCAAAACGTCGAGGTAAACCTCGGATCCCGATCTGATATAATGGAAAGTGGTACTCCATGCAATCTTACCACTTCCTTTAAATATATCCTGGCAAGCTGATCAAGAGAGAAATCCTCTCTAATAGTAATGAAGTGTTCTGAATTCATAAGACGATCAACTATATCCCATATAGCATTATTGCCTTTGGATGTTTTAGGAAGTCCAGTGACAAAGTACATAGTGATGTTTTCCCATTTCCATTCGGGTATGGGTAATGGTTGTAACATCCCCTTAGACTTCTGTCTCTCCGCTTTAACTTGCCTACAAACAAAGCATCGAGAGACATATTCAGCAACATCTCTTTTCATGTCATCCCACCAGAAGTACTCTTTTTGTTTCCTATACATCTCTGTGCTTCCATGATGAATAGAGAATGAAGAACTATGAGCCTCATCCAACATATCCTTATTTAATTCTAGTATGGGAGGAACACAAACCTGATTCCTGAACCTTATTATCCAATCACAATCAATGTTGAATTCATGAACATTTCTCACCTTCTTTTGTAACTATACATCTTCTTTCTGTGCCTCTTTAATCTTCACATGTACAGATGGTTGAACATTCATTTGAGAAAGATATGATTTTCTCCCTTCCATTATAATTCCAAGATCTATCCTTTGTAAATACATAAATATTGGATCTTTTGTGATCCTCGTCATGGATAAGCTGGCATGGTCTTGTCGACTTAATGCATCTGCCACCTTGTTTTCTTTCCCTGGGTGGTAATGAATTGAGCAGTTGTAATCCTTAATCAGCTCCAACCATCTTCTTTGATGAATATTCATCTCCTTCTGTGTGAAAATATACTTTAAACTTAAATGATGAGTATAAATATCCACCTTTCACTGTAAAGATAATGCCTCCAGATATTTAATTCAAATATTACCGCAGCTAACTCCAAATCATGAGTTGGGTAATTTTTCTCATGGATTTTAAGCTATCGTGAGGCATAAGCTATTACAATATCATTTTTCATAAGAACACACCCCTTCCCCTTCTTGGATGCATCACTGTAGATCACAAACCATTCTCCACTACAAGGAAGTGTGAGTACAGGTGCACTGGATAACCTTCTTTTCAACTCCTTGAAATTCTCATCACATTCCTCGGTCACACAAACTTAACTCTTTTCTGAGTCAAACTGGTGAGTGGATTAGATAATCGTGAAAAATCTTTCACAAAATGTCGATAATATCCATCCAATCCAAGAAAACATCGGATCTCAGTTACTATTGTTGGTCTCGACCATCTTTCTATAACCTATGTTTTTACTGTATCCATAGATATACCCTCTTTTGAGATTATGTGACCCAAAAATGCATCTTTTTGAAGCCAAAATTCACACTTGGTAAATTTGGAATAAAGCTTCTCCTTTCTCAGGGTCTTCAATACAATTCTCAAGTGATCTTCATGTTCTTCCTTACTCATTGATTAGACAAGAATATCATCTATAAAGACTACCACAAACTGATTAAGATAGTCTCTAAAGACTCTATTCATAAGATCCATGAAGATAACAGGGGAATTAGTAAGATCAAATGGAATCACTATAAATTCATAGTGTCCATACCTTGTATGGAATGTCGTCTTTGGTATATCCTCCCTTTGACCCATAATTGATGATACCCTGAACGCAGATCAATCTTGGAAAAGTATTGAGCTCCGCGTAGTTGATCAAATAAGTCATGAATTTGTGGGAGAGGATATATGTTCTTGATTGTGATCTTGTTAAGTTCTCGATAATCAATGCAGAGTCTCATTGATCCATCTTTCTTCATAACAAACAGAATAAGTGCTCCCCAAGGTGACGCACTAGGTCATATGAATCCCTTATCAATATTCTCTTGGAGTTGCTTCTTCAATTCCTGCAACTCAATTGGGGCCATTCTATAAGGTGTTTTTGAAATAGGAAAAGCACCCGGTACGAATTCTATTGAAAACTCAACTTCATGATTTGGTGGAAGACCCGAAAATTCCTCTGAAAAGACATCATGAAACTCTCTTACAATGGGAATATTCTTAATCTTGAGTTTCTCACCAACCATTTGAGATAAATAACCTTCATTTAGTGGAATCAAGACCCATAAGATGGAAGAAATTTCTATTGGAAGGTTATGTTCATCCTTGCATCGATAGAAGATCATAGATTGATTTGGAATATGAAATGTGACTTCCCTTCTTTGGAAATTTATATGAGCTCCATATAAAGAAAGCTAATACATGCCAATAATCACATTAAATTCCACTATAGGAAGGATCACAAGATTTGCAGGAAGCACATTCCCACAATCATCAATTTGAGAAGAATTATAATCTTTTGATGCGACTATTGTGCCATTAGGGGTTCTCACAGCTTACTTAACATCTAATTGTTGAGGTAATTAGATGATACCCTTAGAAAATTCTTCAGAAATAAAAGAGTGGGTGGATCTAGAATAAAATGAAACATTTTCTACTTTAGATTGGATTGTAAGTGTACCTTTCACCACTTCGTTATCATACTCCACATCACTGATAGAAATTGAAATTGAATTTACTTTGTCTTTATCCTTAAGAGTTTTTTGGCTTCGATCATCATCAACAACCCTTAGATTAGGTCATTTATTAGAATAATTCCCCATTTCCTTGCACGTGTAACATTGAAGTTTAAGAGGTGCACTCTCTATTTCCTTTTCATTGTTCTCATCACTAGACATCTTCTTCCCGTCATTTCGGCATTCAAATGCCTGATGACCTTACTTTCCACATTTGAAGAATTTACTTTTCCCTTTAAGACAACTCCCTCCATGTTTCTTTCCACACTTTGATCATAAGGGAAAACTCATCTTCTTTTCAGTGTGCTCTTTAGATTTTCCTTTGAATTCCATTTTCCTCTTCTTATCATACCCATATGACTGATGGGTTACTCCAATATCCATCTCAACATTACTAGAATGTGGGATTTCCGCCACACTTCAATACCAACAGTTTCAAGAAACCTTTGGTAAATGATGGTTTAGGGAAGATTTTACCAACGGTTCCTTAGAACCATTGATATAGGTGTGTTTGTGGGAGCTTTTACCAACGATTCATTAGAACCGTTGGTATAGATGTAGTTTAGGGGAGTTTTACCGACGGTTCATAGAGAACTATTGGTATAGGTGTGGTTCGGGGAAGATTTTACCAACGGTTCTAATGAACTGTTGGTATAGGTTTGGCCTGAAAGTATATACCAACGGTTTTTAAAAACTGTTGGTAAAACATTCCCCCAAATTACCAGTGGCCCATCCTCTCCCCCATTCGCAATATAGAACCCTAAACGGGAGTAGCAGGTGATCTTGGAGCTCGCTGTTTGGCGATCTTGGAGCTCCTTCAACTTCCTCTTCCTCCATCCCATCCAAGGTGTTGAATCTCTTTC
Source organism: Viscum album (assembly GCA_963277665.1). Classification (NCBI taxonomy): domain Eukaryota; kingdom Viridiplantae; phylum Streptophyta; class Magnoliopsida; order Santalales; family Viscaceae; genus Viscum; species Viscum album. Next base: position 2,114,712,183 of record OY728133.1, on the reverse strand, counting down.
TAAATCTTATTAGAACCATCCTAAATTAGCTATTTTCTTACCTGGTACCTTATTTTTATTGAAATTTATCTAATATTTCAGTTTTTTGTTATGATTTTTATGTGTATATGTTATTGTTTCTGTTTTGATTTGACCTATATGTGATGACCTTTTATCATCATTAAGATGTGTCCAATTGTTCTTTGATCATTCTTTTGTGGAGAATGAATGGTTTAGGACCAGCATTAGAAGTAGCTTCCAGTGAGACCATTTTAGTATAAGGGGAAAAAAGATTATGATCTACAAGGGGGTGATTGAGTTTGTAGAGACCAAACATAGTTTGTTCCTTGTGTTCAAGAACCATAAATTGAGTGTTCCAATTAGGTGGTCATCAGTAAATACATAGGTAAGATTTCCAGGTCCTGTTTCATGAAGATGAATATGTGGCGCTATAGTGGTTTGGGATTGTTTGAGGTACTCTTAGTGCATTGTAAACCCTCATGTGTTCCATATTCATTTAAATTGATTTAATATCATTTTTCACATACACCATTATATCCTCTCAAACTATATTTGGAGTGTATTTTTATTCTTATGGTGTTAAATATTTTAGTAAATTTCCATACTAGCTTCTTTTATGTGTTCTAGGGGTTTAGACTGATGACAGGGCTGCATGATTATTGTGGGGGTATTCTAATCAAATAAATATACATATACTATGTCATCAAATGAATCAACTAGTTATATTCCTTACATATTTTTATCAAATGATTTTGAAGGAGGTATGTGTAATAATATGGGGATAGAAAAAATGTAGTTTTTGTTATTGAGTGGGAATTTAAGGTGGGAAGATGATATGTGGACCACCAAGTTTATGTGATTGTTCATACTTTTATAGAATAGATTAAAGATATTATGTTGGAGGATACCAAGGTTGTTAGGGTTTTTATTTGTTTTTTATTAGGTGGTTGTGATGATACTCCCTTGACATGATGTTGAGATTGAGATAGACCAAAATCCTGGTGCTTCTCTAATTTCAATAGCTCTTACTCTGTTGTATCCAATATTGACACACAAAATTATTTTTATAAATCAAATTTTATGGAATTATAATCATTAATATGTCACAGTGTCAATCATTGAAAAATTATTTCATATACTCTATTTTCATTTCATTTATAAATATAATGATTAATGAGACATTACATGGATGGAAAATCATATTCATGAGATCTATGAAGAAAATTATAGGGTTTATCAACCCAAAAGTCATGGAAAAAATAATAAAAACCATATATACTCCTAAACTCCATCTTGGGAATGATTCTTTATATGACCCACTACTAATGTTATTTTTAAGGATATTAATCCATAGAAAGCAACAAAATGTCTTGTAATAGATCAATTTTTCCTAATATTTGTTATAGAGAACTTATTAATCTCTATTAACTAATTAAGATTCATTGATAGCTTTCCTACCCCACCCCAGGACACCCACCCACCACATTGGACAGCCCGTGCCCCCTGGATAGCCCCCCACCCTTCTTGACAGCTAGCCCAGCCCACCCCCGGACACCCGCCCACCACCCCCCGGAAACCCCCATCCCCCCGGACACCCCCATCCCCCTGGAAAGCCCCACACCCCTGGAAATCCCCCCCCCCACCCCTTGACACCCTCGACTACACTGGATAGCGCCACTACCCCCGTGGACAGCCCGACCACCCCCCGTGGACAACCCGCCCACCCCCTGGATAGCCCGCCACCCCCTGGACACTCTAGACCCCCTGGACAGCCCCTCCACCCACATGGGCAGCCCGCCCACCCCCTGGACACCTCATACCCCCCGTACAATCCCACCCACCCCCTGGACACCCCGCTCACCTCTTTGGATAGCCCGCCCATCCCCCTGGACTCCCCCCTACCCCATTGGACAGCCTGACCACCCCCACAGACATCCTGCCCACCTGGACACCCCGACCCCCCTAGAGAGCCCCCAACCCCCTGGACACCTCCGACCCCCCCGGATGGCCCCACTACCCCCCTAGACACCCCGTACCCCCTGGACACCCCGCACTCCCCTTGGACAATCCCGCCACTCCCCTGATCCTCATCCTACTCCTCATCCCGATCTCCCTGAAGAAGTTAAAGTATAAAACTCATGTACTCCCAACAAGATTCTTAAGGATTATGTATTCCTTGATCCACTTCTAAAATATTACTAGGAAATCCTTGAATATAGGCATTATAAATTCTATATCTTATTTTCTTATATACATAGTATTTTGTTGTATTTCTTAATATGATTCTCATATAGAGTAATGCGTCAGTTATGCTTTTATATAAAGTAAACAATTGTCATTTACCTAAATATTTTTTTATTAAACTTCAATATTATTTAATAGCTTTGAAATGACTTATTGAAATTTTTTTATAGAATAGACAGAAGTTGGATGTACGAAACTGATCGGATTTCAACAGATTTTCAAAATAATTTGAACAGCTTTCGAGATTTTGCATTTGACATGGCTTCAGATAGTGGTCGCATACACTGCCCATGTTTTAATTGTGTTGGAAGACCTTGGTTGAGTCGTGAAGCAGTTATCTATCATATAAAAAAATATGGCTTCCAAACAAGCTATTATGTGTTGTATCACAATGGAGAGAAAATGGAATCTCAAAATGTTGACAATCCAAATGATATGACTGAATTGAAGACTTTGATATATGCTCGGTTTCCATTTATTCGGCATCATAAGAAGGAAAGGATGTCCAACCAACAAGATTTCAATACAAGCACACATGATGCGTCCAATGAAAATGATGATGTTGATAGGGTGAAAAAATTGAATGATGTCGGGACGACTCCGGTATATCGGCAATTTGGTAAAATGAAAAATTTGGAATTTTTAGTCCAATTGTTTCATTGGAAAACTATGTATGGGATTTAAAATACTGTAATTGATTACATTCTGACCATATTGAAGGTCTTACTTCCAGATGATGCAGATATTCCCTCAAACCACAATATGGAATTGAAGTTAGTTGATGAACTTGGATTCTCAAAAAAAAATTCATTCTTGCCCGAATGATTGCAGCTTATTTTGGGAGGAAACTACTAAAAGAAATGATTGTATCAAATTTGGAACATCCCGATGGAAGCCAAAAGATGATGGAACACCAACTCGTGTGCCAAAAAAAGTAATGTGGCACTTTCCATTGATCCCCAGATTACAGAACCTTTTCATGTCTGATGAAATATCCGTAAAAATGCCATGGCATGATACTAAGAGAAAAAAGAATAATGAAGAGTTGGTTCACCCTGCATATGGAATTTCATGGCAGAGATTTGATGCTCAATATCCTGACTTTTCAGCAGACGTGCGTAATGTGAGACAGGATCATTCATGTGGTAGTTTTAATCCATTTGGGCAGATTCTTACTTCGCATAGCCCATGGCCAGTTTGCATACACATTTAGAACCTTCCCCCTGGGTTGTGTATGAAAAATCCTTACACTTTCTTGAGCATACTGATATCTAGCCCTTCTGATCCCGGTAATGATATAGATGTATACATGAAACATTTAATAAAATATTTGAAACTTCTTTGGGATGTGGGTGTGCCCACATAATATGCATGTTCGAAAGACATATTTTAGATGCGTGTTTTGCTTATGTGGATGATCAATGATTTTTCTACTTATACAATGATGTCTGGATGGAGAACAAATGGAAAATCATGTCCTGTTTGTATGAAGAATACTCGATCAAGAAGACTGAAATATCATCGTAGTTTTAGTTTTATGGGACATGGAAAATTTTTTCCAATGAACTATCCATATAGAAACAATCGTCAACGATTTGACAATACCATGGAGAATGATGATACACCTTAGCGTATGTTTGAAACTGATGTGCATAATGAATTGAATGATTTCATTTATTCCTTTGAGAAGAGTGTAATGAAATCTAGAAAGAGGAAAAATGTTTCCAATGATACCAGTTACAATTGGAAGAAGAAGAGTATATACTTTGAGTTGTCGTATTGGTCAACCAACTTGTTACGTTATTGCTTAGACGTATTTCACATTGAAAAGAATATATGTGAAATGTTGCTTTCGATTATTTGAAATTTCATTGGGAAGACAAAAGATGATTTAGATCTCGGCTTGACTTGGTAGATTAGGGGATCAGACCATAATTGCATCTTGTCTATATTAGTGAATATAAATGGAATGTTCCATGTGCTTCTTATGTGACGACACCTGCTGAAAAAAATCAATTTCTGGAAGTGCTAGAGACTATTAAAGTTCCTGATGGCAATTCAAGAAATATATCAAAACGGTTCAATAGAAAAGAGTTGAAGCTGAAATATTTGACGACTCCTGATTATCACGTCCGTTTGAATGAGTTGATTCTAATAGAAATCTGTCACCTCATGTACAATAATGTTAGAGACTCAATTATTCGGCTGTGCAATTTTTTAGATATCTTTGTGCTAAGTGGTTTTCAAAATCCTTTTTTCAAAAACTGTTGGAAGAGACATTAATTAATTTTGTGTGAGTTAGAGAAAATAGTCCCTCCATCATTTTTTACATGCATGTTGCATCTGACTATCCATTTTCTGATTGAAATTCTTCATGGAGGACCCATTCCATTCTGTTAGATGTATCCAACTGAAATAAACATGTGCACATTGAAATCATATGTTCGGAACAGGAATTATCCCAATGGTTCTATTGTGAAAGGTTACTTGGCTCAAGAATGTATGGATTTCTACGCAATGTATTTGTCTGATCATACTACGAGAATAAACAGACCAATGATAAATGGAGAAGAACAGTATGGGAAAATTGAACCTAGTTTTCTATAACTTCCTCAGACAGGAGGAATTCTGGGATCATATACATTGACGATATTAATCATTGAAGAGCGAGAGATGGCACATCGCACAGTGTTGTTCAATTGTGATTTGTTCGATGAGTATATCAAGTAAGTAAATTGTACATGCATCTCTTATCTTATCTCTTGTAATTTTAAATATTTGTTAAACTATTATTATTTTTATCTAGAGGGAACACAGAGAATTGATATATAGAAAGTATCGTTCTTTATCATTGAGAAGGAAAGAGACTTTTCATAGCAAAGGGTTTTCTGCTTGGTTGGAATTGAAGGTAAAAATATTTCTGTAATAACTAAAAAAAATTATTTTTAATTATGATTACTATTTTCTTATATTTCAAGTATTGCGTTTTCCTGCAGAGTCTGTTTTTGAAGAAATAAGAGCTTTGGATTTTGGTCCTAATACCATGGTTCATGCTTGTAAATCAATTTTGATCAATGGATACAAATTTATTATCACTCAACAAGCATGAAACATGAGAACATAGCAAAATGGTGTTATGCTAACTGCCACAATAGAGTGTTATGCCAGTTCATCGGATATAAGACCTCATTCTGAAAATGTTTCTTATTATGGAGTCATGGAGAAAAAAATAATTTTGGATTATTACTCGCATGGTCGAATCACGATGATAAAATGTCAATGGTTTGATTCAATGAAAAGGAAAGGCACCTTTATTTATGATTATGGATTTCGAGTTATTGACATGACTCGCATTCTTTCCACCGATGAACCACATGTATTGGCATCAATGGTGAAACATGTTTTTTATTTCAAAGATCATTATCATCCTAAATTCATTGTAATTATTGATGTAAATTCCAGACATGTTTTTGATGATGGTGATGATGAAGTTGACACTATCCATACTGCAATTGGAAGCAATCTGTTTATTACTAATGATGACGCCAATAGCTCAATTTTCAGAGTTGATTGTGAACCCGAAGTTGTGTTGGGAAATATAAAGAATCATACAGTCATGTTCTCACCTACATGTTTCACCTACATCACCCAAAGTGTGTATCCTATTACCTAGCTTCAAGCCACCATAAATGTTCCTTTACTTTATGTTTTTTTTATCAGAATGGTTTTTCTATATACTTTTTGGGTTACACATTAGTTACCTGTTTTTATTACTTCCATATTTGTTTTCATTACAGGAAATGTCACCCATTGAAGAGAGGCGACGGAAAAGATGACAGATAATAATCATCGAATGGTAAAGATGGGTGTTCCTCCACTCATCTCTATTGTGAGTATTTTATTTCAAATATAAATATTTCAATAACTTATAATATCATGTGTTTACTTTTTTCGTAATTTTTTTTTCAGGATAGACCCCCCAGACAAGAGATATCTGACAAGGATGATGATATTGCTCCTAGTAGAGAGGTTGGTGGTTGGAGGGTGGTGGTGTCAGAGATGGACGATCATCTAGTGGTCCCGGTACTGAGGCCGGTGGTACGAGGGCTCGTGGGGTGAGAGTTAGATGATCAACTACCACAGACATATCTTCTTCGCCCAATTTTGATCCTGGCGTGTCTTCAGGGACACACGGGATATTTAGACCTCCGATGTTTACACTACCAGTTGGCCAGACATCTATGCCATCATCTTTTGCTTCTGGTTCATTATATCCGAGCTATTATATTCCACCTTCTATGACTCCGGATGCGACACAGTATGTGGCTGAGTAGCGTACACTGAGGTACACTCCCCCTGTACAGGATATTCCTTTAGCTTCTGCACATCCAGTGACACCCATTGATCCGACTACCATAGGTATATTTATATAACTCTATCAAATTTTTCTACCAAATTTTATTTTATTATAACTTGTATTGATCTTATTTTTTGTTAATAACAGATTAATATACAGATAAGAGGTGGGGGAGGGGGCATACTCGCTTGTGTGTGGTATGGAACAGCCAGAAACGGTTGATGGTTGAATACAATGTTGATGGAAAAATAATTGAGAAATATGGGCAGGAATGTCGGGGGGTTTTGGAGACACTAGCCAAATAATCTGATATCATTCCGGTCATCCCTCTCTCTTGGATACATCTTCCACACGAAGTCAAAGATAACATGTGGGAACAAATATGGGTAAAAAATATATTGTATTTAAAGTAGTATTTTTATGTATTTATATGAACTAGTCTATTGGGTTTCAGATTCGGTTTAACTTCCTGATGGCGAAGGTGCACAACCAGCACGTTTAAAAGAGTCTAGAGAGCTTTGGAGAGATTATATGAATGACCTATATGTTGGATGGTGTGATAGATTGGGAACGGATTTATAGACATTACCTATCATGGATGATTGGCCGATAGTGGAATATCGCCAAATGATTACCCATTGGACTACTACCAAATTTAAGGTATTAATCTCATTTGAGGTATTTAAATGAGAGTTTTCATATTTTGCATTAATATAATATTATTTATTATTAAACATTATTTAGGAATATTCTGAAAAAAAAACAAAAAAAACATTGATTCAATGCAATAACTCCACACTTTGGGGTGCACAACTATGTTAGATCATGAGAGGTTGCTGATACAATATAGTTGTTTATAAATTTTTTAGGACATTCCCTTTTTATTATTTCCTACTTAAATTATGTGATTTATTTAATATTGAATAAATGATTATACATTCACTTTATATTGTTTCAATGTCATTATAGAAGTTCAAATTTAATATTGAAGGACGTATCCCTCGAGAAAAATTGTTTTTCTCGAGTAGAAGTAAAAATGATGGAACTACGGTAAATGAATCAACCCAAGAAAATATTGTAAGTTTTAATTTGTTTATTTCAAATTTTAATATCTATTTTGAAATTTATTAATTTATTATTATTTTTAACAGGTTGATTTAGAGGCTCCTGATGCCCAGGAGCCTGACAATTTTGGGCCACATGATCATTTATATCAGGACTTGGGAGAGGAGCACTTTGGTCGAGTACGCTGCAGACCTGGTAAGAACATAGTCCTGATGAGGTATTGGTCCTCTCTAGGTATCCATTCTAGTTCCACCATTTTGGAATAGGTCAAGGAGCATGCAAGACAGTCTGAGAAAAGGGTCACAGAGTTGGAAGTACAAGTTCAAACGAGGGACAAAGAATTTATGAAACTGATGAAAGCTTTATCTTCATCACTTCCACCAGAGGCTAGAGCGACTTGTCAGACATTTATGTCGTCGATGGGTTCATTATCCAATGCACCAGGAGGTAGCTCTTGTGGCGGTCGAGATGATGACATTCCTGGTGATGACGAGGATGGTGAAGAAGACGAGGGCGAGGATGAGGATGAGGATGAGGGCGAGGATGGGGCCGAGAGCGAGGATGAGGCCAAGGGTAAGGATGGGGCCATGGGCGAGGATGAGGCCGACGATGAGCATGGGGACGATGATAAGGATGATGACAAGGACAAAGATGACAGTGAGGATGAGGCCGATGATGACAGTGGCGATGGTGATGGTGATCAGGGGAAGATTGATCCATTACATTTTTGAATTCTGCATAACTCTATATTTTTTAACCTGGTTTTCCACTCTGGGGTTTTCCTCTTCTTCATAGGGATGTTGTTATCAGATCTATTTTTTGCACTTGATTCTTATTTAATGATTAGTCTAATACCTAGACCTTTAGTATCCCATGGCACTGTGATACCCATTTTTCTATTTCTTATTACTTATCTTTATTAGTTAGCCATGTATTTCATGTTTATGTCATTTTCCCATAGAACTGCATTTATATCATTTATGCCTGATAGTAACATGCATGGAATAATCACATGAAAATAAATGATCTTTTTCAAGTAGTAATTGTACATTATTGATTATGTTCTTATTTTTGTGTTTTTGAAGTGAATCATGCTATTTTTGAATTTCCATTCTGTTTAGGGGATGATTTTTGTTTTAGTAATGGTGGTTCTTCTGGGAATTTTGGGGATGCCAACTAAATTTTGGAATTCTAATTTAAGTGTTTCCAAATTTATCATACTTACTGTTTTAACAGATTTCTTATACATAATTATGAATTTCATATTAAAGTGTTTCCATATTAGTCATACATAGTATGTATTTTTATTTTTAAATATTACTATATCTGTATGTAAACATATTTCATGAATGAGCAAGTGCTAGGGGAAGAGTTTGGGCAGGGGGAGGGGAGGGGAGGGGGCTGCTAGGTAAAAAGGGTGGGCAGGAGGGGGGGGGGGGCAGGGGGATGCTAGAGGAAAAGGATGGGAAGGGGGGAGGGGATGGGAGGGAAGGGGAGGGGGAGGGGAGGGGAGGGGATGTTGTGTGAAAGGGTGGGGATGGGGGGAGGGGCAGGGGGCTGCTGGAGGAAAACGGTGGGCAGGGGGGAGGGGAGGGGAGGGGTAGGGGCTGGACAAGTTGGAGGGGAGGGGAGGGGAGGGGAGGGGAGGGGAGGGGCTGGGTGATGGAAGTAGAGAGGGCGATGCTGGGGAAAAAGGTTAGGCAGGGGGGAGGGGAGGGGCTGCTGGGTAAAAAGGGTGGGCAGGAGGGGAGGGGCAGGGGGCTGCTGGAGGAAAAGGGTGGGCATGGGGGAGGGAGGGGAGGGGCAAAGGATGGGAAGGTTGGAGGGGAGTGCAGGGAAGGAGAGGGGAGGGGAGAGTAGGGGAGGGGAGGGGAGGGGATGGGTGATTGCAGGAGGGAGGGGCTGCTAGTGGAAAAGGGTGGGCAGGGGGGAGGGGGCTTCTGGTGGAAATGGGTGGGCAGGGGGGAGGGGAGGGGAGGGCAGGGGATGGGGGAGGGGAGGCGAGGGGGATGCTGGGTGAAAAGGGTGGGCAGGAGGGGGAAGGGGATGAGGATAGGAGGGGAGGGGCTGCTGGGTGAAAAGGGTGAGCAGGAGGGGATGGGCAGGGGGAGGGGAGGGGAGGGGCAAGGTCTGGGCAGGTTGGAGGGGAGGGAAGGGAAGGGGAGGGGAGGGGAGGGGAGAGGAGAGGAAGATGATGGCAGGACGGAGGGGGTTTTGTGGGAAGTGGTTGGGCAGGGGGGCAGGGAGGGGAGGGGAGGGGGATGTTGGTGTAAAAGGGTTGGTAGGGGGAACGGAGGGGAGGGGAAGGGGGCTTCTGGAGGAAAAGGGTGGGAAGGGGGGAGGGGCTGGGGCTGCGCAGGTTGGAGGGGAGGGAAGGGAAGTGGAGGGGAGGGGAGGGGAGGGGCTGGGTGAAGGCAGGATGGAGGGGCTGCTAGGGGAAAAGGTTGGGCAGGGGGAGGGGAGGAGAGGGGCAGGGGATGGGCTGCTGGGGGAAGGGGCTGCGTAGGGGGGGGGGGTTCTGAGGTTGGAGGGTGAGGTGCTGCATGTTTCATTGATTTTTTCCCTTTTATTATTTTAAATGTATGTTACTTTAGGATTACTATTTCAATTTGTTGAGAATAAATTTTTCAATCCTGTTCCAATATAATTTATGCTTTCTAGTGTTGCTTAGCTATGCAGATACATGGTGGAAAATTATTCAGGGAAATCAATAGTTTGGTTATTATGAAGTTCAATGTGTCTTTTGTGATGGGTCTTCTCTTAAAGAAAAGTATAGGTCTCTTCTGCTGGGATTTATGATATGAAGTCAGCACAAAATGGTTATTGGTGAAGTGGAATATCATTTGGGCCAACTTGTTTGTTTTAAACATGGTATAAAAGATTCTAATTGGTTGGAAAGTAATATTGTTGTAAGGTTCATAATATTGAACATTCATGATGTCCTCTTCAAACAGACCATTAGGGAGGGTTCCTTCATTGCAGATGCATTTGGTTCTCAATCTGTCTTTCTTTTGTTTAAAATGGATGCACTTTTAAGTAAAATAAACGACATACATAAAATTGACCAAACACATTCGGATTGTGTTTATACTTTATTAAAACAATCCATGGGTCATTTGTGACGAGTATGAGTCAATCCTGCCTCAATCCGAGGAGCGGTGTGGCCGACACCACACAAAGTGTCTCACTTTTCTTTGAAATGGACAATAGTTTAAGTCAAAACAACAACTGACATATGAAAAACGGACCAAGCGCATTCAGATTCTGTTGATACTTTTGGAAAAGTATCCATGGGTCATTTTTGACGTGTATGAGTCAACCCCACCTCAATCTGAGGCACGGTGTAGCCGGTACCACTCAAATTGTCTCACTTTTATTTGAAATGGACAGGATTTTAAGTGAAAACAAAAACCGACATACGGAAAACCGACCAAACGCATTCAGAATCTTTTGATACTTTATAAGAAGATTCCATGGGTCATTTTTGATGTGTACGAGTTAACCCTGCCTCAATCCGAGGGCCGGTGTGGCCGGTACCACTAAAAGTTTCATTCTTTTGTTTAAACTGGACGCACTTTTATGTAAAATAAACGACATACCAAAAACCGATCAAATGGATTAGGATTGTGTTTATACTTTATGAAAATGATCTATGGGACATTTGTGACATGTATGAGTCAACCCCGCCTCAATCCGAGGCACGGTGTGGCCGGCATCACTCAAAGTGTTTCACTTTTATTTGAAATGGACAACAGTTTAAGTCAAAACAACAGCTGACATAAGGAAAACAGACCAAACGCATTCAGATTATGTTGATACTTTAGAAAAAGTATCCACGGGTAATTTGTGATGTGTACGAGTCAACCCCACCTCAATCTGAGGCACAGTGTGACCGGTACCACTAAAATTGTCTCACTTTTATTTGAAATGGACATGATTTTAAGTGAAAACAACAACTGGCATACGGAAACCCGACCAAACGCATTCGAATTATGTTGATACATTAGGAAAAGTTTCCATGGGACATTTTTGATGTGTACAGGTCAACCCCGCCTCAATCTGAGGGCTGGTGTGGCCGGTACCTCTCAAAGTTTCTTTCTTTTTTTTAAACTGGATGCGCTTTTAAGTAAAATAAATGACATATGGAAAACCTACCAAATGCATTCGGATTGTGTTGATGCATTAGAAAAATGATCCATGGGTCATTTGTGATGTGTACGAGTCAACCCCGCCTAAATCTGAGGCGCGGTGTGGTCGGCACCACTCAAAGTGTCTCACTTTTCTTTGAAATGGACAACTATTTCAGTCAAAACAACAACTGACATATGGAAAACGGACCAAACACATTCGGATTCTGTTGATACTTTAGGAAAAGTTTCCACTGTTCATTTTTGACGTGTACGAGTAAACCTCGCCTCAATCTGAGGAACTATGTGGCCGGTACCACTCAAACTGTCTCACTTTTATTTGAAATGGACATGATTTTAAGTGAAAACAACAACTGGCATACGGAAAACCGACCGAACGCATTCCGATTCCGTTGATACATTAGGAAAAGTTTTCATGGGTCATTTTTGATGTGTACGAGTCAGACCTGCCTCAATCCGAGGGCTGGTGTGGCCAGTACCACTCAAAGTGTCTTTCTTTTGTTTAAAATGGATGCACTTTTAAGTAAAATAAACGACATACGGAAAACAGACCAAACACATTTGGATTGTGTTGATACTTTAGGAAAACAATCAATGGGTCATTTGTGACATGTACGAGTCAACCCCACCTCAATCCAAGGCGCGGTGTGGCCGGAACCACTCAAAGTGTCTCAGTTTTCTTTGAAATGTACAATAGTTTAATTAAAAACAACAACTGACATACGGAAAACAGAACAAACGTATTTGGATTCTGTTGATACTTTAGGAAAAGTATCCATGGGTCATTTGTGATGTGTACGAGTCAAAACCTCCTCAATATGAGGCATGGTGTAGCCGGTACCACTCAAACTGTCTCACTTTTATTTGAAATGGACAAGATTTTAAGTGAAAACAACTACTGGCATACGGAAAACCGACCAAACGCATTCAGATTCTGTTGAAACATTCAGAAGACGATCCACGGCTCATATGTGACGTGTAATAGTCTTCCCCTCCTCAATCTGAGGTGCGGTGTGGACAACACCCATCATGCCTCTCTTTTGTTTGAGAAGGACATCATTTCAAGTGAATACAGCTGAAATTTACACTCCCCAACGATAGTCACAAACTCTTTTTCATGAATTGGGTAGTTTCACTCATGGGGTCATAAGTGACGAGACTCCTAAGAAAATACATTTTCACCATACATTATAACCAATACAAGTTCAATGAAAAATTCATCACAAATAATTCCATACCCAAATCTAGGATCAGAAAAAAAGGGATATGATCCAATTTCAAACTCTTATTCATCTCTAATAGGTATTTCTCATACTATTCTGCCTATTAGAATTTGATGGGGAGGTGGGGGACTATGCTAGTTGGGGGATTGGGCATGGGTGAGGTGAATTACTATTGGATGATTGTTGTCATATAATGATTGAAATAGGGAATTGTAGTACATGACATGGTTGGATGAATTTGATGGTTTTATGTGTTCTTTTGTGCTATTTTAGGCGTTTTCTTATACTGTTTTAAGTTTGTATGTGGTTTTTGTGATATTTTTTATGTAGGTGTAGGTGTATTGTAGAGGGGATACTAGAGGGGGCTACTGTGCAACAGTTCTGAAAAAACTCAATACTAACGGTTCTAAACCGTTGGAATAAGAGTGCTGGAATTCTGGAAAAACACTATACCAATAGTTTAGAACTGTTGGTATAGGTGTTCTGGAATTCTGAAAAAACACAATACCAATGGTTTAGAACCGTTGGTATAGGTGTTCTGGAATTTTGGAAGAACAAAATACGAACGGTTCTAAACCGTTGGTATAGGTGTTCTGGAAAATCACATTACCAAAGGTTTAAAACCATTGGTATAACAATTCTCAAAAAATGCAGTGCCAACGGTTATAAACCGTTGGTATACATTGGGAGAAGTTTAATAAAACAATATACCAACAGTTTAGATCAAACCATTGGTATAAGGCTTTCCCCACTGCTTACTAACCAACGGTTTGGAAAACCGTCGGTATAGGATATACCAATGGTTTTCCAGCCTATACCAACAGTTTAGAACCATTGGTATATCCATCTTATCTAGTTATGCAACCTTGATACCACATCAAACAATTTACTCATAGCTATTGAAGTCCCTTATGGATAACACCCTTCGAAGAATTGGTTTTAAGCCTCTAAAGAATCGATCGATCTTACTCTCAGGTTGGATAATAATCCCATAAGCGTACCTTTCATGTCTTGTAAAATTTTCTTCGTAGGTACCAACAGATTAATCATCCTTTTACTTCAGTTCAAGAAACTCTTTCTCCATCTTTGTTCGAAGAATACAAGGGAAGTACTTTTTAGAAAATAAGTTCTTGAACTCGTCCCATTCCATGGATTCAATTTCATCCCTTTGCTTCATATTCTTGATAATATTCTACCATTGATCAGCTTCACCTTCCAAACGATATACTACTAAGATGACTTTATCATGCTCAGAACATTGAAGAACTGAAAATATATTTTCAGTAGTACTGATCCATTGTTCAGCAACTAATGGATGAGTAGACCCACTGAATGAAGGTGGATGCTACCTCATGAAGGATTCAACAAAATGTTGCTCCTTCCTTTTCTCGTTTAAAAGTCTTGCATGATTCATAGCTTGAGAAAGTTGTGTGAGCATGGATCTAAGATTTTTTATTCCAACTCCCATAACGTTTGGTTGCTCAGGGGGACAATCACTGCATTGCCTATCGCATTCCGCATTAACATGGTTCCTTCGGGTTCCAGCCATTGACTAAAACCAAGATGAATAGTGTGAGCAACACTAATTATAATAGGAAACTCACATAATCCAGAATAAATATTTACACATAAGGTCTTATAATAAGTTATTCATGGCCATTTATAAAACACAAATATTGGTTTCTATTCTTAGACTTATCCTTAGGGTTCTTACTAAGGCTTTCACATCCTAGTTTCCAAAGGTTTACTATAACATTCCTCTGAAACCAACTATAATGGTCTGGATTTACTTCCAGTGGATTATAATTGATTCCTATCAGGGCACTCCATGGGCGGCTACACCCCCTGGGCGGGACACACCACAATCCCCAGTGGCAGCCATTTCCTCATGAAGCCCTTGGGCAGAGAGCCATGTTTCGTCCAACACTCACATGTGAGAGTTCCCAAGGATCGGATTCATTCCTACCTCCTTTGCCTCTGATACCAACTATAACGACCCACACATTACATACATTGTTATTACTTCATAATTGAAGCACACTTATTACAACATATAACAAAACAATGGAAGGAATGTATAGGTATAGTGTCTTTAGAAACTGGTAAACATAAACACCTAGTTCATTTATCATCTACGTTGTCTCCCATTTATTTCATCATATCTAGAGTCCCTTTTGGAATATTCTACTTATTACCCTTCTTCCTGACCTGGGGAAAGAAAACATAAAAAAGGGTGAGCTCAAATGCTCAGTAAGGGTAAACACATCATATTTATAAGAACATAACATTTTGTAAATCTTAACCTGCAAAAGAAGTCATAATTTCATAACATGGGATAAATCATTGTAGTGAAATGTAATCCCAAAAATCATAACATAAAACATGAAACTTTTTGGCATACACACATAATAATAGAGAATCATTTCTTATTAGTCAATACTCATTTCCATGACTATCTTAGCGGACAAAGTCCATTTCTGAACCGAGTTCACTCCTCGTTTCAGTCCTGTATCACTGAACCGGTTTAACCTACCATTCCATCCATGTATATCTAATTAGATATTAATCATTACCCAATGAATTGGAGGGAGATATAGGTCCCACCCACATCATAATGATACCATTCTTATTTGTTCCACAAAATCATAAATCATACCTCATAGCATAACCCATGTAATAAAAATGGGATTCTTAATCATCATGTCATCATAACATAGTCCATATAAGGTAAAATGAAATCATAAAAATAATTCCATCATAACATATTCAAAACAATATAAAAATATGGATAGAAATAGAAACCAATATTATCTTAGATGGTAAATAATTTTGATAAAACACTGGAACTCCTTTCTTGAGGAAAATATCCTTTCTACTTCAAAAACATTTTCCTTTCATAACATGTCATATAATTTTAGACTAAAATAAGTTGATTAAAAATAAACATGAAAACAGGTAAAGGAAGCTTCATGGAAATAATTTTCTAAACTTCCATTCATGCCATATATGTTAAAAAAACATTCTTCTCGTACATTGGCTGGAAAAGTCAAAAAGTACCTTGTACAAAAAACGACAAAAGATTCCTTTCATATCTTTTCCTAAAAACTCACCGAAGGGTAAAATTGGATTTCAAAATTTTATTAGGATATAAATAATATTACCTATTGAGGATACATGGATTTGGGTGATAAATATTCCCCAATAAATTCTGACGTATAAACAATCTCAAATAAAAATGAGATTGTGAGATTTTCTCTTACCTTAGGTCTGATTTGCTTCGTAAGTGTCCAAAACTCTTATATAATGATTTATATAATGTCAATGACTTATTCCAGAATCATAATTATTGTTATCATATCATATATGGTCATATTCTTAGATTCCTAGCTTCTTATTAGTAATATTTCATTGCTACTTGTTATTCGTGTGTTTATTGCTTTTTTGTTCTTATGCGTGTTTTGTCGAATAAATTCTTATTATTATATTTAGATTATAGATAACTAATTTAAATAATGGTATTAGTGTAATATATATCATATTTATTCATTAAATTAATTTATATATTCATTATTCAATGAAGATCATGTAGAACGATTCGCATCACATCGTGGAGACGGTAGACCGTACGTACGCACGAGTGATGATATCATTCCCATGATCGTGGAATAGTATTGATGTGTATGTATACTATTTCAGAATCAATATAACTTTAAAATAATCATGTATAATTATTCTTTACACCATAAAGCCATCCATTTATGGTGGTGGTGGAAAACAGATTACACCACGTCGTGGAGACGGTATTCCGTACGTATGCATGCACGGTGATTTCATTTTCCGTATGATGGATAGAAGGTGAAATAGTTTTTTTCATATTTATAATAACATGTCAGTATATTAGTGATACTGATGTTATTACTTCATAATGAAACAGCTAAATAAGAAGGATTTGAAGAAGAAAGCACTTGGAAATGATCAGTAATGGATATTACCTCTTCTTTGACGCGCCTCTTCTTAACCTCCTCTTAGGGCACTAGGGATGGTCTTTTAAGAAGACCAGAAACTCTAGGATGTTTCTAGAGAATTGTAGAAGATAATTTGGCAGGGTTTGGCAGAGCTGGATGGCTCAAAGTGGTGTGAGGAGGAGAGGAAGGAGGTTCCCTTTATAAGGGAGGAGAGGGGCACCTTTGGAAAAACTAAAAATATTATTTTATTATAATGTCATAGTCTATTTTAAATAGCTCCAAATTGATTTATTTATAATCTAAGGTGGGGATGGGACGAAATCCTCTCATACAATAGAATTTGGACAAGTTTATGTCACTATTTTAACCTTATCATTTAGAATAAACTTTAAGTTCAATAATTTTACTTTTACCGTGTCTTCTTGTTTTCTTAAACTATAAGGTTAATAAACATACTATGACAAGAAAAAGAACCTCAAGTTGTTTATTATTAATATATATAAACTTATCTAAGTCATTTGGCCGAACTGTAGATTTTTAGGAAAAAAATAACAATTAATAATATAATATTTGTTTTAAGAACTATTTTATGACAATTTTGACACTATTTGGTAATTGATTTTTGTGAAAATAAAAACAGAATTATTAGTTTGGAAAAAGTTTATTAAATACATTCTAAGATGTCATATTAACCTATAAAATTATTGTAATTCATAAAAAGTCTCAAATTACATTTATTTGAGTATTTATAACATCAATTATATTAATATTTCATTAATAAGATAATTACTGCATCACCATTGTGTCATAAATAAATTAAATTATTTAATGTCTAAAATTATAAATAAATTACCATTATGTGTAAAATCTTTTTATATTTATAATTAATATTTATAGTCTAATTTATCTTATGTATCACCCTATATTAAAAATGTTTTAGTTATTAAACTTTGATTTTAACTATTTTAACTCTTCTTTAAATAAAATAATATTAAATGTCTTAATCTAATCCAAGTGGACATAAATGGTAATATTTTGTCCCTAATTTTGTTTTTGGTCGAATTACACTTATCCAATAGAATTAGGACATGTGTTAGGGTAATAATAATATCTTTTTTACCCTTAATTACCCAATTTACTTTTAATCGTGGTAAATAAACGTAAAACGTTACTATTCACCAAAAAATTATTTTCATCTCATTGAACCACATTTTACTTACTGAAATAAACCATGTCTCTCTATTTTTGAAATTCCATTCATAAAGGTGGTAAAATTATGTTTTATGTAAATTTGCAAATTCTCCTAGGAGGTGGATAAAAGACGGTCAAAAGTTCAATAACATTTTTATATATCTAAAATTATTATAAAATGAATCCAATGAATTACATTGAACGTATATAGGTATTATTAATCAATTTTAACCTAAAATAAATTTAAATATAATAAATAATTATTTAAATAAAAAGTCAGTTTTTAAATAGTAACCCCGTGTTTTCACTATTCATCAAAAATTTAATGTTTTCAGAAAAATACAAAAATTTCACCCAAGGATAATTTAGATATTCCGAATCCAAAAATGAAGTCCATTTTGAAAAATAAAATTTATAAAATTTTAAAAAGTGGTTGTTAATATTCATAATGGCTAGTTTTAATAATATTTTAATATCATATCGTTGTTTAGTGAAACTTGGAATTGCGTACAACGCAAGCTATTGAGGAAGGTCGTGATTGCGTGTAAAGCAAGCCAAGCTAGTGTTGTGTGTAGTGAAATATTCCTTTTATGATGTATAAAAACAAAATATTTCTCATAAAAATCTCACGTGTTACAATATTTACACTATTTTGTGAGTTAATTGATCCATCTTCCCTTTAATGCACATTTCACAAACGACATATATCTATTTTTAGTATGGGTAGATATGTAAATACATAACTCATTGTTAAGAAACTCAATAATCATTGGATATTATTTCTATGAATAATATATCATGTTTTTTTCACTCATTAAACTCATACAATAATATTAATAGGGGTCTCTAATTTGAAGAAAACTTCTACTTGCTCATCCTCCCACAAAAATTATTCAAATATATATTTAACACCTAATGTTTGATTAATTATTATTAAAAATAATATCATTTTGATCATCATGGATTATTGTCACATGTAATAGTTTATTCTTGAACCCTTAAAAAATAACGTATTTTTATTTAATCATCAGAAAATAAATTTTCAGACTATCAAATCCTTTAATTTTTAAAGAAATATCATTATAAATGTCACTGACCCTATATTATGATCTTTATTTTCATTTAGGATATTTTCATCACATATCATGGGAGTGGAAAACTTATGTCCCATAATTCTTGACATCCTGTAACACACCACGTTTCCACAGTACATTTCCCTTTGAATAATGCAATAGCTTGCATTGTACACAACATCGAGATTACAACACAACACGACCAATCAAACTAGACTTTATGAATAGTAATACCCACTTTTTTAAATTTTTTAAATTTTATTTTTCAAAATGGAATTTATTTTTGAACTTGGAATATCGAAATTAGCTTAGGTTTTATTTTTGTATTTTTCTCATAAAATTCTATTTTTGATGAATTGTGAAATACCCTACGTTATTTGTTAAAACCATATTTTCTATTTAAATAATTTTTTATTTTATTTTAATTTATTTTAGGTCAAAATAGATACATAATACCTTTATATTTTGAATTTAATTAATTTGATTCATTTTATAAAATATTTAGATATATAAAAATTGTATTGAACTTTTTACCGTCTTTTATCCATCTCATATGAGCATTTGAAAATTTTTATAAAACATAATTTTACCCCTTATGTGAGTTTAATTTCAAAAATCTGAGAGACATGGTTGACATCAGTATTTAAACTATGGTTCAATAGGATGAAAATAATTTTTTGGGGAATAGTAACATTTTACATTTAATTACCATAGTTAAAAGTAAATAGGGTAATTAAGGGTAATAATGATATTATAATTACCGTAAAACATGTCCTAATTCTGTTGGATTATTGTAATTAGAAAAAAAACAACCATAGGAATAAAATATGTTTCCCTTTGGTCCACTTGGATTATATATGGACTTTTATTATTATTATATTTAAAGAATAGTTAAAAGAGTTAAATTCAAAGTTTAATGACTAAACAATTTTTAATATAAGGTTAAACACAATATTTATTAGACTATAAATATTCATTAGGAAGAAAAAAATATTTCATACATAATGGTATTTTATTTATAATTTTTAGACATTAAATAAATTAATTTATTAATGACACTATGATGATGTAGTAATAACATTATTAAAGAATGATTAAAATAATTGATATTATAAATATTCAAATAAATGTAATTTGAGATTTTTGATGAATTACAAAAATTTTATAGTTTAATATAACTTGTTGGGGTTTATTAAATTATCATATTTTAAGTAATCTTGCTGTTATGATTTTCAAAAAAAATAAATTACTAAATAGAGTTAAAATTGACATAATTGTGTTTAAAAAAAATACTATATTATTAATTGATACAATATTCCTAAAAATACAATGTTCAGCGAAAGAATTAGATAAGGTTATATATATTATTAATGATCCACTTGTGGTTCTCTTGGATGTTTATAGTATGTTTATTAAACATTTTATATAAAAATCCAAAGAGACATGGTAAATGACAAACTATTTAAAAAAAGTTAAATCTAAAAGATAAGGTTAATATGGTAACCTAATCCTATATAAAACCTATTGTTTTAGAGTTTTTAGACTCATTCCAACCTTATCCTATAAATAAATCATTTTTCACCCATTAGAAACAGAAATTTATTTTATTATAAAATAATATTTCAACCATTTCCTAAGGTAACCATCACCTCTCTTATAAAAGGGAACTTCGACTTCTCTTAATTTCACACCTCCATACCTTTTTGTCTCAGCCATCCCCTACACAAATATACTACCAACTTTACTCTATTCATCCTAGAGTCCTTCATTTGATCAGAAAGCCAACCTACCAAGCCATTTTGATCAAATCAAAAGGAAGATCCCGAAAAAGAGATAAATATTTCATCAACTCTTTCAATTTCTTTTCTTCTTCCACTTCCTGTTTATTTTTTGTTCATAATATAAACTAATAAATACAGTATATTATATATACTGTGATGTTATTATAAAAACATTACAACCATATTCATTATTATATGCATCATATGAAGGACAAAGTCACCATACGTGCATACGTAGGGATTACCGTCTCCACATCGAGGTGTAGTTTTTTATTCAAACACTTCATTATTTTGATGGGTATTATAACCAGTATAAGTAAATAATAAATATAACATGTTAATGATTCTGTATATATGGCATTCAATCCAATTACATATGATTTCACCATCAATATAATGATACTGTCTCTTGTGCATTTGTATGGATTACCGTCTCCATGAACACGATGAGATTCATTCTCCATCGTAATCATTCAAGAATGATTTCATTATATTATTAAAAATAATGTTTATGAAAATAATATCATTATGTATATGAATAAAATACATCCCATACATAACAAACATGGCTTACGTAACCAAGCATATAATGGAAAATGAATCAGTTAACATCCAAAATGATGATACTAATGAAATATAATTAACAAAGCTATATTAGGGTATCATATATGATATCATATTTATGTATATAGTTCTTTTATAATTTAATAACAATGTTTTAACTATTATACAAGAGGATAAAAACCACCGACTAAGGAAAAGTACAAGGTAATGATTGATTCTACTATCTCTTTACTTATCATAGGTTGTTAATACGTAAGTATCTACTCAAACCTCTTTATAATCCACATCTGAGTTTTCTTGAAAATTTAATTAAAAAGATTTTTACTATTTAATAATATATGGGTTAAAGTAATTTATAGCATTATTTTACCATATATATTTTGAAAGGAATCATTCTATCTTTTTTCAAACAAGGTATTATATGAATTTTTCGATAAAATTAAGGTATGAATGCCTTTTTAAAATTATACTGAGGGTGTTGTTATTTTACACTATTATATCCTCATATAAGGCTCATATACAAGCTTATATGAATATTTTCAAAATAAATTTTTTCTTTTATAAATAAAGTTATTTTAAATTATTTCAAAATTGACAGAGATATTTCTCTAAAAAAAGTTTTGATTTCATCTATTTCAAGTTACATTGATGGATTTTAAGCTTGTTTGAAGTGGATTTATTTTAATAAAAAACATCCATATTGTATTAATGGTTTTTTATAATATTTGATAGTGGATGTGATATGTTTTCACCATTCATGGTTTATGGTAAAGTATTGATATTTCATATGATAGTTTTATTACGAATGTTTTTGTCATGTTTAAACCTTATCATATGAGGAATTCATAGGACTTAGTTAGTGACTGGTGGAGCCCGCTATTGCTCCCCGATGCATTGATATTTCTCATGAGACAAACTAGTTTCTTGGAACAAGGCTTTGAAAAAATATTACTTGTATTCTTGTCACAAGACCTTGACTATTCGGTTATGAATTCTAGCATTAGGCATTCCATCATTATGAAAGTGGTTATTGATATTGCATGTGATTATTCAACTAGTAGAATATCCCTCTGAATAAGTAAATGGATTTATTTGATTTTATCATTTCATATTATGCTAATTATTATGTCTAAAAGTCTATTTATTCAGTCTTATACATTGCCTTAAATATTTAGGCTTATTTATGAATGTCTCTGCTATATTGTTATCCTTACTGAGAATTTGTGCTAACCCCTTTAAATGTTTTATTTTTCCCAGGATGTGAAGAAGTATTTTACGGTTGACCTGTAGGGATTAGGATAAGGAAATAAGTGTGTTCAAATGGGGACAAACTATTTTCGATGTTTTTATTTCATTATGTAATATAAAAATTATGAATGTATCAAGTACCTCCAAGTCTACTAAACTAATTGGTCTTTAGGTACATGATTCCTTGTATCATTCCAATGTTATGTAATAGTGCATCGACTCTAGGTAACTTGGTTCGGGGTGTTAAACATCCCCTTCAAGTATGATTCAAAATAATCATCAATAATTTTTATATGTTGTTATTTATTTGTTTTCTAAATTCATTTAACCACTTAATCATAGTAAACCATCACAGGAAGAGTATTCTACACTCCTTAACAAAATTGTCATATGGGTCACATCATTGATGCTTCACTTCCAAACTGAAAATTATTTTATGATTTGATGGATTTCATCAGATATTATTCACCTTATATTTTATTCATAAATTTTTCACCATCTTCTAGAAATTGATTCTTTTTTAATGATACACCCCCTTAATTATAGTAAATTATTATTCTGTAATATTTTTAACAATTATGAACAGGCTTTGTGCCATTAAATTCTTCAACGCTATAAATATATTTTAATATTTGATATTCAATAGGGTTAAATGTTCAATCTAAAAATACTTTTCATATTATCTTTATACCTTATTTACATCTTTATGTCTAGGGGAAATGATAATATTTAAAATAAATAATATTTCAATAATTAATATGGTGATTTATTATAACCATTTTAGAGAAAACCATCATATTATCATCATTAGAACCTGAATTCTTATAAATAGCATATTATTTATTAATTTTAAATATAATATATTTGAAATGTCCATTATGAATAATTCAATATTGTCGATTTGTCATACAGGCCTAGTAAAAATTGTCATATAGAGCATTAGGCATAAACACCTATTGGCCACCCGAAATAATGGACAATCACATTAATTATAATTTTTTAATTTATTTAAATGTTATTTCATTTTATTACTATTAAATAGTATAAAATGTTTACATTTTTATTATTTGTATACTAATCAATTTCACTTATAGTAAGAAATATTAGGAATCAAAGGCAATGTACTTCGAGCAAAATTATTTTTCTAAAGTAGGAAAGAAAAATATGAAAGTTAAATAAATGTGCATACACAAGAAATGAAATGTAGGATTTTTATTTTTTATTTCAAATATTTATAATAAATTCATAATTAAATATAATTTTTATAATTTCAACAGGCTTCCTTGAAGGCCCGAGATTATAAATTATAAGACAATATAAGATCGAATGATCATTTGAGTCATGATTTAGGTGATGAGCACTAGGGTAGTGTCTGTCATCATCTTCGGAAAAAAATAATCCCTTCTATGTATTGGTCCTCATATAGTGCCTCTCAAGGATCTCGGAACATCGAGCTATAAAGCCCTCATACAAAAGAATCAAAATTAAGAAAAATAGCTATAGAGGAGTGTGAAATAAGTTAACAGGATGGTAGAAGAAGTAAGATTATAATAGAACAATTATGGAGAGATATTTTGTTTATATTTTAATCACTTACATAATAGGCTGAAACTAATATTGATTCCTATATGGAATATATGCATTCATTAAATGATTCCTTAAGTGATGCCAATAAAGTTCCTAGAGGCAATCAAGATGAAGGTCATGGTGCTGATGCTATTGATGCTATTACTTCTCCAGATGGTTTTATTGGTGATGATGTTTCTATTACTGTTGTTGTTGCTGATAATGTAGCTAATGGTGAGGATGAGTATATAAGATATGGAAGAGATATTGATCCACCTAATTTTTCACATAGCTTGAAAGATATTTTTGCAAATCTATGATGAATTAAATATATTTTTTATGGAAATATATTCATATCTTAGTATAATATATCATTTTAAAATTATAAAAAAAAATTATTTTTTAAAAAATGTTGATAATTTGTACTGTATTGAAATTTTATTTACAGTTTTAGGTGTTTTGGGAAGAAGGTATTGGGACTGCTGGCACATGTAGGCAGCAACCTGTACCCACAATTTGTTGAACCATGGGAATATGTACTCTGATGGGGATACATATTCCTATGTTTTTAAAACTATGGGTGTAGAGAAATTCAAATGGTCTATTGTAACCTTTGATATATCAATATTAATATGATGTATACCTATGGTTTTATACAAAATGACAGTATATGCCTATACTGATGCCAAAACATGCCTCGGTTCTCAAAAAAATGGATTTATCCTACACCCATGGTTTTTGGGGATTTTAAAATCATGGTTATAGGTTTTTTTTCTAGTGGTAAAAAGAAATACACATACACCATACAGAAAAAATAGCGGTGAATGAAGCATAACTCACAGAAATGAAAGTGAGATGAGAAAACCCTTATCATATGTCTAAAAGTATTCTTAACTTATATGTAACATCCTGCATAATGAAATTAGTTTCATTAATAATTTAATTAACAAACTATTAAATATGTTTAATTTCATTCATGGTCTTCTTTATGAGTTAAACGATTCAATTTTGTCATTTGGGATCATTAGTTAACTTAGTTATGAAAATTGGTTTACTTATATATATTTATGTAAATCATGTGAAATGAGAATATTTTACCAAAAACTAACTTATATGTTATTAGTGATGTTAGAGTGGATTAAATTTTTAATTAATTCATTTAGTTATTTTGGGTGAGGAGGAATCATTAGATTAGGCTTTAGGGATAATCATTTTTAAAATTTTGGAATTTTTTCAATCATCAAAAATTAGTTTTGTCTTTGGATGTATATATTCAAATTACAGGACATTAAATAATTCTTAAGAGATATATTATCGATTTTTTTAAGCATAATAATGTGTTTAAAACCATATTTGAAGCTGAAATTGAAATAGGAAAATAGGTCATCCCCAAAGGCGATAAATAGACACCTCACAAATCATATTATCACTATTAGAATAAAAGGATGTGAAAAATATGCCTCATTAATGATTTTACATTGACATAATAATACCCTATTATATATATGATTCATTATTTTTAATTCATATTTGGGCATTGGAGGTGACGCAAGGATAATAAAATAAAATAATATAAAATAAAACGAAATAGGAGGATTAAGGTATTTACCTATTGAATTCATCTCCTTGAGAACCGCCTTATAGGACATGGATTTTGTATTTTTTTGGGAAAAAGGATCCTTTAATAGAGGATGTAATGAACCAGAATTTTCAAGGAAATATTTATCTTAATTCTTTGGAATTTTATGAGTCCGTGGCTTCTGACGGGACTTGATTCCGAGGCCCGGTGTTCCCATAATCAATTTATGAAGATTTGTTCAGGTATGTTCAGTAAACATATATGTGGGGTTTTCTATCTTTTGAACCGGTGATCGGAATTGAAATCCGAGGACACCGATAAACTTGATGTGCCGGTAACTTTTTAAGGGTACCTTTACCGCAGGTGCATTTTATGCGGGTTGAAAGTTTAAAATTGGGGTTTAATTAAGAATTTAAATAAAATTGATTCGAACAATTTTCTATATCTATGGAAGTTATTTCCTTCCATGGGAAGTTATTGGTGGGGCACATACCCACCTAACTTCCCATGTGTGGATATTTGAGAGGTGGGGCCCACACAATCCCCAACCTTCCATCTCTTATTACTCTCTTCAAACTCTACAATTAATTCCTCATCCTTTATTATGACAACCCCAATTAATTATGAGAACTCTTCCTCTCCCTCTCTGCCTCTTTAATGATTGACAACACATGTTAATCAATTAATTCTAACTCTTCAATTATTTAAGTTATATTGTTTGAATTTTGAATTACTTGTGTGAATAAAATAATAGCTTAGCTATTATTTTCTTGTGGCACTT
The DNA here is from genome assembly GCA_963277665.1 of Viscum album. NCBI lineage: Eukaryota > Viridiplantae > Streptophyta > Magnoliopsida > Santalales > Viscaceae > Viscum > Viscum album. Next base: position 2,114,685,398 of record OY728133.1, on the reverse strand, counting down.
GTTGTGTTGGAATTTGGTGGGAGCTCGGGAGAAATAGAGAAGGGTGTTCCCCTCTCAATGAAATAAAACCACCCTCATCGATGAATAATGCCTTCGATGAAGAACGATAGTATCTTCAACGAAGAACACCAATTCCACGAGGAACTCTGACGTGCATTCTATTCTTTTCTCCACAAAACGAAATGAGACGCCACTTCTTCTTTGGATGCAATCTGATGATGACAGAATCGACATTGTCATCCATGACGCACGGCTACTGCAAATCTTTTCCAATGTATGGTGGATTGCTTCAATTTCATTTCAATAAATTTGTTATTAGTTCTTCGTGAAACCTTGTTTATCCTAGGCCAATTGCTACTTCTTAACGCGGAGGTCACGGGTAGAACACACACGGCCCGACGACCCTTCGTAGTCTCCTTGTTTGCGATGGAGGAATGTTGGAAGAGGCGATGATGGGAGTAGTAGAGGTCATGCGTCGGACACGTGTTGAAGAACCGTGGCTGGAAACCATAGGCCGTTTGATCGAGGAAGAACCGGCCGGCAATAGTCGGCCGGGCTGATGGGAGGAAATGCGGCGCTGTACTGCGGAAGACCACGACCTACGTTTCGCGGGCCTCTTCGGTGGAAGAGTCAGCCGACCCATCGGCTGGACGGGTGGAGGAGAGACGAGGCGCCAGGATTGTGCCGCCCTGGACAAACCACGACCCACCCATGCGGGCCGCTTGATCCAAGAAGGCTGACCGGTTATGGAAGGTGGCGCCACTTTGCGTTGCTGGTTCGTGCAGCCGGGGGGCCGCGCCCCCCGCCTCGGACCACTTGGCCCCCTCGGGCCGAGCCCCACCCTACCTGGCCGGGCCGTGCCACGCCGGGCCAGTCCGGGCCGCGCCGCGCCAGGCCGTACATTTCATCGGGCCGGTCCGACACCCCTGCCGGGTCGGACCTGCCAAAACTGGGTTAACCCGACCCGTCGGCCCAATGGGCTTAATGAGCCGGGCCCGTTTTCACTTAAAGGTGAATAACTCAAAGACCGCGTATCCGATCGACATGCCATCTGCGGAACTGGGACCGTTATGATGTGGTGGTCCTTTTTCGATACTTTATATGAGTTCTGGACAACTTTGGAAAATGGCCGGGTTTGGAATGAGCGTATTTCCAACTGGGCCCCCGGATCAAAAATTATCATAACTCTCAGACCAGACATCATATTGACGTGTCATCTATCACTTTGGATTACTTTTTAAGAGATGGATCTTCGGGATACATCAAATCTAGAATTCATGACAGTTGATATTTCTACCCCCTTGGCTCGAGGTGCAGACCCTCCCAGAATTGAGCGTGTTGTGTGTGAGAACCCTAGAGTTGGTTGCGACTGCAACGACTACCGTACTAGAATCCTTCGTGGGTTTGGCGATGACGACTACTGTACTGTAAATCCCCCATGGGTTCGACTACGATGACTATGGTTCTTGTATCTTACGTGGGTCTGATAGTTTGACTTCTATTCTAGTATCCTACGTGGGTCCGACAGAGTGACAGGTCTAGTATCATACGTGGGTCTGACATCATAGCTGGACTAGTATTCTATGTGGGTTTGCCAGCTTTGATGAATCAGTGAATACATCTGATCATCTCTATCTCCTTACAAAATAATGTATATCTGTGTGAGTTGAGTCTTGACTTTCAATCATTACCAATGGTGTGATTGACTTCTTTCCTGTCTGGAATGGGTTGTGCTTGGGCACAGGAGTTGGAGACGAACTGAGATTGATGACTTAGGTATATGTATGGGCATAGACCTAATTAGAGTTGGTTGATATTTCATAATTGTATCTTTCCTTTTTGGTCCATCCTTCATGGATTTTGGGAGACCATCGGGGGTCTCGGGGTCCCTACTGAGTATCGTTATACTCACCCCTGCATGGTCAATGCCCACACTACGTTGTGTTGGTTGCAGATGATGTACAATATTGATCGTACTTGAGGCTTGTGGAGCTGGATAATACATGTAGGTGTACCACATAGAAGGATGTACACGGAGCTGATGGATGATCCTGAGGTACTGAGGAGACTATATGTACCCACCCTGCAGGTGGGATTCCTGGTGGACGACTTAGTGGTTGCTACTTTACATTACTACTGTTGTACTAGAATTTCAATTGTACTGTACTTTTCTGTTGGGTTTCTATTCTGGCCCATTTACCTTTCCGCACTTACTTTGTGTTCACTATTACTTTGCGCTTACATAAGCTTGCGTACTCTATTGTGTTTTTTTACTATTATAAAGGCAATTCCTTCCCTTTTATCGAAATTTATGCCTTTGGTGCTAGTCGCCATCCCTTGGCCTATGGAATGCAGGCTTGGGGTAGTCACGACACGGGCCCCGAGGACAGGTCGTGACAGATTGGTATCAACGGAGTCGGTTCTACTGTAGAACTCATAAATCTTAAATTTCATTTATGTGAAGCAATAGTGTTAAGTTTATTGAGTGTGGTTTTAAGTCCCGGGAGTCCAATGTTGGTGCGGCGGCCGAAGTATCCATACACCAGGACCCTGACCTCTGATTTCTGACTCGGTGCACGAAAACACTGATTGGAAGTGTGTTTCAAAAGTTTTCATTGTGATTAATTTGTGTCAGCTCACGAGGTATAAAGCATTAACCTTGTCGCACCGGTTACATTTCAGAATGGCCACACTAAGGCAGCCAACTAAGGTTTCGAGTTACGTGTGAGATGGCAGCCCATCGAGCAATGAGGCCTCGGTGCAGGGCCCCATCATAGAGGAGGCACCAGTGGTACCACTACCCGCTAAGCCACCGATACTACCAACCCCAGCAGCAGAGGGTGCATGCCGACTGAGCGCATTTCTCGAGTTTTAGCGACACAGCCCCCCAGGTTCTGCAGATAGACGGACCCTAAGGCAGCTGAGGATTGGCTGGAAGCTATCGTCAACGTCTTCAGATTGGTAGGGACACCAGCTGACCTTATGGTGATCCTTGCCACGAGTCTACTGCACGTAGCAGCAGGTAGATGGTGGAGCTTGATGATCCAGGGGCAGGAGGAGGCATCTCTACTTTGGATAGACTTCGAGAGTCTCTTCTTCATAGAGTTTGTTATAGCCACCCTTCGTGCGGTGCACATCCAAGAGTTACTTCATCTGCGGCAGGGCAGCATGACAGTTTCCAGTACTCAGCGATGTTTAACGACCTTTCGCGCTACTACACGGACATGGTACGAGACTCATTCTTCCGGGCCCATACCTTTGAGCAGTGACTGATGCACGAGATCATGGCTTTGATGATCTCCCTTACGATACCGACATGTGCATGAGTGCTCGAGTGAGCCCTTATTATGGAGAGTTTCCTCGCTGAGCCAACACCAGTAGAGAGACCTTCCACCGGGCGACACGTAGTAGAGACTTCTATAGCCGGTAGTAGACAGATGTCAAAGAGTTCCAAGCGGACTAGGCTATCAGGAGAGCAACCTCATGATTCAGTTTTTGTTATGCAGGGCACACGGAATAGAGCCAGTTATACGAGCAGTAGGCAGTGCTATTCATGTAGTGGGTAGGGCCACATGGCTCGAGACTGCCCAACCCGCCATATAGTTGAGCATCAAACAGTGGAGGGACCTCCCAAGAAGAGGAAATGGTTCAACCATGGTGGTCCGCAGGGAGGAGGTGAATGAGGCAGATGAGCTGGCCGAGCAGCGGGTGGTGGATGATTCTTTGAGGCTCGACCACCACGACCACCAGGAGGTCAACCCCGACCACAAGAAGCTGGTGGGAAGAGGCAGGCTCAGCTCCAGGCGGTGGAGGCATACGACCATGGCACCCCTGAGATTATTCGAGGTACTATCTGTGTCTACTCCACCCTTGCTTCAGTGCTTATAGACACATGAGTGAATTGGTCTTTTATTTCCACTGCCCTTTTTTGGAGCTCAGAGATTCCGATGGATCCTTTGGATCGATTCTTATGGCTAGAGACTCCTACGAGAGTAGACTTGATGATTTACGCACTGCTGTCGGCAGTGTGAGCTTACTCTATGAGCCAAGATATTCGGCGGGGATCTTCTTATAGCTACATAGAGGCCTTACAACATCATCTTGGGTATGGAATGGTTGTATACAATGCATTCTCAGATCGATTGCTTTAGGCAGAAGTTGCGGTTTATCCGCACGGATGAGAGTAGGTTCACTTTCACCAGCGAGAAGGGAGCCTTAGCAGCACAGGATGGAATTACGTAGAGGAGAGGGAAGAAAATCACACATCAGTTGGCTAGTCTCATCCTTAGAGTGGTTGATGTGCGGAGTCTGAGTTTTTCTTATTTTGGTGGATCAGTATACAGATATTTTTCCTGACGACGTTCTCGGACTACCTCCTCGTAGAGAGGTAGAATTCGACATAGTCATGTACCCTGGGACAACACTGATATCTACTCCAGCATATCGGATGGCTCCCAATGAGCATCGTGAGCTGCGGGTACTGATGGAGGAATTTTAGGGGAATGGATTCATCCAACTCAGTGTTTCACACTGGGATTCTCCAATTTTGTTCGCCAAGAAGGTGGATGGGAGCTTACGAATGTGTTTCGACTACTATCGCCTGAATCAGGTGACCATGATGAACAAGTACCGACTCCTAAGGATTGAAGACCTCTTTGATCAGCCCAAAGGAGCAAGATGGTTCTCAAAGATAGACATCAGGTCAGGCTATCACGAACTAAGAGTTTGAGATGGTTATGTGAAGAAGATGACCTTCAGGTGTCGGTATGGACACTATGAGTTCTTGGTTATGCCTTTCGGTGTAACCAATGCTCCATCAGTGTTCATGAGTCTCATAAACATGATCTTCCAGCCTTAACTAGATCACTTTGTTGTAGTCTTCATCGACGACATACTGATATACTCGGCTACTGATGAGGATCACACCTACCACTTGCGGGTTGTACTGGATACACTCAGAGAGCACCAGATTTATGGTAAGATCTCTATGTGCCAGTTCTAGATTTGAGATGTAAACTTCTTGGGACACGTCATCTTAGTGGTGGGTGTTGTAAAAGATCATGCAAAGATCGAGGCAGTGCTTTCTTGGGAGCCACCCTAGAGCATGACGGAGGTGCGGAGTTTCATGGGTCTGGATGGATACTATCATAAATTTTTTGGGACTTATCCAGAGTTGCAGCACCACTATCATTCTTGAAGAACAAGGGGAAACCCTTCGTGTGGTTAGATAGATTTCATTAGAGATTTTAGGAGATGAGGAAGATGTTGACCAGTGTGCCCATATTATGATTACCAAAGGAGGGCATTGGGTATGTAGTTTACTACGATGCATAAGGGTCCGGACTCGGGTGCATCCTCATGTAAGATAGGGTAGTGATCACCTATAGTTCACGGCAGTTGAGATAGCACGAGCAGAACTACGCTACCCATGATCTAGAGTTAGCAGCATTGGTCTTTCCTTAAAGACGTGGAGACACTATTTGATGGGCGAGTGCTTTATAGTATACTCTTTCCACTAGAGTCTCATGTACATCTTATAGTAGAAGGACTTGAACATGAGATAGTGGTGATGGCTCAGGTGCCTCCATGACTATGACTTTGAGATAGTCGATACTCTTGGGAAGGGGAACATTATGGCATATGCTCTCAACATGATATTAAGCATTTAGCTACTAGGATAGGCGATGGAGCAGCTAGCCGCATTGCAGATTTTCATTGTGGATAGAGATGGAGCATCATTTCTACAATCTCTCACAGTCACTCATCCACTCCTTCAGTGAGTCAGAGAGGCACAGCATGGGGATGTTGATTGTGAGACATGATGTGCTCAGATATCCACAGGGCAGGCACCTGATTGATTTTTTGAAGGAGGGGAGCACGTCATCCTCTTCAGGGGATTTTATATGGAACCAGTTGAACTACAGGAGGATGTGATGAGGTAGTTTCAAACTTCCCCTCTATCAGTACATCCAGTAGTGGCGATGAAGTAACAAGACCATAGACGACTGCATTGGTGGCTGGTCATGAAGAAAGTTGTTGCAGAGTTCATTTCATGATGCCTCAATTATCAGCAAGTGAAGGTAGAACACCTGGTACCAGCAGGCTTGGTACAGCCCTCAGAGGTCCCGAAGTGGAAGTGGGACGGTATATCCATGGATTTCGTGATGGGGGCTTCCACGTACATCCATGGGACACGACTCTATTTGGATGATTGTAGACCGAATCACCATGTCGTCCCACTTCCTACTGATAAGAGACCAGAGCTCAGTAGAATGCTTGGGACGCCTCTACGTTCATGAGATAATATAGATTCATTGTGTGCCATCGACTATTGTATCCGATCGAGATGCTCGATTTACTTCCTGGCTTTGGAAGGGGTTGCTGAAGGCCGTTGGGATGAAGCTGCGTCTGAGCACCGCCTTCCTTCTTCAGAAGGATGGACAGACTGAGAGGACAATACAGAATGAGAGGACATGCTCTATGCATGTTTCCTTGACTTTGGTCGTAGTTGGGAGGATCACCTACCCTTGGTACAGTTTTCATAAAACAATATTTACCACTCCACCATCAGGATGGCACCATAAAAGGCACTATACGACAGACCTTGCAAATTGCCTCTGTGCTGAACTGACCCTGGGGAGCCAGCACTTATAGGACCAGGGATGGTTCAGGCTATGACTGAAAAGGTGCAGATCATCCAGGAGCAAATGAAGACTGCACAGAGCAGACCGAATTCCTATACAGATAAGAGGCAGAGACCAGTGGAGTTTGAGGATGATGACCACATCTTCTTACGGGTCTCACATCAATGGGGTCTAAGGCGATTTGTCCGGGAAAAAATTTTCTCTCAGCATTTCATCAGACCATTCTAGGTTATTAGCATAGTAGGTGAGGTGGATTACCGCCTGGACCTTCCACCCCAGTTGCACCAGGTACATGATGTCTTCCACTTATCTCAAATAAAGAGCTACGTGCACGACATGACCCACATCATCGATCATGTGGAGATGGACATCGATGATGGGGCGACATTTGCGGAGGTCCCGGTGGAGATTGAGGATCGACAGGAGTGGGTCCTACATGGACGGTTGATGCCTCTGGTGCGCGTTCACTGGCAGCACGACAACCTCCAGGAGAGCAATTGGGAGCAGGAGGCACATATGCTAGCTCAGTATCCCCATTTGTTTTCCAAGTTTGTGGTGTGGCTTTACGAGGACATAAAGCCCTATGGTGCGAGTAATGTAAATACATGTAATATTAAAGGAATTTTGTTTATTAATTTTTGGAATTTTACGAGTCTGTGGCTTTTGACGACACTTGATTCCAAGGCCAGGTGTGCCTGAAATCAATTTCCGGTGTTATTTTTGGGTACATTTAGTAATATTACATTCGGGTTTTTCTATCTTTTGAACCGGTGTTCGGAATTGAAATTCGATGACACCGATGAACTAGAAGTGCCCGTAATTTCTTAAGGGGACCTTTACCGCAATTTCTTTTTATGTGGGTTGATTGTTAAAAATTGGGGTTTAATTATGAAGTTAAATATAATTGTTTAGAAAAATTTTATATATCTATGGAAGTTATTTCCTCCAATGGGAAGTTATTAGTGGGTCCCACACCCCCCTAACTTCTCATGTGTGGATATTTTAGAGGTAGGGCCCACACGAACTCCAACCATTATTCTATCATAACTGTCATCAAACTCCCCAATTAATTCCCCTTCCATAATTGCGACAACCCCCTTTAAATATGAGAACTCTTCCTCTCCCTCTCCCCCTCTGTAATTTTTTCCAACACATGTCAATCAATGATTTATAACTCTTAAATTATTTAACTTAAGTTGTTTGAATTTTGAAATACTTGTGTGAATAAAATAGTAGCTTAGCTATTATTTAGTGGTGGAACTTGTTATGGTGGAATTTTGTGGGAGCTGTAGAGAAATATTGAAGGGTGTTCTCCTCTCAATGAAAGAACACCACCCTCTTCGACGAAGAATGTCTTCAACTAAGAACAACACTCTCTTAGATGAAGAATGCCAATTCCATGAAGAACGACGACACACCTTCTATTATTTTTTCCATGACAAGAGAGGAGATGCCACTTCTTCTTCCGGTGCACTCAGAAGACGACAGAATCGACACCGTCTTCCACGACGCATGGCTACCGCAAATCTTTTCCAAGGTAGGGTGTATTGCTTAAATTTTATTTTTATAAAATTGTTCTTCGTTCTTCGTGAAACCTTGTTTATCCTTGAAAAATTTCTACCGCTTAACTCGAAGGGCACGGGCCGAACGCACACGACCCGACAAACCTCCATAGTCTCCTTGTTTGCGATTGAAGCACATTGGAAGAGGCATTGATAGGAGAAGCAACAACCATATGCCGGCTGCGTGTAGAAGAACAGCGGCCTACAACCGCAGGCCAATCAACCATGAAAGAACTGGCCGGCCATAGCCAGCCAGGCCGAAAGGAGTAACCGCAGCGCCCCACGACACCGCACTGCGGAAGACTACGACCGGTGTTCTGCGGGCCGCTTCGGTGGAAGAACAGGCCAGCCTGCCAGCCGTCGGGCGAAGGAGAGCCGCGTCACCGGAAGGACGCCCTGGCAAATGAACCGCGGAATGCCCATGTGGCCCATTTGCACCAAGAAGGTTGGTCAGCTTCGGCCATCTAGTTAGGGAGGGCGGCACTGCTTGGCGCTGACGGTCCGGGTCGCGCCGTGCTGGGCCAGGCCGCGTCGCGCCGGGCCTGGCCGCACCGGGCTGGGCCGCACCATGCCGGGTCGAGCTGCGCTGTGCCGGGAGAGGCCGTGCTCCCTCGGGCCGGGCCGGGCCCTTTCGGGTAGGGTCGCGCCCCTCGGACCGAGAAGCGCGTTTCATCATGCCGGTCGGACACCCCTATCAGGTCGAACCTGCCAAAACTGGGTTAACCTGACCCGTCGGCCCACTGGGCTTAATGGGCTGGGCCCGTTTTCACTTAAATGTGAATAACTCGAAGACCGCGCATCCGATCGACGTGCCGTCTGAAGAACTAAGACCCTTATGATGTGGCAATCATTTTTCGATACTCTATATGTGTTCTAGATAACTATGGGAAATGGGCGGGTTTGGAATGATCATATTTCCAACCGGGCCCCTAGAGCAAAAATGCTAATAACTCTCAGATCGGGCGTCTAATTGACGCACCATCTATCGCATTGGATTGATTTTGACAAGACAGTACTTCGGGATACATCAACTCTTGACTTCATGATATTTGATGTATTAACCCCTTTGGCTCGAGGAGCGGACCCTCCCGGAATCGAGTGTGCTGTGTGCGGGAACCCTAGAGCTGGCTGTGAAAAAAATGTCTACCGTACTAGAATCCTCCGTTGGTTTGGAAACGATTACTATCGTACTAGAAATCCTTCGTGGGTTCGACGACGATGACTACTGTTCTTGTATCATTCGTGGGTCTGATGGTTTTACTTCTGTTTTAGTATCCTACGTGGGTCCGATAGAGTGGCTGGTCCAGTATCTTACGTGGTTCTGACAGTTTAGCTGGATTAGTATCATATGTGGGTCCGCCAGCTTAGATGAATCAGTGACTACATCTGATCATCTTTATCTCCTTAAAAAAGGATATATACCTGTGTGAGTTGAGTCATTACATTCAATCATAACCATCGGTGTGATTTACTTCTTTCATATCTGAACCAGGTTGTGCTTGGCCTCAGGAGTTGGAGTAAAACTGAGATTGACGACTTAGGTATATGTATGGGCATATACCTAAGTAGAGTTAGTTGATACTTTGTGATTGTATCTTTCCTTTGTGGTTTATCATTTTTTGTATTCTGGGAGACCTTACGGGTGTCTCAGGGTCCCTACTGAGTATCTTTATACTCACCCCTGCATAGGCAATGCCCGCCCTACGTTGTGTTGGTTGCAGACGACGGACAGAACTGATCGTGGTTGAGGCTTGTGAAGCTGGACGGTACCCAGAGGTGGACCACATGGCGGGATGTACACAGAGCGGACGGACGTACCCGAAGTACTGAGGAGACTATCTGTACCCACCCTTTAGGTGGGATTCCCAGAGGATGAATCAGTGGTTGCAGCTTTACTTTACTACTGTTGTAGTAGACTTTCTGTTGGACATTACATTTTAGTTGGGTTTGTATTCTAGCACATTTACCCTTCAGAACATACTTTTTGTTTAGTATTAATTTGTACTTACTTCACCTTACGTACTCGGCTGTTTTTTTTACTATCATAAAGGAAATTCCTTCCCTTTTATCGAGATTTATGCCTTTGGTGCTAGTCATCAGCCCCAGGTCTATGGAAAGCGGGATTGGGGTAGTCATTCCATGGGGCCCGAGGATGGGTCGTGACAGAGGAAGAGACTTCAGAATAGTATTAGGTATAAATTGGACATTATACAGGGCTTAAGAGGTGTGAGTATAAGAAGTCATGAGGGGTGGTATTTATAGTGGAAGAGATGTGTTTTTTCCCATTATTTAATTCATTTTTATTATTTTTTCTCAAAAGAATGAATATATTTATAACTACAAATAAATATATTAAAAAATAAAATATATTTCATTATTATGGGCTTACATCATCCACAAAAAAACTATGGCTCAATAAATCATGTATTTTTTAAATTTTGTAAATTAACGAATTTCGATATTCATAAAAAATAAACTACTCTATAAAAATAAATAAAATACACCCTTAAAATATTTTAATATATATTATTCCAATCATGGACACCATTTTATAAACTCAATTTTATAAATATGAAAAGATTAAATTGTAATTAAAATCATTATCTATTCAGAAAATAATGATTTTAAAATTATAAGTACTTTTATAATTCTTTAAAAAATTAATTACGATCTCATAAAATTATCTTATAATAATAAGACAATAAAATATTAATTTATAAATAAATTTTATATAAATAAATTTTCTTTTAAAACATTATATTAATTATAAAAATGGTAATAAACACTTTTGTTTCACACAAATACCAACTCATAATTTATCATTTGTTAAAAAACTATTTTCCTATTCAATTATATAATTGTACCATATTTTCATTTATAATATACCTAAATTTTATTTGTACTATAATAGTTTTGGTTTTTGTTCTAATAACCACATTAATATTCATATCTATCACATTTTTATTCTTACAACCACATTACTATTCATCTAAAATTAAACCTAACAGAATAAAACGAAATATTTATCCAAAGTAAAATATGATATTACAATTTAAAAAATAGTGCTTATCTTTTGATGTATAATTTAATCATGGGTTAATATTTATTTCTAAAACTTGTTAACAATTGAATGTTTTTAAAACATCCATTAGAAAAATATTGCCTTTTAATGCGTACAATTGGATACATTCTTATAGAATTCCCATAAAGTAATTTGAATGAATGCGAAATCATTTGATTTCATATATAATACATAAGTTTCATAATTTTTTTAATAATATTCATTATCACAAATTTTACTACTAGGTAATAATGTTCATTTTAAAATAATGTTATTAAAATTTAATCCATTGTTCCATTAAGATTTGTGTAGTGTAAATCCTATGTTGTAAAAGAAAATCAATTTAAAAAGACTGAGACTTTAAAATAATGGGGTGTTACATTATAACCTACTTCAAAAAATTTCATCCACAAAATTTGAAAATTTTCATTAAAAAAATTTTATAATTGAAAATTTATTTTTTGAATCCCACAACATGAAAAGGGTTTATAATAATTCCTTTAAAAATTTGATAACGAGAAATGTGAAGGACACCAATAAACAAGGATTTTGGATAGAAATCATTTGTGGAAATCAATATAATAAATATTAAAGATCAACATATGTATTATATTCTAATAAAGAGTGATATATAACATGGTCAATTAATGTAATCCATCATAAACCAAAAAAATTGTGATCTCTTACAAGATCATTGTTTTCTCAGAAAGAAAAGTAATCAAATAAATTATTATGTTCCAAAAACAATTTCCTAGATTTTATGGATTATTTTATTATTCATATAGGAACATCATAAGATAAAAATTCTTTATTAATTTCCATGTCATAAGAATAATAATACCCTTTGGTTTTTCTTCCATATATTTTCACTTTATCACTTACAATAAGAATAATGATCAACATGAATATTTCATGAAAGAAGAACATTTGAAAAATCATATGGTCTATAATTCCTTACTTCTTCCTTTAAATATTTAGTTAATGAATAATGGTATCATATGTTGTTAACGAGCAATAATTTCCAATGTTTATCCTAATCCATTACATAGTTGGTTAATTGTAAGATTCGTCTAAAACATGTATATCCACATTCAATGATAAATAATTTAAAGGCAAGGGCACTAAATTTACAAAATCAAATTAACATAAGAATACAAGAATAATTTATATCTTTAAACTTTACACCAAATATATTAATACAATGACCACCTTATAACCTTAATGGAAACATCCAGGCATCAAATAGAAAACCCTCAAGTTTCCTATAAATCTAAAAACCTTATATTTACATCATAACATAAACAATAATATCTCATTCATGGTAACCAATACATTCGCATAAATATTTATTAATTATTATTTCAATCATCAAGAACATATTTATGATGATCCTTCCCATTTCCTCAGTTTTCAAAAATGTCTTCCTATAACAGAATCACTTCTCTAGATTATGGGTGTTATTCATGTCATGCTTCAAATTCATTAAAGGATAAGTAATCTACTAAAATCCCTATAAATATAATGAATCTTATAAAAAGTTCATTATTGATAAATAATTAAAATAACCTAATTCTTGAATGAAAACATGGTTATATTAATTAATAACCATAATATAAGTTAGTAACATAATCTTGACCACGATCCCTTTTCTTTTTTCTATGATATATTCCATTGATTTTTGGGACATTAATTTTTTTAGTGACCCATATTGTTATGCTTGATGAATTGAATATTATAATATTATTTTCTTCCCTTGTAATTATGATCATTATGGCCTTTTTTGACTCATGAAGAAAACACCCATTTACATTTAATAAAGCCCCATGGTATTTGTTTCTACAATTATAACATGTGGGAAAATAATTCATTATCTCATGTCCATTATCAATCTTTTACACACTTTTACTCTTCGTTTATTTCCTCCTTATGATGAAATAATTTAGGTAAAAATATTTACCCTTCTTGAAAGATCATGATATTATCTCTTCACATGATAATAATGTTTGATAGAATAGTTTCATTCTAAATTATGGGTTGATTCCATCGATGAAATGATCGTTCTTACTATCTAGATTATGTGCACTGATGCATTTCCCAATCCTCTCCCTAGGGGACATTTTTAAATAATTAAATACATTATATTATATCGTAACATTATGAAATATAATATATAATACCAATAATAGTGAAATAATAACCCTAAATTGAAAATTTTATGTCTAGATAATCCATTAATCATAAACATGGTTTCCTTATGAAATTGTTTAATTTTAAATCTTTCATAACTGGGTGTAATGAAAATCGGATTTATACTACATATATCTTCCGATAGTGTCAATCCGAGTGTCCATCAAGGCCCCTTGTTGGGTTGTAGGTTACACTATATCAGACCTATTGCACCATGTCGGAGTTGTTACCCCTAAGTATTTTTATGCTAAAACCATATCCACTTATAGTATCTAAAATGGGTTGTAATTATATTAATACACCCATAATATATATATTACCCCAATTTTAGAATGGTCTTATATGATTTTCTGCAAATCCTATCTTAGGGTTATGTTCCATAGTCTATGATTTCTAAATCATGTTTCTATGATTTCAACAAAACATTCCCTGACCCAAACTATAATGAACCCAACCCTATCATCCTGAAATTGATACCTTAATTTATTAAATTGGTTCTATGAACAACTGTTTAAAACCCAGTGGAATAAATAGATTATATGTTTTGGAAAACCATATAGAAAAATAAGTTTTAAATTACAACATGAAAGAGAAAAAATAGAAACTGCATTGAAAACACACATAACTCCAAGATTATCCTGGAAAATAATTCATAATATACATCCTTCACATCATTTTGAAAAATAAAACATGAGAAATGTGGGATGATAGATGATCTGTATGGGTAAAAAATACACTATAAGTTACAAAATTCATAAACAAAAATTCTAGGTGAATAACTAAAATACAATCCAATAAAATATAATATTGGGAAGAATATTGTATTAATAAAATATTAATAAATAATTCCATGTATATAGTCACAAGAAACATAACCATGCATATTCCACTAGATGAGTAACGATATGATTTATCAATTAATAATATCATAATTAGGTAATTAATCATTTTGGACATCATAAATATATGATCACGACCTCAACCACGAATTCTTGGTAAAAGGGTATGGACTCAACCAAAACCAAGTCTAGTTAGTCTCATGAGATCTAATGATGTAGCAAGAGAATATAGTGGTCCTCGCTCATCACTTACTTTTCTCTAATACATTTCTTATATATTGAATAATCAATCTAAAATGATTTATTTATATCAATGTCTCTTATAACTCTTTTATATATTTTAATTATAATCATATATGAAAATAATTTAATAAAATCACTGATAAATTCATGAGAGAAATAACCTTTTTTACATTGGAATGATAAATTCTTTTCGAAAATCAATTTTATGTGTCACAAAATAAGATTTTAAACAAGAGTATACAAGAATAAAAATGATATGGAATATAGAATTTGGTTTTTGGTACAAATTATTTCCAACTAAAGGGAAAACACGTAAAAATATCATTTAAGAATATTTATAAATGTGCCACTTCTGTGTGATTTGAGAGAAAATATAATGATATTTAATACAGAAACATCATTAGTTCAATAAATGAAACTAGAAATGAACTTATACAGGTTATTTATAATAAAATAATTAATTTTATAACAATAATGGTGGCGTAAAATATATTTTGTTTTTCAGTTGAAAATGGGTGCGAACCAAGGATATTCCTTTAAATCTGGCTTTCTTATTAGGAAGAGTTGATGAGGGAACATCATAAAACGTGTATTATCTGATAAATGAAATATGAAATGATCTATATATATTAGTTTATAATATATATTCATAATTTATAAGATATCTAATAAATAATTAATAATTAAACTGTGGTAAAGAGAGATATAACAGAATTTGAATGAAAATTGTAGGTTCAAGGAGAAACACATACCATTGTGAAAATAGTCGAACCGTATACCCCATAAAATCAATGAACAAAATATTAAAAATTAAATACCATAGAGATAAGAATATTTATGATATTATACATCAAATTCTAGTACACATACACCATAAACATGAAATAGTAGTAAATAAGGAATATCGAATAAAAATGAAAGTGATATGAGAAAACCCTCTCCATATGTCTAAAATTGTTATGCGCCTATAATTAACATCCTATATAATGAAATTATATTCATTAATAATTTATTTAAGAAACTATAAAATTATTTATTTATTTATTATAATTTTATTAAGTTCATTTATGGTGTTTTTGATGAGTAGTAAGATTTAATTTTATCGTTTGAGAGCATTCATTTCATTCATTTTAATGACCATTTTACATGTATACATTTATGGAAAATAATATAAAATTAGAATAGTTTTCAAAAATGTAAATTATATGTTATTATTTAAAATCCATAAGATTAAATTTTTATATAATCCATTTAATTATTTTTGGTAAGGATGAATCGTTAGATAAGATGTTAGTAATAATCATTTAGATTACTTTGGCGGTTTTTTGATCATCACAAAGTACTTTAAATTATGGATGTATATATATTAGATCAAAAATATTAAATTATATTTAATAAAAAATATTATTGTATTTTAACCATATTATCGTTTTATTGACATCTTTATAGGTGAACTGGAAAAATTAAAACATGTCATCCCTGAAGGCAGTAAATTGGAACCTCACAGATAATGTCTCCATATTTAGAATAATAGGAAGAGGAAAGGAAACATTATATTGGATTTTCCATTAAAATAATAACATTCCAATATATATATGTTAATAGAGTTATCATGCTTCTTATAATATAATATGTGAGGTAAGGACTTTAAAATTTTATAAAATAAATGAAAATTAAAGGGAAATAATTATTGGTTTTACCTCATGAATTCCTATCATTGGGAACCTCATTAATGGATTTAGATATTTTATTTTATTGAGAAAAGAGGATAATGGGAATGGTTAAGAGACAATGGAATTGAATTGGGTAAATATTTTAAAATCATCAAGGATTCATATGTGTGTACATTAGGGGTGGTAAGGGGTGGTCTTTATAGCGAAAGAGAGTGGTGTTTTATCATTATTAAATTCATTGATTTATTTTTTTAGCTCAATAAAATGAATATTTTTAGAATTATCACTATATATATAAAAATATTTAAGTAGTGCTTCATATTGTGGACCTATATCAACCATACATCATCTATGGCTCAACAAATAATGAATTATTTAAATACTATAAATTATTGTATTTCACTATTAACCAAAAACTCAACTAATTTAGAAAAATTTAAAACAACAAGATAAATTTTTTTCTTCATTTTGATTTTAAAAAAGTAATAAATTTTATGATTTATAATTTTAAAATATTATTAATTTAATTTCTAATTAAAATCAAAATATATTAAAAAACTTTTTTTTATTCTTTATAACTGATTTAATACTACTTTGAAAAATTAATAATGGTCTCTTGATGTTATATTATAATAATAATAAAACAAAATATTATATTTTTAGTCAATCTTAAGAATTTATATTTCATTTAAAAAAATTATATTCTTTTAAAAATTGAACAAATATATTTAAGTTGCAAAAAATTACCAATATTTAATTTCTAATTTTTAAAAAATTTATTTACTTATTAAATGAGAAAAATAAAAAATATTTCCATTTAAAAGATAGAAAAAAAATTATTTATACTATAATATATGATGTTAGACTTTTTATTTCCACATTACTATTCATAATGGTGACATTAGTATTCCAACAATCACATTATTATTTATTAAAATTTAGACTTATTAAAAAATACAAAAAGTTTAAAAAAGTAAATATTGAAAATAATCATTGGAAAATACCTTTTATATTCTCAAATATAATCTTTTAATGTGTGAAATTTATGTTTTAAATTAATTGATCCATTAAAAATTAGAAAAAAAATATTTAGAGAAATATAGCCTTACAATGCATAAAATTGGATTTATTCTTATCATAATCATATAAAATCATTTGGATGAATGTAAAAACCATTGATTAATTATTTAATAAAAAATTTCAAAATTCAATTAATAGTATTCAATCCCTCCAATTTATGGTCTATTTATAACATTCAGTTTAAATTGTTGATACTTAATTATATATCATTATTCGTTAAAACATGATGTTGTGTGAAACCAATGTCGTTGATGAAATTAAATTAAAAAAGGTACATATCATGAAAACTTGAAGTGTTACAATATGTAATGTATAATAAATATATATGATAATAATGACTTAATTATATTTTTTTAAATATAAAATATAAGTTTCTTTATTACCCTTTTCACACACTAAAAAAGTAATGACCCCGTTCATGGATATGTGGACTACTACCTCCTAGATGTGAGGTAATTCCTTAAAAATCATAATAATTGAATATATAATTATATATGATTGAATAAAATATTATTTAATATAAGAAGTTTTTTCTAGAAGGATATTTTTTTACTTACATTTTTTTCATAAATTTGATTGAAAAATGGTATTGTTACTTATGCGTAGATACAACATACTGTCTCAATGATTGTAACATTGGTCCATTTTTATATCAATATATAATAATTGGTTTGAATAGTAAATATTATTTATAAATATGATAATTATGCCATGATTACTATTTTATATATTTTTTTATAATGTTTTATTTTTTCATAGTCGTCCTACAAATGTTTTTTGTAATACATTAACCAAATTTTTTCCAAATGATCTTCGTTAACATAATTTTATAAGTAGTTGTATGAAATATTTTAATTTTTTATGTAAAATTAATAATAAATATAAGAAATGTTTGTGAAATTTTTTTAATTAACATATGGTTATTATTCATGATGATAAAGATGCATGTGACAATACAAACTCAAGGTAATTGATTCCATTATTACATTTCATTCTGTGAGGAATACACTATTTTCACCACTAACAAATTTTTTATAGTATATCTATTACCCCTTTTGATAAATTATATCACGAATTAATTTATCTTTATGGTATTTAAAACTTTGATAACTTTTTATTCATTCATGAGGCATATTATTCATGTGTTTCAATGTGGCATGGGACACTTTGGACAGTTTTGTGATTTTTTTGTTAAAAGTAATATTATTGATCTATAAATTGTATGTAAATTAATCAAAATCGACAACCATTGTTTTCAAATTCTCTCCAATGAATAATTTGTTATCAATTACTCTTATTTATTCAAAATAGAAAAATTATGATACAAAACAATTTATTTATTAATTAGATTAATTATTCAATATATGAGGAATGTTTTGTACATGCATAAATATTGTTGGGGAACAATTAATGTAAGCCCATTTATGCATCAGTAGTATCATGGGAACATTTTTGTTTTACAAACCCTTCAAATTGGTAACTAGAATGTTATAAATTAAATTCTTAAAGGCCTTGATGGCAGAGTTAAGTTTATACAAACCATAATAAATTTTAACCAATATGTCTTATTCTATATTGTGAAACTTCATGATGGTAATGGTTCTATGTAACTAGGAAACCTGATGTACAATAATTAATCATTTAATTTATTAAGAATCCAGTTGTTATTATTATTCGGGTCCATGATATTTATTCTTTGAAATTATCTATGGGAATGTTTAATTCTTAGTTTATTGATTAAATAAAAAAATTTAGTAATTTATCATTCTATATAGATTTTTCCTTATCCACATATATAAATAAAATGTGTCTCATATATCTAACATTATATTTTTATTATTTTACCTAATTAATTAATTCTTCTACTGAAATTACACTAACTTGGCATTAGAGCTCACCTTATTTTTTTTTCCTTTCCCTATTATATAAAGATGAATTATTAGACTGATTTTTGAGGATGTAAATTATTAGTTTTTATATTGTATTATGTTTTATTTTCTATGTACAAAAATAATATGGGTATCATGTATCTAATATAATTTTACAAAAATAAAAAAAAATTATAAGTCCTTCTAGATTGGATTCATTCTAATTATGCCAATTTTCAAAAGTAATGCACTGACACTGGTCTTCAAGGGGTGTGGAATTATAGGTTGTACCAAATGATGTTTAGAATCATTCATATAAACATGATTTAGAAAAATCATGGGAACGTAAACTGAAAGTAATCAATGGGGATAAGTATATAAAAACATCATAATGATTTTGTAAGGTAGAAATTATGTTGGTATTCTTATAAATTCATATATGTCTAAATACTTAAAGTATACGTGGTTCTAGAATATATGTACATAGGTGAAAGAAATATAAAAAGGTTTATCAGGCATGAAATAAGCATAAACTACTACATGAAAATGGGCTTTAATATGCACCTAATTTGACACACTCGGGGAATACACTTAGAAAAATTAACATTTTATTTAAAAATCATTATCATGAATTTAAAAGTAATTATATTCCCAAAGAAACCTTGTTCGTTATTATGAGGTGACAATTTAATAATGTTTTACATTTATGTAATGTATTATAAAATATTTAGAAATAAAACATGTTAATAATTTTTGTGTAAATATAGTATATTTTATTTTTTAGAAATAGAACTTGTAATGAATAAGTCTATCAATAATCATGGCCAATGTAGTGGTTTTATTGCTGAGAAAGTCAATGCATCTATTGTTGGAACTGAGTTATATATCGATATATTAGGTAGAATAAAATTTTTATGACCCATAACATTTACAAGATAGAGAAACATGTTCCCCTATGAGAATCTATAATGTTGGATCACTTTATGAGGCAGATGACCCCATCATTTAGAGGGAGTTTTGATCAAATGGAAACTAACAAATGGATTAATTATTAGAGATGAAATTTATTTCATTATGTTATAGTAAAAAAGAAAAAGGTTAGATGTGTGCTGTATTATCTCAAATGTAATTCTCATCAATGGATGTCTCAGATTCAGAATTAAATGGAGTTTGAATAAATATAACTCATGGAATTCAATTATTTTAAATAGAAATTCATCGATAAATATTTCACCCCATGATTAAAAAACTGAGATGAAGATTATCATTTTTATCCTAAACCCAAAGGCTGAATAATGTGTTTTTCAGTATAAATCTACATTTACAAGGTTATACAGGTAATCTACCGATTACATATACAACATGAAGTTCAATATTGATCACTTTTCTGAAGGGATTAACTGAAGTCTCCATGGTAAACTAGTATAAAAATTTTTTTCATCATATAATGAATTTTTTTATCTATTACCATGATATGGAAATACTAATATTAATATTATGGATTTTAAGATAAAATAGAGAAATAGAGGAATGTAGTACAAAAAATTGAAAAGGGGAATTAAAGAGTAATGTATTTTCCTGCTTGTGATAATTTTGGAAAGAGACAACTAGGTAATTTCTTGAAGGGAATTTGAGTTTCTAATATGTGTAGATAAAAAGGCCACCATGTTTTTCATTATAATGAAAATAAATAAGAGTCAAATAAGCAATAACTCTACTATCAAGAGATTAGGAACTATGAAAATGAATACTAAAAACATAAAATTAATATACCCCCAAAAGAATAAAAGGGATGAAGGAATGTTATACGATATGGATATTGTTTGAGTTGAATGATTAATGTGACTTTTTATTTGAATCATTGGTTAATGCTGTAATTGTATTTTATTAGTGTTGTACTAGTTATATTAACTGTGATGTTTGTATAGACTGTAATTATGGGATTTTTCAACAAGTATTTGTGACAATATGTTTAATCATACAAAGAATATTGATTTAGTATAATTCATTTTTTAAACAACATGTGGTTATGGGAAAGATTACCATTAATATGTTCTTGATGTAGAAAAAATGATTCTTTGATAAAGAGATTATTGAAATGGATAATTTAAATTTGATCATTTTAACTCTATTTGTACCAATTCTACTGATTCGGTTAATAATTCATTGAAGGTTAATAAGGTTAACCATTTATAAAATGGTATAAGTTGATCATTGGATGATAATTTAGTGATTATTTTATTACTTCACTATACGAAGCATCATGTGTTAAGTGGTGAAGTAAAAATAGTTCAAGTCAAAATCAAAGAAAAATATTATGTTTATAGAATAATAAATATACAAAAATTAATATAGTTTAAAATAAATTTACAACTCAAGAAACATGGACTAAAAATAAAAATTTTATCCTATTATGTTTGTATCCAGTGATTAAAATAGTTCTTTAAGTTATCACCAATTTATGGTTTTGAGGCCCTTAATATTACATTGATCACTTACTCTCATTTGACTAATGATAAAAGGTATTTACTCATATAATCCATGTACATGTTTTTACCCACCTATTTTCTACTATTTGAGATCCTAATAATGGGACCATTATACTTACCAATAATACTTATTAATAATATGTTTTATTAAACCAATTGACATTTTTTGGATTTAAAGAATATTATTTTCAAATATGAATACCTCAATTAATAAAATCATGTTTTAATTTAGATAATGAAATTAATTTATGGTGGGTATAATTTAACACACAAGGACATTAAAATACCATACAGATAGAAATAATTTAAATTTTTTTTCTTTCTTTATACACAACACAATGGTTAACATATTCTGCATGCAACATTGAGAATATATTTTTTGACATGCAACACCAAACATAGAAAAAAATATAATATCTTAATAATTTAAGATGTATTTAATATTTTAAATAAATATATTATTGTAATTCACATAGAACTGAGTTATATTGTGGCACACACAACAATGACTTTCGTTGATAACTTCTGTTACACTCAAGACTGAGATTTAAGGAACAATAATATATTGATAAAACACGATTACTCTGTACAATAAGATATTAGATATATGTTAAATTATTGGTGATGAATTATAAAAACTATCTTATTAAAATTTATTTTCTATAAAAATATAAGGCGATTTATTTGGTAACAAATTAAATATAAATGAAAATTCAAACTGATTTATATATAAAAGAAATATTTTTATGCACATAATGATTTGTTCTCTTTGTAAATTAAATAAACTAAAATTAGTTAGTTATATTAATGTAATATATATATATATTATAATATATTAAATAAAATATTTTTTACATTCATCTAATATAATTGTTAGGAATAAAAATAGAACAAAGAAGTATATTACACATAAAAACCTCTATTTGTTTAAAATAATTTTAGCAACTTTTAATGGAACACCATAATTAAATAATAATTTATAATATTTGATTATTTTAAAATAACAATTTAATATTTATTTTTGAATGATAAATATCAATATTAAGATAGAATATATTTTTGATATTGTGTTGTGATGATTTATTTTTTGATGAAAAGTAAAAAATAATAAATTCCAATTCAAAAATGTTTTTCATTTAATTAATTTATAAGGATAAATTATTTATAAGATTGGTATTAAATTTAAATTAGATAAATAATATATATATATTAATCTTGTTTATGATGTTTTAATAAATTTCACTGTTAAATTTGACATGAAAATATAATACACTTTTAAACATTATTACTCTAAAAACATGTGTTTCTTCTCGTATATGGGATAAAATTTAAATTAATCTATAAAAATTAAGTTATTTGAATGAGGTAATATCAATTAATTAATTATAATCATAATAATTTCGAATTTCTAATAATTTCAGCATTTTTTTAACTTAAAATATTAGTTAGAGGGATTAAATCCCTTTATAGTGATTAAGAGAAACTTTAGCTTATCAAATTACTAATCCTTATACTTAAGGCCCAAATGTACTTTAATATTTTCCAAAATCCATTTTATAGAAATATATTGAAACTTTAATCACATTTATATAATTTGGACCATTATTGGAGCCAGTTTAGATGTGAGAAACGTGAATGGAATTTTCTTTTTCAAAAAATTACAAGGAAGCAACTCCTCATCAACTGTAAAAAAAATCACCCCTCCCACTTATTCACACATCTCAATAACTTTTTTCACACAATATATGTAAATAAAGATTCCAAAATCACTCCCCTAAACCTGTAATCCTCCATTTAGGTAAAAAAGTACTCATGGAATCCCTCTGGGGAAAACCAAAAGGAGTTACCCAAAGAAGAGGTAACATCCTTCCTCATGCTCTTTTGTTTTATTTTCATTATCCACTCCCCAAATATTTTTCATCCATTCATAAATAATATCCATTTAAAATTAAAAATACTGAGAGAGTTTTATATTAATATATAAAGCTACACTTACAAGCACTTCCATCAAAGGGGTAATGAACTTAAGGTGCATTTTTTCGGTGACCTACCACCTCTCGAAACAATGCAAATCGTTTTTCCATTACCACAATTCATGGTCGGTAATTATGATGGAAAAAAGGTTATATATTTTATATATTAGACATATATTATGTATTTTTTATTCTATATTTTTTATATAACACATACCTTTATGCTTTCCATTTCATGGAAATACGAAAACATCGTTTGTGGAAGTGTGGTCTACCACATCCTCAGAGAGATGTGATATGTTCAAAATTTACATAGAATTTATTGATCATGGTTTCTCTAAATAATATTTCACATATATGGAATGTATATTATATTAATGACCTAATTAATTATCATTACAGTTAATATATGATTTTCTTTTTTACCATTTACACACTCAATAAAATGTGATAACGTCATTCTTGGACGTGTGGACTATCGCATCCCCGAGACGATGTGATTCTATTTACATAAAATAATCATATATATATATAAGTATATATTATTAAATAAAAATTTATTTATGATATTATTATCATTATAAAAATATATAATGTTACATACCTTATTTCCTTAATAATCATTGAAAAATTGCAATGTTGCCCATGCATAAGTATAGTCTTCCGTGTCTATGATTGTAAAGTTTGATCATTTTTCACAAAAATATTATATGATTGGTTTCAAAGTAATTTTGTTGTATAAATATGAAAATTATTTCATTATTATTATTATTTAAAATTTTATATATTGAAATTTTTACTATAGTCGACCTACAATTATCTTATTAACACATGAACCAAATTTGGACAAAATAACTGACAAAAAATATATTTTTTTAAAATAGTTTTATACATCAATGTAATAAGTAAATTAAAAGTAATAATAAAAAAGGAATATTTTTATGAATAATGTAAATAATTAATATATGTTCATTATTGATTCATATAACGAGAAACGTGAAAAATTAGGCTCAAGGTAAGGGATTCTAGTCTCTCTTTTCGTTCCATAAGGCATATCCCATTATCACAACTTAATTATTTTGTGTGATGTATCTACTTCCCGATGTTAAATATTCTATCACGGATTATTTTATCTTCATGGTGTTTAAAACATAATTTTAATTTAATTATTTCATGAGGATTATGATTCAAACATATCAATGTGGTATAGACAACTTTGGAATGTTTAACGATAATTTTTATCAAGATTAATTTCAATGATTTTTCAATGGTATTTCGAATCATCATCATCAACAAAAATTATGATTCTTGAACTAAAATGTGAATTTATTGATAAATCCACATTATTAATTTAATATTGATATTTGATAATAAGGAAAAAATTATTAATTAAATAGATTATTTAATATATGAGGAATACTATGGACATTCAAGACATGGGTTAAAAACCATTTAATGTAATACCCCCAATTAATTGTTAGTCTTGTAGGATGAATTCAGTTAGAAAATTCATTTATTTTTTTATCTAGTATGTTATAAATAGTATTGTGAATGGTATTGGCATTAGAGTTCTGGTTGGAAAACAAAATTGGTTTGTATCCAGTATTTTTTAAAACATTTTATGAAAGGTCATTCCGGTAATGATTCCATGTAGCTAGGAAAAATGGAAACCAATAATTAAAACATTAATTTATTGAGAATTTTGTTTTTATTATTATTTCAATCTATAATGTTTTTTTTATTTTATATTGTTTATGGATTCATTTCATTATAAGTTTTTCTGATTAAATGGAATGAACTTTAGTTATTTACCTTTTCATATTGATTTTTTCATTATCCTAAAATATAAATGTCATTCCTACTTAGTTAATTAAATTTATATGTATCTTATTTATATTTATTTGTTATTTTTTACATCATGTGTACCCTTATGATCATTTGATCTCACATTTATTATGTTTTCTTTCCCAATGATAAGAATTTGAACTATTCGAATGTTTTTCAAGGATGAAGATTATTATAAATTATTATGTATAATGTTTTATTTTATACTTCACAGTGGAATATGGGTGTCATGTTTATAATATGGTTTTCCAAAACAACTAAACCTATTTTTCCTCTGGGATTTGATTCCTTTTAATGAATCCAATTTAATAGATTAAAGCACCATCTTCGGGATTTTAGGGATAGATTATTACACTATTATTCTTAAAGGACTAACCCTATATCCATTAAGAAGTCATCTTTTGGAATTCTGACTAATAAGATGAGTTTAAATCACATTCATCAAAAGGATAGTGCAATGTATGGGTATTCTATTTCACCTTTATTTCTATGGGAATTATGCCTTTTTCACTACTTGTCTCTTTTTTGGTGTATTTTATTCACTAAAATGAATTTTATGATACATATTATAATTTTTATTGGCATATAAGTATCCTTAATGTAGAATTCATGTAATGAGGCTTATTATGGAAATTATTCCCATACAGAAAGTGTTTATTTTACAATCTCATCAGCATTTGGGATTTTTATGTTTATGTCTCCACTAGGGAAGATTTATCATCCATGTTCATGTGTTATAAAAATGTTTTGAAAATGGGGTTTACTATTAACCTATAATTATTTAATATTATTTTTAGAAAATGTCTTGATATGAATTTCCATGTAGTTTTCAATGTAATACACATTTGAATTTTATCGAAAAAGTTAAAAAATCATTGTATTAATGTGTACGACAAGAATAGAATTTCTTGCCTTCATGAACAATTAAATGTTTTAAATATAATTTTTTATTTTTATAGTATTATATATATAATTATTTTCAATTTTTTTATAAAATTATTATTTTAAAAATATATTTTCAAAGGTAAAAGGAATATTTTCCGCAATATAGATTTTAAATATATTTTTATTCATCAATGAAATCAGAAAAAATAATTTAATTATGATTCACTAAGGAAATGATTTATTAATATCATAAATATCCCTTCTAATGATTTTTATGATTAGTATGACTTGATATGTTCTATTTTACTACCATTAGACATATCACCTAGTATGGTTTATGATTATATTTATTGAAAAGGGAAATTATATACCTTTTAATTCTATTATTGATATAAATTGTTATCTTGATTATGTATCATCACTTTCATATGAGGATATATTTTTTACTTAGTAAATGATGGTTATGGACTTCTATAAACCCTATATTCATTACTAGGTCTCATGAGACAACCTGGACTAGGTTTTCTCTAAGGCCTTACCGATTTATAATATTCTTTGAACGAATCCTTGTTGATGTTTGATTCATGGTATGATTCTGCTACAATATATTTCTGATGTCCGAATTTATTTATTCCATTATTATGAGTCAATTATTTATTTCATTATTATTATTATATTAGTAGAATATCCATGGTTATGTTCCGAAATAATGTTATTTTTTATATGGAATTATTCAATCATAGTTTATTATGGCCATATTATAGTCAAAATATTGATTAAAGTGGTTGTTTTTCCAGTTATTTTTCATTACATAATTATTGTTCCTTACTTATGATAAATTATCCAATATATATACCATTACATTGAATCTAACACCACCCATTTCTATAGTCTTATTTTTACCCAGGATTCCATGAAATTTATTATGATTGATATTAATAGATAAGGTAGAAGAATAATGGTGTCTAAAAATATTATCGATGATTTATTATATATTTTTAAATGTAATATATAATTATATTATGTATCTACTTTTAAAAAACTAATAAAAACTTTTGTCCTTTTGGACATGATTTCTTTTATCTTATGCCAATATAATAAATTAATGAATTCATTCTAGACTAATGGAATCTGGGTCATCACAATTTAGGATTAGTTTTAAAATTCAATTACTTCTATTTTTTCATAATAAAAAAAAATTTCAAATAAATTTTGTACTAGAATTTAGTATAATAACATTTTATATTTTAAACGGACATTATTTTGAAAAAAAATCATTTTTCTTATTTAATTATTAATTATACTTTTTCACTTCATTGTTTTGAATTTTGAAAACTTAATACCATATTTCTTATCAATGGTTCGAAATTCATTAAATTTTACCCTTTTATTTTTTTAATTTAAATAGTATCCTTAATAATTTTTATTACAATTGTAAAATATAAAACTATTATGTTATGTTAAAAAATAATAATAACTATAATATGAAATAAAGATAACTTAATGTTATTGTATTAGTATATTTTTTAAATAATCATTCAATATTTGTTTATATGATATATTTTATCCACTTTTATGAGATTATGGCCATTCTAAATTTTTATTAAAAAAATTACAAAATGTAAAACTATTATATTTATTAACTTCAATATTTTTAATATAGAGAGTTAAATAATAAATGTTTTATTAGATAATATATTTTGAAATATAAAATATTTATACCCAAAATGGTAATTTATTTTTTATATTTTATTGATTAAAATTTTCCCTTTAATTATGACAAATCGTAGACCCAAATATAATTCAATTAAAAGAAAATTCAACGAAATGATTATAAAAATAATAAAATGAATTTAATTTCATATAAATAATTTGATACCATTATTTTATAGTTGATCATGAAAATTTATTGATATATTAAAATATTGTTTTCTAGGTTTACTTCTTTTCATGATGTTTTTAAACTTGATCTAATGAAATTTTAAAAAAATATACATTATTTATGATTTATAATAAATTATATTTTATTAAATGTTTTAAAATTCAAAAAAATAAAAAATTAAGAAAAAAGAATATTATATGGCTCATAATGTCATAAAAAGTCCATTAATGTGATTTTTCCATTTATAATTACTATATTGTCACTTTATGCGTAAATATCCTTGTTCTAATGGTAATTGTGAATGGGGTTAACAAAGGGTTAAAAGTAAACAATAATGAAAAAATAGTGATCAAAGAGAGTCTGATTTTTATTTGATGATAGTATTTAGATCAACTATAATATTATATTTGAAATAAATAAGTTCATATCCATTTTGAATTAAAATTTAATTTATATTAATTTTATATTTTGGAAAATTCGATGAAATCCCCTCTACTCTCTTATAAAAGGATACTTTTTATTCCCTTTAATTAAAAATAAAAATAATTATATTTATGCCTATATCAATAAAAATAATATAATATACTACATCCCATCATTATATAGGCCTTGTTTTAGTAATACCTCCAACTATAGTTTTCTTAATGTGTTAAGAAAATGATGTTTTCCGAAGAATATGTTTCGTTCTTAATCGACTTCCACTATTTTAATTATTACTACACCTTGTTAGAGTATTATTAGACCATCAATAAATAATAACACTATATATATATAATTAAACTTCTTTACATTAATATAATAACCTATATCTATCTACATCATCTATAAAATCGGAATGTAATTCATCATTAATGTGTAAAGTGGATTAGTGCCTCATTAAAGGATGTAATTATTTTTCCATTGCCTCTTCTCATAGATGGCTTACAATGATGGAATTAGTATTTAAATATTATATTCCTGACATATTTATAATTTTTTTTTAATTTCATTCAATTTCATTCACTAAAATATGATAATGGCATTCCTAATTTGTGTGGAATACCATCTTCACAGTGAGATATGATTCATTTTTCATCCCCACATAATGTGTATGAAATATATATGTATTTTTAAATAATTAAAAATATATATATTATATTATTATGATTATGGAATGACAAAATAACATTTTCCATCGTTTTTTTGACCATTGAAAAACATAAATTTAATGCATGCATATATAAGTCACACTATCTCTATTATTGTTCCATTGTTCATTTATAATAACCATATTTAATGATTTAGTTTAAAAAAATATTTAATAGAGAAAAAAATATTATAATTCCATTATAATTATCATAGTTATGATGGAAAACTAAAATCATTAACCACATTATACTAACTATATTCATTATGGACCTATGAAATAAAGATCATCAAAATAATTACCATCAATTTAATTAATTAAATAATTAAATATATAATATTAATAGATAAAATTAAATGGGATAATAATCCATAATATGGTCCCTATGTATGTAAACAATTAACCTAATTTTATTAGTCATGAATATATGGAACGTACATTAGAAGTCAGACTCGTGGAAATCAAATTTTGTTAAAAAAATAATTTTTTTAAGATAAACATTCAAACCTTTTTTCAAAAGTAAAATAGAATTTATTTCTAATATATAATACATGAACGGAACTTTCCACCATCATAAATCCTTAGTAATTTTATCATTCATTTCAATTTTTCCAAGATTTTTTTAAAATAATTTTTTTATTTTATTTCTTGTATTTTGATATTAATAAATTATTTTATTTAAATTTCATTCAAATGGATTCAAAATGAATATTTCAATTGAATGATTAATTTTATTTACAAAAGAAAAAAATGACCATTATTTATTGATGTATATGGTGAAGTATAATTTGAATTTCATGGTAACTATTATTTCATGCTTGGATTCCTCAACGTGCATTCACATTTTTCTTCAATGAAAATTCTTCTTTCTTATTTATGAGGAATTTTTATTTCATAATTGGGGTTTTAAGAAGAAAGGGTCTAGTGATATAGGAAATTTTTTTAACACAATATTAAACGAGTTTTCAATGGTTTTGTTCATGATATATTCCATATATATTGATATGAGTGGATGTGAACCATTATAGCTCGTGGGTGATGTCGATAAAGCTTATTCATAGGGTTGATCCCCATTCATGATCACAAGTGAGTCTAATAAAGATTATACTATGGGTGATCCTTGATAGCATTGGGTGATCCAATTATATTGTAAATGTGGGATCCACCTATATGGATTTCCAATTTCTTGGGTAATGTTATGTTCTCTAGTGAAATATATTGGAAGTCAGTTATATGATTATTCAAATTGAAATGGGTTTTAATGAGTTTAATGATTATAATATCCCAAGAACACATTATGAGTCTTCTATTCATGCTAATGAGTTTTCTTGGAATTTTTTTTATCAATGGTTTGATAATTAATTTTAAAAATGGAAAATATATTCACTTTTTAGATAATAAAATATGTATTTAAGAAAACTTATTTTCATGGGTTTATAAGTGTTTTACTAGAAAAATGAATTTCTTCATTTGATATCCCTTATTAATATTTTTTATCATCTAATTTCTTAAAAAAAAATTAACAGGGATTTTCAATGTTTAAGGAAAATAATGAAGTCAATTTTAGTTTCGTGATGTGTTTTCATGAAAATAAATTATATTTTTTTAAATGTTTTATATTATTGAAAAAATTGATTCCTAATCGAAGTTTCAACTATGTAGTATGTGGGATTGTTATGTAAGAGATATTACTAGAAATTATAAAACAATAATCTTAAAATATATTTAGCAATATAAGAATGTGAATTGTAGTTTAATATCACTAGATTATATAAGATTTATATTTTGATCCTTACTGTTTGCATCAGAGTACGGGATAGAAAAACATTTTAGATTTTGATATTTTCATGACGTATTATCTTAAGAGTTATTATTAAAATAATAGGTTTATAATTTTATGATTTTAACTATATAAAAATAAATAGACTTCCAATTTTTAGTTTTTATGTGACAACATTCTATGGTGATTAATAAGATTTTGGGAGATGTTTTATTATGTTGATGTATATGTTACACATTTGTTTAACATGAAGGATTATTTGGAAAGAATGTTATTACTAGTTGGGAATTGAGATTGAAATCATTTATGGATAAATAATTCATTGATGATAAAGATATTATGGATAGTTTTACTGGTTAATGTATTATATAATTTCTTTGGGTATGGTTCTTTCAAGGATCATTTTTATTTTAACATGAATTTCAATTTTTAACAATGTTATTAAATAAAAATTAAAGATTGTCTATCGGGATGGAAATAAATGGATCTTACAGAACAATATTTTAAATTATAGATGTTTTAATCATCAATATCGGGGAAAATTCTTGTTCATTTAATCTTGAATACTTTTTTATAATCCAAATCACATGTAAAAAACAATTAGTTCTCTATGATTCATTTTTATTACTCCAAAATGTTATAGATCATTATATATCTCTTATTTTATTTTAAAGTCTCGACTCATCCACCATATTTTAAAAGAGTAATACCACTAAGTACTTGATTAATTATTATTTTGATATATAGACTACATGTTGAATGGTAATGTGGATATTAACAACATAAATGAAGACCTTGAGGTCCATGCATAAGGTATGAATTATTTAATTATGATCTAAGTATGAATCATGGTTGATTGATTTAAGGATATATAAGGAAATATTTAATATCCATTAATAACTGATAAAATAATGGATAAGTGTTTAGAAAAGATGTTTAATGACTTTTTTATCAATGATATTCAAATTTGGAATCATTTTATAGTATATTTTGTTTTAAAAATTTGGACACATAAGTAAAGTAAATCAATATATTTGAAAAATGATGTATCAAAAGGTCAAAATTAGGGTTACACTCACTTAAAGACATATTATATTAGTAAAAATAATACTTTGGGTTATTATGTGCTTGATAATTAGGTATTTTATTTGGTGGAAAAATAGTTGTATAAAAAATC
The DNA here is from genome assembly GCA_963277665.1 of Viscum album. Taxonomy (NCBI): domain Eukaryota; kingdom Viridiplantae; phylum Streptophyta; class Magnoliopsida; order Santalales; family Viscaceae; genus Viscum; species Viscum album. The sequence continues at coordinate 2,114,653,084 of OY728133.1, read as the reverse complement.
CTAGAGGTTAAAATGTAATGACTCGGATATTCATAGAGTAATAATTTTGGATTTCTATTAACCCTTATGAATATGATATTAATATTAAGTTAAAGTGGATGGTTTTTCTGATATAGTACTTGACATGCAACAATAAGCTTCTCTAAAAACTTACTTTCCCCACAACATTGAGTTATAATAAAAAATAATACAACAATATTATTAATATTTTAAAAGGTAGTTAACACCCATACATTGGAATGGAGGGAATGAATAGTATCAACTAAATTTTTCAATATGGTTTACACATGTTTATATTTTGATTTATTGATTACCAAATTTATTAGAAATGAAAAAAACCAATTGAATATAATGTACATGTTTTTATGAAAAAAACATTTAATAGAGAATAATTTTGTTTTCAATAATACTATTTAAGGAATTTTATTTAATAGAAAATATATGATATATATTAAATTTATTTTTTTAAATTCATCTTATATGTTTTCAATATATGATATAAGAATAAATCTTTTTTTTCGGATAATCGATGTATTTGTCTAAAGATGAAAATTTACCAAAAAATAATGTAGAACCCCTTTTAAATATATATTTTTTTAATTTTATATGGCCCATTTGACAAAATAATCTTATTATTTAGAATAGTGACACTAATATTTACATTGGGTAAATGTTTGGTATTTTTCTGATAAAGTTCATTTTTAATGAATTGTGAAAATACTGTGTTTTATGTCAAAACATTCCTTTCATATGATTTAATTATATTGTTAGATTATCATTCTAATTGGGTTTAAAATGTAATTATAATATTTTATTATTATTTAATACAATTTTGTTCATTTCAAGTAATTTCATTTTTTAATTAGACATAAACACATGTCAATCTTTTCATTGTTATTATTTCTTAAAAAACACGTTTCTTTTGTTTTGACAACGGGAAATAATTTTAAATTAATTTATGAAAATTCTATGTTTTTAATTTTGAAAAATTGATTATATATTTTTATTTATGAGGTATATATTTTGTAAATAGATAACTTTTATTTTTAGACATTATGAATAGTAACTTCAATAAATATTTTATATACCATTGCTAAAAGGTTAATATGGAAAATAAGGGTAAGAAAATAAAATTATAATAATATTCAATTACCTTAAAACATGTCATAATTCTATTGGATTAAATATATCGGATTATGGGAATACTTGGGTCTATTTTCGGACACCATGGATCAAATAGTGTGTGAAAATGAAATTTAATTACTTTTAATTTAATGTTGAGGAAAATATGACCAAAACATGTATCTTTTGGTAAAAAGATATTTTATATGAGTTATATATGTTATATTTTAGACTATAAATATTCAATCGAAATATAAAAATATTTCAAAAATCAGGGTATTTTATTTATAATTATTGATGACTAAATAAATAAATTTAATTATGACACAATGGTCTTGGAATGAATACTTCGATAATTAAGGATTCAAATAAATGATATTATAAATGTTAAAATAATTATAATTTTGTAATTTTGAGGTCATAAATGAATTTTATGGATGATTGATACGTGTTATCAATGTATTAATAATGTTTTTCTGAATCAATCAAGTTTATATAGATTTTTAAAAATGTCATGATATGAGTAGGGTCAAAATTGAAATAATTCATATTTTCAAAAATAAAATATTTAATTTAATATTATAAAATTTAAAAAAATATAACATTCCACCAAATCATTATAATAATTATATAATATTATTAATGACTCTTTAATTGGATATTTAAAAAAGTGTTGGATACTATTTTTATTCTCAATTTGTTAAAAGATTGATAAAATGTTTTAAGTAAAAAGGGTTAAATAATAAAGATAAGGATTAAAAAAATATGCAAAACCTATCTAATTATTATTGGATGATTCTATTTAAACTTATATTCATCTTATCTTATAAATATATGAATTTAGACTCATTTTTACTCTATATATAATTTATAATAAAATAATAATTCAAGATATTCCATATGTGCTTCTCCTCCCTCTTATAAAAGGACAACACCTATAACCCTTACTCACACCTTCAAGCCCCCATGGATTTTCAAAAAATTTCCCAATAATCGTTCAACATCTCTATATTACATCTTTAACCCTTACGATGGGAATAAGTTAATTAAATAAGGTCTTTTATTGTAAATAAAAATGAGTTACCCTATTTAAGGTAATGTCTTCTCTCATGTTTCTTTCCATTATTTTTCCTTCTCCACTCACTATGCTCTTATTATTCATTGTTTAAATAAAAACACCAATATCTTCAATATACTAGGTTGTTGTTATGATAAGGATTCTAACAACACATACAAAAATTTCCATCTAATGGATATGAACATTCAATTTATGTGTAAAACAAACCTCTTCCTCACGTAAAGATGATTATTCGATTATCCCCTACCACCTATCATGGTGGCCATTATGATTAAACTATAATTATATATGATATTTATGATATTAATTTTATCTCTTTGGTTATTTAATTCCCATTTAGAATATAATTTTATGCTTTTAATGTTTTATAAATATGATACTTTTATTTGAGGAAGTGTGGACTACATCCATCTCAATGTGATATGAATCATTCGTGATATACATGAAACATATAATGGATGGAGTTAATGAACTTATTTAACACATATAACATAAATATAATAGTGTAATTATAATATACCTCTTTATCATTTAGTTTTAATTCCTTTAAATATGAAAATGAAATGATTGTTGCATTGAAGTGTACGTATGGCTTACCATTTTCATGAACGATGCATTTTATTTCATATATCAAAATGTAATAGACAATTATAAATAAAATTATACTAGATATATATGATATCTATTATACATAAATAATTAATATCATTATAGTGATAATTGATTTTTTACCACATGGACAATTCATAATTATAAATAGTTCAATTTTAACTCAAGATCCAAACATGGAAAAAATGTCCGATAAGAACTCAAATAATTAACTAATTGTAATAGAAAGAAAATAAGTGATATAAAAGAAATAATAAACTTGAAATTTCTTTAGAAGAAAGATTAAATTAACTTATGTTTATTATTCAAGAAATTAAAGAATGAATGTTTCTAGGAAGAGACAACTTTAGGGTCTTCATCTCAATATCCTTTCATTGAGGAACATTCCTATATTATATACCTTATTTTTTTATACTTTGTATAATAAAACCCTCTGATGTTTACATTCAATCAAAGGGAAAAAAATTTCTATGAAGCGTTTTACTAAATTTCAAAAGGACGTTTTTTTAATGTATGCGGAAATAATGACCTCTCCACCACTGTAATAGTTATTTGGATTCGTCTATAAGCCATAATGGCTTCAAAAAGGAAATAGATACCCCATATTCATTTTCTGGGTGTATTTGTATTGAAAATTGTTTTCTAAATAATTGAATATTTTAGTATATTGAAATGGTTTCTTATGATTTCAAATGAAATGTTTTTAGTGAAATGTAAATATTTGCAATATTTTATGTGTGATGATTAAATTATGAAACATGGATAATTGATGGGTGGTTACGTGATAAACCATGGATGTGTGGTTACATTTTAACATCCAATGCATTGGGTATGGATGTCGGACGTATGGCTATTACATTTCTAGGAATGATTTTTTGATTTCGACCATATAGTTATTCTATTTAAGTATGATTATGTCCCAAGTTACCTTTATATTCTATACATTGTTTACTATGGTAATTATAGAATTATTTTTGGATAAAAAAGGTTAATTAATGGGGTTATATTTAGTGATGTGTTTTTTCTTCATCATTAAGGTGAAAATTATAACATTATGATGATGTATTAATAGTTTACATGTTGTTTTGATAACAAACAACTATCCTTATTTTTTTATCCCTTACTTATAGTTTTTTCTAGTCCCATGATTTTGAAATGTATTTCACAGGACTTAACAGAAGAAAATACTTCAGTGGATGGTGGACTACTTCCTCACAAAACATATTATTCTCATACAATGTTAATGAAATGTTTTTCACAGTACATAAGGTGGAATAAGGTAAAGGATGTGATTAAGGAAAATTTATGTTGTTTAAAACATGGAACAAAATATGTTTAGTTTTTCTTTTAATTGTTTTTATATTAAAACTGGATACTGATTAGAAGTGTCTACATGTAATATTCACGATTTTTTATACGTGTTATGACCTTATTCTATAAATTTTTTAACATTAAAATATTATCAATGTGAATTATTAACTAAATTAATGATTATGTAATGTTTATGGTTAGGGCCTTACAGTTGGTATCAAATGTCATTTTACATATCTTTATAGATTAGGTTGTTATTTAATCATAAGTGACAAAACTATAATGGTTATCATATTATAAAGAGTTGTAGTTATTTCTGATATATTAAATGATTTGAAGATTACCTGAATAAGTATATCTTAGTATTTACCCTCCCCATAAGATATTATATGATGATTTTAATGATATATTCAAACTAAAATTTTGGGTTGTAGTAAATGGACAGAAATAATGGGGACCAATGTATTAATGGATGTGAAGGAAACTGTGGCGGTTTTCTAAATGTGTGACCACATGAAATTTGAGCTCCAATGAGACCTCTTGTAGTTATTCTTAACCAACTATCTATATTTCTGATTGACCACATGAACCTTATTGATTTTTATAAGGCATCATATATGCGAGAAACGAATTCCAGTGGGAGTATAGTAAATAAAAATAATGGTAAGAATATTAAAAAACTTATGTGTGAAGGATGTGGAAATAAACACCTAGGAAAATTAATTAAAGGGACATGATGATATTTCAGATGTGGTAATGAGGGTCATAAAGAAATAACTTGGCCTGGAAAAGGTTGTGTCTAGTTTACTCCAATAAAGGGAAATAAGTTCTTTATGATGTTTCAATTGAATGTTTTAAATGTGGTGTGCATGGTCATTAGACAAATAGATGTACTATAAATATGTTTCAGTAATGAGATCAACAGGATCATGCAAATATATGTTTACCAATTCCTAATTCCATTCCAATTGATGTTGAGGAAACTAAAAATGACATATGAAATGTATATATTATTTCTTTTCTCATGTTTTGACATTACTGAAATCTTTTGACATTATGAATGATTTTGTATGTACGAAATTATTATAAAATAATAAGATGTAAAAACATGGATAAAGGATCATGAATAATTCATGATGATTAAGATGTCTAGGAATTGAAGAGTTATATGGGATCAATAGACGATGATATGTTTAAATATATTAATGATAAGATTACATTGGAATATGTTTTCTAGTATTTTTAACCCTAATGTTTGATTTCTGAATATTTTATTCTAGAAATAACTATATTTTCTTGTTTTCACATAATGGATAAACTTAGGGGTTCATATGATTTGTTAATTTTTATGTGATAAATTTTTATTAAATTTTGTGATGAAAATTGAAAGTTATTAGATAACCATTGAGGAAAAAATAGGATATGGTTATTTTTTATGAAATTATATTATTTTTGAGAATTATATAAAAATGGTATGGCCATAAAAAAAGGACAACCTACAGGATGGGTGACAACCCGTCGCGTCTGGAATGGATATGGGAATCAAACCCACTACTGAAGGACGACAAGGGAACATCTCATACCACTGGCCTACGTGAAGTCCCTGGTTCATATTACTATTTTTTAGTTAAATGAATTAATGGATCAAGAACAACAAGATTTTACGAAATTATTTTTATCAAATAATTTTCTTTAGTATAGAAAATTGATTTTGTGATTATGTGATAATGATTATTTTAGATGACGTTCTCGCTTTTGAGAACATTATATGCATATGGAAATTTGAAAACAATGTGATTTAATTTGTGGAGTAATGGTTGCAATTTTATTTGGGATGAATCTGTGTTTTTATTGTGGACACATGGCGATTTTGGTTACTTATGGAAATGATTAACCTATTGAATAGAATATGTGATTAGGATAATTATTCTTCGGCCTGAGACATTTAGAGTAGTCAGTGTTATTCAGAGATAAATGTTATGATTTAATATGGAAGACTCTGTCACTAAATTCTTTTATGCTTTCGGTTTCAATCTTAGTTTGGATTATATAGAATAATTTTAAGGAAAAATGTGTATTGAATTGTATTTTTTGATCTTTGGGTATTTTTTTTCAATCTTTGAGATTAAGAGTAGTATTTATTTTGATAAAGGATTACCATTTTGGGTATTTTATATTATCATACTAACAATTTTGGTTTTGGTTAATATATAGTTCAACTTTTTTTATTATGTGATATTCTAGATGTTGATTCTTACACTTTTTATGTGACCAAGTCATCATGAATACTAATCTTTTAGAGAAAGTATGTGTTTATGGTATATGTTTAGTAAAATATGATGGTCTACATGAAAATTAAGTTTGTTTCCTTATGTTTGTAGTCAGTCAGATAAATATATTATACAAAAGATGAAGAAGGGAAGAAATGTGGGTTCCCTTCAGGGGTGATTTTCTAGATATCTAAAATTTTGTTGTATTAATTAATGAAGTATCTACTTGGTTGTTTATCAAAACCCAAGAATGTCTTCATCACTCTGGAAAAGGCTTCCAAAGGCAATGTGACTATATCTCTTCCCGTTTAGGCGGAAAAGGAGGAATCACAGAACCCTAAGGTAAAGATTTATCAATTCAAGTCCTTTTCTTCTCATTCTAGGTTTTTCTCAAATCTTCATCAATCCTCAGAGTCCCATCAAAAATGAATCACCAAAAATGGGTTTATATATTTTGTGGAAGCGAATCCAAAAATTCCTGAAGGTCGTCTCGAGGAGTGTCAGTTTTCCCTTCTTGCTCGGATTTTGGGTGTGTGAAGGGACTCTCCTTTTATGATTTCTCATGTCAAGGATCGATTGCTTCAGAGCCAGGGATTCAGGGATTAGCGCTTGATTTTTCTTGGAAATGGTATGTATCATATTTTCTTTCCTTCCAAATAAAATCAATGTTTTTCTTGGGGATTCGTTCCAATTCCCTTGAAGCCTGGGTTCATTTTCCTTCAGCAATGGGACCCTTTATCTCACCCCTTTTCAATTAAGAGTTCTTCCACCCAAACATATATTAGAATTACGGGCCTTAGTGGGTTCTTCTAGCATCCAAAAATTCATTGGGAAGTCTCTTCTACAGTAGGGTCTCCTATTAAGGTTGACAATGAGACTTAACTCTCGAGGTTTGGTCACTTTGCTCGTGTGATAATAAAGGTTGATATAGCTCATAAGTTTATTGATACTGTGTTTCTTATGGATGGTTATTTTATGATTGAACTCAAAATTCGGTATGAATGGCTACAAGATTTCTGTGAATCCTGTCTTTGCATTGGTCACTCGTATAATCAATGAAGAAGCAATATAAGTTGTCTTCTGTGTAAATCACTTTAGCACTCTGCTGATCAGTGTAAGGGAGCTCAAACAGGTACTACACAGACTAGGAATAAGGTATTCAGGAAGAAGGATACTTCCTCCTTTATTGAGGTACTCAAGCAAGGATTAAATAAGGCCCCTATTGGTGGGGATCCTATGTTCCCACCACAACATGTTAATATTGTAGTCAGTTGTGTTGAAGCTTCCCTGAATGTCACTGATGATTATGCTAGGGGACTAACTGATTCAGGGAAATACAGGGCCATATTGGATGATAATGATTCTGACTGAGAGGCATTCATTCAAGAAAAAGTTAATTTTTTGATGGTTCAAATAGCGGTGGCTTATACTAGTAGTAAAGGAATGTTGAAACAGCTTGATTCTGATGGATTTGAGTTGGTGATGTGAAAAAATCCATGAGATCCCTCTATTAAAGAGACTAAAGGGGTTCTAGTGGACAAGGATTGTGTAGTTGGGACTTCACTTGTGATCATTGGGACCACTGAGGGGTTTTATGAGCTTCCTGTTCCAGATTTTTCACACACAGGCTCCCAAATTGGGCCCTCTGGCACTATTGCTCAAGATGCTGCATCTCCTCCTCTCCATGATAAGGCCCTGAATTCCATCCAGATTAATGCACAGCCTGACTACAATCTCATGTTAATTTAGCTTCCTAGTTGCATAAATTTGATGTGGATTCCAAGTATATCTCACTACAAAGCTCAACGAAACTGTCAGCAGGGTCAGACAAAGATGGTTTTAATATTTTTTTTATGTTAGACTCTATTAACACACTTGAATTTGACTTGATAATTCTTGAGGGTATTGAGAGTGCAGGTGGTAGTAATCATAAACATGTTCATTTACATCATTCTACTGTTGGAGAGGTTCCAAAAAAGATATTGACCCATGATAAAGGGGTTGATAATGTATCCACTGATGATGTAATTACTATACATGAAGATATGTAGAACGGCATTCAGGGTGCACATCAGCAGTAAATGGAGGTTGTCCAGAGTGTACCACAACATGCTTTTGATAAGGGAGCAGTCCTGTTTCAGGAGGAGGTGGCGGTCTAGGATGAACAAGCTATTCAAGATGAACATAGGTAGGTTTCAAATTATATGGATTCAAATCAAGTGGATGAATAAGTAGATGAGGAATCATATTTTCTACCAATTCAATGGCAAAGAGGTCATCAATAAGTGCCTCGAGGTGGAAATCAAGGTCGGGGCCAGCCTGGGATGATGTGATAGTTACTGTATATACTGAACATTTTGTACTCTATTTCATGTGGTGTTTCCGCCTCTTGAACATTTCTTCCTCATCTTTTTTACCTTTAATTTATATTTAATAAATTTTGGAATCATGGATCCCAATACATGGCGGAGACACATTGGTATATATTATAAAAAATTGTGTAAAGTAACTTAAAAAAAATGTCATTCGTTTTGTTTTCCTACTAGGGAATCAATGACCATTTTACATATCACATGTTTGTGGTTTTCTGGTTGATAACATTTTCCTGATCATGTTTTCTATCACTTTACATCAGAACGTGGTGGTTAGTTTTCTCTTCTATATGCATGTTTTTCAGGAATCCTTGTATGGATTATTTCAGTTGACCTTTTGACTTCTCTTTTTTTATTTTAACTTTATTGTTTTATTAACTTTTTTTTTCTGATGTGGGATTTTCAATGATGTTTTTTAACAAAATTTTAAAATGGCAAGGATGCAATTTCCATAAGGGGGGAAAGATGTAATAACCTAATTTTTAAGGAATAATTATTTATTATTTCTATTAATACTTATAAACAAGTTATTAATTTTAAGCTAAATGGGATAATATTTTTGAAAGTGTACTAGACACAAAATAATGGGTTCTCTGAAATATTACTTTTCACACAACATTGAGTTTCATTGAAAAATAATATAATTATATTATTATTATTTTAAATGGTATTTAACACTAATACATTGTAATGGAGGAAAATAATAGTATCAAATGAATTTTGAAATATGGTTTAAACATGTTTAAATGATGATTCATTGATTACCATGATTATTTGAAATGAAAATAAACACTAATTGAATATAATAGATGTGTTTTTATGAAAACCTATTTAAAAGAGAATAATTGTGTTTTCATATAAATATTTATGGATAATTATTTAATGATAAATATATGATATGTTATAAATTTAAGTTTTTAAATCCATCTTATACATTTTCTAGATATGATAAAAGAATAAATTCTTTTTATATGATAAATGAAGTATTTTTCTAAAAATGTTGTTTTACCTCATTTTGATTATGAACCCCTTTTAAAAATACTATTTTCAATTTTATAAGATAAATTTGACAATATAAACATCTTATTTAGAATCAGGACATCAATATTTACTTTGGGTACTTTTTGGTATTTTTCGGATAAAGTTCATTGTTTTAAAGAATAGTGAAAATGCAGCATTTTAAGTAAAAAATGACTTTTCATCTGATTTATTTATATGGATAGTTTTTTTATTAATTGGGTTTATAATTTAATTGGATTATGTTTTTAAAAATTAATCCATCTTTGGTCGTTGTAAGTTATATCAATTTTTAAATAGAAGAAAAGCATATGTCAATCTTTTGATAGTTATTATTTCTCAAAAACACGCTTTTTGGTTTTGACAACAGGAATAAATTCGATATTAATTTTTGAAACTTCTGTATTTTGAATTTGAAAAAATGGATTCCAAATTTGGAATTATGAGGTCCAAATTGTGTAAATAGGTTGCTATTAGTTTTATACATTCTGAATAGTAACTTCCGTAAATATATATTTACCATGGTTAAAGGGTTAATCTATTAAATTATGGGTAGAAAATAATATAATAACAAAATTACATTACCATAAGATTTGTGATAAACCTATTGGGTGAGATATATCATATTATGGGAATCTTTGGGTCTATTCAATGACCACATGGATCCATTTTTTTTTTGAAAATGACAGTAAATTGCATTTATTTTAAAGTTAAGGAAAATATAACCTAAATAAGGATCTTTTTGTAAAAAAAAATTATATAGGGTTATATCAGTTATAATTTAGACTATAAATTGTAATTATAAATACAAAAGTATTTCCAAAATCGTGGTATTTTATTTATAATGATTAGATATTATATAAATAAATTTAATTATGACTCAATGATGATGCAGTGACTGGTTATAATTAAAGGATTCAAATAATTGAAATTATTAATGATAACATAGAAGTAATTTGGTTGTTTATATGACATAAAAGATATTTAAGGATACTATATACATGTTATATTTGTATTAGATATGTTTTTTCTAGTCAATGACGTTGTTATGTATTTTTTAAAAAGTCCGGATATGAATAGTGTCAAAATTTACGTAATTCATATTTAAAAATATTAAATATTTGACTAAATAATATATGATTCATCCCAATAGTTATTATAAGTCTAAACTTTTCTTATTGAATCTTTAATTGGTTAATTTTTATGTTTTGGTAATTTTTTGATTCTCAAAGTGTTAAATGCTTCATAAAGCATTTATAGTAAAAAAGGTTATATAAAAAATATAAGGATTTAAGAATATCCAAACCCAGTATAAATAATATGGGATGATTTTATTAGACTTATTTTCATCTTATCTTATAATATTCATAATGTGGACTCATTTATAATTTAAATATATTTTACAATAAAATAATAATTCAAGATATTCCTTAAGTGCGCATCATCCCTCTTATAAAATGACAACACATCTAACCCTTAATCACACCTATGAAGCCACCTTATCTCATACCACCTCTGTGAAAATGATCTCCCAACATCTCTCAATTAATATTAGATGATATAAAATTGGTATAAGGAAATTCATGAAGGCCTTTTAGCTTAAATCAAAAGGAGATACCCGCTTTGATGTAATGTCATCTCTCAAGTTCCATTCAATTATTTTTCATTCTCCACTCACTATGCGTTTGATATTTTTTTTTATTAAGAAAACAATATCCTAAATAAAATAAGTTGTTTTTATGAAATTTACATGAACTATACTTAGACACACCTCTATCTAATGGATATAAATATATTGTTTCTGTGTACAGTGAACTATTGTCCTACGAAATGTTGATTGTTCGATTTTCCCCTACCACCTATAATGGTGGCCATTATGATAAAACTATAATTTTATATGACATGTATGATATTTATTTTATCTATATTCTTCTCTAATTATCATATGGAACATTCTTTAAGGCTTTTCATGTTGTATAAATATGATAATTTTATTTTAGGAAGTGCGAACTACCGCCCTCTCAAAGTGATATGACTCATTAATTCTATACATGGAACATATAAATGATTTAATTAATGAATTTATATGAAATATATAAAAAATATATTATTATGTAATTGTTATATATCTATGTATAATTTTTTTTCATTCCTTTAAATATGAAAAACGAATAAATGTAGTGTTCAGGGGTACGTACAACTAATCGTCTCCATGAACGATGCATTTTATTTATTATATCAAAATGATATAGACTATTATAAATACATATATAAAGTATATATATGATATATATGATATCTATATCAGGAATATCAATCTGGATATAATTCTTTTTTGACCACATAGAAAATTAATAATTATAACTAGTTCATTTTTTAGTCAAGTTCCAAACATCAACAAATTGTCTTAATTGAACACAAATAATTAACATATTGTTATAGAATTGTGATAAGTGATATAAATTAAATAATAAAATTGAAAAGGTATATAAATAAAGTAAAAATTAAAAAAATTTATTATTTATTAAATTAAATAATGAACAATTAATGTTAGAGGATGAAAAAACATTGGAGATTTATAGGGTCTATCCAAACTGGCACCCTCACTTGGTTTGTGGGTGGGGATTTTTACACAATTGTGGATCCAAAAGAGAAGAGGGTTGGAGAGGTCATTTAGGTGTATTCCATGAAATACTTCCATGACATCATCAATGCGACTGGCATGTTGGACTTGGGGTTCAAGGGAAAGCGGTTCACATTGTGTAAGAATCGTAGGGCTCACAACGTATTTGGAGTCGGCTGGACAGATGCTTCACGCACACCCAATGCCTTGAATCCTTTTCTAAGATGACATTTTCTCATTTATCCCGCTCTTTATCGGATCATGCCCCGCTACTGGTAGAATTTAGGCAACACAGTGCTGGGAGACTGGCTTTCACTACTCTTGTAACTGGAACCAGGCTGCAGGCTTCATGGAAAATGTCAGATCGTCCTAGCAACATGAGGTAATGTATAACGCATGTCGTAGTATAGAGAACCGTTTCAAACGTCTGATGAAATGCATTAAGGGATGGTTGGCCAATAGGCCAAATGAATTTTTCGGTGTCAACACTATCGATGAGGACATTGAGAACTTGGAGGAGGAGCTTCAGAATAATTGGGACGATAATAGGTTCACAGTTCTATGTGAGAAGCACATATTTCTTGTGGAAACACTATTGGAAGTCAAGCGTGATTATAAACAATAATCCAGGGTGAAATGGATGAAAGAGGGGGTTTACAACACCGCTTTTTTCCATGCATGTGTGAGAGAAAGATGTAACATGAGGGTCAACATCAACCTATGTAACAGAGACATTGTAAAGACCCGCAAATTTCAAGGAAATTTTTTTCTTAATTTTCTTTGGAATTTTACAAGAGCGCAGCTTCAGACGGCACCTGATTTCGAGGCCCGGTGTGCCCGGAATCAATTTCCGAAGTTTGGCTCGGGTACGTTCAGTGAACGGACGAACGGGTTTTTCTATTTTTTGAACCGGTGCCCGGAATCGAATTCTGAGGGCACCAATGAAATCGCAGCGCCGGTATTTGCTTAGAAACGCCTCTTCCGGAGTTGCGTTTGCTCAGACGTGGTTTTTAAATTTTGGGGCTTTAAGTCAGAAATAAAATAAAATTTGTGCGACAACTTTATTTTATTTCACTTAAACTGCTTGGAAGCCACTTGAACTGAGTTAAAGCGGATAGGGTGCTATCCGGAAATATCCTACCCCTTGTTAGGATTTTTGTGAGGTGGGGCCCGCACGAGCCCCGCCGTTTCTTTCGCTAAGTAACGCACCTGCGAAAACCTGTCAAAGTAACAGAAAAGTCAACGGACGCGTTTTCTTAAATTCTTAACAGACCATTTAATTGAGCGGTTTATTTCGTGAATTAAATGGGCTGTTTCGCTCGTTGAATTAATTCAACGAACTGATGGGTCGTTACTTACGCTTTTGCGTTTGTTGGCATGTTTATAAAATAAGACCAACCTAAAAATCATTTGAAAGGATTTGAGAGGATCTTTGTTTCTTCATCTCCCCTCCTCGCGAAGAACGCGAAGAACGCGAAGAACGCGAAGAACGCCGGCGACCGGAATTCGACGACGCACACCGTGATCTGCGACGTCGACGAGCTCTACCCGCGACGTTCTTCGGCGACGCCTCTTCTTCCGCGGCCGATCCTCGTTCGGCAATTAAGGTGAGAAACGAATCGTTTATTTCTCCCCTTTTTATAATTCAATATCAACGGATTTAAATTAATCCGTTTGATCTTGATCCGGAGATTGGCGACGCGACGCCGGATACCGCGACGACGCGACGATCTCCTTCATCCGCGACGAGCGATTCCGCGACGACCTCTCGTCCGACGACGACGACAAGGTAAGGGTTGATTTGAAATATTTTGTTTTCCCCGTGTTTATTCTTTTAAAGTAAAGAACATGATCTCCGACAATTTTAAATTATTTAAAATTGTTGTTGATTATTTTCTTTTCCTCCCGTGGTTTATGACTAACGCGGAGGGTGCGGGTCTAACGAACAAGACCCGGCAACCCTCCGCCGATCTCTTTTGTTGTGCGGATATGGCGGACGACGATGAACCGCGCGACAGGGGCGATCTGTTGAACCCGCAGTGAAGATCGACCCCCGGGAGGAGCAACGGCGCAGACGGGAGGTGAAACGGGCCACCAGAGCAACTCCGGCGGCCCGCGGAAGGCGGCGGCGGCGCGGGTCGCCGGCGCGGCGGCGCCCGGAGCGCCGCCGTGGAGGAGTTCCGCCGCGGCCGAAGCCGCGGCGGCGGCGGCCGGTTCCGCGGCCGCGCGGAACCGGGGAGGGACGCGGCGGCCCGGCCGCGTCCGCGTGGCAGGCGGCCCCCCGCGGGGTCGCGTTTCCTTCAAGCCGCGGGTCAAACCCGCGGCGGCGGCTCCTTCGGCCGCGCGGCCGAAGCCGAGCCGGCCGGTCCGGTCGGCCGGGCCGCGCCCAGGCCGGACCGGACCCGGCCTCGCCGGTTCGGGCCGGGTCGGGCCGACCCGATTCGGGCCGACCCGGGGGGGGGTTCGGGCCTGGTCGCCCCGGGCCCAGAACCCCGTTTTCGGGCCTTCTTCGGTCTTTCGCCCATATCTTGGGCCTGGGACCCCTGATTGACGAACCGTCAGCGGCTACACGATCCTTGGATCGAGACGGTCGTTTCGGTATATTATACTCAAGGTTTCGGGAGACTTTGGGTTCGGCCGGGTTGGTTCGTACACGAAACCAACCGGGCCCTCGGAGCGGAAACGCTCATAACTTGAGCTACGGACGTCCGAACGACGTACCGCCAGCTGTGGTAGTTTCCTCTAAGTGAGACGGAACTTTTGGCATACTCCGCCCGAGGATCGGATACAGGAGGAGTACGGTCGGGTTGGTTTTGCTCTAAAAACCAACCGGGCCCCTGGGACGAAAATGCCAATAACTCTCAGACCGGGCGTCCGATTGACGCGCCGTCTGTTGCGTTGAGATCCTGTTGTCGATACGGAACTTTTGGATACATCAACTTCGAACTACGTGTCAGTTGATGTATCAGCCTCTCGGCTCGTGGAGCGGACCCTCCTAAACGAGCTCGCTATGTGCGGGAACCCTAGCGCTGGCTGTGACTTCGACGACAGAGCAGAGATCCTCCGTGGACTGCGACGACGGCAGAGCAGAGATCCTCAGTGGACTGCGACGACGGCAGAGCAGAGATCCTCAGTGGACTGCGATGACGGCAGAGCAGAGATCCTCAGTGGACTGCGATGACGGCAGAGCAGAGATCCTCAGTGGACTGCGACGACGGCAGAGCAGAGATCCTTCGTGGACTGCGGCGACGACTGTGCAGAGATCCTCAGTGGACTGCGTCGACTACTGCACTCAGTGATCCTACGTGGATCAGTGCTACAGGTTCTGTGTGAGCCCAATCCTATGTGGTTCCTTACTACCGGTTCTGTGTGAGCCACTGCCTACAGGTTCTGTGTGAGCCCGATCCTACGTGGGTCTTTTGCGGGGGTTAGTACCTATCGATCCTTCGTGGGTCCGACGACTTAGATGGATCAGAGATCATCATTGACGTCATCTGAAAAAGTATACCTGGTTGAGCTGAATCTTATGTTACTCTCCTTTGTGGATTGTGTTGAACTATCCTATGTGGATTTACTGTTTACTCTCCTTTGTGAATTTGAGTCTTGCTTTCCTATGTGGATTGAGTTGTTCTTGAGCTCGTGAGCCGAGCTAGAATTGGGGACTTAGGTATATGTATGGGCATATACCTAAGTCCAGTCAGATGTTACTTCGTGATTGCATCTTTCTTTTGTGCTATATCCTTTGTGGATTTCGGGAGACCTTCAGGGGTCTCGGGGTCCTTACTGAGTAGCTTATACTCACCCCTGCACGGGCTATGCCCGCACCTTGTTGTGTTGGATGCAGACGACGGACAACGCTGATCTCGGTTGGGGCGTGGAGCAGGACGGTACCTGAAGGTGGACCACTGGGCGGGACGTGCTCGGAGCGGACGTGGGACCCGAGGAGCCTGGAGGCTATCTGTACCCACCCTTCAGGTGGGATTGCCAGTGGACGACACGAGGCCGCCGTCTTTTCTTCAGTTGCTGTTCTTTACTTTTTCAGTTGTACTTTACAGTTGGGCTTGTATTTCCGGCCCCCTTTACTTTTCTGCACTTTGTAGTTACTTTCCGCTTGCTGACTCTGTGGTGGTTGTTACTTATAAAGGCAATGCCTTCCCTGTTTACCGGGAATTTACGCCTTGGTGCTAGTCGCCAGCCCCTGGCCTATGGAAGGCGGGATTGGGGTAGTCACGGCACGGGCCCCGAGGACGGGTCGTGACAAATTGGTATCAGAGGTGGTCGGTTCTACCGCAGACTCTGATCGTCTTTTCTTTCTATATGAAGCAATAGTGTTTAGTGTATTGAGTGTGGTTATCAGTTCAGGGAGCCCAGTGTTGGTGCGGCGGCCGACATATCCGTACACCAGGACCCTGACTCCTGATTTCCGACTTAATGCATGAAAACATTGATTGAGTGTGTGTTTCAAGTCTTCTTTGTGATTACTTGTGTCAGCTCACCGGGTATACTGATCTGCTTCATGAAAGTCTCAAGTTTTCCTTGTGATTACTTGTGCCAGCTCACCAGGTATACTGTTCTGACTATGGTGCTCTTGTTCTCCTTTTCAGGATGGCCCCGCGACGACAGCCAGCTAGGGTTCCGAGTGTAGGGCGCGACGGCAGCCTACCGAGCGACGAGGCCTCGGTGCAGGGCCCTTTGCCAGCAGTGGCACCGGTGGTATCCTTACCCGCCGAGCCACCGATGCTACCAGTACCAGACGCTGACGATGCACGTCGCCTCAGGGCACTGCATGAGTTTCAGAGCCAGCGACCGCCCAGGTATCGCGGTGAGGCGGACCCCCAGGCCGCCGAGGACTGGCTAGAGGCGGTGGTACGGATCTTTAGGCTAGTGAGGACACCAGCGGATCTCATGGTGATTCTTGCGGCGAGCCTCCTGCAGGCGGCGGCAGGACGATGGTGGAGCTTGATGCTCCAGGTTCACGATGAGGAATCCTTGCTCTGGACGGACTTCGAGAGCCTCTTCCTCTCTGAGTTCGTCCCGGCCACCCTCCGAGCGGTGCGCATCCAGGAGCTTCTCCATCTGCGCCAGGGCAGCATGACGGTCGCTCAGTACGCGGCGAGGTTCACTGACCTATCTCGCTACTCGACCGACATGGTACGGGACCCCTTCTTCCGGGCCCGGACCTTCGAGCAGGGCTTGCGACAGGAGATTCGGGCGTCGCTGATCTCCCTCAGCATTCCGACCCAGGCGGGAGTGCTGGAGCGAGCCCTCCTGATCGAGAGCTTCCTGGTAGAGCCTTCTTCAGTGGCGAGACCTAGCGCAGGGCGGCAGGTAGTTGAGTCTTCGGCAGTAGGTAGCCGACGGATGACTCTGGGGTCCAGGCAGACCAGACCCCCACGCAGACGGCCTCAGGACACCGGCTCAGCAGTGCGAGGCACACAGCGGAGTGCCAGCCTTCCGAGAGGTAGGCTGTGCTACTCTTGCGGCGGGCAGGGTCACATGGCTCGTGATTTCCCGACTCGCCGACCAGAGGAGCAGCAGACGGTGGAGGGGCCACCCAGGCAGAGGCAGAGGGTCGACCGTGGCGGTCCGCAGGGAGGAGGCGGACGAGGCAGAGGAGCTGGCCGAGCAGCGGGTGGTGGGAGACGCTTCCAGGCTCTACCCCCACCACCACCAGGAGGGCCACCTCGACCACATGGAGCTGGCGGGCAGGGACAGGCCCAGCTCTAGGCAGTGGAGGCCTACGACCCCGACATGCCAGAGATGATTCGAGGTACGATCTGTGTCTATTCCACCCTTGCTGCAGTACTTATAGACACAGGAGCGAGTCACTCTTTCATAGCCTCTGCCCTTGTTCGGAGCTCGGAGATTTCGACTGAGCCGTTGGCTCGATCCTTACGGCTAGAGACCCCTACGGGAGCAGACTCGACAATTACGCACTGGTGCCGGCAGTGTGAGCTTACTCTAGGAGGCGAGAGCTTTGGCTGGGATCTCCTTGTAGCGGCGTCGAGGCCTTACGACGTCATCTTGGGCATGGATTGGCTATCCACGGTTCATGCCCAGATCGACTGTTTTAGGCGCAAGGTGCGATGTGTTCGCACCGACAGGAGCAGGTTTACCTTCACCGGCGAGAAGGGAACCTTTGCAGCACAGGATGGACTTCCGCGGAGGAGAGTGCAGCCCATCACTCATCAGTTGGCTAGCCTCATCCTAGGAGCAGTGGACGTGCGGAGTCCAGCTTTTCCTGCAGTGGTGGACCAGTACGTGGACGTCTTTCCCGAAGACGTTCCAGGGCTACCTCCTCGTAGAGAGGTAGACTTTTACATCGACTTGTACCCCGGGACAACCCCGATATCTACTCCAGCATATCGGATGGCCCCCGCCGAGCTTCGGGAGCTGCGGGTACAGTTGGAGGACTTGCAGAGCAAGGGGTTTATCCGACCCAGTGTTTCACCCTGGGCTTCCCCGATTTTGTTCGCCAAGAAGGCGGACGGGAGCTTGCGACTGTGTGTCGACTATCGTCGCCTGAACCAGGTGACAGTGAGGAATAAGTATCCGCTGCCACGGATTGATGACCTCTTCGATCAGCTCAAGGGAGCGCGGTGGTTCTCGAAGATAGACCTCCGGTCAGGCTATCATCAGCTCAGAGTTCGAGACGAGGACGTGCAGAAGACGGCCTTCAGGTGTCGGTATGGCCATTATGAGTTCTTGGTTATGCCGTTCGGCGTAACCAATGCTCCAGCAGTGTTCATGAGCCTCATGAACAGGATCTTCCAGCCATACCTCGACCGATTTGTCATGGTCTTCATTGACGACATTTTGGTATACTCGAAGACTGAGGAGGAGCATGCCTACCACCTGCGAGTTGTGCTAGACATGCTCCGAGAGCACCAGCTTTATGGCAAGCTCTCAAAATGCCAGTTCTGGTTACGTGAGGTCCATTTCTTGGGACACGTCATCTCTGAGGCGGGAGTTGTAGTGGATCCCACGAAGATCGAGGCAGTGCTAGCTTGGGAGCCACCCAAGAGCGTGACGGAGGTGCGGAGCTTCTTGGGCCTAGCCGGATACTATCGGAGGTTTTGTGCCAGACTTCTCCAGAGTTGCGGCACCACTCTCAGCGTTGACGAAGAAGGGGAAACCCTTCGTGTGGTCAGACAGATGTCAGCAGAGCTTCCAGGAGCTGAGGCAGAGGTTGACCAGCGCACCTATCTTGAGGTTGCCTGAGGAGGGAGTTGGATACGTAGTTTACTGCGATGCATCAGGGACTGGACTCGGGTGCGTTCTGATGCAGGAGCGGGCCGTGATCACCTACGGATCACGTCAGTTGAGGCCGCATGAGCAGAACTACGCCACTCAAGACCTGGAGTTAGCAGCAGTGGTCTTCGCTCTGAAGACTTGGCGGCACTATCTGATGGGCGAGCGCTTCACAGTCTTTTCTGACCACCAGAGTCTCAGGTATATCTTCTCTCAGAAGGACCTGAACCTGAGACAGCGGAGATGGCTTGAGTTCCTCCAGGACTATGACTTTGAGATAGTCTATACTCCTGGGAAGGGGAACGTGGTAGCCGATGCCCTCAGCAGGAGGACGGGCATTCAGCTACTTGAGGAGGCGACGGAGCAGCTAGCCTCCTTACAGATATCCTTCGTGGATAGAGACGGAGCAGCCTTTCTTCAGTCTCTCACAGTCTCTCCTCCACTTCTACAGCGGGTCAGAGAGGCTCAGCGTGAGGACGCTGACTGTGAGACCCGGCGTGCACTGATATCCTCAGGTCAGGCGCCTGATGGCTTCACCCTTGGAGCAGAGCACGACATCCTTTTCAGAGGACGTACCTTCGTACCAGTCGCTTTACGAGAGGAGGTGCTGAGAGAGTTTCACACTTTTCCCTTGGCGGTACATCCCGGAGTGGCGAAGATGTACCAGGATCTCAGGCGACATCACTGGTGGCCGGGCATGAAGAAAGCTGTGGCAGAGTTCGTTTCACGATGCCTCACCTGCCAGCAGGTGAAGGCAGAGCATCAGTTACCAGCAGGCTTGGTACAGCCCTTGGAGGTCCCGGAGTGGAAGTGGGATGGCATATCTATGGACTTCGTGACTGGACTTCCACGCACTTCCAGAGGTCACGACTCGATTTGGGTGATTGTCGACCGACTCACCAAGTCGGCACACTTCTTACCCATCAGAGAGCATGGCTCAGTGGAGAGCTTGGGACGTCTTTACGTCCAGGAGATCGTACGGCTTCACGGTGTGCCATCGTCTATCGTCTCCGATCGAGATGCTCGTTTCACTTCCCGGCTTTGGAAGGGGTTGCAGGAGGCGTTCGGGACGCGGCTCCATCTGAGCACAGCCTTCCACCCTCAGACGGATGGTCAGACGGAGAGGACCATACAGACACTCGAGGACATGCTCCGTGCATATGTTCTCGACTTTGGTATCAGCTGGGAGGACCACCTACCCTTGGTGGAGTTCGTGTACAACAACATCTACCACTCCACCATCGGGATAGCACCATACGAGGCGTTGTACGGCAGACCCTGCAGATCACCATTGTGCTGGACAGAGCCTGGGGAGTCAGCACTCGTGGGACCAGAGATGGTCCGAGCCACGACAGAGAAGGTCCAGATCATCCAGGAGAGGATGAGGACAGCTCAGAACCGGCAGAAGTCATATGCTGACAGGAGGCGGAGGCCACTAGAGTTCGAGGATGGCGACCACGTCTTTTTGCGTGTCTCACCTCGACGTGGTTTACGGAGATTTGGCCGAGGCGGCAAGTTGTCTCCACGCTTCATCGGGCCTTTCCAGGTCCTCAGCAGGATAGGAGAGGTGGCTTATCACCTGGCTCTACCACCTCAGTTGCACCGGGTGCACGACGTCTTCCACGTGTCTTAGCTGAGGAGATACGTGCACGACCCGACGCACATCATCGACTTTGGGGAGCTGGACGTGGACGATGGGGCGACTTTTGCGGAGGTCCCATTGGAGATCGAGGATCGACAGGAGCGGGTCCTACGTGGGCGGTCGATTCCTCTTGTGCGCGTCAGATGGCAGCACGGGAACCTCCAGGAGAGCACTTGGGAGCGGGAGGCTCAGATGCGTGCTCAGTACCCCCATTTGTTCCCCTAGTTTTTGATGTATCTTTACGGGGACGTAAAGCCCTGAGGTGGGAGTAATGTAAAGACCCGCAAATTTGAAGGAAATTTTTTTCTTAATTGTCTTTGGAATTTTACAAGAGCGCAGCTTCAGACAGCACCTGATTCCGAGGCCCGGTGTGCCCGGAATCAATTTCCGAAGTTTGGCTCGGGTACGTTCAGTGAACGGACGAGCAGGTTTTTCTATCTTTTGAACCGGTGCCCGGAATCGAATTCTGAGGGCACCGATGAAATCGCAGCGCCGGTATTTGCTTTGAAACGCCTCTTCCGGAGTTGCGTTTGCTCAGACGTGGTTTTTAAATTTTGGGGCTTTAAGTCAGAAATAAAATAAAATTTGTGCGACAACTTTATTTTATTTCACTTAAGCTGCTTGGAAGCCACTTGAACTGAGTTAAAGGGGATAGGGTGCTATCCGGAAATATCCTACCCCTTGTTAGGATATTTGTGAGGTGGGGCCCGCACGAGCCCCGCCGTTTCTTTCGCTATGTAACGCACCCGCGAAAACCCGTCAAAGTAACTGAAAAGTCAACCGACGCGTTTTCTTAAATTCTTAACAGACCATTTAATTGAGCGGTTTATTTCGTGAATTAAATGGGCTGTTTCGCTCGTTGAATTAATTCAACGAACTGATGGGTCGTTACTTACGCTTTTGCGTTTGTTGGCATGTTTATAAAATAAGACCAACCTAAAAATCCATTGAAAGGATTTGAGAGGATCATTGTTTCTTCATCTCCCCTCCTCGCGAAGAACGTGAAGAACGCGAAGAACGCGAAGAACGCGAAGAACGCCGGCGACCGGAATTCGACGACGCACACCGTGATATGTGACGTCGACGAGCTCTACCCGCGACGTTCTTCGGCGACGCCTCTTCTTCCGCGGCCGATCCTCGTTCGGAAATTAAGGTGAGAAACGAATCGTTTATTTCTCCCCTTTTTATAATTCAATATCAACGGATTTAAATTAATCCGTTTGATCTTGATCCGGAGATTGGCGACGCGACGCCGGATACCGCGACGACGCGACGATCTCCTTCATCCGGGACGAGCGATTCCGCGACGACCTCTCGTCCGACGACGACGACAAGGTAAGGGTTGATTTGAAATATTTTGTTTTCCCCGTGTTTATTCTTTTAAAGTAAAGAACATGATCTCCGACAATTTTAAATTATTTAAAATTTTTGTTGATTATTTTCTTTTCCTCCCGTGGTTTATGACTAACGCGGAGGGTGCGGGTCTAACGAACAAGACCCGGCAACCCTCAGCCGATCTCTTTTGTTGTGCGGATATGGCGGACGACGATGAACCATGCGACAGGGGCGATCTGTTGAACCCGCAGTGAAGATCGACCCCCGGGAGGAGCAACGGCGCAGACGGGAGGTGAAACGGGCCACCGAAGCAACTCCGGCGGCCCGCGGAAGGCGGCGGCGGCGCGGGTCGCCGGCGCGGCGGCGCCCGGCGCGCCGCCGTGGAGGAGTTCCGACGAGGCTGAAGCCGTGGCGGCGGCGGCCGGTTCCGCGGCCGCGCGGAACCGGGGAGGGACGCGGCGGCCCGGCCGCGTCCGCGTGGCAGGCGGTCCCCCGCGGGGCCGCGTTTCCTTCAAGCCGCGGGTCAAACCCGCGGCGGCGGCTCCTTCGGCCGCTCGGCCGAAGCTGAGCCGGCCGGTCCGGTCGGCCGGGCCGCGCCCAGGCCGGACCGGACCCGGCCCAGCCGGTTCGGGCCGGGTCCGGCCGACCCGGTTCGGGTCGACCCGGTTCGGCCGACCCAGGGGGGGTTCGGGCCGGGTCGCCCCGGGCCCAGAACCCCGTTTTCGGGCCTTCTTCGGTCTTTCGCCCATATCTTGGGCCTGGGACCCCCGATTGACGAACCGTCAGCGGCTACGCGATCCTTGGATCGAGACGGTCGTTTCGGTATATTATACTCAAGGTTTCGGGAGACTTTGGGTTCGGCCGGGTTGGTTCGTACACGAAACCAACCGGGCCCTCGGAGCGGAAACGCTCATAACTTGAGCTACAGACGTCCGAACGACGTACCGCCAGCTGTGGTAGTTTCCTCTAAGTGAGACGGAACTTTTGGCATACTCCGCCCGAGGATCGGATACAGACGGAGTATGGTCGGGTTGGTTTTGCTCTAAAAACCAACCGGGCCCCTGGGACGAAAATGCCAATAACTCTCAGACCGGGCGTCCGATTGACGCGCAGTCTGTTGCGTTGAGATCCTGTTGTCGATACGGAACTTTTGGATACATCAACTTCGGACTACGTGTCAGTTGATGTATCAGCCTCTCGGCTCGTGGAGCGGACCCTCCTAAACGAGCTCGCTATGTGCGGGAACCCTATCGCTGGCTGTGACTTCGACGACAGAGCAGAGATCCTCCGTGGACTGCGACGACGGCAGAGCAGAGATCCTCAGTGGACTGCGACGACGGCAGAGCAGAGATCCTCAGTGGACTGCGACGACGGCAGAGCAGAGATCCTCAGTGGACTGCGATGACGGCAGAGCAGAGATCCTCAATGGACTGCGACGACGGAAGAGCAGAGATCCTTCGTGGACTGCGGCGACGACTGTGCAGAGATCCTCAGTGGACTGCGTCGACTACTGCACTCAGCGATCCTACGTGGATCAGTGCTACAGGTTCTGTGTGAGCCCGATCCTATGTGGGTCCTTACTACCGGTTCTGTGTGAGCCACTGCCTACAGGTTCTGTGTGAGCCCGATCCTACGTGGGTCTTTTGCGGGGGTTAGTACCTATCGATCCATCGTGGGTCCGACGACTTAGATGGACCAGAGATCATCTTTGACGTCATCTGAAAAAGTATACCTGGTTGAGCTGAATCTTATGTTACTCTCCTTTGTGGATTGTGTTGAACTATCCTATGTGGATTTACTGTTTACTCTCCTTTGTGGATTTGAGTCTTGCTTTCCTATGTGGATTGAGTTGTTCTTGAGCTCGTGAGCCGAGCTAGAATTGGGGACTTAGGTATATGTATGGGCATATACCTAAGTCCAGTCAGATGTTACTTCGTGATTGCATCTTTCTTTTGTGCTATATCCTTTGTGGATTTCGGGAGACCTTCGGGGGTCTCGGGGTCCTTACTGAGTAGCTTATACTCACCCCTGCACGGGCTATGCCCGCACCTTGTTGTGTTGGATGCAGATGGCGGACAGCGCTGATCTCGGTTGGGGCGTGGAGCAGGACGGTACCTGGAGGTGGACCACTGGGCGGGACGTGCTCGGAGCGGACGTGGGACCCGAGGAGCCTGGAGGCTATCTGTACCCACCCTTCAGGTGGGATTGCCAGTGGATGACACGAGGCCGCCGTCTTTTCTTCAGTTGCTGTTCTTTACTTTTTCAGTTGTACTTTACAGTTGGGCTTGTATTTCCGGCCCCCTTTACTTTTCTGCACTTTGTAGTTACTTTCCGCTTGTTGACTCTATGGTGGTTGTTACTTATAAAGGCAATGCCTTCCCTGTTTACCAGGAATTTACGCCTTGGTGCTAGTCGCCAGCCCCTGGCCTATGGAAGGCGGGCTTGGGGTAGTCACGGCACGGGCCCCGAGGACGGGTCGTGACAGACATATCTTTGAAATTAGAGGTGGTATGACGATTGGCGCTAGATAATTTCAAAGAACTCTTAGCAGGATGAGATCCTTCTAGGTATGTGGATCCGGAGGATAAATCGGTGGACTTGGACTTCGGGAAAATCATACCCCGTTTGGTCGAGGGTACGGAAAACACCAATTTAGTGGCTCTTCTGAGCGAGGAGGATGTTAGAAGAGCCATTCTTGCATTTCCCCTGGACTGTGCTCCAGGTCCAGACTGTTTCCTGTGCAGTTTTTATATTGCCACATGGGGTATTTTTGGTCCTCAGGTGGTCAGGGTGATCCATGAATTTTTCAGGGTGGTGAGCTCAATCAAGGGGTTGCTGCTTCTAAAGTGGTGTTGATTCTGAAGGATAAAGATCCTACCAGTATTAACTAGTATTGGCCCATTTTCCTATGCAATGTTTCATATAAGATTCTGGCTAGCCTAATTGTGAGTAGGCTAAATCGGCTCATCCCAAAGAAGGTGTCCAGAGAGCAGCATGGGTTTGTTAAAGGCTGTAATATCCAAGGGGGGTTGCAATTTCCAGTGAGTTGGTTTATGATCTAAATAGATGAGTAGTCGGATAAAATGTAATCATCCTGGTTGACATGAACAAAGTGTATGAAAAAGTGGAATGGAGCTTTCTTATTAGAGTAATGAGACAGTTTGTTTTCCATGAATGGTTTTGCAATCTTTGTTTCAAGTGATTCTCCTCTCAGTGGATCACCATATTTCTTAAATAGAGATTCTTTTGTTTTTTCAAATCATTCCATGGAGTTAGGAAGGAAGACACTCTTTCCCCAAATCTCTTTATCTTAGCGTATGAGGCCTTAACAATGAATTTACATAGGGGAATTGTGAATGGAAGGTTGTATCCTTTCTCGGCAGGAACGGCTGGATTGACGTGTCTCACTTGATGTTCGCAGATGATATCATGATCTTCATTAGTGGCAGGCGACATTCATTGATGGGTCTAATGGATATTTTCAATGTGTATGGCCATTTGAGTGGGCAGTGTATCAATTAAAGGAAGAGACATGTTTTTATCTCTAAAAAGTTCCTGGGAAAACGATGCAGGAGTATCCAAGACATATTGGGTTGTTAAAAACATCAACACCCTATGTTGTATCTTGGAGTCCTGCTGGCATGTGGCCACATCAAGAAGTTTTTTTAGAGGATTCTCTCAATCCGGTGTTTGGGAGAATTTTTAACTGGAAGAAAATGTTGCTATCATTCGGTGGGAGGATAATCATGATCAACAGCATGTTCTCCGCCATCCCTATGCACCTCTTCTTAGTCCTTCGATCCCTGAAAGGGAAAATTTTAAGGCTAGAGAAGATGCTTAATGACTTTTTTTGGATGCTAATCATACAGGTCAATGCCACTGGGAAGCTTGGTCTCACCTTGAAAATATGGATGAAAAGGGGGGGTTCTAGGTTACGGGACATTACGATTACAATACAGGTATTGCAAGCAAAGCTGGCATGGGATATCATTTCTAAAAATTCACTATGGGCCTCTTTCTTTATAAGTAGATATGGGGAACAAGGGGGGGTTCTAATCCATGCAAGCCACCACTTACAACACTGTAAAAGCGAATGTGCTCATGTATGGATTAACTGTAGGGATCGTCCAGGTGGATTATTGGGAAATGTGACATCAGTTTTTGGAAGGATAATTGGTCCGGAGAGCGACTATTTTTCCCAGGGTGCTCGACTCCGGATATTACATTCATGGAAGTGTCAGAACATCCACCTATTATTCAATGTATTCTGAATCGGAAGAAAAAAAGTCTTTATGAGGACATTTCCTTTAACGAGGGAGAAGACAGGTGCTGTTTTTCCGGGTCGATCTCGGGTAAGCTTTCTGTTCGGGATTACAAGAAGTTAGTTCAGGGGGAACCAGTTTCCAATGTGTGGTCGATGTTCTGGTTCAATGATATCCCCTTGAAAATGAACCTAATGGTTTAGCGCATCATCAACAGTGCGTTTCCCATAGAGGATTGCATCTAGAAAAAGGGAGTTCACCTTGACTCTCATTGCCTCTGCTGTAGGAATCCTCATGCCGAATCTGGGGTTCATCTCTTCTGTCATAGTGATTGGATAGTTTTTCTTTGGTCGCATTTTTCTCCTACGCCACACGTCGAGCAGACTCTACACTCCCTTCATGATTTTCTGGCATCCTGGTTTCAGGATATGGATGGATGGTCCTTGGAAGGTAATCTAAGGTGAGCCATCATCTCTTCCATATGCTGGGACATCTGGGAAGCTCGGATGGTTTATCAACGGGGTGATGGGAAGCCTCCTACCATTCTCTAGCTACGTTTGAAAGCTCTTCTCTTTGGGTTGGGCCTGCTGTAAAAAGGGAGCCAGTATATTCTGGGGCATTCTTAGCCAAATTTTGCAAACAAGCATGGTATACAGGATGGCCGATGGATCAGATGGAAACCTCCAGTGAATGGTTTAAAATTGAATGTG
Source organism: Viscum album (assembly GCA_963277665.1). Taxonomy (NCBI): domain Eukaryota; kingdom Viridiplantae; phylum Streptophyta; class Magnoliopsida; order Santalales; family Viscaceae; genus Viscum; species Viscum album. Next base: position 2,114,625,482 of record OY728133.1, on the reverse strand, counting down.
GATGGGTCCATGATAAATGGGATTATGAGAGGTGGTGGGATGCTAGTGATTCGTGTGGATCAGTGTTGGTGGCCTTCAATGCATACTTTAGCCTGGGAAGCTCCTTGGGGGCAGAAGCATGAGCGCTTCTCACAGGGATCAATTTTTGTCGAAGGACGGGTTTTAAGGTGGATGAAGTGGATTTGTACTCGGAAGTCCTGGTCAAATCATTGAAAGATATTTATGAACCACCCTAGGAACTTATGTATTTCATTCGAAAATGTGAGGTTGCAATATAATTTGGGAAAATTGTGAAGCACTTTTGGAGGGAGGATAACTTTGCGCCTGATGCGCTTTCACGGTAGGCAGGTCGGAGGAGAGGCTCATTGTTTACTATAGCATTGGGTGCCTACCAGCGGATTGTATGTCCTTTGTTCGAGGGGATGCCCTTGGTTTGCATCATTTTCTCCCCCCTTGAATTTTTGGTTGGGTGGTATGTTGTGGCCAACCATTAATCTTTTAATAAAAAGAAATTTTCATATCAGCAATCAATGGTTATCTAACCCATCACAAACTAATGATTTCAGGTTGGATAATATTATCATGATAATGTTCTCCATCAGTCTCTATCATCCTTTAAGTGTTATGATTTTATTCGATATCAATTTCTCCATATCCCACATATGTTCTTCTACATGGAAACATATTATGTTTTATTATATAGAACCATCTTAGTTTATTTTCACTCATTTCTATATGATGCTTTACTAAACCTATTAATGTTGTGGGAGTTAATATATTTTTTAAAGTAAAACCACTACTTTTTATCACATGTTCAAATTGAGAGGATAAAATTAATTAATTATTGTGGTATAATAAAATATCCTAATAAAAAAAATAATGTCTATATTCAATAGTTCACAAGACACAAATCATCCAGCTGAAATGAACAACGAATTATCATTATATAAATGTGACTATTATAAACTAATTATTAAATTAGAAGGAATGTGTAGTATTAACCACATTCTAAAATTTATGTAATATTCCTAATTATATCTAATTTATTAATTAAATAATTGTAAATTGGCACTCGATTTTTAATGAAGTCATTTTATTCTTTAAAAATTTGATTTCTTCAAAAATGTATTTTATTTCTTTTTACGAGTCAATGTTATATATTTTTTTTGAGAAATTTTAAAAAATAATTCTTAAAATATATTTATATTTATGAATTCATCATGTAAAATTTAATTTTTGATAGTGGTTTTGTAAATTTTTTTATAAACTTATTTTTTTCAAAACAAGTGATAAATACTAGATATTATTGAATATTTTAATCTTTTTTAATGAATTTAAAAAGTAAAATTATATTTTGGATAACTTTTAAAATTATTTTCCTTATTTATATTTATAATGTTTTAAATATGGGGTTTTAAATGATTTAAATGATTTAATTCACTAAAACATTATATATTCATAAATGATATTTTCCGTAAAAATCGTTTTAATTGTGTTTTTTCAGTTTACATTAAAATTAAATTTTGGAACTTTTAAAATTTGATTTTTTAAAATTGGATTACATATTTTGGAATCATTATATCTAAATTTTAGGAATATTAACCTATTTATTTTGGGTCAATATGAATTGTAAACTAAGTAGTTTTTATTACCATGATAAATGGTATAACATGAAATTAAAATAAAAAATGAGGAATATAAAAAACAAAAAACAGGATTTAATTTGGTTTTATGAGTATATTTCATTTATAATAATATAATTTCTTATTATATTTAATTTTTGGGCCATTTGGATGATATTATGACCTTTATAATATTTTATTAATGAAAAATAAAAATATCACACTTTTATATTTATTAGTTATATTTTTTAATAATATAGATTTCCACGGGAAATACGTGGTTAAAAAATGTATTTTGAGATCTTAATAATTTATATTATTCCTTAATATTTTTTTATAATTTTTTAGTGAATAAATAAATAACTTTAATGGTTACACAATGCTAATGTAGTAATTATTCAATTAATAGATTATTCAAATAAATGATATTACAAATATTAAAAGATATTAAATTTAATAAAATTACATTATCCAATAACTTTATAGATTATCATGATGTATTAGGGATGTATTAAAATATTTTTTTTTGAATTTTACTTCTTTTCATGATGTAACAAAAATTAATATAATGAATAGTTCTACAATATGTTATTGAGGATATTTAAGAATAAATATATACTATTAAATCACATAAAATTCCTAAAAAAATTATATTTCACAAAATAAATAAGATAATGTTTTTTGAATAACAAAATTATACTTTTGTGGTTTGTTTTCCCCAATTATTTTAAATATATTGGCCCTTAATGAGTCGAAATCACTATTTTCAAGCTTAGTGAGAAAAAGTGTTAATGAGGGGGGAAAATCACGAGGTTAATAAAGTGATAAAAACATGTATACTATTTTTTTATGGGAAAATTTTGGTCCATATTAATATTATATTCTAAATAAGTCATTTTTGTGCCATAAGGATTTGAATAATTATTTCTAATAAATTTATATTTTGATAAATTATAGAAGTGTTCCTCCCCTCTCATATGAAAGAGAACCTCTTCATCAATTTAATTCACTATTAAAAACTCATTATTTATAATATATTCTCAAATAAATTACTATAATCCATACCCTAAATATATATCACTTATTTTAGTCATCACACCATCCTTATTGGTCATAAGGTAGTAATAAAAGTAGGTTTTCCCTTGAAGAGGTTTCATTTTTAATCGCGCGTTTCAATTTTGTTTATTCTTCCACCAACTTAATATATTATTTAACCATGATAAAATAATAACATTAGTATATTATATATAATTATATTTTATTATGTTAATATCATAAACTATATAAAACTCCAACATCCATCAAATTTAAATGGAATTCAACATTCGTGTGTACGACGTATTGGCATCATGCGACATAATATTTTATTTTCTATCACCGTATCTCTTTGGGGGATTAGAATGGTGGAATTAATAATTATATAAGATACAAATGATATTTTTATCATTTTTAAAATATAATATATCATTTAATTTCTTACACTTAAATTCCCTAATATAGGATAATGTCATTTTTGCGTACATGCAGACTACCACCCCCACGAATTGATGTGATTTTTTTCTCATTAAAACATCACAAAGATGATATATACATATTAATATTTAAAAAATTAATATAATATTTATGATAGTTTATTAATTATATTAATATAAAATAATACTTACATTCTTTATATAATTATCATTGAAAATGTTAATGTTAATCATTCTTATGTACGGTTAACCATCTTCTCTTCCATATGCTGGGACAACTGGGAAGCTCGGATGCTTTCTCAACTGGGTGATGGGAGGCCTCCAACCGTTCTCTGGGTATGTTTGAAAGCTCTTCTCATTGGGTTGGGCCTACTGTTAAAAGGGATCCGGTATATTCTGGGGCATTCTTAGGAAAATGTTGCAAACAATCATGGTATACAGGATGGTCGATGGATCAGATGGAAACCTTCAGTGAGTGGTTTCAAATTGAATGTGGGTGGGTCCATGATAAATGGGATTATGAGAGGCGGTGGGATGCTATGCGATTCGTGTGGATCAGTGTTGGTGGCCTTCAATGGATACTTTAGCCTGGGAAGCTCCTTGGGGGCAGAAGCGCGAGCGCTTCTCACAGGGATCAATTTTTGTCGAAGGGCGGGTTTTAAGGTGGATGAAGTGGATTCAGACTCGGAAGTCCAGGTCAAATCGTTGAAAGGTATTTATGAACCACCCTAGGACCTTGTGTATTTCATTCACAAATGTGCAGTTGTAATATAATTTGGGTGAATTGTGAAGCACTGTTAGAGGGAGGATAACTTTGCGCCTGATGCGCTTTCATAGTAGGCAGGCCGAAGGAGAGGCTCATTGTTTACGATAGCATTGGCTCCCTACCAGCGGGTTTTATGTCCTTTGTTCGAGGGGATGCACTTGGTTTGCATCATTTTCTCCCACCTATAATTCTTGGTTGGGTGGTATGTTGTGGCCAACAATTAATCTTTTAATAAAAAGAAATTTTCATATCAGAAATCAATGGTTATCTAACCCATCACAAACTAATGATTTCATGTTGGATAATATTATCATGATAATGTTCTCCATCAGTCTCTATCATCCCTTAAGTGTTATGATTTTATTGGATATCTATTTCTCCATATCTGACATATGTTCTTATACATGGAAACATACTATGTTTTATTATTGAGAACCATCTTAGTTTATTTTCACTCATTTCTATATGATGTTTTATTAAACTTATTTATGTTGTGGGAGTTAATAAATGTTTTTTTGAAAAGTAAAACCACTGCTTTTTTATCACATGTTCAAATTGAGAGGATAAAATTGATTAATTATTGTGGTATAATGAAATATCCAAATATATCAAAAAAATGATGTCTATGTTCAATAATTCACAAGACATAAATCACCCAGCTGAAATGAACAACAAATTATTATTATTTAAATGTGACTATTATGAACTAATTATTAAATTAGAAGGAATGTGTATTATTAACCACATTATAAAATTTATTTAATATTCCTAATAATTTCTAATTTATTAATTAATTCTTTGTAAATAGGCACTCGATTTTTAATGAAGTCATTTTATTCTTTAAAATTTTGATTTCTTCAAATATGTATTTTATTTCTTTTTACGAGTCAATGTTATATTTTTTTTTAGAAATTTTAAAAAATAATTTTTAAAATATATTTATATTTAGGAATTCATCATGTAAAATTTAAATTTTGATAGTGGTTTTGTACATTTTTTTATAAACTTATTTTTTTCAAAACATGTGAGAAATACTGGATATTATTGAAAATTTTATTTTTTTTAATGAATTTAAAAAGTAAAATTATATTTTGGAGTACTTTAAAAATATTTTTCTTATTTATATTTATAATGTTTTAATTATGGTTATTTAAATGATTTTAATGATTTAATTTACTAAAACATTATATATTCATAAATGATATTTTCCAGAAAAATCGTTTTCATTGTGTTTTTTCAGTTTACATTTAAATTAAAATTTTGAAATTTTATAATTTGATTTTTGAAAATTGTATTACATATTTTGGAATCTTTCTATCTTAATTTTAGGAATATTAACCTATTTATTTTGGGTCAATATGAATAGTAATCTAAGTCGTTTTTATTACCATGATAAAAGGTATAACATGAAATTAAAATAAAAAATGAGGACTATAAAAAAAAGGATTTAATTTGGTTTTATGAGTATATTTCATCCATAATAATATAATTTTCTATTATATTTAATTTTTGGGCCATTTTGATGAGATTGTGACCTTTATAATATTTTAATACAGAAAAACAAAAATATCACACTTTTATATTTATTAGTTATATTTTTTAATAATAGAGATTTCCACGGGAAATGCGTGGTTATAAAATTTATTTTGAGATCTTAAAAATTTTTATTATTCCTTAATATTTTTTTATAATTTTTTAGTGAATAAATAAATAACATTAATGGTTACACAATGCTAATGTAGTAATTATTCAATTAATAGATGATTCAAATAAATGATACTACATATATTAAAAGAAATTAAATTTAATATAAATTACATGATCCAATAACTTTATTGATTATCATGATGTATTAGGGATGTATTAAAATACTTTTTTTGAATTTTAATTCTTTTCATAATGTTATTAAAATTATTATAATGAATAGTTCTACAATATGTTATTAATGATATTTAAGAATAAATATATACTATTAAATCACATAAAATTCATAAATACATTAGATTCCACAAAATAAATAAGATAATGTTTTTTGAATAACAAAATTATACTTTTATGGGTTTTTCCCCAATTATTTTAAATATATTGGCCCTCAATGAGTTGAAATCACTATTTTCAAGCTTAGTGAGAAAAAGGGTTAACGAGGGGGTAAACATTACGAGGGTAATAAAGTGATAAAAACATGTATACTATTTTTTATGGGAAACTTTTGGTCCATATTAATATTATATTCTAAATAAGTCATTTTTGTTCCATAAGGATTTGAATAATGATTTGTAATAAATTTATATTTCGACAAATTATAGAAGTGTTCCTCCCCTCTCATATGAAAGAGAACCTCTTCATCAATTTAATTCACTACTAAAAACTCATTATTTATAATATATTCTCAAATAAATAACTATTATCCATAATGTAAATATATATGACATATTTTAGTCATGACACCATCCTTACTATCACATGGTACTAATAAAAGTAGGTTTTCCCATGAAGAGGTTTCATTTTTAATCGCACGTTTCAGTTTTGTTTATTCTTCCACTAACATAATATATTATTTAACCATGATAAAATAATAACATTATTATATTATATATAATTATATTTTATTATGTTAATATCATAACCTATATAAAACTCCAACATCCATCAAATTTAAATGGAATTCAACATTCTTGTGTACGGCGTATTGGCATCACGCGGTATAATATTTTATTTTCTATCACTGTATCTCTTTGCTGGATTAGAATGGTGGAATTAATTATTATATAAGATACCAATGATATTTTTATCATTTTTAAAATATAATATATCCTTTAATTTCATACACTCAAATTCCCTATTATAGGATAATGTCATTTGTGCGTACATGCAGACTACCACCCCCCACGAATTGATGTGATTTTTTCCTCATTACAACATCATAAGGATGATATATACATATTTATATTTAAAAAATTTATATAATATTATTCATATTTTAATAATTATATTAATATAAAATAATACTCACATTATTTATATAATTATCATTGTAAATGTAAATGTTAATCATTCTTATGTATAGTTAACCATCTTCTCTTTCATATGTTGGGACATCTGGGAAGCTCAGATGCTTTCTCAACTGGGTGATGGGAAGCCTCCTAACATTCTCTGGGTACGTTTGAAAGTTCTTCTCTTTGGGTTGGGCCTACTGTTAAAAGGGAGCCAGTATATTCTAGGGAATTCATAGCCAAATGTTTTAAACAAGCATGGTATACAGGATGGCCGATGGATCAGATGGAAACCTCCAGTGAGTGGTTTCAAATTGAATGTGGATGGGTCCATGATAAATGGGATTATGAGAGGTGGTGGGATGGTATGCGATTCTTTTGGATCAGTGTTGGTGGCCTTCAATGCATACTTTAGCCTGGAAAGCTCCTTGGGGGCAGAAGCGTGAGCACTTCTCACAGGGATCAATTTTTGCCGAAGGGCGGGTTTTAAGGTGGATGAAGTGGATTCAGAATTGAAAGTCCAGGTCAAATCGTTGAAAGGTATTTATGAACCACCCTAGGATCTTGTGTATTTTATTCGCAAATGTGCGGTTGCAATATAATTTGGGCGAATTGTGAAGGACTGTTGGAGGGATGATAACATTGCTCCTAATGCGCTTTCACGGTAGGCAGGCCGGAGGAGAGGCTCATTGTTTACGATAGCATTGGCTCCCTATGAGCATATTTTATGTCCTTTGTTCGAGGGGATGCCCTTGGTTTTCATCATTTTCTCCCACCATGAATTCTTGGTTGGGTGGTATGTTGTGTCCAACCATTAATCTTTTAATAAAAAGAAATTTTCATATTAGAAATCAATGGTTATCTAAGCCATCACAAAATAATGATTTCATGTTGGATAATATTATCATGATAATGTTCTCCATCAGTCTCTATCATCCCTTAAGTGTTATGATTTTATTCGATATATATTTCTCTATATCCCACATATGTTCTTCTACATGTAAACATACTATGTTTTATTATAGAGAACCATCTTAGTTTATTTTCACTCATTTCTATATGATGTTTTATTAAACCTATTTATGTTGTGGGAGTTAATAAATGTTTTTTTGAAAAGTAATACCACTGCTTTTTTATCACATGTTCAAATTGAGAGGATAAAATTAATTAATTTTTGTGGAATAATGAAATATCCTAATATATCAAAAAAATGTCTATGTTCAATAGTTCACAAGACACAAATCACCCAGCTAAAATGAACAACGAATTATTATTATTTAAATGTGACTATTATAAACTAATTATTAAAATAGAAGTAATGTGTAGTATTAATTACATTATATAATTTATATAATATTCCTAATAATTTCTAATTTATTAATTAAATCGTTATAAATAGGCACTCGATTTATAATGAAGTCATTTTATTCTTTAAAAATTTGATTTCTTCAAAAATGTATTTTATTTCTTTTTACGAGTCAATTATATATATATTTTTTTGAGAAATTTTAAAAAATAATTTTTAAAATATATTTATATTTACGAATTGATCATGTAAAATTTAAATTTCTATAGTGGTTTTGTAAATTTAAAAAAAAAATTCAAAACATGTGAGAAATACTGGATATTATTGAAAATTTTAATGTTTTTTCATGAATTTAAAAAGTAAAATTATATTTTGGAGTACTTTTAAATTTTTTTTCTTATTTATATTTCTAATGTTTTAATTATGGTTTTTAAATGATTTTAATGATTTAATTTACTAAAACATTATATATTCATAAATGATATTTTCTAGAAAAAATCGTTTTGATTGGTTTTTTTCAGTTTACATTTAAATTAAATTTTGGAACATTTATAATTTGATTTTTGAAAATTGGATTACATATTTTGGAATCATTCTATCTTAATTTTAGAAATATTAACCTATTTATTTTGGGTCAATATAAATAGTAAACTAAGAAGTTTTTATTACCATGATAAATGGTATAACATGAAATTAAAATAAAAAATGAGGACTAAAAAAAAAATTGGATTTAATTTGGTTTTATGAGTATATTTCATCCATAATAATATAATTTTCTATTATATTTAATTTTTGGGCCATTTGGATGAGATTATAACCTTTATAATATTTTATTAATGAAAAATAAAAATATCTCACTTTTATATTTATTAGTTATATTTTTTAATAATAGAGATTTCCACGGGAAATGCGTGGTTATAAAATTTATTTTGAGATCTTAAAATTTTATATTATTCATTATTTTTTTTATAATCTTTTAGTGAATAAATAAATGACATTAATGGTTACACAATTCTAATGTAGTAATTATTCAATTAATAGATGATTCAGATAAATGGTATTAAAATAATAAAAGAAATTAAATTTAATATAAATTTCATTTTCCAATAACTTTATAGATTATCGTGATGTATTAGGGATGTATTAATTTTTTTTTGAATTTGACATCTTATCATGATGTTATTAAAATTATTATAATTAATAGTTCTACAATATGTTATTAATGATATTTAAGAATAAATATATACTATTAAATAACATAAAATTCATAAATACATTAGATTCCACAAAATAAATATGATAATGTTTTTTAAATAACAAAATTATACTTTTATGGGTTGGTTTCCCCAATTATTTTAAATATATTGGCCCTCAATGAGTTGAAATCACTATTTTCAAGCTTTGTGAGAAAAAGGGTTAACGAGGGGGTAAAAATTACGAGGGTAAAAAAGTGATAAAAACATGTATACTATTTTTTTAAGGGACACTTTTGGTCCATATTAATATTATATTCTAAATAAGTCATTTTTGTGCCATAAGGATTTTAATAATAATTTTTAATAAATATATATTTCGACAAATTATAGAAGTGTTCCTCCCCTCTCATATGAAAGAGAACCTCTTCATCAATTTAATTCACTACTAATAACTCATTATTTATAATATATTCTAAAATAAATAACTATTATCCATAACTTAAATATATATGACATATTTTAGTCATGACACTATCCTTATTATCACATGGTACTAATAAAAGTAGGTTTTCCCATGAAGAGGTTTCATTTTTAATCGCACGTTTCAGTTTTGTTTATTCTTCCACTAACTTAATATATTATTTAACCATGATAAAATAATAACATTATTATATTATATATAATTATATTTTATTATGTTAATATCATAACCTATATAAAACTCCAACATCCATCAAATTTAAATGGAATTCAACATTCGTGTGTACGGCGTATTGGCATCATGCGATATAATATTTTATTTTCTATCACCGTATCTCTTTGCTGGATTAGAATGGTGGAATTAATTATTATATAAGATACCAATGATATTTTTATCATTTTTAAAATATAATATATCCTTTAATTTCTTACACTTAATTTCCCTATTATAGGATAATGTCATTTGTGCGTACATGCAGACTACCACCCCCCACGAATTGATGTGATTTTTTCCTCGTTACAACATCATAAGGATGATATATACATATTTATATTTAAAAAATTAATATAATAATTATGATATTTTAATAATTATATTAATATAAAATAATACTCACATTATTTATATAATTATCATTGTAAATGTAAATGTTAATCATTCTTATGTATAGTTAACCATCTTCTCTTCCATAAGCTGGGACATCGGGGAAGCTCAGATGCTTTCTGAACTGGGTGATGGGAAGCCTCCTAACATTCTCTAGGTACGTTTGAAAGCTCTTCTCTTTGGGTTGGGCCTACTGTTAAAAGGGAGCTAGTATATTCTGGGGAATTCTTAGCCAAATGTTGTAAACAAGCATGGTATACAGGATGGCCAATGGATCAAATGGAAACCTCCAGTGAGTGGTTTCAAATTGAATGTGGATGTGTCCATGATAAATGGGATTATGAGAGGTGGTGGGATGCTATGTGATTATTGTAGATCAGTGTTGGTGGCCTTCAATGCATACTTTATCCTGGGAAGCTCCTTGGGGGCAGAAGCGTGAGCGCTTCTCACAGGGATCAATTTTTGCTGAAGGGCGGGTTTTAAGGTGGATGAAGTTGATTCAGAATCGAAATTCCAGGTCAAATCATTGAAAGGTATTTATGAACCACCCTAGGACCTTGTGTATTTCTTTCGCAAATGTGCGGTTGCAATATAATTTGGGCGAATTGTGAAGCACTGTTGGAGGGAGGATAACATTGCGCCTAATGCGCTTTCACGGTAGGCAGGCCGGAGGAGAGGCTCATTGTTTACGATAGCATTGGCTCCCTACCAGCAGATTTTATGTCCTTTGTTCGAGGGGATGACCTTGGTTTGCATCATTTTCTCCCACCTTGAATTCATGGTTGGGTGGTATGTTGTGGCCAACCATTAATCTTTTAATAAAAAGAAATTTTCATATTAGAAATCAATGGTTATCTAACCCATCACAAACTAATGATTTCATGTTGGATAATATTATCATGATAATGTTCTCCATCAGTCTCTATCATCCCTTAAGTGTTATGATTTTATTCGATATCTATTTCTCTATATCCCACATATGTTCTTCTACATGGAAACATACTATGTTTTATTATAGAGAACCATCTTAGTTTATTTTCACTCATTTCTATATGATGTTTTATTAAACATATTTATGTTGTGGGAGTTAATAAATGTTTTTTGAAAAGTAAAACCACTGCTTTTTTATCACATGTTCAAATTGAGAGGATAAAATTAATTAATTATTGTGGAATAATGAAATATCCTAATATATCAAAAGAATGACTATGTTCAATAGTTCAGAAGACACAAATCACCCATCTAAAATGAACAACGAATTATTATTATTTAAATGTGACTATTATAAACTAATTATTAAATTAGAAGGAATGTGTAGTATTAACCACATTATAAAATTTATATAATATTCCTAATAATTTCTAATTTATTAATTAAATCGTTATATATAGGCACTCGATTTATAATGAAGTAATTTTATTCTTTAAAAATTTGATTTCTTCAAAAATGTATTTTATTTCTTTTTATGAGTCAATGTTATATATATATTTTTGATAAATTTTAAAAAATAATTTTTAAAATATATTTATATTTATGAATTGATCATGTAAAATTTAAATTTTGATAGTGGTTTTGTAAATTTAAAAAAAAAATTCAAAACATGTGACAAATACTGGATATTATTGAAAATTATAATGTTTTTTAATGAATTTAAAAAGTAAAATTATATTTTGGAGTACTTTTAATTTTTATTATTATTTATATTTATAATGTTTTATTTATGGGTTTTAAATGATTTTAATGATTTAATTTACTAAGACATTATATATTCATAAATGATATTTTCTAGAAAAAATCGTTTTGATTGGTTTTTTTCAGTTTACATTTAAATTAAATTTTGGAACATTTATAATTTGATTTTTGAAAATTGGATTACATATTTTGGAATAATTCTATCTTAATTTTAGGAATATTGACCTATTTATTTTGGGTTAATATGAATAGTAAACTAAGTAGTTTTTATTACCATGATAAAAGGTATAACATGAAATTGAAATAAAAAATGAGGACTATAAAAAACAAAAAAAATAGGATTTAATTTGGTTTTATGAGTATATTTCATCCATAATAATATAATTTTCTATTATATTAAATTTTTGGGCCATTTGGATGAGATTATAACCTTTATAATATTCTATTAATGAAAAATAAAAATATCTCACTTTTATATTTATTAGTTATATTTTTTTAATAATAGAGATTTCCACGGGAAATGCGTGGTTATAAAATGTATTTTGAGATCTTACAATTTTATATTATTCATTTTTTTTATAGTCTTTTAGTGAATAAATAAATGAAATTAATGGTTACACAATTCTAATGTAGTATTTATTCAATTAATAGATGATTCAAATAAAATGATATTAAAATAATAAAAGAAATTAAATTTAATATAAATTACATTATCCAATAACATTATAGATTATCATGATGTATTAGGGATGTATTAATTTTTTTTGAATTTCACATCTTTTCATGATGTTATTAAAATTAATATAATGAATAGTTCTACAATATGTTATTAATGATATTTAAGAATAAATATATATTATTAAATAACATAAAATTCCTAAAAACATTAGATTCCACAAAATAAAAAAGATAATTTTTTTTGAATAACAAAATTATACTTTTATGGGTTGTTTTCCCCAATTATTTTAAATATATTGGCCCTCAATGAGTTGAAATCACTATTTTCAAGCATAGTGAGAAAAAGGGTTAATAAAGGGGTAAAATTCACGAGGGTAATAAAGTGATAAAAACATGTATACTATTTTTTATGGGAAAATTTTGGTCCATATTAATATTATATTCTAAATAAGTCATTTTTCTTCCATAAGGATTTGAATAATGATTTGTAATAAATTTATATTTTGATAAATTATAGAAGTGTTCCTCCCCTCTCATATGAAAGAGAACCTCTTCATCAATTTAATTCACTACTAAAAACTCATTATTTATAATATATTCTCAAATAAATTACTATAATCCATACCCTAAATATATATGACTTATTTTAGTCATAACACCATCTTTATTGGTCACAAGGTAGTAATAAAAGAAGGTTTTCCCATGAAGAGATTTCATTTTTAATCGCGCGTTTCAATTTTGTTTATTCATCCACAAACTTAATATATTAATTAACCATGATAAAATAATAACATTAGTATATTATATATAATTATATTTTATTATGTTAATATCATAACCTATATAAAACTCCAACATCCATCAAATTTAAATGGAATTCAACATTCTTGTGTACGACGTATTGGCATCATGTGACATAATATTTTATTTTCTATCATCGTATCTCTTTGTTGGATTAGAATGGTCGAATTAATATTTATAAAAGATACCCATGATATTTTTATCATTTTTTAAATATAATATATCATTTAATTTCTTACACTTAAATTACCTATTATAGGATAATGTCATTTGTGCGTACATATAGACTACCACCCCCCACGAATTGATGTGATGTTTTCTCATTAAAGCATCACAAGGATGATATATACATATTTATATTTAAAAAAAATATATAATATTTATGATAATTTAATAATTATATTAATTTAAATTAATACTTACATTCTTTATATATTTATCGTTGAAAATGTAAATGTTAATCATTCTTATGTACGGTTGACCATCTCCCTGAAATTAATGTATTTCATTTTTGAAAAAAATAATTAATTTATGGATTTAAGAGTATAATTTATATTGAAAATTGATAAATAGTTAATTATTATTAATTTTTATATTATGGAATATCAATATAATTTTACAATATTCAACATACCGAATCCATTTCAAACTAATGAAATGATTATTATTAAAACTTATAAAGTGAATTAAATTAATTAATTACTTATAGCATGGTGAGAGATTAAATAAAAGGAATAATAATTTGAAAAATATTATGTCTCAATTAAATAATTAATCTTTTTTATAATTTTTGAATATAAATAATGTCTGTGATGATTCATACCCAAGGTAAGTGAATTTCATTTAAAAATATTCTTTTAAAGTTCTCATTTCAATCATTTTTACAGAAGTCACAAGGAATATATTTTAATATATATGAAATGAATGGAATTTCCCTTCATCATTATCCATTGATAATTTGATTTTTTTCTCAATATGATTCCACAGTTATCTTCATCAAAAATATTTTCTTCTTTATAGGCAAAATTTTCAAATTTTAATAAAAAAATTCCATGACAACTATTCAAATGATTTCAAAAAGATTTATTTTTTAAAAAAATCTTTGAATATATTTACAAAAAAGAAAAATAATGAATTTAATATGTTAACATATATGGTTTCATGGAATATTCCTCCCACAAAAACCATTATATTATTTTCATATTCCCCTAAAAGATTTCATTTTTCATCAAATAAAACCCAGATTTTCCTTTTCTAGGTGTTTTGGTAATGAAAATGGGTTTCAAATAAGAAATGTTATTTTGATATCTAAAATTTTTTACATAGGGGTTTAAAATAGTATTTATTGGGTTTTATTCATCTTTTCGTCCTTATAAATTTTTATGATGGTTTTAACCCAATTATAGCTCATTAGTGATTCTGATATAGTTTATATAAAGGGTTGATCCTCATTTTTTAAAATAGATGATCCTAATATAGATTATATATTGGATTCTCCCATAAATGTCACGACCTGTCCCATTTGGGGCATGAGCCACGACTCCCCAATCCCACCTCCAATAGGCCAGGGGATGGTGACTTGCACTGAGTAGGAATTATAATATCATGGGAGGCATTGCATATAAACTTGTACACATACACACACATCTCCAAGCCCACAAAGCTGAAATATAAAAACTACTAAAAATGGAAATGCATGCATACACTAAAATCCCAACAAATAGAGTATGACCGGAAGGTAAAGTACATTAATGTAAAACCCTGGGCCAAAAGTACAAGCCCAAAAAAAGAGAGTCTACAAAAAAGTCCAACCTGTAAAGAAAGGTACTAGGACTGCAATTTGTAGCTGTAGGAACACACCTCAGCCTATCTGAGTTCACTAAACATCGTCCGGTCCTGGTCTACCTAGAATCCTGTCAAAGGCTCGCTCGTCTACACAAGACACGATACGTGTGGAAAATCCCATGCATGGGTGAGTGTAACAATACCCAGTAGGATACCCCGAAACTACAAAAGAAAGAAACAAAGGAAATACCACAAAAGAATGATACAGTCATCTCTACACAGTACATGTTTACAGAACATATAACAAGAATATCCAGATATACTCATACACGATAGACTATCGCGAAACCACCACTAAGATCCAGCTTGAATATTCCACTAATCACATAACAAGGAGAACACACACCTAGGTCTGAAGAGAGGGAGAGATATGAAGTAGTCATTCTGGGTGAACTCACTCTACATGTACTTGAGAATACGAGGTTCAGATGAGGATTACATCCAATAGCTATGGGGGTGATTACAACAACTCAGTCTGAACTAATATGCTAAGAATAGGATTGGTGCCTAGGTATAGTTGGTCACTTTGATACCATGAACTCTACTTAGGGTTCCAGGAATGAATAGAGGATCCAACTCTAGGTATCACAGAGGGGATTCCGACAACTCTATTCTGGAGGACCTGCTGAAAGGATCATACTTTTGTACATAGGAAATGATACCAGATACCTTTAGGAGAGAGTCCAAGGGGACGAAACCTATGGAATCTAGTCCAAGTAACAAAATACCACTGGCTGAAGCCATGTAAAACAGGTTACATGACATGTAGTATGGTTACACGTCGTGTTCCTTGACTCTGTGTACTGCCCGTGTAAATGACCCCTGTCATCCGTCCAAGCTGTGTAAAACTCCACTACACGGCGTGTAGAAGGATCACAAGCCATATTCCCCGACTCCGGGTACTGCCTGTGTAAACGGACCATTTCTGGAATCGATGTTGTATAGGAAATCATATTCACCTCGTGTAAGTCAAAGTAGACACCATGTCCTATCAACTGGGAAACACCTGTGTACCCTGGTCGTATTCCCATACACGGTGTCCATCTGTGTCTCCTTCCTGTGTATGAGTACAAGGATTATCCCGTGTATCTGGCTAGGTCTGGCTAGGGAAGGGTGTACATGCCGTGTCCTTGGCCGTGTACCCAACTTGTGTCCTTGTACTCCCGGAGTACACGTCAGGGGGTCCGGAGAAGAACACACGCCGTGTAGCCCATACTACATGCTTTTTAGATAATATTTGTCCAGAAATGTCGTCTTCCTCTTCGCGCCTCGGCCGGATCTCCAGATCATGATTCTATTGTCTGTTTTCTGATAAATTCAATAATATGGGTCACCCCGTCATCATGATGCCAAATCTGTGGGTTTCAGACCTTTGATCATCTCCAATATCCGATTCCAGTCATCCACGCGAAAATAGTTCGAATAATGATTTCCTCCGATCCACTACCATCTGTCTGTCAAAACCATCATCGAACCTATTTGGGGTTGTTTCGATGCTAGATATTCAATTACGGATCGGTCTGTCGTGCAATGGATGTGCAACGTTCTGTCGTTCATACCTTCGCAAAGATCGACTAGAATGCACATGAAGAACATGAGAAATCGGGGGAGAATAGCACAACAAATCGAGAGGGACAAACCACGATTGATGTTCGTGTCAATCTTGGTTCTTCACCATTAGAAGGTTAAATGAAACCAAAACAAATTCAAGAATCAAATCCCCATATTACCGAAAATATCCCATCCCGTAAATATGATCGATCCGCGAGCTAATATGTTCATCGATTAGTCTGTGTTCGTCGTAGGAATCAAGAACAGGAAATAAATCACATGAGGTTAAATTCCCTACCTGGATTTTCGGTGCTCGTTAGCGAAGATATGGTCGATGTATCATCGTCACCGGCGAAATCCGTCGAGAACATCATCGTCGCATTGGGAGTTTCCTCCAGTGCTTTCCCAGAGCCTCCAAGGGTTTCAGGGTTATGAGGTCTGTATCACTGGACCTCTGTGCAACCCTTTATTTAAAAACGATAAAAGATATTCACTACAACAAAATTTAATTAAATATTTTAATTAAATATTTTATTACGGTTGCATCCATAAACTGGATTTCACCACTGACCTATGTCAGCCGAATTTAGGTCTCTCTTAGGGTAAACTCGAACCTCTAGATGCAGAGGTTTCCTCAGATTTCCAATCCTAGCACCCGTTCAGGATTTATTCCACTTTTTCTGGAAAACCAAATTCATGTGTTATTTAATTACTTAATTAAATTCAGACATTTGTTTTGGACTCACTGGGTCTCGAAACTACACATTGTCTCAAATCCTGGTCTTGAAATAATTCCCATATATTATTAAAATAATACAAGAAAAAAACATCTAGGATATTACACCACACCCACCTTAGGGATTTACGTCCTCGAAAAGAAAAAAAAACGCTACTCAAATAGATGTGGGTACTGCCCATGAATCTGAGCCTCCCGCTCCCACGTGCTCTCCTAAAGATTCACTTGCATCCATCGGACACACACAAAGGGAATGGCTCGCCCATGGAGGTTTTTCTCCTGCCGATCCTCGATCTCCACTGGGTACTCAGTAAAGGTCGCTCCATCATCGATGTCCAGCTCGCCCCAGTCGATAACGTGCGATGGGTCATGAACATAACTCCACAGCTGCGACACATGGAAGACGTTTTGTACCCGGTCCATCTGAGGAGGCAGAGCCAAGTAGTACACCACCTCGCCATATCTACTCAGAATCTGAAAAGGGATGATGAACCTCGAAGATATCATTCCGCCTCGGCCAAAACACCGCAATCCCCATCGAGATGAGACCCGAAGGAACACATTGTTTACTTTCTCAAACTGAAAGGGCCTATGTCTCATATCAGTATAAGAGTTCTGCTAACTCTATGCAGTCTTCATCCGCTCCAGGATGAACTGCACCTTCTCTGTAGTAGCTCACACCATCTCTGGGCCCATGAGTACTGACTCTCCTGGGTCAGTCCCGTAAAGTGGTGACCTGAAAGGTCACCCGTACAAAGTCTCGAATTGGGAAATGATATTAGTTGAATGATAACTGTTTTTATAAGAAAATTCCACCAGTAGTAGGTGATCCAACCAGCTATGACCAAAGTCATGTATGCAAGCTCATAGCATATCCTCTTGAACCTGGATGGTCCACTCTGTCTGTCAATCAGTCTGAGGATGAAACGCGGTGCTCAAGCGTAACTGAGTCCCAAAAGCTTCCTTCAATCCCTTCCAAAACCGGGATGTGAAATGAGCATCATGATCTGAGATGATTTTGGATGGCACTCCATGAAGATGAACTATCTCTTTCATGTAGAGGAGTCCCAAGTTCTCTACTGAACTCTGCTTTCTTATGGCTAGGAAGTGGTCCGACTTGGTGAGTCAGTCAATGATCACCCAAATGGGAGCATGTCCATTGGACGTACGTGGTAAACACATCACAAAGTCCATGGATATCCTATACCATATCCACTCTGGTACCTCAAGGGGCTAAGTCAAGCCGGATGGAACCTGGTTCTCAACCTTTACTTGTGGACAAGTAAGTCAATGAGAAACAAACTTAGCCACACTCTTATTCATTCCTGGCCACCAGAATTGACGTCGGAGGTCCTGGTACATCTTTTCCACCCCTGGATGCACCGCCAAAGGAGATTTATGTAACTCTCTCAGAACCTCCTCCAGCAACGTCACTGGTACTACTATGTGCCCTATGAAAAGAACAATGTGCTTTACACCTTTTGAATATCCATCAGCAGCGTCGCCTGCAGATATCTGAGAACGTAGAGTCTCACAGCTGGCATCCTTGAGCTATGCTTCCCTGACTCACTATAAGACTGGAGGGGTAACATCATCGAATGAAGTTATTCTCCCTCACTTTTATTCACGAAGGATAACTGTAAATAGGACAACTTACTCATCACCTCATCCAGCAACAATGAACTGGATTTCCTATTGATAGCATCTGCCACAACGTTCACCTTCCCAGAAGTATAAATGACATCAAAGTTGTAATCCTGGAGGAACTCTAGCCACCGCCTTTGTCTCAAATTTAGATCCTTCTGAGAAAATATATATATGAGACTCTTTTGATCATATTAGACGGTAAACCGCTTTCCCATCAGGTAGTTCTACCACATCTTCAATGCGAATACTACCACGGCCAACTCAAGACCACAGGTCGCGTAGTTTGGCTTGTGTGGCCTCAACTGACGTGAGCATTAGGAAATAAGCACTTTCCTCTACATCATGACACAACCATGCCCAGTTCCTGTAGCATCACAGAACACCGCGTACTCGACACCGTCCCATGGTTGTCTCAAGATAGGGGCGCTCGCCAGACTCTGTCTCAACTACTGAAAAGCCTGCTAGCAGCTCTCGGTCCATAAGAAAGGTTGCCCCATTCGCGTCAAATCTATCATGGGTTCTGAAATCCTGGATGAATCAAGGATGAATCTCCGATTGTAGCTGGCCAACCCATGGAAACTCCTCACCACCGTCACGCTCTGGGGTGGTTCCCATGCTAACACTGCCTCTACCTTGGCTGGGTCCAGTGCTACACCATCTGCTGAGATAACATGTCCTAGATAGTGGACCTCATGTATCCATAATTGACACTTTGAGAGTTTCTCGTACAACTGATGCTTTTAGAGTTTGTCGAGAACCATCCTTAGGTGCCTCGTGTGATCCTACTCAAACGTAGATTACACAAGGATATCATCGATGAAGACCACCACAAACTGATCTAGATAGGGATGAAAGATCCAGTTCATGAGTCCCATAAACATTGTCGGGGAGTTCATCATGAAAAATGATATCAATAAGTACTCATAGTGATCGTACCAACATATGAAAGATGTATTAGGTATATCTTCATCCCTTACCCATGACTGGTGATAGCCTGATTGTAGATTAACCTTCGAGAACCATCATTCCCCTCTTAACTAGTCAAAGAGGTCATTGATCCTTGGTAGTGGATACCAGTTCTTCAGGATCACCTAAATCATGATCGGGTAATCCACACATAGACTCGAGCTCCTATCTGCATTCATGGCCAATAATACTGGGGACGCCTAGGGTGAAACACTGGGTCTCAAGAAGCCCTTCCTCTGCAAGTCTTCTAGCTGCACTATCAGCTTGTGTTGCCCTAAAGGAGCCATCTGATATGCTGATGCTGATATCGGTTTTTTCCTAGGTTGTAGCATAATGAAGATCTCTATCTCCCGATGGGGAGGTAGTCTGGGGACATCCTCCGGAAGGAAGTCCTCGTACTCAACCACTACTGCTTGAAACTGGAAACTCGTAATGTCCGGTGCGCCAAGGGCTAGGATGGCTAACTGATGTGAAATCGGTATTAACATCCTATGCATGAGTCCATCATGCGCTGTCTGGGTCTCCTTCTCAGCGACAAAAGAGAACATTGTCCTATCCCTGTGGACACACCACACCCTTTGCCTAAATCATTAAATATAGGAATGAACTTTGGATAGCCAATCCATACCAAGAATGACATCGTAATGCCTTGACGCTACCACCCAGATGTTCCAACCGAATTTATCACCTCTAAGGGTCAGGTCACACTGTCTGCAAAGGTATGTGATCTCTGAATATTCTCTAGTCTTTCATTCTAAGAGTAAGGGTCGAGTAAAAGGATCAATAGGAATATCAAGGTCTCGAACAAGATAAGCAGCCAGAAAAGAATGACTAGAACATGGGTCTATCAGTACGGAATCCATTGTAGAAAAAAAAACAGATTATACCTATAATCATTCCAGGAGTACATGGGTCATAAGCCTTTACTGCCTGCAGCTGTCCTTGCCTCTATCCAATAGCTCCCTGAGACTGGGGTGGACTTCTTGTGGTAGGTGGTGGCAAAAGGACAAAATCTCGACCAAATCCAGATGATCTCCAAGCTCCTCT
The DNA here is from genome assembly GCA_963277665.1 of Viscum album. NCBI lineage: Eukaryota > Viridiplantae > Streptophyta > Magnoliopsida > Santalales > Viscaceae > Viscum > Viscum album. The sequence goes on along the minus strand of OY728133.1, from coordinate 2,114,604,080 downwards.
ACCACATCTGCATCCCCGCGGATCTATCTGCTCCACACGTTGCCTCTGCCTCGGTGGTCCATCCACTGCTCCCGTGCCAGTAGTATGACGGGTCAGACAATCTCGAGTGAGATGTCCCCTGCCATCGCATGAGTAACATCACCTCTCCCAAGGATAGATAGACGCGCCCTACAAACCCTGTACGATAGATCCTCTGTCCTAGGATCTCCTATGAAAACGTCTATCATGCCTGGGTCCTTGATGTCGGCTCCCTACTGCCGAGGTCTCTACTCCGGGTTTCTCACTATTGACAACTGCTGGCTATCTCTGCTCTTCCAAGAAGCTCTCGACCACCAATGCCCGCTCGAGAACCCCATCATAAGTAGTAATTCTCATAGGGATGATGCTAGCTCAGATTTCCATGTGCAAGCCTTGTTCAAAAGTCTGAGCTCTGAAGTACTGATCTGTAACCATGTCCATCGAGTACCGTGAGAGGTCGATAAACCTTAATGAATAGTCACCCACAATCATGGTTCCCTACTGAAGCTAAAGAAGATCCTGTATACGTACTGCTCTTAGGGTAACCATAGAAAAATAATCTATGAAGAGATGCTCAAACTCTGACCATGCAAGAGTCGCCTCGTCATCAGTCTGGATAACCAAAATCCTCTATCGCCCTGCCGAGCCCTACAGAAGGCTTACCGCCAAGATCACCATCTGGTCTGCTGGTGTCCTGACCAAATGGAATAATCTGGTCACTGCCTCAAGCCAGTCCTCTACTGCCTGAGGGTCAGGCTCGGCTTGAAACCTAAGGGGTCTCTGTCTTGGAAACTCATGGAGTGCCCTCAGCCTGCGCTCCTCCTCCCCTGGGACAGTAGGCACTAATCACTACTCCACAGGTGGTGGGATAACTGGCACACCACCCGAAGGTAAAACTGGGAGATCTGGTCCCTCTATCGAAGCTTTATCACTGAGGGGGTCATCCTCATGATCGAGCTGCTAGATCCTAGCGGGTGCACGTCATGGAGGAATCTTGTAAAGAAACAAGATGTATCTCAGTCATTGAGTATATCTGGAGAGATGGCTTAAAGAGGACATGGAAACCACAATCCATTCCTATATAATGCATGGACCATAATTTTCCCCTGCAACTAGTGTTCTCATGTTACGAGTCGAAAATAACGTTATCAGAGTCTTGGTGTATGGATACATCGGCCACATGCACCAACACTATGGTCCTTATCTTAAAAGTCGAACTGGAAACACTTAACACTGTTGCCCCAAACCAACTCACAGACTCTTGGTCCTATGATAGAACCAACCACCTCTGATACCACTCTGTCACGACCCCTCATAGTGGGGCCTGAGCCGCAAATCCCCAATATCGCCTACAATAGGACAGGGTATGGTGATTAACACCAAGTAGGCATGCTACTAAAATGGGAGGAATTGCCTATAAACCTATACACATGCACACACATCTCCAAGCCCATAAAGATGAAAATTAAAAACTACTAAAAATTGAAATGCATGAATACAGTGAAATCCCAACCAACAGAGTACGATAGGATGGTAAAGTACAGTAATGTAAAACCCTGGGCCAAAAGTACAATCCCACCAAAAGAGAGTCTTCAACAAAGTCCAACTTGTAAAGAATGGTACTAGGACTGCAATATGTAGTCGTAGGAACACACCTCGGCCTGTCTGAGCTAACTGAACATCATCTGGTCCTGGTCCGCATAGAATCCTGTCAAAGGCTCCCTCATTTTCACAAGACACGACATGTGCGGGCAATGCTCGTGCATGGGTGAGTATAACAATACCCAGTAAGACACCCCGAAACCACAAAGGAAAGCAACAAAGGAAATACCAAAAAGGAATGATATAGTTATCTCTACACAGTATATGATTACATAACATATAACAAGAATATCCAGATATACTCATACATGATCGACTATCGTGAAACAACCCCTAAGATCCAGCTCGAAGATTACACTAAGCACGTAACAAGGTGAACACACTATTATGTCTGAAGAGGGAGATACGAAGTACTTGTTCCGGGAGAACACACTCCAAATGTACTTGAGAATATGATGTTCAGATGAGGATCAAAACCTATAGATGTGGGGTGATTCCAACAACTCAGTTTGAAATAATCCGCTATGCAGAGGATCAGTGCCTAGGTAAAGTTGATCATGATGATACCAAGAATGCTACTTAGGGTTATAGGAATGAATTATGGATCTGAATCTAAGACTCATAGAGGGGATTCCAATAACTCTATTCATGAGGTCCTACTGAAGGGATCATACTCCTGTACATAGGAAATGATACTAGAAACCATCAGGAGAAAGGCAAAGGGGACGAACGCTAAGGAAACTAGTCCATGTCACAAAAGTCCACTGGCTCAATCCATGTAAAACAGGTCGCACAGCGTGTATTATAGTTACGCGCCTTGTTCCTTGACTCCGAGTACTTCCCATATAAATGTCCTGTGTAATCCGTCCAAGCAGTGTAAAACTCCACTACACGGCGTGTAGAAGGATCACACATTGTGATCCCTGACACTAGGTACTGCCCGTGTAAATGGTCAGTGTGTGGAATCTAAGGTGGGTAGGAAAGCATATACACAACGTGTATGTCGAAGAACACGTTGTGTCTTGTCAACTGGGAAACACCCGTGTACCCTGACTTTATGCCCATACACGGTGTCCGTCCATTTTTCATGCCCGTGTACTAGTACACGGGGTATCCCATGTATCTGGCCGGGCTTGGCTGGGGAATGGTGTACACGGCGTGTCCTTGGTCATGTACCCAACCTGTGTCTGTGTACTCCCAGAGTACACGCCGGGTGGTCTACCGAAGAACACATGCAATTTATCCCATACTACTTGCTGTGTAGTTGGGATACTTCCAGAAATGTCATCGTCCTTCTCGCACCTCGGCCGGATCTCCGGATCACGTTTCTCTTGTTAGTTTCCCACAAAACGCAAGTTTATGGCTCGCCCCATCGTTATGATGCTGAATCCATGGGTTTTGGACATTTGATTGGCTCCAAAATATAATTCCAATCATCCGCATGGAAATCGTTCAAAGAATGATATCTTCCAATCCGCTTTGATCCATCCATCAAAACCGTCTTCGCACCTACGTGGGATTGTTTTGATGCTAGATCTTCAAATTGAGATCGTTTTGTCGTGAAACAAATGCACAACGATGCATCGTTCATACCTCCACGCAGAACGTGTATAATGAACATGAAAAACGTGAGAAATCGGGGGAGAATGTCACAACAAATCGAGAGGGACGAACCTCGGTTGATGTTTGTGTCGATCATGGTTTTTCATTTTTATAAGTTTAAACGACACCAAAACAACTTCAAGAAGAAAATCCCAAAATTCCCTCAGAAATTCCATCTCGCAAATACGATAGATTCATGGGAGAATCTATTCGTGGATTAGTCTGCGTTGGTCATAGGAATCAAGAACGGGAAAGAAATCACAAGAGGTTAAACACCCTACCTGGATCCACGTCACTCATTGGCGATGATCCAGTCATTGTGTCATCGTCACCGGTGAAATCTATCAAGAACGTCGTCACCGCATTTGGGGATTCCTCCAGAGCTTTCCCAAAGCCTCTAGAGGTATCAGGGTTATGAGGTATGTAACCCTGGACCCATTTACAAGACATTATTTAAAAAGGATAAAATATATTCTGTGCAAAAAAATTTAATAAAATATTTTATTACAGTTGCGTCCAAAAAACAGGATTTCACCACCGACCAATGTCAGCCGATGTTAGGTCTCTCCAAGGGTAAACCCGCTTCTCTGGACACAACCGTGCCCTTGTATTTTTTATCCAAGCACTCGTTCAAGGTTTATTCTACTTTTTCTAGAAAACCACATGCGTGTGTTATTTAATTACTTAATTAAATTCAGATATTTGTTCCGGGCTCATCGGTCCTCGGAACTGCACTCCATCTCAAATCATGGTCTCGAAATAATCCACATATAATATTAAAATAAAACATGAGAAAAAGTCCAGGACATTACAATATATCTCAGTTTTAGCATGTTTTAGATTATATAATTGGTGAGCCCAAATAGGGCTCTAATGTAATGGAGAATGATTATGATCTCTAAGTTAAGACATTTTTAGTCATCTAAATGGCTATTCCAACATTAGGGATTTTGAAAGGGTTTTAAGATGATGATGTCCCATGGAACCTACATTAATTTTCAATGCATGAAAATGAGTATTCGTGTAAATATTTTTCAAAAGATAAAATAATGATATTTTAAATTTTTTATGTGACTCTATTTTTATATGAAAATGTAGGTTTATAAGAAAATGGTTTTTATAGGCTTTAATATTTTTCACATGACTAGTAGATTTCTTATTTTTTGTCCCATAACGATATTTTTTCTCATATAATGTTTTAAAAATCTTTTAATATGGTTTAAGGATGGGTATGGAATGATATGTATTAATGATCGGAATTGTGGAGTTTTTCGCAATAAAAGAAGTCATTTTTTATTTTAAAATATTTATATTTTGGGATAAATGTATACTTACTAAGGGTTTACAATTTTTAATATTTGGTATTTTCTGTATGATCGATAAAATAACATTATAGATGTCAAAACCAAAATGATCATTAATATTGTAATAATGTGAATTATATTTTCAATTCAAGGGATTATGTAATGTTTAAGGATGATTTCTTGTATTTGGAATCAAATAAGGGATTACAAAGCTTAAGATATTTACTTAATTTAATGAGAGATTATATTAAGATTTGTGGATATCATCTTGGGTTTGTAAATTTGTGATTTAACATACGTTCAAAGGCATAGACAACCCATTTTTAGGTTTCATGTGAGCGTATTGTAATGTGATTAATTAGATTTTTATCATTTTTTTTGGTGGATTTATTTGTAACCATTATGTTTAAAATGATGTATTATTTCATAAGAATGTTTTTATTATTTGGTAAAGTTAATAGTAAACTGTTGAAGTTAAAACATTCATTAATGATGAATTACTTAATGGTATTTTTGAATGTTGATGTATTATTGAATTTCTATGGGTATTGTATTTATATGTAAAATTTTAGTATTAACATAAATTTTATTTTTATTAATCATATTCTCTCTAAATTAATGTTAATTATTCAATATGGAAGAAAGGGATATAAAATAACTTTATTATCCCTTCAAGATGTGTAAATAATCACTTTCATGTAAAAATAATGTTCATTTGATCAAGAATGGTTTTTTATTATCCAAATATCATTCTACAAACATTATTTATGTCCAATACTATTTTTTACTTCTCGAAAATTTATATGTGACTTGTTATCTCCCTTATTTGATTTCAAATTCGTCACTCACCCACCTTATTCGATATGGGGAATAACTCTAAGGAGTTGACAATTTATTTTTTAGGATATTGACTAAATGATGGAAGATAAAGGAAACACCAAAAGAATAATGAATGACCTAGATGTATTGATGTTGAGTATGATTTATTTTTAATTGATCTAATTATAAATCATGATTAGGGATTAGATGAATCATAAAGACATGTTTTGTAAAATTTAATAAGATTAAAAAATATTTTTGAGTGTTTATGAATGGAGTTTAATTAATTGTTTATCAATGATATCCCTTTTTAAAACATTTATAGTAGATTTTATAATAAAAATATAAAAACATATGTAAATGATATCAATACATCTAAAAAGTGATTTAGAAAAAAGATTCACTCATTTGAAGACATATGATCAATGGATAAATAATCCACTGTGTAAATATAATATTGATGATTGATTATTTTATTTGTTTTAAAAGGATATGTATAGACAACAATATAGGTTAAAAATGATATTTTTTAGGGATTTAATTATATTATTTTTGAATATTAGTTTTTTCAAATAGATAACCATGTGATGGAGAAGTGATATAATGATTATGAGAATAATGATATTTTAGAATATGTCCATTATTTTGGGAACCTTATATAATTAAGGTAAATAAAACATTTGAGTTATTCAATTGGGGAATAGTTAAATAAATATCTTTTTAAGGTACATATGATTTTAATTAATATTTATCAGGATTAATGTTATTTGTGAATATGATTAGAATATAGAGGATTCTATATGATTAGGGAGTATAATTTTTTTATGCTATATATAGATTGATTTTTCATATCTTTGTAGAATATATGTTCAAATACTTGGAATAATTTTTTGAAAATATTAGTTTGAAATATTTTTATGAATGTTAATGTTAAATATTTATTAAAATATATAAGATAATAATTTTATATTATTTTTTAGTATTTCCAAATTAATGTTGTATTTATAAATATGAATGTTCATTCATTTTGGAAATTAAAATATCATTTTCTTACCACTCTTGTTTTGATTAATGTATAAAGATAGATAGGATAGCTTGTTACCATAATTTAAGACTATGTGATTCCTTATATATTTATTCCATAGCTTCATGAATAAAAACATTTTCAGGTAAAAATGTTGCTTGGAATAAGAGCTCTGATTGTGGTAGAAACTGATTATGGGGTGAAATTAAATATTTTCAAGTAAGTAAATGTCCTTATTATTTTTTATGATAAATGAGAACCCATAATCTAGAATGATTCCTAATGAAGTCAAAAATATATCTCTTTAATTAACATATCTAGATTTTAATGGTCTTTTAAACCATCATAGATTTATGATTTTGTGATAATTAACATCATCATGACCATTTTATCTATCACTCTCTATTAGTCCTTGGGAGTTAAGTGCTTCTTCTATATCTATCTATTAACATCCCAAACATGTTATATTAAGGAAATACCATATTAGTTTTATTATGGATGACCTTCTTACTTCACTTTATACTATTTAAAGATGGTGTTTTATTAACCCTATATTTATATGGGATCTCAACAACAATGTTACCAAAATTCGATCCCATGGTTTTTTATTTTGATTTAAAAACAAAAGATTGGATTTTAATAAATGGGGGGATGTTATATATCAAAATTTAAAAAATAAATACTATGTTAGATAGTGTTAATGATACGCAACACATATCTTAAACAAACAATAAGATTTTGTTTTTTAAAAGTGACTATTATGACATTGCCACTAAATTGGAAATAATTAATTATACAAACCACATTTTGAAATATAAATAATGTTTCCATTTATATCAAATCTATTAATTAATTATTTGAAATTATGAACTCGATTTTTTGTGAATCCATTTTATTCTTCAATAATATGAATTCTTCAAAAAATTTGTTTTGTTGTTTTTTATGAATCTATATTTTTATTAATTTTTAGAGATTTTAAGTAAATTATTTTAAAAAATGAATTTATTTTTTGAATTAATAATAAAAAAAATTATCTTTTAATGGTTGCTTGAAAATTTTCTAGGGAAATAGAAATTTCAATGAATGGTGGAAATAATGATTATTATTGAAAACTACAGTTTCATTTAAAGAGTTTATAAATTAAAACATCATTTAGGATTATTTTTAATTTTTTTTTTCATTTTACTTATAATGATCAAATTATGATTTTAAATGATTTTAATACATGAATGTAATATAAAAACATTTTATATTTAAAAAATAAATTTTATAAAATAAATAGATATTCATTATGTATTTCTATTATAATTTTAAAATTAATTTTTATAATTTTATTTTTTCTAAGGGTTTAAAAATGGATAAAAAAAATTTATGTAGTGATATTATATTTTTTAAATAGACACATTTTATTTTTGGTGAATATAAATAATTACTATTTTAATTTTTGTTACAATGGAAAAAGGTAAAATGGGCAATTAAATTTTAAAATAAATTTTGAGTGACTATAAATTATAGATACAAATAAATTAATTTTATTTGATAATTCGATTTAATCCACACACATCCAAGATTCAGTTATATGTTTTTTTATATCAATTTATTTAGATTATTACCTTTATAATATTTTATTTACAAAAAAGTAAAATAATGTCAAAATCATATTTTTATTAACTACAATATTTTTTAAATAGAGATTATATAATGATATGTTAAATTATAATTTTTTTATAATCTAAAAATATTTATCATCATTTCTATAATTCATTACTTATTTTTTAGTTAATAAATAATATAAATAAATTTTTACCCAATGAAAACAAATTAATTATTAAATTAATGTTTAAATAAAATAAATGGTTGAAAAAATATTAAAAGAAAATAAATTTAAGATATATAATGTAAATAAAAAAAATAATATATTAAAATCACATGTTTGGGATGTTTGAAAATATTTCCCCATATTTTAAATCTTTTAGTGATGTTAATAAATAATTTTAATGAATAGTTCTAAAAATTTACATTAACGACAATTCGAAATAAATAATATTTTATTAGATGATATTAAATTAAAAAAATATATTAGATTTGTAAATTTAACATGTATATATATTTTAATTAAAAAATTTGTCCCTTTATTTTTTTTCATTTATAGTATCTATATTTACTGTCAAACAGTAAAAATCATTGGTGTCGCCTTAAGGGTTAATAGGATTAATTAAGTGTTAAAACAAAAATATAAAGGTATAATATGAACAAAACAAGACTAATTTTCCTTGTAGAAGATGATTATGATCTATCCTTATCTTATAAATTAATCTTTTTGATCCATTTTGAACTAAGGATCATGTTAAATAATTTAATATTTTTAGAAATTCCCAGAGTTCCCTTCCCACTCTTATAAAAGGGAACCTATTCATTTTATTACGTCACACTAAAAAACTAATTTGGTTCAATAATTTTATTTCAAAATAACTTACTATTATCCTTATCATAATAATAGGGTCCATGGTTTAGTCAGAACATCAATCATTGTGGTCTTTAGGAGTATAGCAAAGGATGTTTTCTAAATAAGAGGCATCATTTTTAATCAGGTGTTTCAATTTTTATTTCTTCTCAACCTCCTTAAAATACTCTTTAAAAATGATAAAATAATAACATAACTATAGTCCATATATTAATATTTTTTTATGTTAATATAATAACCAATATCAATCCACAATATTCTTTAAAAGGGAATGAAATTCGTCATTCATGTGTACAACAGACTATCACCTCAAAAACATATATAATTCTTTATCTACCACCATATATCGTGGATGTATTATAATTATGGAATTATTGTATATATATTATTTTAATAACATATTTATCATTCTCAAAACATAATAAACTATTTAATTTATTACCTTTACATTCACTAATATATGATAACATCATTCGTGTGTATGTCTGGACTTCCACCTTGAAAAAGAAATGTGTTCATTTTTTCATCACCGCATCACATTGATGATATATATCTAAGTATGTTTAGGTATTTAATATTAAATTAATGATATTATGATAATTATTTAGGGTTAAAATTATACTTAACTTCTTTCAATAATGATCCTTGAAAAATTGAATCATTACCCATGCATACGTATGACCTACCTTCTCCACGATTATCTCATATTCCCTTCTTTATAAACTTATTTTATGGATGGATTTAAATAAATAATTTATCTAAAATAATAGTAATTATTTCATGATTATTATTCTATAGATGAAAAAATGATCAAATATTTTACCATAGTCAACTTATATATTTCATTATGAACATATGAGATGAATATGATCTAAACATCGAATATGATTTTAGTTAACTAAATAATTAAATATTTAATAGAAAAAGATATGTTAAATTGAATAACAATATTGAAAAAGGATGTTAAGAGTGTAAATAATTAACTTATCTTTATTATTTCAAATGATATGAAACTTATGTGATTAGTTAGACTCAAGGAAATTGAATTTCTAAGAAGGAAATATTTTAATGTTCATATATTTACACTTTTGAAAAAATTTTAAAGGAATGTATTATTTAAATATAAAAAATGAAAAGAATCTTCTTTTCATGGAGACCCCTAAATATTTTTACGTTTAATTTTTAATATTACAAGGTTATTTTTTATGAAAATTGTATCTTCATAATTTGTGTAGTTTTTATATTTTCAAAAATTATTTTATTGAAATTATTTCAATGGTTTTAAAAGGTAATGTTTTAATATATATTTCTACATTATTTATAAAAAGACAAAAAAAGAATTTTCTATTTTAAATATGAATATATAAAAACGTTCCCACCACCATAATAATTATTTTATGTTGGGAATACTTTACATGATTTCATGATTTCGTCTAAGAAAAAAAGTCGTTCACTTTTTCTAGGAATGGTTTTATTAGAAATGGGTTTTTTCATAATAAGAGTTATTTTGAATCATATAATGATTTACATATGGGTTTGAAAATGTTTCCAATTGTTTTATTCCTTATATGGTCATTATACATTGTTTATAAAGGGTTAATCCCCATTATATCTAACAGTGATATAAATAACACTTATAAGAAGTGTGAAGCCCCATTATATGACAAGTGTGATCCCAAATATTTATTTTATAATCGATGCTCCAAAATAGCATTGGGTGATCTAATTTCAGATTATAAAATGGATGCACCTAGATAGTGATCCAATTGATTAAGTAAGGATAACGTTACCTGGATAAAAATATTGAAAGTCGTACATCTGGTTATTCTAATTGTAAGGGTTCTGAAAGGGTTATAAGATGATTATATCCCATGAAACCAACATGACTTTTATATGCTTTCTAAAGAGCTTTCATGTAAATTATTTATTTTAATATGTTAGTAAAATTAATTTTATATGCCTTCTAATTGTAATGTTTTTTCATGAATATCAATTATGTTTTATTTTAACATTTTATTGTTGTGGGTAATGGATACTGAAAAGAGGTGACAATTTTGTAATATGTGTGATTGTAATGTATGAGTTATGACCTAAATTTATAAAAATTCAAACATTAAAAATAATTAGGAATGTGAAGAAAGTTAATTTTAGTTTAAATTCAATATAATATGTATTTTTTAAGGATACATCCTAACATTAAAATTTATATTAGTTTGAATTCTCTTATTTTTCTACAAATATTGATTTGTGTGTGAATAGTAAAAAATAATGTTTTTTAAAAAACTTGTCATATTTGTCTCTTAAATAAGTTTATTTATAAGTCTCATTTTATTTTTTTGGTCTCAATCCAACATAATAACCTTTATTGTATGAATAATGACATTAATTTAATTAAAATCATCATTATATGTTATTGTGGTATAACATTTTTATTATGATTAAAGGCTAATTTAACTAAGAAATTTATTTTTATTGCATTTTGTGCACTTTTATTAAAAATAATTTAATCCAATTTAAAAAATTTAAATCAAGAGAAATGTACCACATATTTTTAATCATGTGGCTTCAATTATTTTATGAATTCAATGTCATTTTTGATCATAATGAATAATAACCATGGTTAAAATATTTTCATCACAGTAAATTTGCGAAATGAATTAAATACGGTAAAAACATAGTGATAATATTATAAAATATCAACATAATATTTATTTTATGAGGTTAATTTTCCCTTCTCCCATTATATTTGAAATTAAATTTTTAGGTGCCACCTTTCTAGGTGAATGACCCTGATAATATATAATAGTTAAGAATTCTTAATAGTGTTCAACTCACCTCACTTATTTAAGGGTACTTCTCCCCCATTATATTTAAAAATAATAATCAATTTATCTTGACCAATATCTTCCCAAATACCTTAACAACATCCCTTCCCACATCTTAGTCACCCTAGTATATGAAAAATACCATTCCTATGATGATTAAGCTATAATCAAAAGGTAGTATTCCAAAGAATAGGTATAACTCTTAACAAGGTGTTTTCTTAATTATATCTTCTTCCATAGATTCAAATATTATATAAATATGATGATATAATTAAATTTTTATATAAAATATTCTAAAATATTTATTTGATGGCACAACCCTTTTTCATCAACTAAAATATCCTATGGAATATAAAATCATCACTTATGCGTGTGAGCAGACTATTATCACTATTTGATAATGTTTTTTTTATCATTAAATATACCCACACTTATTATAGATATTTAATTAACAAATATATTAGATTTTTATTATATTATGAAAATTCTATAATTATAGGATATCATCTAACTCATGTACCTTTCATCTATAGAAAATTTATCATGTCCCTTGTGTATACATGTGGACTACCACCTTTATGAAGCGATATAATTTGATTAACATTCATTCAATATATATATATATATATATATATTCATATATACATAATAATGTATTTATTAGGTAATTGTGATATTTATTTTATTAATTTATTAAATTTCAAATTTTATCTACTTAATTTTATTTTCATCCATTCAAAAAATAAAAAAATCACTCATGAGTACATATTAAGTCCCATTTCCATGAGATGATGTGATTCAATTCCCATATCAAATTTTATTTATGGATAAAAATTAATACTATATATAAAAAATGATAAATATAACTTGTTTAGTATTCTATAAGAAATTAAACCATGACCAAAGTTATTAAACATGTTATAATTATCATGTTTCAAAATAAAGTATAGTTTTAGAGGTTTTCAAAAAATAATGTTTGAGGTAGGGGATTTCTCATATTAATTACCTTTCATGGAGAGTTATCCAAATTTGATCATTTTTTATGTTTTGTGGGGGATAAAATTACATATGGATTTAGTTTATAATTTATTTATCGAATTTCATGGGTCTTAAAAATCGTTTTCACATTCTCACAATCAATGATCATTTTATTAAATTGTTTCCATCATTTTAATTATTTATTAAAAAAACTAATTCATATTTAGTATTATTTATATTTATGTTTATATTGGGAAAAAATAAGTTTTATCTCAGTTAAAACACCTTTGGGTTATTCTCCTTTGTTATTTCTTTGTTTTTTTTTTTGTATCCATTCTATTTTCCACCACTTAGGTGTTCATAATTATTGAATAAATATTTTAATGAATTGATAAACTTATTTTTTCTATTTTAGTCATGAATCTTTATACTCTATATTCATGATATTAAAACTATTTTTTGATAGTTATTATTCACTTTTAAACTATTTATGAATTTATATCTATATAATATTTGACATTTAACAAATAATAATGTAATACTCATGTTATTTTCCATGAAATTATGTTTTTATCTATTTCAAAAAGTGGGATAAATTTGGGTTCTAAATTTACCACATCATATATTTTTTAAACTTCATTAGAATTATTATCAATTTAGATTCATATATAATATTCAATATATTTTTAATGAAAATACTATTCCCATTATTCTGTGATTTTTGTTTTTAAGATGTTTTCAAAATAATATGATATTTATTCGTATTTTCAAAGTGAACTTTTGTTGCCTTTTTAAAGGAGGCAATTCATATATTTCATCCTTATTAAATGATAGATATATATCACTGGACATATATTCTAATGATAGTATCCTTATTATTTCTATTGATTTTTATTGGTCAATTTGTTCTATTTTCTTATTGTGGAAAATATTATAATTTTTATTCAATTTCATAAATATTATTTTTTATTATAAATTTTACTATTATTATTTCATTTAAGAAAATTCTTTCATTATAAATTTTATGTTTATTGGTTGTTAATGTTATTTCATAGCTCCTTGATGTGTTAGTTGAATCACAAGACAACCCAGATTGGTATATTTATTCATTCCACTCCTATTTATGTTTGATTTTCTAACATGAATCCTTGATGAAATTGTTCTGATATCAAACTCTATACATTCAATCATTATGAAACAATTTATTATTTTCAATTCAATCATTTATTAGTTTATGTATTTTATATATGTATTACCCTTTCACTATATTAGTTATATAACATAATTTATTAATATTTGTAACATTCATATTATTAATATTTTATTTATTTTGTAACAAACTAACCTAGGATACCCTCACAATCGGGTACCTGATCAGAACCAACCTAATAACAATGGAATTATAAATCCAACAGGTAGGGGACTAGAACTCAGGAATTAATAAAAACTAAGGAAAATGATTTCACCAAAACCAAAACTAACTACATGATATATAGACATAATAGTAATTAAAATCAGATGAGAACAAAAAAAATATATTCCATAATTTAAATAATGTATAAAAAATGATACAACTATAGAAGATAAATAAACCCCAACATACAACTCCAAAATAAAAGGAGAAAACCCAAAAATATAATGAGTTACTCCATTAGAATAGTGTGAATCCCACTATCACACCACAATCTCCTAAAACCCAACTATGAAAAACTATACTTCCATACAATACACCATTCATTTTCTAGAATAAAAATACAAAACAAGGTTCATCCAATGCCGAAGTGGTGCACATGGTTTGATCTAAATATGCTTAGTAGGATATCACCCAGTTGGTCCATGAAAAGTATTTTTATAAAAATCTGAACATTCTAAAAATAAAATAAAACATGGAGTGACAGTTAGCAAAAATATTTTTATATCAAAGTCATGGTAAATCATTCATGTTTTTACAAAATTCCTAATGATCATGGTAATACATTATTTTAGAATATCACATATATCAAGTTGGGTATTTAAAAATAAATAGTAAAAATAAAAAACACAGGTAATATAATTCCATGTATTACCAATGGTTTCGGTATCTTGAACACTCATACCAAATGATAGAAAGTTGCACGAATCAAGTCCCTAGAAAAATTCAAAGAATATATATATTATAGAAACACCCCAAAAAAGTAAACTACGCAATATTTTTTAACATGTAACTAGGACACATAGCCCAAGGATTATAAGAATACCCAATCAGTTAACCCCTCTACTTCCATAATCACAGGACAAGACCTATTACTACAACTTCTAAGTACCTAAATCCTCACATATGCTACATTTTCCCACTCATTTCATTGAAAAAATGATTTTAAAACAATTTCATAAATATATTTCATACTAAATTATGAATAAAAATTTCTTTTAATAATATTTTGGCAACCATACTTTATCAAAAACCTATTTATACACACAAAATTCAAAAAATTAGTAAAAATAATTTATAAAAAAATTATATAAAACTACATAATTCATGGTTCATCTAAGATAGTCTATAGATTAAACTTTCCACCTCAAATTCAGATTGTACGCACCAATGCAGGGTTCCAGCAACACTAGATGGAAATAAGAGACCCTAAAAAGGACTGGGAATTGAATCTAGTATCATAGAATCAATTAAATAAATAAATTCAATAGTGAAGGTTAGACAACACATACCTCAAGGAACTTGAACTCCCCCAAACAACTAACACAATGGTCAATAATTGGAAGTATACCACATAAAATATCTACAATGAATCATGAATAAAGTCATTACTAGATTAATGGATTCTAAAATTAAATTAAGTGGTGCTTCCTACACTAAGGGCATTGAAGAAGTAGAATTGTATCATAACTGGAAGGACACAACACAACCACCATTGAGAAAAATTACCCAACAAAAGAACTTGGAAGGATATGAGACACCCAAAATAGATTATAATTATCATTTAGGGATAATGTGAGATAATTACACTATAAATAAAAATGGTTTTTGAAATTCGGTAGATAATAACCTACTAAGCCAAAGGGTTTATGTTGTAAACTATTTTTTTACGGAGAAAACCCCATGAACATGTGTGACCAAAATCTTGTCTCATGAGTTCAAAAATCCCAATCAATAAAAGTTTGGTGTAAAATAATGTATATTGGGATAAAATGAATTTAAAAAGTGAAAATGGATTTTATAATTTTGGATATTTTTATACCTTATCCCATTTCTTGAATTATACTAAGAAACACATTTAAACATTAAACAACACATTTATGATCAAAAATAGTGTTACAAGTTTTATAAAAACTAGATTATTTAGTTACTCAAAAAAATAAATTTTAAACCCCTAAACATAAAAAATAGACTTAAATATTGAAATAGTGTACCAAAAAATTTGGGATGTTACAATATTTCCACCATTAGACATTCATTCACCAATCATTTTTGATAAATAAGAGTGCTCCATAAAAAGGTGAGGCCAATACCCCCTCACTAATGAATCATACACCCATGTATCATGAGAATCTCATCTGTATCTCCATAAAACATAATCTAATGCAATTCGCATACCACACAGGACAATCTCATAATAATTGATGTCTCCTCTAGTTTATCCAAAATTGAAATATCAGGAGTCAATTTGATCGCTTACCAACTCCGAATGTGAGTGGTTTTGGATGGTATTTATTATGATAAAAAATGTGGAAAACATCATGAATATATATCAACTGAAATTGTAATTTCAAATGATATGTTACTTTTTTAATCCTCTCTGTGTCCTCAAACAGTTTAATACATCTCGAAGCCATATTTACATCTTTCCATAGATGATGGTGACCCAAATAAAGAGAAAACCTCTTGAAAAATGGGTCACCAATTTAAAAATAAAAAATACGACATCGAAGATCATCATATGATTTCATCATACAATGAGTGTAAACATAAAATTAATAATATCCTGAATCTGCATTGATATCTCTAAAATGATACTTGGTCTGATAAGTGAGGCCTTTCCCACATCGACCAAAACATGATATAATCTACACAAGTGACCATATAAATCTTAAATTAGAGGAAATATGATTGATGGATGATAATTTTTGTTTAATAAAAAATCATAATTCCCAGATTTATATATTATATTCCCAAAAAATTCCATTATTTTTGCCTAGATCATATCTTCCAATATCATAATAGCATCATCCATATAATTGGATGTTTATTGATGGTAAATTGTCCTCAACCTATCTAGTGTACTCATGACCTCATATATTATCTTTTATAATCTAAAAGTAATCCAAATATTCCTATCTAAAATAACTGGATAGTGAACCAAATTAAAGATCATGATCTACTTCACATACATGATACACACATCATCAACTCTATTAGTGTCTCTGATTGAAATAAAATCAGATGATTTCATCAACAGACCAATCACTACTCATATATAATTCTTCCCTCCTAGATTCTATGGTAATCAAGAAACAATGTCCATGGACACCTCATACTATTTATAACCTAGAAAAAAAGGGGATCGTCTAAACTGGAATGTTTTATATAACATCCCTTTATGTATTTGTAGGTATAATAGTGGGATGAAAAATCCAAAATTTTACTCTAAATACATGGAATCTAGAATCATCATATCGTGCACTAATTTATCTCTATGGTTTTCTGATGAATGATCCAAAAAGAGATATGATTTTCAAAAAAAGTATCCTCATATATGGTGGGACGAAAAACCTATCCCAAAAATTTAGAATGCAATCTCAAAGGAGATACCAAACAAAAATGGTCTCACAACTATAATATGTTCTCAAATATTCATGAACTCGTCAATATATTTGTGATTCTAAAGAATATACTCTGTTTGAGATGATTACAAATTAACACTATTTATAACCATACCTAAAACATCTTCATATGTGTACAGATTAAAATGTGTTAAGATCCTTATATTATTCCAATATTCCTTCAATTCCAAAAACATACTATGAAGGCTATTTCTAGCTAAGTTAATCTTCATTAAAATTAACCTCCATGATGTGTTGGAAATGGATATGTTGATTATCTAAAAATATTCTAAACATCATCTCTACATGAAATTAAATTATTGATGGTATAATATAGATCTCTGATATTTATGTTTAGAAATGACATGAACATCTACACAAAGATATAGTTCCTCCAAAATTTAAATACCTGCATAACTATTGAAATAGACATATTATGAGTGGGTTAATTAATCACATGCTCCCAATGTTAAAAAGAGGCAATGAATACAACTTTATCACTCCCATAAGCACACAACCCTATCCAAAACATAAATAATCTTAATATACAATTTCCCCTAACTGTTCTGAGGTAAGATTGGAATATGAGTTGATTGTCAGAAAATATAGTATTTCATTGAATGAAATCTAACATCTCATATCCCTTACGACCAACATCTCTTTATTGGTAAATTTAGTCAACGGAGACACAAAATTCAACAAATCCTCACCAAACTACTAATAGTAGTTGAAATAATCCAAGATACTCTAAATCTCATAAACTATCAATGCCTCCTCCATTGAAATGATTGCCATCACCTTCCCATGATCAATTTATAGGTCACATTAAGAAATAATTTTCCCTATGAATTTCACTTCTGGTGTCTAGAAATAACATTTTTAGAATTATTCCATAAAATGGGGACTCTTTAATATCTCAAAAATAAATCACATATTGTACTCATACTCATTCGCAGATCACAAATAAACAAAAATATCAACCAAAAAATACAACTAAAAACAAGTCAAGATGCTGATTGAATATTGGGTTCATAAAATATCTAAAATTTTCAGGATAGATAGTCAGAGAAAAATGAATCCCAAGATATTAATAATGATCATTCTTACACCTAAAATCAGTATTATGAATATTAGACTCATGAACCTTATGATGATGATATCTGGAACAAATATAGATATTTTAAAATCAATTCCCCCCATTAAATGATCAAATAAATAATCCCCCTTGGAAAAAGGATAAATATTCTTAACTAACACCTTTTTCAACTTCTGATAGTCCATGCACAATCGAGGGACACGATCAGCCTTCTTATAATGAGCACTAGGTTTTCTCATGGAAAATCACTTGGGGTGACAGAAACCATTTCCAATAAAATAATCTAATTAAATCATTACTTATTTCATTTCATATAGTGTTATATGATAAGAGGGTATTGCAGTTGGATTAATAACCTGTGTCATATTAATAATAAAATTGTCCTCCCCATCTAAATGTAGTCCAAAAATGTTTTCAAGGAAGACATCATTAAAATATCTTACCAATAATGTAACATCAATAATAGATAAAATAAAATCAAGTACAACTATAACTACATATATGAAAATCCCAAGAATATTATAGAAAGGTAGTGCATGACCATATATTGGATCCCACTCCTCATAAAACAACAGGGTTCTCCATTCGGTGGCATGTAATGAGAAATTGCAATGAGAAATATGAAAATCTAAATTATTGGAGATAATCCAATCCATCCTATTAATGATGTAAACAAATCAATACTGAGAATTATGGAATCTCAGACTAACACCACACTAGTTATTTATAGATAAAAATTAGTACAAAAACCCATAATAATTTCTCCTTCCATGTGGTGTCTCTATATCAATAACATGAGGCATGATCCCTATTTGAAGTTTAAACACATAAAAAAACATATAGAAATAAATCAGTAGGAATAAGATATATAATATAATCTAGTCACTATATAATATGAAATAATTATGGTATGTGTCCCTATTGTTGGACCTACATCATCCTCCATTGGAAACACATCAACTGCCTGAAGTTTCATCACTCCTGAAGCTGGTCAAAGGATCCCAATAGACATTCAGTAATCTTATTGCACTATAGTATAATTTAGAACTATTTTTCCCTACCCATAACGAGGTGTAGAAATATCCTTAAAGAACCACCATAAATAACTATAGTGACAAAAAACATTTCACATCTTCACTATTAAGGAACAAGAACTGTAGTTTTTAATGACTATTCCACAATTATATCTAGTCATAGGTACAGTACATGCCGTAATAGATGGTGAAGAAGAGGTCCAATATTGAGCACTACATCCACCACCCCTATGATGATCATCACACATCCTCTTATTCCTAAGTGAACCACTGAAGAAACAACTATATATAAGGGATTTTCAAAAAGATCAAACCATACCATCTATATCCACATATAACATCATTACCCAATATACTATGTTGGAATAGGTGGATATATGTAGCATGAATACATTCAAAATGATATTTAATCCGAAACATTATAAGTAATTTCAATCTTTATGTTTATCATTCTTCACTACCTCTAAAGAGAAATGAACTATATCTATAAATTGATTAGTGTAAGTCAACACTTATAACTAACCCTTATTATAAGATAACAAATCCAAAGTCATTTCCATCGTCAAATATTATGGACAGAATTTTTAAAAGAATAGCGTTTTGAAAACATTCCAATCCAAGATTATGTGACAATATTCCAATACAATGGAATACCACCATCACACGATGGTTCCCTCAAGTCTGAAAATCCTGAATTTCTCATGGAATTTTTAAAGTGTATTGAAGAAGCTGAAAATATAATCAATAATTTTCCCCAAATCCTCCACTTTTTGGGGCCCATTTTTATGCTCAAAGCATGGAGGTTTCTCACATAAGTACACTCGAGATCAATCCTAAAAGGAATCAGCCTTAATACATTACATAATCTTGAATTAAATGAATAATTCACATTAAGGATCTTTTCAGGTATAAGGTTTTATAGATTTATGCCAATATTATTACGTTACATCTCAAAATATTCAAAGTAGACACTTCTACTCAGTTTCCATTTTTTCATAAAATAAAAACTCTTGAAAAAAATATTCATCTCCAGTTCCATGTTTTATACAGCATGACATTCCCTTGATCCCATAAATGATAATATTCATCATTAGGTTTTGTGAAAAACATTTCAAAATGTGGGATGAGTGTAAAAAGCACATTAAGTGTTATAAAAAAAGGAAGAAAACATTATTTCATCAAATACATACATAATATAATCTCTTTAACACACCCCATGAAATCATAAGATTTATGAATCACACATCGAAAACATAAATCATAAAGGTAACTTGTGGCATCCATATCATACTTACATTGTAGTTATCGCAGCTACATAGGGAGATTGAAATGGAATACCCATCACAATATATTCTTTAAATCTATTATGAGAAACATTATCATTTACCTCCGTCATGTTACACATTTCATTGGAGAGCTCTCTCGGGCTCACCTACCCTAATTTTATCACGGAACCACCCGTATATGTAAACAATTCCCAAGAACCATAACATATTCACAACATATGAAACAAACATAAAGCCAAGAAAACATTTTCACATTTAAATCTCAATAAATCATTTAAATATACTAACATAACAAATCCTTTATCAAAATCATTTTCAATACCAAAATAAATATATGAGTATACGGTATATATTTTCCCTCGAAAAACATTACAACTTTTTGAGGAAGCCAGAGATCAAATAATAATCACGGTGGCGGAAAGGTGGTTGTCACCGATTATGTTGAAAAAAAACATTCATTTTTTCATTTAGTAAAACATCTCATAGAAAAATATTCCATTTGAATGAAATGAAAAGTAAAATATGTTTATACATCGTATAAAATAAAGTTTCATATAAAACAAAATATTCCTCAATAAATGTAGATTGAGACGAAGTCCCTTACCTCGTGCCAGAATTGACATGTTAGTTATCTAATCTACTGAATATTAAACTGATGTTAGATTAAACTTTCTTAATAAACTTTTTAAAGTTTATTATTACTTTTATATCTCTTATTACCATGTTATAAATATTATACAATCATTTAAGTTAATAACGGTTGTTTTATCGATATTTGGTACTTGAGTCAAAAATGAATACCTTATATATACAGGTTTTCCATGTTGTCAATAGTCCATTATCCCTAGAATGATATTTATTATTTAGATATCATATATTTATTAAATATCTAGTATATACGTGTATATATAATAGAACATATCATTTGAAGATAAGAAATGAAATGCACCGTTCATGGAGACGGTAAGTCGTACGTACACATGAACGCTGCTTTGAATTCTATATCATATTTAAATCGAATTAAAAGATGATTATACATAGGTATATTATAATTTCAGTATATTATCATATATAATATCATTAAATCCAACCTTTATATGTCCGACATATGGCATTAACCAGTTATATCACTATGAGGGGGTGGTAGTCCACACTTCCTCAAATGATATTATCACGTTTACCCATACTGGAAACCATAAAGGTATGCTATAAATGGAAAATAAAGAATCATAAATAACACATAAACATAATATATATCATATATAAATATAGTTTCATCTTAACGACCACCATGAGAGGTGGTAGGAGATAATCGACCAATCATCGTTTCATGAGGTGTTAGTTTGCAATCCACGGAAATAGTATGTTCTTCATCCATTAGATAGAGGTGTGTGTAAGTTTTGTTAGAATACATCTCAAAAAAATATGAGTATTTTTAGGATTCAATTTTTGTTTTAAAATAATGGAATAAATATATATTAGGGGTTGGAATGTAAAATAAAATAAAAGTAGAAAAGAGAAACTGTTACCTTTAATTTGGGTAACACCCTTTGGTTTGAACCAAAAAGACTTATGCGTAAGGTATGGCTCCTAGTTAGAAAAGTGGGATCTTGAAAGATTATTTGGGAATTTTTTGGACCATACAAGGGGCTTGAGAGGTGTGAGGAATTAGTTAGAAGTGATATATTTTTATATGGGGGAGGAGGGGCTCTTTAGGAAAGTGTAAAGATATTATTTTATTATATAATTATAGTAGGTTTCTAGAACATAAAAACTAATTAAGGTCGAATATAAGATGCTAAAGGTTTAAATAAAATCATCCAATAATAATTTTACTATGTTTGGATGTTATTTTAATATTGATATTTTTATTTATTTTAATCATTTATAAATGAGGTAAATACTGCATCATTATTGTGTCATAAATAATTTAATTTATCTGATTTTAAAAATTCATAAAAATTACCATGATGTCTGAAATATTTCAAGATTTCAAATGAATTTTCATTGTCTAAAAAATAACTTTTATAACCGCATTGGAAAAATAATTTATTAAAGATATTTTTTGTGTCATTTTTGTCTTTACTGTAAGTTTATTAAAATAAAGTGTCATTATCACTCTTAAGTGGCTCCATGTCATCCAAAAATCTACCCAAAGATGCCCATGGTCGTAATTTACTAAACCAATAAGGTTAGGATAGGTGTTAATGTAATTTGGTATTATTATAATATTATTATTTCCTTGAATTATCCAATTTACCTTTAACCGTGGTAAATAGAAGTCAAAAGTTACTACTCACAAAAAATTAAATTCATCTTATTAAACCATATTTTACCTAATAATAACAACCATGTATGTATAATATTAAAAATTCAATTTATAGAAGTGATAGAACATCATTTAAATGAAAATGTCAGTTCTTTAACTACTAATAAGTGGTTTCACTATTCATCAAAAATTGAGGTTTTTGAGAAAACAACAAAAAATTCAGCCTATGATTTATTTGATATTCCAAATTTAAAAAATGGTGTATATTTTTACAAATTTACAACATTGATGTTGCATTAATTTATTTAAAAATAATTCCTCTTGTAAAAATAAATACCGTGTTTTTTAGAGACAATAATTATCAAAAAAATTGACACGTGTTTATGTCCAATTTCTAAGTTAAATTAATTCCAATTACTAGAATTGGATTAATTGGAAAAAAATATAATCTAAATAAACTCTAAAACCAATTAAAAATAAAATCTAACCATATAAATAAGTTATATTAAAAGGAACTTTGGAATTAAAATACAGTATTATTTAGTATTTATAAAAAATGAATATTATCAGAAAAATAATTTTTTTTACCAAAAGTAAATTTTGATGTCCCAAATATAGAAAATAATTATATTTTGTCAAATAGAACTTATAAAAGTTACCAAAACTATATTTAATGAGGCTTCCCCTCAAAAGGTGGTAAATCAATCTTTTAATGAATATCAGAGTATTTATGCTTAAAATTAGATTCATTCACAATTTAAGCCTCTAAAACATATTTGATAAATGTAAAAACATTTAACAAATATGAATAATCATATTCTAGATAGTTATGTTAATTACCACCAATACAATGGATAAGCATTAAGTACAATTTAAAATAATAATATTATATTGTTAGTGTGTAACATATGATTTCAAAGAAAAACTTTGTTGCGTATTAGGTATTCCATCGAACATAACAACCCCTTTAAAGTGAAATTAATATTTAATTTTACAAATATTATTATAAATGAAACTGTAATATTTCTTTATTTTCTTGGGATGTTACATCATTCCCCCTTTTGGAAATTGTGTCCTCACAATTTTTATTCAATTATCAAATAAATGGGGGTATTTTTCCCACATAACATTTTCAGATTCCCATATTGCATCGTCAACCATATGGTTTTTCTACAAAATATTACCTAGTGAATTTACTTATTACACAACACATTATCTCTACAGTCATGAATCTAGACTGGTTGTTCCTCATAAGAGAGATTCTCTTCCAACAAAACTACATATGGACTCAAAACATGAGACGGATCTGGCATATAATTTCTCAACATCGATACATGAAAAACATTGTGTATCTCAGATAAACATGGAGGTTAATCCATTCTGTATGAAATAGATCAAATTTTATCCAGGATTTCGTAAGGTTTAATAATCCTTGGACTCATCTTTCCCTTGTTACAAAAACTCATCACACTTATCCATGGAGAAACATTGAGAAATACATGATCACCTACCTCAAAAGAGATATCCTTCCGGTTATCCGGATTACATTTCTGACTACTCTGAGTTGTTCTCATGTTATTCTGAATCAACAGAACCTTTTTCTCCATCCCTTATACTAGTTTGGGTCCCATCAGCATCCTTTCACCAAATTCATCCCAAAAGCTAGAGTTCGACAACAATTTCCATATAATGCCTCAAATGGAGATGTCTGTATAATGGAATAAAAAATATCATGATATAAAAATTCAACCAAAGAATGATGTTGGTCCCAACTTTTCTGGTAATCTAATGAACAATAATATAGAATATCCTCCAATGTCTCAATTGTTCATTCTAACTACCCATATGATTGAGGAAGAAAAGCAGTACTAAAATATAATTCAGTAACCAACACATTTTGAAGGCCTTTACAAAAGATAGAAATAAACCTTGGATCACAATCTGATTCAATATAGAGGGGAACTCCCTAAAACCTGACTATCTCTTTAACATACAACTGAGAATGTTTATTTAGAGAAAAAGTATCTCGAATAGAAATGAAATTAGCATATTTATTCAATCGATCAACAATAACCCACATTGCATTATTACCTTGTGATGTATTCGGTATTACCACAAAGAAGTCCATGTATATATTTTCCCATTTCCGATTTGGAACTAGTAATGACTAAAGTATCCATTTTGGTTACTGACAGTCTACTTTAACCTGCCGACAACTCAAACACTTCATAGTCAAATCGTCTATATCTTTATTCATTCCATCCCACCAGTAATACTTCTGAAGATCATTGTAAATATTTGTACTGCCAAGATGAACTGAAAATGGGGAACTATGAGCTTCACATAACGACTCATACTTTGATTGTGAATCATAAGGCACACATACTCTTTTCTAAAAACTCAAAACACAATCATTATGAACATTGAAATTAGGAAACATAAACTTTTGAACCAACTCTACCTTTTTTTGTAACTCACTGTCTCCCTTCTATGATTAATTAATTCTATCTAATAGAGATTATTTCACTAACAACTGATACAAAACAGAATAATTACCTGCACCAACAACTTCTATTCCAAATTTCATCAAATCAAAATCCAATGGATCTCGTTCCAAATATAACATCGTTAACGTAGCACTAATTTTCCAACTCAAAGCATAAGACACTATATTTTCTTTTCCTAGATGGTAAATATAATGACCCATACTTTACATACGTGGTTAATACTTCAAAATTGAATTATACTTATTACAACATATAAAAAAACCATGAAAGGACCGTATAGGTATAGTGTCTTTAGAAACTGGGAAACATAAACAACTGGTTCCTAAAGCATCTACACTGTCTCCCATTTATTTCATCATATCTATAGTCCCTTTTGGAATATCTTATTAATAACCTTCTTCCTGACCTGGGGAAATAAAACATACAAAAGGGTGAGCTCAAATGCTCACTAAGGGTAAAAAAAAGAAACATCAATCACATCATATTCATCAGAACATAACATTTTGGAAATCTTACCCTGGAAAAGAGATCATAATTTCATAACATGGGATAAATCATGGTAGTGAAATGTAATCCCAATAATCATAAATTAAAACATGAAACTTTGTGGTATACACACATAATCATAGATAATATTTTCTTAGTAGTCAAGACTCATAGTCAAGACTATCTTAGAGGACAAAGTCCATTTCTGAACCAAGTTCACTCCTCGTTTCAGTCCTGTTTCACTGAACCGGTTTAACCTGACATTCCAGCCATGTATATCTCATGAGATATAAATCTTTACCCAATTCATTGGAGGGAGATATAGGTCCCACCCATCTCATAATGAAACCATTCTTATGTGTTTCACAAAATCAAAAATTATACATCACTGCATAACCCATGTAATAAAAATGGGATTCTTAAACATCATGAGATCATAAAACAATTCATATAAGATAAAGGAAGTCATAAAAATAATTCCATCATAAAATAATCAAATCAATGTAATAATAGTGATAGAAACAGAACCCTACATTATTGTAGATGGAAAATAATTTTGATAAAACACTTGAACTCCATTCTTGAGGAAAATATCCTTTCTACTTCAAAAACATTTTTCCTTTCTTAACATGTCATGCTATTTTAAAATAAAATAAGTTTATTAAAAATAAAAATGAAAAATTTTAAAGGAAGCTTCTTGGAAATAATGTTTTAAAAATACATTCATGCCGTATAAGATAAAAAACATTCTTCTCATTATTTTTTCGGAAAAGTCAAAACGTACCTCGTACGAAAATCCACAAAAGATTCCTTTCATATCATTTACTAAAAACTCACCGAAGGGTAAAATTGGATTTAAACAATTTTAGGTGGATGGAAATAATATTACATATTGAGGAAACAAGGATTTGGATGATAAAATACACCCCAGTAAATACCAAAGTATAAACAATCTCAGATAAAAATGAGATTGTGATATATTCCCTTACCTGAGGTCTGATTTGCTTCGTAAGTGTCTGAACCTCCTGTATAATGATTTAAATATTTTTATTGACTTATTCCAGAACTATAAATATTTTTATGATATCATATATGGTCATATTCTTATCTTCTTGTTAGTAATTTTTCATTGTTACTTGTTATTCATATGTTTATTGCTTTTTGTTCTTATGAGTGTTTTATCGAATAAATTATTATTCTTCTTTTTAGGTTATAGATAACTCATTTAAATAATGTTATTAGTGTAATTTATGTTATATTTATTCACTCAATTCATTTATATAGTCATTATGCAATGAAGATCATGTAGAACGAGTCACATCACATCGTGGAGACGGTATTCCGTACGTATGCACGAGCGATGATATCGTTCCCATGATCGTGGAATTGTATTGGAGTGTATGTATACTATTTAAGAATAAATATCTCTTTAAAATAATCATATATTTTTATTATTTACACCATTAAACCCATCCAGGTAAGGTGATGGTGGAAAATAGATTACACCATGGCGTGGAGACGGTATTCCTTACGTACGCACGCGCGGTGACTCGTTTTCCGTAGGATGGATAGATGGTGAAATAGGGTTGTTTCATACTTATAATAAAATATCAGTATATGATTGATACTGATGTTAATACTTCATAATGAAACAAATAAATAATAATAAGTGGAAGAAGAAATAACGTTGAAAGAATCGGTAACGGACATTACCTCTTCTTTGAAGCGCCTCTTTGAGACCTCCTCTTAGGGTAATACAATTGGTCTTTGAAGAATACTAGGACCTCTAGGATGTCTCTAGGGAATTGTAGAGGATAATTTGGCAGGGTATGGTCGAGAATGAAGGCTCAATGTGTTGTGAGGAAGAGAGGGAGGAGGTGCCCTTTTATAAGGGAGGAGTGGTGCACCCTTGGAAAAACTAAAAATATTATTTTATTATAAAGTCATATTCGGTTTTAAATAGCTCCAATTTGATTTATTTCGATGATAAGTTGGGGATGGGTCGAAATACTCTCATCCAATAGAATTTAGACAAGTTTAGGTTTCTATTTTAACCTTATCATTTGGATTTAACTTTAAGTTAAATAATTTTACTTTGACTGTGTCTTCTTGTTTTCTTACACTATAAGGTTAATAAACTTACAATAAAAATCCAAACGAATCCCAAGTTTTTTATTATTAATATATATAATCTTATATAAGTTATGTGGCATAACCTTAGTTTTTTGGAATAAAATAACAATTACTAATATAATATTTGTTTTAAAAACTATTTTATGTCAATTTTGACACAATTTGGTAATTGATTTTTGTGAAAATCATAACAGAAATATTAGTTAGAAAAAAATTAATTAAATCAATACTAACATTTCATATTAACATAGAAAATAATTTTAATTCATAAAAAGTCTCAAATTACATTTATTTGGGTATTTATAACATCAATTATGTCAATATTTCATTAATAATATAATTACTGTATCATCATTGTTTCATAAATAAATAAAATAATTTATTGTCTAAAAATTACAAATAAAATACCATTATGTAGGAAATATTTTTAGATTTCTAATGAATATTTATAGTCTAATTTATCTTATGTGTAACCCTATATTAAAAATGATTTACTTATTAAACTTCGATTTTAACTATTTTAACCCTTCTTTAAATAAATTAATAATAAATGTCCTAATCGAATCCATGTGGGCCTAAATGGTCATGTTTTATTCCTAAAGATGTTTTTGGTCGAATTAAACTTATCTAATAGAATTAGGACATGTGTTAGGGTAATAATAATATCATTTTTACCCTTAATTATCCTATTTACTTTTAATCGTGGTAAATAAAAGTAAAAAAGTTATTATTCACCAAAAATTATTTTCATCACATTGAACCACATTTTACTTACTGACATCAACCGTGTCTCTCGGATTTTTGAAATTCCACTCACAGAAGCGGTAAAATTATGTTTTATGTAAATTTGCAAATTCTCTTAGGAGGTGTGTAAATGACGGTGAAATGTTCAATAAAATTTTTATAAATATAAAATTATTATAAAATGACTCCAATGAATTGCATTGAACTTATATAGGTTTATTTATCAATTTTGACCTAGAATAAATTTATATAAAATAAATATTTGGTTTTTAAATAGTAACCCAGTCTTTTCACTATTTATCAAAAATTGAATGTTTTCAGAAAAATACCAAAATTTCACTCTTGGCTAATTTCGATATTCTGAATCCAAAAATGAAGTCCATTTTGAAAAATAAAATTTACAAAATTTCATAAAGTGGTTATTACTATTCATAACGGCTATTTTTAATAATATTTTAATAGCATATTGTTGTTTAGTGAAACTCGGTATTGTGTACGACACAAGCTATCAAGGGAGGTAGTGATTGCGTGTAATGAAAGCCAAGCTAGTGTTGTGTGTAGTTAAAGATTCCTTTGTTGTTTTATATAAAATAAAAACAAAATATTTCTTATAAAAGTCTCGGGTGTTACATTCTACCCCCCTTAAAATGAATTTTTCCCTCGAAATTCGTCACTCTGTAACAAAAAGATGAGGATACCTCTCCCTAATCATATCCTCAAGCTCCCATGTAGCTTCTTCTAATTGGTGATTCCTCCATAAAACATTCACCAAGCCATTGGTCTTGTTCCATAGGACTTTTTCACTACGATCGAGAATCTCTATCGGCTGTTCTTCATAAGAAAGATCTTTTTCTAGCGGTACAACTTCTGAGCTGAGTACATGTGAAGGATCAGGTATATACTTTCTCAGGAGAGATACATGGAACACATCGTGAACATCAGAGAGATTTGGTGGAAGCGCCAATCGGTAAGCTACCTTTCCAACAAGATCCATTATTTCGAAAGGACTGATATACCTGGGGCTTATCTTTCCCATCTTTCCAAATCTCTTTACACTCTTCCAAGGAGATATTCATAAGAATAATTTATCACCCACTTAAAACTCTAGGTCTTTTCTTCATTTGTCGGCATAACTTTTTTGTCTACTTTGAGCTGCTCTTATGTGTTGTTGAGTAGATTTGACCTTTTCTTCCATCTCATCAACAAGATCAGGTCCTAATAGCTTTCATTCCCCAACTTCATCCCAGCAAGTTGGAGTCCTGCATTTCTTTCCATAGAGAGCTTCATAAGGAGCCATATGAATACTAGAGTGAAAGGTATTATTATAAGAAAATTCCACCAAAGGTAGGTGTTGATCCCAAACACCTTTGAAATCCATAGAGCAATCTCTCAACATATCTTCTAGAGTTTGAATCGTCCTCTCAGACTGAACGTCTGTCTGAGGATGATAAGCATTACTGAAACTCCACTCTGTATCCAGAGTATGCTGAAGACTTCTCCAGAACTATGAGGTAAACCTCGATTCCCGATCAGATATAATAGAAAGTGGTACTCCATGCAATCTTACCACTTCCTTTACATATATCCTGGCAAGATGATATAGAGATAAATCCTCTCTAATAGTTATGAAGTGTGCCGACTTTGTAAGACGATCAACTATGACCCAGATATCATTATTTCCTTTAGATGTTTGAGGAAGTCCAGTGACAAAGTCCATAATGATGTTTTCCCATTTCCCTTCTGGTATGGGTAATGGTTGTAACATCCCCTTAGACTTCTGTCTCTCAGCTTTAACTTGTTGACAAACTAAGCATCAAGAAACATATTCAGCAACATCTCTTTTCATGCCATCCCACCAGAATTACTCTTTCAGGTCCCTATACATCTTTGTGATTCCAGGATGAATAGAGAATGAAGAACTATGAGCCTCATCCAGCAGCTCCTTCTTTAATTCAGGGATGGGAGGAACAAAAACCCGATTCCTGAACCTTATTATTCCATCACCATCATGACTGAATTCAGGAACATTTCTCACCGTCTTTTATAACTCGACATCTTCTTTCTGCGCCTCTTAAATCTTCACATGTATAGATGGTTGAACATTAATTCAAGAAAGATACAATTTTCCCCCTTCTATTATAATTCCCATATCCTTCCTTTTAAAATCCATAAATATTGGATCTATTGTGATCCTCATCATGGATAAGCTAGCATTTTCTTGTCGACTTAATTCATCTGCCACCTTGTTTGCTTTCCCAGGGTGGTAATGATTGAGCAGTCGTAATCCTTAATCAGCTCCAACAGTCTTCTTTGGTGCATATTCAGCTCCTTTTGTGTGAAAATATACTTTAAATTTTTATGATCAGTATAAATGTCACACCTTTCTCCATAAATATAATTCCACTAAATCTTTAATTCAATGATTACGACAGCTAACTCCAAATCATGAGTTGCATAATTTTGCTCATGGATTTTCAACTATCGTGACGCATAAGCTATCACCATATCATTTTGCCAAAGAAAACACCCCAGCCCCTTCTTGGATGCATCACCGTAGATCATAAACCTTTCTCCACTACAAGGAAGTGTGAGTACAGGTGCACTGTATAACCTTATTTTCATCTCCTTGAAATTCTCTTCACATTCCTCTATCCAAACAAACTTAACTCCTTTCCGAGTTAACTTGTTGAGTGGATTAGATAATCTTGGAAAATCATTCACAAAACGTCGATAATTTCCTGCCAAACCAAGAAAACTTCGGATCTCGGTTACTATTGTTGGTCTCGACCATCTTTTAATAACCTCTGTTTTTGATGGATCCAGAGATATCCTCTCTTTTGAGATTATGTGACCCAAAAAATGAAACTTTTTGAAGCCAAAATTCTCACTTGGTAAATTTGGCATCAAGCTTCTCCTTTCTCAGGGTCTTAAATATAATTCTCAAGTGATCTTCATGTTCTTCCTTGATCATTTAATAGACAAGAATATCGTCTATAAATACTACCACAAACTGATCAAGATAGTCTCTAAAGACTCTATTCATCAGATCCATGAAGATAGTAGGGGCATTAGTAAGACCAAAAGGAATCACTATAAATTCATAGTGTCCATACATTGTACGAAAAGACGTCTTTGTTATATCCTCCCTTTTGATGCTTAATTGATGATAGCCTGAACGAAGATCAATCTAGGAAAAGTATTGAGCTCCGTGTAGTTGGTCAAATAAGTCATCAATTCGTGGTAGAGGATATTTTTTCTTGATTGTGATCTTGTTAAGTTCTCTATAATCAATGCAGAGTCTCATTGATCCATCTTTCTTCTTAACAAACAGAACAGGTTATCCCCAAGGTGGTGCACTAAGGTGTATGAATCCTTTATCAAGATTCTCTTGGAGTTTCTTCTTCAATTCTTGCAACTCAATTGGAACCATTCTATATGGTGTCTTTGAAATAGGAAAATCACTCGGTACGAGTTCTATTGAAAACTCAACTTCACGATTTTGTGGAAGACCCAACAATTCCTCTGTAAAGACATCGTCAAACTCCCGTACAGTCAGAATATTCTTAATCGTGAGTTTCTCACCAACCA
The DNA here is from genome assembly GCA_963277665.1 of Viscum album. Classification (NCBI taxonomy): domain Eukaryota; kingdom Viridiplantae; phylum Streptophyta; class Magnoliopsida; order Santalales; family Viscaceae; genus Viscum; species Viscum album. The sequence continues at coordinate 2,114,571,486 of OY728133.1, read as the reverse complement.
TTTGAGATAAATAACCTTCATTTAGTGGAATCAAGACCCATAAGATGGATGAAATTTCCAAAAGAAGGTTATGTTCATCCTTGCATCGATAGACGATCATAGATTGATCTAGAATATGAAATGTGACTTCCCTTCTTTTGCAATTGATATGATCTCCATATAGAAAAAGCCAATCCATGCCCAGAATCACATAAAATTCCACTATAAGAAGGATCACAAGATTTGCAGGAAGCACTTTCCCACAAACTTCAATCAGAGAAGAATTATAAACTTTTGATGCGACTGTTGTTACATTAGGGGTTGTCACAGCTAACTCAACATCTAAATTTTAAGGTAATACGATGATACCCTTAGTAAATTATTCAGAAATAAAATAGTGGGTGGATCCAAAATCAAATAAAACATTTTCTACTTTAGAGTGAATGGTATGTGTACCTTTCACCACTTCGTTATCATACTCCACATCGCTGATAGAAATTGCATGTGACTTTACTTTATCTTTAGCCTTAAGAGTTTTTTGATGACGATCATCATAAAAAAACATTAGATTAGGGTATTTATTGGTATAATGACCCATTTCCTTTCACTTGTAACATTGAAGTGTAGGAGGTTCACTCTGTGTAGCCTTTTCCTTGTTCGCATCACTAGACATATTCTTCCCATCATTGCGGCATTCAAATGCTTGATGACCTTCTTTTCCACATTTGATACATTTACATGTCCCTTTAAGACAACTACCTCCATGTTTTTTTCCACACATTGAGCAGAGGAGAAAACTCATCTTCTTTTCAGTGTGATCTTTAGATTTTCCTTTGAATTCCATTTTCCTCTTCATATCAAACCCATATGACTGACTGGTCACTCCAATCTCCATCTCAACTATGAGAGCACATCGAATGATTTCCTCATAGCTATTGAAGTCCCTTATGGCTAACGCCCATTGAAGACATGGTATTAAGCCACTAAATAATCGATTGATATTACTCTCAGGTTGGATAATAATCCCCGAATCATACCTTGCATGTCTTGTAAAATTTTCTTTGTAGGTACCAACAGATTCATAATCCTTTTTCTTTAGTTTAAGAAACTCCTTCTCCATCATTGTTTGAAGAATACGAGGGAAGTACTTATTGAAAAATATGTTCTTGAACTCGTCCCATTCATGGACTCAATTTCATCTCTTGGCCTCGTATTCTTGATAAGATTCCACCATTTATCAGCTTCACCTTCAAAATGATAAACAGCTAAGATGACTTTATAATGTTCAGAACATTGAAGAACTAAAAATATATTTTCAGTAGTACTGATCCGTTGTTCAATGACTAATGGATCAGTAGACCCGCTGAATGAAGGTGGACTCTGCCTTTTGAAGGATTCAAAAGAATTTTTATCCTTCCTTTTCTCGATTGGAAGTCCTGCATGATTCATAGCTTGAGAAAGTTGTGTGAGCATGGATAAAAGTTTTTTCATTATAGCTCCAATAACGTTTGGTTTCTCAGGGGGACAATCATTGCATTTCCCGTCACATTCCTCGTTAACACGGTTCCTTTAGGTTCCATCCATTGACTAAAACCAAGAAAAATAGTGTGAGAAACACTAATTATAATATGAAAAACACATAATCAAAAAAAAATTACAAATAAGGTCTTATCCCAGGATTCTCATGGCCATTTCTAAGATTGTGTTCTATGCTTAGACATATCCTTAGGTTTCTTACTAAGGCTTTCACATCCTAGTTTACAAAGGTTGACTATACCTTTCTATTAGTAGCAACTATAACGACCCATACTTTACATAAATGGTTAATACTTAAAAATTGAATCATACTTATTACAACATATAACAAAACCATCAAAGGACCGTATAGGTATAGTGTCTTTAGAAACTGGGAAACATAAACAACTGGTTCATATTGCATCTACACTGTCTCCCATTTATTTCATCATATCTATAGTCCCTTTTGGAAAATCTTACTTAATAACCTTCTTCCTGACCTAGGGAAAGAAAAAATACAAAAGGGTGAGCTCAAATGCTCAGTAAGGGTAAACAAAATAAATATCAATCACATCATATTCATAGGAAGATAACATTTTTGAAATCATACCCTGCAAAAGAGAACATAATTTCATAACATGAGATAAGTCATGGTAGTGAAATGTAATCCCAATAATCAAAAAATAAAACATGAAACTTTGTGGCATACACACATAATCATAGAGAATCATTTCATAGTAGTCAATACTCATAGCCAAGACTTTCTTAGCGGACAAAGTCCATTTCGGAACCGAGTTCACTCCTCATTTCAGTCCTGTTTCACTGAACCGGTTTAACCTGTTGTTCCAGCCATGTCTATCTCATGAGATATAAATCATTACCCAATGAATTTTAGGGAGATATAGGTCCCACCCATCTCATAATGAAACCATTCTTATGTGTTCCACAAAATCAAAAATTATACATCATTTCATAACCCATGTAATAAAAATGGGATTCTTAAACATCCTGACATCATAAAAAAATTCATATAAGATAAAGAAATTCATAAAAATAATTCCATCACAACATAATCAAATCAATGTAATAGCAGGGATAGAAAAAGAACCCTACATTATCTTATATGGAAAATAATTTTGATAAAACACTTGAACTCCATTCTTGAGGAAAATATCATTTCTACTTCAAAAACATTTTTCATTTCATAACATGTCATACTATTTTAAACTAATAGAAGTTGATTAAAAATAAACATGAAAACTTGTAAAGGAAGCTTCCTGGAAATAATATTTTAAAAATCCATTCATTCCGTATAAGTTAAAAAAACAATCTTCTCGTACTTTTGTCGGAAAAGTCAAAAAGTACCTCGTACGAAAAACGTCAAAAGATTCCTTTCATATATTTTACTAAAAAATCACCGAAGGGTAAAATTGGATTTAAACGAATGTAGGTGGATGGAAATAATATTAAATACTGAGGAAACATGGATGTGGATGATAGACTACACCCCAGTAAATACCAAAGTATAAACAATCACGGATAAAAATGAGATTGTGATATTTTCCCTTACCTTAGGTCTGATTTGCTTCGAAAGTGTCCGAACCTCCAGTATAATGATTTAAATAATGTTATTGACTTATTCCAGAATCATAATTATTTTTATGATATCATATATGGTCATATTCTTAGCTTCTTATTAGTAATTTTTCATTGTTTCTTGTTATTAGGGTGTTTATTGCTTTTTGTTCTTATGCGTGTTTTGTCGAATAAATTCTTATTCTTCTTTTAAGGTTATAGATACCTCATTTCCAGAACGGTATTAGTGTAATATATATCATATTTATTCATTCAATTCATTTATATAGTCATTATGCATTGAAGATCATGTAGAACGAGTCACATCACATCGTGGAGACGGTATTCCGTACGTACGCACGAGCGATGATATCGTTCCCATGATCGTGGAATTGTAATGGAGTGTATGTATACTATTTCAGAATAAATATCACTTTACAATAATCATATATATTTATTCTTTACACCATTATACCCATCCAAGTAAGGTGGTGGTGGAAAATAGATTACACCACGATGTGGAGATAGTATTTCGTACGTATGCACGCGCGATGATTAATTTTTCGTAGGATGGATAGATGGTGAAATAGGGTTGATTCATAATTATAATAACATATAAGTATATTAGTGATACTGATGTTATTACTTCATAATGAAACAACTAAAGAATATGAAGTGGAAGAAGAAATAAAGTTGAAAGTATCGGTAACGGACATTCCCTCTTTTTTGAAGCGCCTCTTTGAGACCTCCACTTAGGGAAATAAAATTTGTCTTTGAAGAATATCAGGACCTCTAGGATGTTTCTAGGGAGGTTTAGAGGATAATTGTTCAGGGGTTGGCAGAGCTTGAAGGATCAAAGTGGTGTACGGAAGAGCGGGAGGAGGTTCCCTTTTATAAGGGAGGAGAGGGGCACCCTTGGAAAAACTAAAACTATTATTTTATTATAAAGTAATATTCGGTTTTAAATAGATCCAAATTGATTTATTTATAGACTAAGGTGGGAATGGGTATAAATCCTCTCATCTAATAGAATTTAGGCAATTTTAGGTTTCTATTTTAACCTTGTCATTTGGATTTAACTTTAAGTTAAATAATTTTTCTTTTATCGTGTCTTCTCGTTTTCTTACACTATAAGGTTAATAAACATACTATAACAAGCCAAAAAAACTCAAGTTGTTTATTATTAATATATATAACCTTATCTAAGTCATTTGGATGATCCTTAGATTTTTAGCAATAAAATAATAATTAATAATATAATATTTGTTTTAAAAACTATTTTATGTCAATTTTGACACTATTTGGTAATTGATTTTTGTGAAAATCATAACAGAAATATTTGTTTGAACAAAGTTAATTAAAACAATACTAACATGTCATATTAACATATAAAATTATTTTAATTCATTAAAAGTCTCAAATTACATTTATTTGGGTATTTATAACATCAATTAAGTCAATATTTTATTAATAATATAATTACTGCATCATCATTGTGTCATATATAAATTAAAATATTTATTGTCTAAAAATTACAAATAAAATACCATTATGTAGGAAATATTTTTTATATTTCTAATGAATATTTATAGTCGAATTTATCTTATGTTTATTCCTATATTAAAAATTATTTACTTATTAAACTTTGATTTTAACTATTTCAACCCTTCTTTAAATAAATTAATAATAAATGTCCGAATCTAATCCAAGTGGGCCTAAATGGTCGTATTTTATTCCTAAGGTTGTTTTGTGTCGAATTAAACTTATCGAATAGAATTAGGACATGTGTTAGGGTAATAATAATATCATTTTTACCATTAATTACCCTATTTACTTTTAACTATGGTAAATAAAAGTAAAAAGTTACTATTCACCAAAAATTATTTTCATCACATTGAACAACATTTTACTTACTGACATCAACCGTGTCTCTCGGATTTTTGAAATCCCACTCACAGAAGCGGTAAAATTATGTTTTATGTAAATTTTCAAATTCTCATAGGAGGTGGGTAAAAGACGGTGAAATGTTCAATAAATTTTTTATATATAAAATTATTATAAAATGACTCCAATGAATTGCATTGAACTTATATAGGTATTACATATCAATTTTGACCTAAAATAAATTTAAATAATATAAATAATTATTTAAATAAATAGTCGGTTTTTAAATAGTAACCCAGTGTTTTCCCTATACATCAAAAATTGAAAGTTTTCAGAAAAATAACAAAATTTCACCCTAGACTAATTTGGATATTCTGAATCCAAAAATGATGTCCATTTTGAAAAATAAAATTTACAAAATTTCAAAAAGTGGTTATTACTATTCATAACGGCTAGTTTTAAGAATATCTTAATTGCATAACGTTGTTTAGTGAAACTCGGTATTGCGTACGACGCAAGCTATCAAGGGAGGTCGCGATTGCGTGTAATGAAATCCAAGCTAGTGTTGTGTGTAGTGAAAGATTCCTTTGATGATTTATATAAAATAAAAACAAAATATTTCTTATAAAATTCTCAGGTGTTACAGTAAAGGATCATGAAATCAGAATACTTGATTAATTTCAACAATCTTTTATGTCTCATTTTCAATTATTTATTAGTGAATATAAACTTTAAACTTTTCTGGTCAGTATATATTCCACATTATACTCCATACAAATGATGAATCCAGATTTTTAAAACAAAAACAACAGAAGCTAATTCAAATTCATGTGTATAGTAGTTTAACTCATGAGGTTTCAGCTTACATAAAGTGTAATCAATTACCTAATCACTCTGCATAAAGACACAACCAAGTCCTTTCAATGAAGCATCACTGTAAATAACAAACTCACCATTTATGGAAGGCAGTTCCAAAACTGGAGCATTCACTAATATTTATTTCAATTTTTGAAAACAATCATCACATTATTTTTCCCCAATCAACATAATTCCTTTTAATGTTAACATAGTTAATGTGATATATAACCGTGCAAAATTTTCAATAGACCTCTGGTAATAAGCTTCCAAACCACGAAAACTACCAATATCAGTTATATTTTTGTGTCTTGGCCATTCTTCGACAACTTTTGTTGTATCAGGATCAAAAGTTATGACATTTTTTAAAAAATCGTGACCAAGGAATGAAATTTTTTGTTTTCAAAACTTACACTTGCTGAATTTCCAAAATAGTTTCTTTTATTTTATGGTTTGATAGACAAACCATAATGACATTCATACACCTCTTTACGTTTAAAATACACCAAAATATCATCAATTAACACAACCACAAACATATCTAAGAACTCACATGAAAATTCTATTCATAATATTCATGAATACAGTAGGTTCATTGGTTAAACCAAAAGGCATAAAAACAAATTCATAATGCCCATATCTAGTACAAAACGCCATCATTAGAATATATACTTCTTTTACATTCAACAGATGGTACCCTGACCTCAAATAAACCTTTGAAAAATACTGTGTTCCCTGGAACTGATCAAAAAAATCAAAGATATGAGGAAGAGGATTATTTTTCTTAAGATTGATGTTATTCAATTAAATATAATCAACACAAAGTCTCATTCAACCATCTTTTTATAACAAATATGACCAGAGAACCCCATAGTGATGTGCTAGGTAGAATGAAAAATTTATCTAATAAATTATGGAATTGCTTCTTTAACTCTAAAAGTTCTATTTGAGACATTCGATAAGGGTGTTTTGAAAATTTCATTGAATCCGAAACTAGGTAAATAGTAAATTCAACATCCCGATCAGGTATAATACCAGACAAATCATCAAGAAAAACATCGTGGTACTCATTTACAACTGGAACATCATTAATCTCAACAATTCCTTTATTTTCATCAATATGGGCAAGGTAACCTTGATTTCAATCTTTTATTAGTTTCTCATCTTACAGATATATTATAAAAAGATAGGGCTCATTCTTCTACACAAACTAAAAATATTTTTGAAAAGAACCCTCTTTAGCTCTATAGTCAATCTTAGAATGATACATAGAATTCCAATCTATTCCCAAAATAAAATCAAACTCTACTAGAGGAAAAACAATATGTTTTCCAGGTACATTATTCCCGCATACAAGGACATGATGGTTCTTATGTTTTCTTTTTTTTTTCTCATCATCTCCTCCATGTGTTTTTACCATAAGTTCAGTTTTCATATCTTGAGATTGAATTACCAATTTACAAGAAACAGTCTCTGAAATAAAAGAGTGTGTAGACTGTGAATCAAATAACACTTTGGTATAATCTGAACAAATAAACAGTCTACCTGATACAACTTTATTTGATGGCCCAACATCTGATGAAGTAGTTGCAAAGTATTTCACCACCCCTTTCTTCTTGTAGTCTGGTTGTTTCCCTCAGTTGAGTTCTTTGTTGGACACTCATTTTCATTATCACCCCTTTCATTTTACTTAAAACATTTTACATACTGTAAATCATATTTTTTCATACCATTACCTTGATCTATTTCTGTAAAATTATGACCCTTATGTCCCATTTTACCACATTGTCAGCACTTACCAAAAACAGAAAGACATTCCCCAACATGCTTTTTACCTCTATTTTCACAAACAGAAAACAGAAGATTCATACCAACAGTATTTTTTGAAAAGTTCTTCCATTTTTTATGACACCACAATATATTATTATATTGTTTTTCAAAGAAAACCTGATCATTAGAAAACTCCATTTCCACCTTCTCTGTAGAACAAACTAGTTTTTCATAACTTTTGAACTCATGAGAAGCTAAATCCCTTCGATACATTGTCCTAAATCCTGAGTAAAAATTATTGATTTGACTATCAATATCTCGTATCAAATTTAGAGAATACCTTTCCAGTCGAGTGAATTTTTCTTCATAAGCCGCCACTAAGTCCTCTTGTTTCCTCAATTCTAGGAATTTTTCTTTTATCCTAAGACAAACCACCTTAGGAAAATATTTCTTAAGAAACATATCTTTGAATTCATCATAATAAAGAGCATCAATATACCCACCATCTGTAACGACATAATGTTTTTTAATTGAAATACCGTTCTTATAATTATGTCATAAAATAACATGAAAACACAACATAATGAACTACAATGTTATAAGTGACCTTTAAACATAGTTTTGTCACTTCTGTGTTTGGATCTTTGAAAAACTAACATACACGGTTATGTTCAAGATGATTGTTGGAGTATAATAAAACAAAAATAAATTTTCGTGAATAGTAACCTACCCTTACGAATAGTACCATACCCTTATGAATAGTGATATATCCTAATTAATATTAACCTTTCCTATGATAGTATAAATATAATATTCAAGTGAATGTATGATGTACCTATATTTTAGAATAAGTAAATGAATGCTTTAAAACTGTTTTTAGTAATAAATGATGAATTTAATTTAAAAAAATTGTCATATTTAGAAAACAATTTTTAAAAAATGGAATTCATTATGGGTTTCTTCACATAATAAAATTATTAGGGTAAATTTTTCGGATTTCTTCTGAAATAGTTGAATTTTTTAGGAATAGTGAAATACCATAATTTACAAAAATACGCTAAATAAGCAAATTATATTGTCATGTATGATGTTCTGCTGATGTAAGCCCACTTGTTTCGGGATCACATGATAAAATTAGTAATCTTAGACATTTAATACTCACTATTCTTTTTCAATGGGGAAATTAATAAATTAATGAAATTTATATTAAGGAAACCCCTCCTCCTCCACTATAAAAACCACCCTTCACACCCTCATTTCCTCACTCCTATCATACCCGGAGACTTCTTTAAACTCTGCCCAAAAAATATTCCTATCCCCACTCCCACATTCTAGAGCTTCTAGTCTCATCAAAAGATCAATCATAACTTCCTTAAAGAGGATCTCAAGAGGAAGATTTTAGAGTTAATTTCTCTCCATCTTCTTCTTTAATTTACTTTCATGTTCTAGGTCATTTATTGATCTATCCCCACCCATCATCATCCAAATTGTATTATAACTCTAGTATTATACATCTAATGGAATATTATTATGCTAATTTTATATTATATCATCCAACCCCTTTTCCATATTCCTTTTATTTATTAAAAAGAACATTGTTTGTGAGGTGTTAATTTATCACCTTCAAGAACGATAAGTTTTATTCTTACATTTAAACCTTCAGATATGGTCATGAAACAATTTTTATGGTTGAACCAGAATATTTTATATGTACTATATCCTATTTAACTTTCTATAACTAACTTATGACCATATATCTAGTGAAAAAATAAAACATGTTCATTATGATCCCAAAATCGCTCAAATTAACCCAAAAATTATCATTTAATTATTATCTAATGATACATGAACATGGATATAAAATGATTCATTATGAAATCATTAAAACTCATTTAATATCATTAATAATCTGTAATATCAGTTCTGGATGTTTACCCATGTTCTACCTGAACGTCAATTTAAAATTACAGGTGAACTACTCAAGAAAACCATAAAAACAAACATTCTCGAACAATGTTATTAAATCTCTATAAATCATCCAAAGGCTCATAAAATCAAATAATGAAACCATAATGATAAATTTTGATGTACACAAGGTTTTGGATTTCTAATTAATTAATATAATGTCATTATACATGACATTAAAGAGAAGGAAGAATTCAGATACAATATAAGGGAAAATTCTCGAAAGTAATTTTCATTCTTTGGGTTCACCCTCTTTCACTCCATTTTTTTATATAGTTACTCCTTAAAAATTATTTTTTCATCATTTTCTATCCTTTTCTACGATATACTTGTCCACCACTATTGTTTATGTCAAACAGAACTGTTTTCCAAACGAACTCTTCTTCTAAGTACTCACCTTTTACTTCTCATTCAAGGTTAATAGTTCTTGTATCAAGAATATTATTCCCTCTTTGTTTTGGGAACCCAGAGTTTATGAATGTGTCCTTATAAGATAAATCATAATCCTCTCCATGGGTTAGTTATGTTCATCATTGATTTATGTTTTATGTGGCATGCATGATAATGATAATATAATGATGTGACGAGTGCGCCCGGAATTATATAGCGCAATATCAATATTTGAATGTGACGGGTGCGCCTAGAATTATACAGTGCTCCAATGTGTGTACAGAGATTAATGTCATGATTAAATTTGAAATGATGTGTGAAAAAAATTCTAGCTTGGTTCACAAGTATTCGTGTTAGTTAACCACAAAGACATAAGGTTTCATTTTTATGCATTGCCACATTTCAAGTCTTATATTTATGTTTCCTCTCATGTTTATGATGTTTTTCCCATGTTATTATTATGCTCACCCCATGCTATATTTTTATTTTCTATCCTTTTACTGGGCTTCTAGCTCACCCATTTTTATGTATATCCTCAGGTGGTTACGTGTACTAAGGAGAGGACATGTTCCAATAAGAATCTAGATAAAAAGATATTAAATAAATGTTTGTGCTTGATATTGTAGTTGTTATGTATGGTCCTAGTTTTCCCAAGACTCTAAACCATTGGATAATCTATGTGTAATAATATTATGTTGTTTATCTATAAAATAATGTAATAGTAATGTATGAAAAGGCTGGTTCACTATAGTCGGTATCAGAGGAAAGGATTAGTTAATTTAGGAATTAGGATTAGTGAACCCTAGAGAAAACCTCTAGCATGAGACTAAGTACAAATATGAACACAAGAATATTTACATAGGGATCCCATATGTTATTATTTTAGTATAAATTGTTCAAATGAATAAGTTATGTATTCATGACTTGTTTACTTATGTTTTGTTTTAACCTTTTCATTTTTAAAAAATGGTGGGAACCAGGAGAAATCAGGACAACAACTCGTGTGAGGGCCGATACAACGATTGCCTGAATGCCATCCTCCAATGATTTGGATGGTGGAGTTCAGAACTTCATAGCAATTATTACCCAATCATCTCAGGTTATAATTAATAACCATAATAATCAGGAATATCCTCCTTCAAAAAAGAGGGATAAAATGGATATCGAATATTTTATGCGGCAATGACCATCGACGTTTAGTGGAACCTCTAATCCACTAGTTACGGAACAGTGGGTCAACTCCATGGAGAAAATCTTTTATGTGATTCACTATTCTGAGACAGAGAAGGTGACCTTATATGTTTATCACCTAGATGGAGAATCTGATCAATGGTGGGCTTTGATTAAGAACACCAAGACAAAGGGGGAAACTGAAGAGATGGAAATGGAAAGACATTAAGATAATGGTTCTTAACAAGTATTTCCCAAAAACTCTTCAAAAGAAGATGGATAGAGAATTCATAGTTCTCAAGAAAAAAGATGGAGAATCTGTGACAAACAATTACGTGAATTTCACAAGGCTTGCAAGGTACACATTGTGTTTTGTTATCAACAATGATAGAAAAATTGATAGATTTTTTAGGGGATTAAAACCACTCCATTGAAAGGATCTTGCAATTCAAGACATTCGGAGTTATGAAGAAGTTGTTCAATGTGCCCTCAAAGTGAAGATGGAGTTTTTAGAATCGTCCCATGGATATGGGGATAGGAAACAAAAGATGGGGGTTTAAGCTGGAATAAATAATGACAAAAGTGGGAAGAAAACTCAACGACCCACATGCCAAAATTTTGAGAAGTTGCACCATGGGAACATCCTCAATGGGATGGGTAAATTATTCAAGTTTGGTAAAGTAGGACACCATGCTCATGAGTTCAAAAAAGACAAAAAAAGGTAGGAGAATGTAGCTGATGAAAGGAGAGAACCACTCATGGTTCAATGCTACAACTGTAGGGAGGTAGGGAACTATGCAAATCAGTGCACTAAACCTCAAGTTCTCAAGGTTAATCACCATTAGCATCCACCAAAGCAAAAGAAACAAGGGAATGATTATGCCATCACTACTGTGGAAGTGGAGAAAGATAATGAAGTCGTACATGGTACACTTCATATGCACTCAAGAATGGAAAAAGACTTATTTGATTCTAGTTCTGCGCATTCCTTTTTATCTTGTAAGTTTTCTAGAACTATAGAATTGAATCCCCAAATACTTGAAGTACATATATCTATAAAAACACCATGTGGAGAAATCATTGAAGCCCAAGTGTTTGACTAATCTCTTGTTGGCGTATGTGGGATGATTTTTCTACCCAATCATTTAATACTTCCTTTGGTGGAATTCAATGCTATAATGGGAATGGATTGGATCTCGTTATATGGAGCACATATCAACAGTTGAGCAAAGGAAATATCTTTTCATATTTCGAACCATCCCATCCTCCTCTACAAATGCTTGGAAAATCATGAATCTCCTTTGAAAAACCCTTCAATGGTGTGGGTGTTGAATCCATATGAAGAATCATACCTCACCCAAATGGTTGATTCAAAGGAAAGTGCCAACCTTGAAAAAAATTCCCATAGTGAGGGAATATGGTGATATATTTCCCAAAGAGTTACCCAGAATTCCCTCAGATCGTGAGGTAGAGTTCTTAATTGAACTCATAATCAGAGCTTATCTTATCTCAAAGTGTACATATAGGATATCCTCTATCGAACTGGAGGAGTTAAAGAATTAGATACAAGAGCATAAGGACAATGGGTTCATATGCACTAGGGAATCACCTTGGTGTGCACCAGTGCTCTTTGTGATGTAGAAAGATGGAACAACGAGGTTTTGTATCGATTATAGAGAACTTGAAAAGATCACCTTAAAGAACAAGTATTCTCTCCCAAGTATTGATGACATGTTCGACTAGTTAATAGGAGCTCAATACTTCTCCAAGGTGGATCTTCATTCTGGATGTCATCAGTTAATGGTGGAGAAGGAATATATTCATAAGACTACCTTCCAAACAAGGTATGGGTACTATGAGTTTTTGTTGATTCCCTTTGGACATACTAATTCCCCTACAATATTCATGTATTTTATGAATAGATTCATTAGACATTACTTCGAAAATCTTTTGGTAGTGTTTATCGATGATATTATCATCTACTGCAAGAGCAAGAAGTAACATGAAGAACATCTAAGACTTGTGTTGTCCACATTGTGAAAGTATAAGTTGTACGACAAGTTCAGAAAGTGTGAATTTTGGATAAAGGAAGTCACGTTCGTGGGACATGTGATCACAAGTGAGTGAATTTCAATGGATCCTTAAAAAACTAAGGCGATTGAGGAATGGACCAGGCCTGTAGTGTGATAGAAATCTGTAGTTTTCTTGGATTAGCTTGGTACTACCGATGTTTTGTGAGAAACTTCTCACAATTTTCAAGCCCTCTAAATAAGTTAACAAGGAAAGGGGAAAAGTATGTCAGGACTGAAGAATGTGAGGGAAGCTTCAAGGAGCTGATGAGAAGGCTGATCATTGCACCTGTACTCACACTACTGAAAAGTGGAGAATATTTTGTGATATATAGTGATGCGTCAAAGAAATGCTTGGGTTTCATACTCATGCAAAATGAAAATGTGGTAGACTAAAACTCACAACAGTTGAAGATCCATGATAAGAACTACTCGACACATGATCTAGAGATGGAAACCGTGATTTTTGCATTGAAAATCTCGAAACACTACCATTATGGTGAAAAATGTGACATATACACCGACCACAAGAGCCTAAAGTATATATTCACAAAAAAGGAGCTCAACATGCGTCAAAGGATATGGTTAGAGCTAATCAAGGATTACGATTTCTCTATTGACTATCATCCTAGAATGGAGAACATGGTAGCTGATGCTCTAAGCAGAAAATAACCCGCGACTCTATACATTATGCAAATTTAGAAAGACCCTATCATCTTGGATATGCAATGAATAGATTTACAAATCATAACGGTATGGGATACATCCAAACTTTCCCAAATGATTGCACAAACATCCATCTAGGAGAGGATTAAGGAAGCACAAAGGGATGATGTAGAGATACAAAAGAGGGTGAATGCAGTGAAGGAAGGGAATCTCCCATAGTTCCATATCGATGATGATGGTGTGATTCGGTTTGGAACCCAGATTTGTGTGCCCTCACCACCTGGGATAAAGAAGGTTCTATTGGATAATTCACATATCTCAACATTCTCTATCCATCCTGGTAGTACAAAGATGTACCGTGATCTCTGAGAACACTTCTGGTGGGATAACAAGAAGAAGAAGATTGTGTAATATATATCATAGTGCTTGGTATGTCAGCAAGTTAATGTAGAGTAACAAAAGTCCAATGGTATGACACAATCACTGCCTATACCCATGTGTTAATGGGAAAATGTTACTATGGACTTTTTCATGGGTCTCCCAAATACGTCAATGGGAAATAATGCGATAGGGGTTGTGGTTGATCGACTCACCAAGACTTCCCATTTTATCGCTATTCGGGAAGATCTCTCGGTTGAACAACTTTCAAAGATATATGTGAAAGAAGTGGTGAGACCACACGGTGTTCCACTCTAAAGTCTATCTAATAATTATCCAAGGTTCACATATAATTTCTGGAGGAGCATTAAACATGCATTGAGTACTGAATTAAATTTCAACATGGCCTATCACACCCAAACTGATGTCCGGTCTGAAAAGAATATTCATATGCTTGAAGATATGCTAATATCACGCTCTCTAGATTTGAAAGGTGGATGTGATCATCATATCCCATTGGTTGAGTTCTCATACAATAATAGTTTCCACTAGAGTATTCAGATGGCTCTATATGAAGCTCTATATGGAAAGCGATGTAGAACTCCAACCTATTGGGATGAATTTGGAGAAAGAAAGCTACTTGGACCTGATCTTGTGAAAAAGATGATAGATATGGTTGAAATCATCCAAAAACACATCTAATCTATTAATAGTTGGCAAATGAGATATGCTGACAACCGTCAAAGGTACTTGGAGTTCGACGTTGGAGATAATGTCTTCCTTTGAATGTCTCCATGGAAGAGATTCAAGGGATTCAGAAAGAAAGGGAAGCTAAGACCAAGGTATATTGACCGCTTTGAGATACTTGAAAGCATATGATCCATGGAATATCATCATTATCATACACCGAATATGGATCATGTCCAGGATGTGTTTCATGTATCACAACTGAGGAAGTACATACCAGACCCCTCACATGTACTAAACTCAGAGGTGGTGGAGTTGGAAGATGATCTCTCCTGTGATGAGCTTCTATTAAAGATTCTTGATCGGAGAGATAAGGTTTTATGCAACAAGAAAACCCATCTTGTCAAAGTGATGTGGAGGAACCATAATTTTGAGGATGCAACTTGGGAACCATAAGAGGCAATGAAGAAGAAATACCCTCACCTGTTTGTGTAAAGTGTAATTTGGGGGGCAAAACTTTTTATGGGGGAAGAATGTAATGACCCAAAGTTTTTCAATGGAAATTCCCTTCTTATAATTTTGCCATAAAATAACATGAGAATGCAACATAATGAACTACTAAGTGATAAGTGACCTTTAAACATATGTTTTTCAATTCTGTGTTTGGAATTATGAAAAACTAATATAAACGGTTGTGTTCAAGATGATTTTTGGAGTCTAGTAAAATAAAGATAATTTTTTGTGAATAGTAACATAACCTTGTGAATAGTAACATACCGTTATAAATAGTGACATATCCTAATTAATATTAACCTTACCTATGATAGTGTAAAAATAATATTAAACTGAATGTATGATGTACCTATATTTTAGAACAAGTAAATGAATGTTTTAAAACAGGTTTTTAGTAATAAACCATGATTATAATTAAATATTAATTTAATCATATTTAGAAAATTATTCATTAAAAATGGAATTCATTTTTGGATTCTACATGTCCAAAAATGGTTGGGGTACATTTATTGGGATTTCTCTGAAATACTTGAATTGTTTATGAATAGGAAAATACCATAATTTACAAAAATAAGCAAAATAAACTAATTATAGAGTCATTTGTGATGTTATGAGGATGTAATCCCACATGGTTTTGGAGCACATGATACAATTAATATTCTTGGTCACTCAAGAGTCACTATTTTATGTCTTAGGAGAAATTAATAAACTAATGAATTTTATATTAAGGAAACCCCTCTACCCTCCACTATAAAAACCACCTTTCACACCCTTATTTCCTCACACCTACGAAGCTCTGATATTTCTCTAAAATCTTCCCAAACATCTTTCCTAGACCCTCTACCACGATCAATATCTTCTGGTCTCATGAAAAGACCATGCCTATCTTCCTTAAGGAGGATCTAAAGAGGAAGATTTAAGAGGTAATTTCTCTCCCTCTTCTTCTTTAATTTCCTTTCAAGTTCATGTTGATTTCTTGATGTCTCTCCACCCATCTTTATACAAATGGTATTGTAACACTAGTATTATACATATACTAGAATGTTATGATTCTAATAGGATATTATATCATCCAACACCCTTTCCCTCTTTCTTTTACTTTGTTAAAGAGAACGTTGTTCGTGAGGTGTTAATTTATCACCTTCAAGAACGACAAGTTTTATTATTCCCTTTCTACCTTTAGATCTGGCCATGAAACCAATTTTATGGTTGAACCAGAATATGTTATATGTATTATCTCCTATTTAGATTTCTGGATCTAACTTATAACTATATTTCTTGTGATAAAATAAATCATGTTCATTATGATCGAAAAAATCGCTCAAATTAACCCAAACAATCATCATTTAACTATTATCTAATGACACATTCACATGGATATAATATGATTCATTATAAGATCATTAATAACCTTGTTATATAATTAATAACATTTAATATCAGTTCTGTATGTTTATCCATGTTCTTCCCAAACATTAATTTAATAATAAAAGTGAACCACTTAAGAAACCCATGAAAAAACATTCTTGAACAATGTTTTAAAAATCTATAACTCATCCAAAGTCACATTAAATCATTTAATGAAACCATAATGAACAATATTAATGTACACAGGGTTCATTATTTTTAATTAATCAATATAATATCATTATACATGACATTAATGAGGAGGAAGCATTCCGATACAAGGTAAGGGGAAATTCTCGAACCAAATTTTCATTCTTCTGGTTCCCCCTATTTCACTCCATTTTTATATGGTTACTCCTTAAAAAAAATTTGGTCATCTATTTATTTTCCATTATTGGATATATATTTTCACCACTATTGTTTATTTCATTATACTTTTTCCAAAATAACTCTTCTTCTACGAACTCACCATTTACTTCTCATTCAAGGCTGATGGTTCATGAATCAAGTATGTTATTCCCTATTTGTTTTGGGAACCCAATGTTTTTGAATGATTCCTTATGAAATAAAACTCATTCCTTTCCATGGGATAGTTATTTTCATCATTGATTTATGTTTTATGTGGCATTCATGATAATGATAATATTATGATGGGATGGGTTTTCCTGAAATTATATAGAACAATATGATTGTTTGAATGTGAAAGGTGCGCCCTATATTATACAGTGCTCCAATGCATTGGGTAAAGTGATGAATCTCATGAGTAAATGTGAAATTATGTGTGAAAAAGTTTCTAGCTTGGTTAAGAAGTATTTGTGGTAGTTAACCACTAAGACATGATGTTTCATTTTTATTCATTTCCACTTTTCAAGTCTTATATTTATGCTTCCTCTCATGTTCATGATCATTATCCCATGTTATTATTATACTGACCCCAAGCTGTATTGTTCTTATCTATCCTCTTAATGGGCTTCTAGATCACCCCTTTTGATATATATCCTCAGGTGTCTATGTGTACTACAGAGAGGAAAAGTGACAATTAGAACCTAGAGAAGAAGAAATTAAATAAATGTTTATGCTTGATTTGTAGTTGTTATGTATGGTTCTAGTTTTCAAAAGACACTAAACCATTGGATCCTCTATGTGTAATACTATTTTGTTGTTTATCTTTAATATGATGTAATTATAATGAAAGAAAAGTCCGGTTCGCTATACTATCCCTGATATTTTTCACCATCGACCACCACTGATCAACATGACCTTCAAAATGGTAGATATAAAGACAAACATTTTGATTTGATGAACACCCAATGTCATCAAAAATTTTCTCCAGTTATTTAATCCACCATTCTGCTAACACAGGGTCAGATGATCCTCTGAATTATGGGGGTTGATGCCTCCTGGAATGCTCCACTACTAACATGTTCCTCTGTGGTTGATCTGTCTGATCTCGTGCATGGATACCCCCCCCCACCATTTATATCCTGAGTATACAGTGCCATCATTGCAATGAACTGTTCAGTTTCAATTCCAACCATCTCATGTATCTAATTTGGAGGGTTGTCTTCCTCGTAATTTCATCCCAACATAACTGCCCTATTTCCTCTATGGAAAACCATTATGAACATAGAAATATCATAGGTGAAAAAACATGGTAATCTGTAAATGCTATATCATTTCAATCATAATATTAACTTAAAATAATTTATACATATTAATTTAAATATAATATAACTCCTAAATTTGACTAAACCGACATCTAATACCATCTATAAGGACTAAGGATGAAAACATTACATAATCTTGAATTAAATGAAAAATTCACATTGAGGATCTTTTCAGGTTTAGAGTTTTAGAGAGTTAGGCCATAACATTAACATTAAATCTCAATACATTCAAAGTAGGCACTTCTACTCAATTTCCAAATTTTCATAAAATAAAAACTCTGGAAAAAAGAGTCATGTCTAGGTTCATGTTTTAGATATCATGACATTCCCTTGATCCCATCATTGACCTTATTCATCTTTTGGTCCTGTAAAAAAACATTTCAAAACTGGGGATGAGAATAAAAAAGATCAGTAATGGTTAAAAAACAAAGAAATAAAACATTAGTTCATCAATTCATAAATAAAATAAGCTCATTAACATACCTAATAAAATAATAAGATTTATGAATCACATATAAGAATCATAAATCATAAAGGTAACTTGTGTAATCCATATCATACTTACATTATAGCTATCACAACTACGTAGGGAGTTACTTTTGGAATACACATCATAGTATATTCCCTAAATCTATTAGGAGAAACATTCATGCTTACCTCATGGACATTAACTAGTGAATTTTAGAGCTATATCAGGCTCACCCGCCCTAGGTTTATCACATAACAACACGTATATGTAAACAATGCCCAAGAACCACAACATATAAATAACGTATGAAGCAAACATAAAGTAATTATAACATTTCTACATTTCGATCACAATATATTATTTAAATACATTGAAATAAAATATACATTATCAAAATTATTTTCAATACCAATATAAGTAAAAGAATATATTGTATCCATTTTCCTTTTAAGAACATTACGACTTATTAAGGAAGCCAAAGATCAAAGAATACTCACATCAGCAGAAAGGTTGTAGTCACCACTTACGTTAAAAAGAAATTTTTTTTGTCGTTTAGTAAAAAAACTGATAAAAAAATATACAATTTGAATGAAATGAAAATTCAATGGTTTTTATACATCATATAAAAGAAAGTCATGTATGAAACAAAATATGCCTCAATGAAAGGAGATTGAGATGAAGTCCCTTACCTCGTGTTCTAATTGACCCGTTCATTCATTAATCTTCAGAATAATAAACTAATGTTAATTCCTACTTGATTAATAACATTTTTAAAGTTTATTATTCCTTTTATATCACTTATTACCATATCATAAACATTATGAAATAATTTACGTTAATATCGGTCATTTTGTTGATATTTGGTACATGAGTAAAAAATGAACACCTTATATTTACATGTTGTCTATGTGGTCAATAGTCCATTATCACAAGAATGATATTAATTATTTAGATATCATATATATCATATATATCTAATAGATATATGTATTTAAAATAGTAAATATCATTTGGAGATAAGAAATGAAAAGCACCATTAATGGAGGCGGTAAGCTGTACGTACACATGAACACTACTCCCATTTCAATATCACATTTTAATGAAATGTAATGATAATGATACATAGGTATATTACAATTATAGTATAATATCATATATAATATCATTAACTCATTCTTTTATACATCCCACATATAGAATTAACGAGTCATATCTCTTTGAGGGGGCGGTAGTCTGCACTTTCTATAATGAAATTATCACGTTTACCCATAATGGAAACCATAAATGTATGCTATAAATGGAAAATACAGAAGAATAAAGATAACATAAACATAATATATTTCATATAGAAATACAGTTCCATATTAATGGCTACCATGAGGGGAGATAAGAGATAATCAAACAATCATCGTTTGGTGAGGCGTTAGTTTGCCATCCACAGAAATACTATGTTCTTCACCCATTAGATGGATGTGTGTGTAAGAGTAGTTAGAAAACATATCATAACAACATCCTAGTATATTTATAATACTGTTTTTGTTGTAAAATAAAGTAATAAAAACTTTTTAGGGGTAGGAGAAGTAAAATAAAAAAAGAAGTTATGAGAAACAATTACTATTAATTTGGGTAACTCGCTTTCGATTGAACCAAAATGGATTCTTTAAGTGACTTCTGCCTAACGTAAGCCTTCTAGGTGGAATAAAGGGATCTTGATAGATTATTAGGGTAGTTTTTGGATTATACAAGGGGTTTGAGAGGTGTCAGGAATGTGTTAGAAATGAGGTCTTTTTATAAGGGGGATGAGGGGCTCTTTAGGAAAGTGTGAAAATATTATTTTATTATATAATGATATTTGGTTTTTAAATGTCCAAAACTAATTAATGTCTAAGATAGGATGACCCATGGTCTAAATAAAATCATAAAATAAGAATTGGATAGGTTTTGGAGCTTATTTTGATATTTATTATCTTAAGTACTTAAATAATTTATTAATGAGGTAAATACTACATCATTATTGTGTCATAAATAAGATAATTTATTTGATTTCTAAAAATAATATTACAAATACCCTGATTTAGGAAATTATTTTACCTTTCAAATGAATATTTATAGTCTAAACGATAACTTATATTACCCCATTTAAATATTAATTTACTAAAAGATATTTGTTTATTTAATTTTTGTCTTTACTTTATGTTAATTAAAATAAAGTGGCATTATTACTCTTAAGTGGCTCCATGGGGTCCGAAAATCGACCCAAAGATTCC